>CM051350.1:48603702-49331202 GCA_028015215.1 Gynostemma pentaphyllum | reverse complement strand
AGCAACTAATTAAATAATTAAATTTCCACATGATTTTTTTTTTGCATTTGACTTTGAAGAAAAATCCAACACAGAAATAGTGCGCTGAATTTGCAGAGATCACGTGGTGTGATTGGATTGAAAGCTATAGATAGGGCTACAAAGTATTCCTCTAAAACGTAGAGTTTTCTAGCATTTCAATTATATACGCAAATTCATCCAATTCCTCAACAATAAAAATTCTTTGCCTCTTTAGTATTACATTACAAACAGGGGCATCCAAAGGATTATTGGTATCTAATGAGCTAATATTTTTATCCAATTGCCCAACTACTAAATGATGATATTTGATAGAATTTTTAAATCAGGTTTATGTAATATATGTTTGAATCTATTAGGGATATAAGTTTCAGATATTTAGATTTATATAGTACGTATTAATCAAGTAGATGAATTTTGGTATAAGTTTTGTGTAGTTAAATTATTTTAGAAATATTTAAAAAACCCTCACATTTTCCTGTTTAAAACTCATGAGGTTTAATAAACCAAAACTCATAGTAATCAACCTATCAAATAAACATGAGTTTAGTTAATAAAGTCTAACCCACCGTATCTTTTCTATTAAACATTTTTAAGTATAAATTGGGCTTTAAATTGTCTAATAAGACGTATGTGATGTGCATCTAAAAGAGTGGGTTTTTTTTTTTTTTTTTTGATAACACTAAAATAGTGGTTTTAATTCATACCATCCTTATAATTTGTATGGGTCAAGTTTGACGAATAATCTTACCAATTTTTTTTTTTTGAGAGCTTGAGAGACCCTTGCTTTTATTTATGTAAGTGTTGAGTTGGTACCTTAACGATATTGGACACAACCACACCGCTTCAAATAAATGCAACTTAAATATATCATACATTAGAGTCTTATTTTTAATAAATCAAAACATGATTTAGAATAATTAAATATATATATTTAATTATCTTCTTTCAAATATTATATCTTAACTCATTAATCACATTAACGAATCTGAGAATCATAAAATTTAGAGATATCAATAGATATGAATAATTTTAAAATAGTAAACGGTTTTGAAATATTTTAAAAAGGGAAATTTCATTGGCTGGCTGATTTTTATGTAAGATTTATAAAAATATCAACTCAAAAAAGTATTTGTAAATATAGCAATTTTGTTTATCAGTGATTAACAATGATTTAAGTGTTTATCAATGATAAACATAGTGTAAAAATATGTAATTCAATTCACGTTTTAATCACTGATTTGATAAACTCGTTCAAAAATTCTCTTATATTTGTAAATATTTTTTTAAGCTTTTATTTTTACAAACATTACTAAAAAATTTGCTAGATTTGCAAATGCCCCTTTTAAAAATGACATTTTCCATCTGAGACTAGAGACCATAATTTCAGTTTGAAAAATACCATTTTTGAAAATTTTCAAAACTTCTACTATATTTAAAAATATCAATTTTTAAAATGTCATTTTTAAATACTCCTAAAAATATAAATTAGGTGTACTTAAAGATGAAAAAAAAATGCTCAAATTCATAGATTATTAATAAACAAGAAAAAAACAAGAGTTTGAATGAACCCTTTTGCTTTGTTTGTGGCATTGGAATTACATATTTCAAAATGCTAAGCATTCCTTAAATTTCTTCCACATTTAAAAAAAAAAGTATTAAAAAAAAACAAAAAATGGATAAGAAAAAACCCTTGGTAGAAAACTTAGTCAGGTGAGTTAGGGCAAGTTTTGAATGAGACAGTATAGCCTAGGAAACCAAGGGGGTAATACTTAAATAGACCCTCTGGCTCAAAATATGTGTAATTTTGACCTCTCTGTCAAATTTCTTTTAAGAAAGTAAAATGTAAATAAAAAGTTAAGGTTAAAAAAAGGGCAAAACTTTAAGACTGATGGGGTCATGAGGGCCATTTGTCGGTCATCTCCTCGAATTCCTCGCACTGTCCAAAAAGTTAAAACCAACACGCCAGCCGAGGGACCCTCATTTTCATACACCAACATATTCACAAAATAATAATAATATTTATTAATTAATTAATGTTAAAATATTAATTTAAAAATTGAAAGGGGAATTCAAAAAAATTGAATGGAATGAGATTGATAACAAAAAGTAGACAGAAATATTAAATGGGAATTGGATTATCGGGTAGCTCAATAAAACTCAACTACTCCTCTGACTTCACTTGTTTTCTTTCCTTTTAACTTTTGATTCCTTTTTCATTTCATTTAATGCCATGTCCCTCCCTTGCTCTTTGTTTTTTTTTTGTTTTTATAAAAGTTAAAAAATAAATTTCACAATCAATCAATCCAACGGTCTTTATTGTAAGAATCAGAATACTATATGGTTAAAGATTGTTGTATATATAATTATATCAACCATCAATCTCTACTATGGTTTGTTAAAAAATAAAATACCCATCAATCTCAAAATCTAACGGTGCCGGTGGGATTCACTTTTCAAGTATATGTTTTATCAAGCACATTAAAATCTCACATAGATTAATAGTAGAATATTCATTATTTTCTTAGAAGACATAATAATAAATATTAGGGGCATTTTCAAATATGTTAGAAATTTTTATAATATTTACAAATTTGTTAGGAAAAAAAAAATTTACAAAAATATTAGAATTTTAAATTTTTTGAGTATATCAGTCAATCACTATTAGTATATCAATGAACTTTTAATATATTAATGGTAGTTTATTAGTCGATCATTAATATTCTATCATTGATATACTATTATATATCACTGATATACTATTAATTATTGACTGATATACTAATAGATTGACTGATATACTCGATTTTTGAAATTATAACATTTTTGTAAATATTTTTTTTTAACATTTTTGTAAATATTTCACTCAATTATAACATTCATGTAAATTTCCCTAAATATTAATGGGGTTTAGGGTGTATGGTTGTCAAATCTATAAAACTTCCATACTCACTATTTAGGAGTAGTTTACATATTATAATTCTATTAAATAATATTCGGGGAGAGATATTACCCTTAGTTTAAAATATTAAAAAAACAAAACTTCTAATTTTTCTCTTCTTTAAATTATTGACAAATCGAGGTTTATGAGATATATCACAAAATCCCAACTAAATTGGTATGACGACCTTAACAATATATATCTAACCAATATTTAAACATTGTTAAATGAGAGAAGTAAAATCAATATAAAAATAATACATTAGTCTCTTCCTCAATGAAGAACAACGCATTGATATATGTCAATTCATAAGTCTATTGACTCATTAATATTATAAATAATAAACGTATGAGTTTTATAAATATATTCGGTCCCATAAAAATATGACACGTATAAAAATAGCAAGAAACTCTTTCTCATCAATGAGAAGTAAAACATGAAAAAAATGGCAAGAAATTAGGTTAGAATAATGTTGATACGTAAGATATTGGTCAAATCCGACGGTGGACAAAGGATGATGAGTCTAGAGAGAGAATGCATGGTGGAGTCGTGGTCATGTCTATGGAAGTGAGAGAGAAGAAGCTAAGTGGGGTCTGAGTCTTTAAACCTCATTTTTTTTTTTTGTCTTTTTACAACATTTTAGCTCTTTCCTCTCCTTTTTTCACTCATTCTTCTTCTTATAAAACTCATCCTAACCCAACCCTCCTTTATCTCTCATTCATTCACTCATTATTATCATTTTCTTCTTCTTCTCTCTCCTCCCCCCTTGAAGAGAGGCGAAACTCTAGGGGGAGAAAGAAAGGGTCAAAGAAAAAAAAAAAACCATATCTTTATGAGAATTTGAAGATTTAATTTTTTTCGGAGCTTCATCTTTTGAGGGGACTGTTGTCTGGCTCGAGGACACTTAAGTTTTCAATCCATCATTTCTGAATCATTAGTGCCCTCGGACCAGGCTTCATTCCCCCCAATTGTTTGTCTCCCTTCCGTCTTCTCAAGGTTCAATTTCTCATCTCTTTTTTTTTTTTAATTAGAGAGACTCGAACTTTTGATCTTATAGAAATACTGGTGTCGAGATAAAATCTTTTGTCTAATTTATTGATTCGTGGGTGAGGGTTGAAATTAATGCTGACTTTAGAGATTGTTATTGGTGTAATGATGAGAGTATTTGACTGTTTTTTCTTTTGCATCGTTTTGCTTAAAAAGTATTTGACTGTTTTTATGTTAAACTGGTTCTTGTTTTTCTAATTGTGTGATGATGGTGTTTTGTGTTTTGTCAGTGTAGGCCTTTTTCTGGATAATCATTAGGTAGATTTTTCTCATGATGGTTTTCAGTATCTGATCTGTCTTTTTCTGCCATTTTTCTTAGATCTTAAAAACTCTCTCTCCATTTTCTCTTTCTCTCTCATCTTTCTTGTTCTTTGCTTCTTCATGTTTTTTGTTTATTGCCTTAACTTAACCCATGTTTTTTGTTTTCTGTTTTTTATTTAAACTAATATAAAAGATTTGCTTTTCACTCTGGCTTTCTTTCAGCTCCTTCTCAACTTGAGAAGTGGTTATAAATTTTGACATAAATTTTCAATAGGTGTTTTATTGATTTATTCATCTACATTACTACTACTTCTCTTTGAATGAAAAACTACTCAAAGAAAGAAATTTTTGCATTCTCGTAGATTACTATTAATTTAAATTTAAATCATAGTTATATGATTCTTTTTTATCTCACAACAAAAATGCTGAATAAGATTTCAATTCTTTAGCATTATATCTGTTCACTTTGATAATATATGTGAGTTTTGACCTAAAGTTCCTATAGTACTGCATAACTCAAGCAGATCGGTATCGATGTGTTCTCTACTCATGGACTCGAAGGTTTGAATCTCCTGTCCTTTATTTTGATATAATATCTTTTTAAAAAATATATAATACAATTCTTTTAGGAGTTTCTAACATTATATTATAATTACATAGAAAGCTATGGTTTTCATTACCAAGAAAGTATCTCATATTTGGAGTTTCAAGAAAAAAATCTATCTAAAAAAACAAATCTCTGTTGAGTTTTTTTCTTTGAAGAAAAAGAGCTTAGTTATTAGATACTGATGATTGAAAATTTACCCTATTCTCCTTATAAAGTCAAGTGTGAAAGAGAGTGTAAAAAATTGTTGTCTCATAAAGAAGAGAAATGCCTCTTTTTTGACCTTTGCATCAAAACTTTTCTTTCTTGCTTTGTTTTTATCCCCATTTGGATTTCATATATAAAAGTTTGGAGGCCCTCAAACTCTCAAATAACTTTCTAAAATAATTGACATTATATATATATATATATATCATAATATATCAATCAAATCTTGACCAAATTGATCTTCTTAATATATATGATTAGCAGAAAATAATCATACCATTAGGATTGGCAAGATATCAAACTCAAGAGAGAAAAACTATTAGCCGATTAGGTAATTTATGTAATTTAATTATGCCAAAAAACAAATCTGTCGTACATAAGCCTAAGGCTTAATATGACATGACATGACATTTTGTTTTTTTGGTAATTTCAATGAATAGGTTACTGTTTTGAATTTGAAAAAGATGACATAGTTTATTGAAAATATAAAATGTCAAAGCAGTTTCAAGAAAATAGAGTCTTTGCATTGCAGGAGGTAGAAACAAGAATCCCAATACTAAATGGAGGGTGGTGTGGTTGAAAAAATTGCGGCTTTGTGTATCTAGAGTATGTTTCAAAAGCTTCTCATTTCCACTTTCATAGCTCTACTTGAATGTGGACTCTTTCAAGAGGATTTTTTTTTTTCATTTGTGTTTTTTTTTTGTTTACCAAACGTTAAATTGAAGGTATATTTTAAGTTTGAGTTTGTGTTATGATTTTGTTTTATTGAGCATTTTTATTTGAGTATGAAAATCCGTGAAAAATAGTTTGGAGAATTTTTTTAACAAACAATATATTTTTAAAGCTCAATGATAGAGGATGTACCTCTTGCAACTTGTATGGGTCTATTATCTTTTAATTTCTTTTTAATTTTGTTTTAGAAATTAGTTCATAACTGTTTATGTAATTTATGTAAATGTATAAATTTGTATATGGTTAAAAATCTAGATATATATGAAGAAAAATTAAAAATAGATGCACCTTAACCAATTTTGCTATACACTCATATTTTTCCTAAGGTAAAATCTTGTTACTTTATAAACTTTCACTCAAACTCATGAAATAAACACGCAAGCAATCTTATGTGAGGTTGAGAGAGTGGATTTTGGTAACACTTTCAGCCCTTTTGTTTTGTTTTTTATTTTGATATTTAAGATATAGTTTTTATTTTTCTATGTGCAAGAGATGAGGGAATGAAAATTTATATTTATTTTGAGATATTATTTTTAATCAAAGGAAGGGAGACTCGAATTACAATACACCCTCAAATTTCAAGAATTATTGCAATGTCACCTCATGAACTTTACACAATTCTCATTTTAGTGTGATGAATCAACCGTTATAAGTGATTGAGTCCAAAAATGTTGGGTAAATTAAATAAATTTATGTACTACAATTAATTTAAAAACCGATTAACTAAATTGACACCACGCCACGATAGAGAGAGGGGGTGGGTGCGAAATTTCAATAACTGTCAAAAAAAAAAAATTAAATCAATTTATTAAGAAGAATCTTCTTTTTTCAAAAAATAAAATTAAAAATCAAATATGAATCTAGAAACAAATAAATCATTGGTATTTTTATTAAATGGTGACAAAGGGATGACAATTAGGGATGACAAAATCCCCACGGGTTAGGGGCCGGGACCTATAGGCGGGAATCCCGTTTTATAGGGTTAGGGTGAGAAATTCCCCCCCCCCCGATTTGTTATAGGGTAAGGGTATGCGAATAAGTCTCCCGACCCCGAACCCGATTTTTAAAGACTATCTTATATATTTTGTTTACTTTTATATTTATTTATTGAAAAATATATGTGAAATATGATTATATTAACTAATACAATATGAAATAGTTAGTATTATGTTTTCTTTTTTACTTAAAATTGTATTTTTTAAATGTATATTTCATTTTAATATTTCATTTTTAAATAAGAATTAAAATGTAAAACGGGGAATTTTCTCCGCGGGGAACTCGATCCCCTAATGGGGAATCCCCAAACCCGACCCCGATTTTTTTATTAGGGGATAGGGTAGGGTATGAGGATTAAAAATCCCCGCGGGTTAGGGGATGGGAATTGCATCCTACCGCCCGCCGCCCCGTTGCCATCCCTAATGGCAACGGGGCGGGGGTGGGGATGTCATTCTCATCCCCTAACCTGCCGGGATTTTAAATTCTCATACCCTACCCTATCCCCTAATTAAAGAATCGGGGCTGGTTCGGGAATCGGGTTCCCTGCGGGGAAAATTCCATTTTTTATATTTTAATTCTTATTTAAAAAGAAATATAAAAAAAGAATATATATTTAAAATATACATTTTTAAGATAAAAAGAAAACATAATATTAAACATTTTATAATTTATAAGTTAATATAACAATATTTTATATATTTTTTTCTAATAAATAAAGATAAAAGTAAACAAAATACATAAGATGTTATTAAAATATCGGGTTCGGGGTCGAGGGCGGGGTGGGGAATGTGTTCCCATCCCCTAACCCTAAAACAAATTTGGGAAAATTCTCTCCCTAACCCTAACCCTATAAAGCGTATAGGCGGGGCCCCTAACCCGCGGGGAATTTTACTATCCTTAGGTGATATTTTAAAAATTGATATGTTAAAAAATATCAAGAGTTTTGAAAATTTTAAAAAATGGTAATTTTCAAGATCCACCAATCACTAGTCTGATCCTTTCAATCAAATATCATTTTTTGAAATATTTCAAAACTTTTACTATTGAATTTTTTCTTTTTATTAATAATTCAAAATTGGAATGAAATAGTTTATGGAAAAATGGGAATTTTTTTATTGGCATTAAATACAGTTGTTAAATCCTTGGATTTGAACAAAGAAAGAGGGAAGCAACCAAAGGGTCAGCTTCCTTTATCATGGAAACTCCAGGTTCATTTCGTCCTTAATCTGCTACTGATTTCTGGGTATTCTTCTGCATGCTTTGATTCAATTTCTCATTTATTTTCATTTTTTTGGGATTTTTCTTATTGAAATAAATTGACGAATTCCCATATCTTTTCTACAAGAAAGTTTTAAACTTTGAGAAAATTTGGAGAATATGACTAAAAGAAAGAGAAGTAAAACAAAGGAATTGGAATCCAATTCTTTTTCACAGGATGATGATAATGATCATAAAAGTAGAAGTAGAGTTCCAAATCTACCAAAAGAAATAATCTTCAAAATTTTGAATTGGGGTTCTGCCAAATTTTTGCATAATGTTGGGAAATTAGTATGCAAATCATGGGCCACAACAATATATTCACCACTATTTCTAGACAAGCATCTTTCCCATTCAATTCCTATTCTCTTCTTCAGAGATCCTGAGGACTATGATTCTATCTTCTATGTCGAGTTTCGAGGCAAACGACTTCGAGATTTTAATTTTGTAGAAAGGAAATTGGAAGAATTTGTATTGGATAGTTCTGTTGGGTTGGTTTTAAATGACAATCTGAAATTGGAAACTCTGATGCTCAGAAATTCCATCACTGGTCAGTTCTCAAAACTCCCTTATCCTCCCCTTGGAAATACAGGTTTTATGTGCAGAATGAATGTTGCATACTTATCTCATACTGGAGAAGTCAAAGTTATCTGCAGTGACAGATCACTTCAACCACAAATGCAATGTCTTTGGTGTATTTTGAAGGTTGGCACCGATGGTAATATGTCGTGGAGAATGTTGAATATTACGAATACTACTATTTTGGATATTGTTCCTTCAATTACAGGATACGAATCATTTTTCTCATCGACTGTAGGTGGTGTAGTTATTTATTGGACATCAGACTTGTTTTTTAGCAGGGCTATCATTGCAGTTGATCTTCATGATGAATCTTTTCACTTGGTTCATGCGCCTTCAATTTGTGACGAGGAGACTTTATGGGAACTCATACCGATGGGGAAAGAGTTGTATGTTATTTCAGTAAAGAGGGATTTCGAGTCATTGTGTAGTGAAGACAACAGATTACGAATATGGAAGATGGGAGACTTTCGTCGGAGTGAATGGATAGAAAGTTTCACGGTTAAGGTAGATTATGAGCTGGAATCAATTTTATTCGATCGATTTGTTAGATTTATTGCGTGGTACAAGAATCATAAGATATTGGTATATATAACATCAAATGATAGGATAATGGCCTACAACTTCAATCTGGATAAGAGCTATTCCATAACCAATTCTTTTGATAATCTGAAACGTAACGATTTCTGGCCTCACACAAACAGTCTGGTTAGGTGGTGATTTAGAAGCTTGCAAAGCTAAGGATGTTGATTTTGTCTGCAGAATTAATCACTGATGTAGCTGGCTTTAATATGCCAACTTAGGCAACTTATATATCTAATGTCTTTCACTTATTTCTTTGTATTTTTCTTTTTGTTTAAAGTTTGCAGAGACTCTTGTGGGGTTCTGATCCCACATCTTTCTTGATCTGCCTTTGCTTTTAGAGACAGGATCATTATTTTTTTAATATCAGTGATGTTGGTTTTGTTATTTTGCTGTCTTTTGTTTGAAATCTAATACACTAAGCTTGTTTTCTGCATTTTCCTCCATTTACTTACTTCCTAAACTGATATCAGATTTCAACCTTTTCTTGAACCTCTGTGTCTCTTTTCTGCTAGCTTTGTGTAAGGGTGAGTTAGAGATGAGTTTTAAGTTACCCTTTTAAATTATTAATTTATAACTTTTTCTTAAGGAAATCTTTGTGGGATTGGGTCTCTGAGGGCTCCATCCCGCCCCAGGCAAAAATCTTACAAACGATAGAAACTATAATTTAGTACTAATAGAGAGTGGTGTGGTTAGAAATTTTGTGGCTTTGTGAGTAAGTTTCAAGCATTTTAATTACACTTTCATAGCAACTTGAACGTGCTTGGTGGACTAAAAAAGAGGTTTTTGCTTTGTGGATTTTTTTAAGCCAAACCTTAAAGTTGAGGAGAAAGAGGTTGGAATCTCTAATCTCAATTGTAAGACTAATTTTTTTGCCACCGTGTACTTAATATAGTTTTGAAAAGTCTAAATTAAGTGTAGTTTAGGTTTTTTTTTTTTTTTAGATATTATATCAACGTGGTAGAGGGGAGACTCGAACGGATTTCATAAGAAATGAGCAATTGCCTAATCAGTTGAGTTATACTTAGATTGTAAAGCATGAATTTATGTCGTTTGAGTTAGATGCATGAATTTATGTCGTTTGAGTTAGATGCATGAATTTACATTTACTGAAAAACTAGAAGAAAAATTAAAAATTAACATACTTTAATAGATCTATAGATTTTAAATGGGTAAATATAATATGTTGTATAAACTCATAAATATTTAACCCTTCTACTCAAACTCAGTGAAATAAACAAGCAAGCGTCTGTTTGTTTAAAAAAATTAGAGCATCTACTTGTATATGTGTGAGAGATGAGGGTATAATGATATATATGAGGATCTTTTTGTATTCTATAAAGTTTTTGAGTATCTAGGAGATTAACAAATATTTGAAAGTTTGTCAAAATGTCTATATTTTGTGAACTTGGGCTCCTTAAACCCGTGTCCAATGTCACACAACGCTACATCGCCAGTCATGAACATTTTGCCAATTACATTCAAACCTTATTTAATTCCCTAGATACTTTTTGAAATTTGTCTAAATTGCACAACCTTGACTATGAGCAATAATAATTTTTTAATACTTGGTTTTTAGAAGCAAACTTGTATTATACTCAAAATATATGAACAATCATTAGATTTAGAGAAATTTATCAATTTCTCCTCTTAATTACATTTAGTTATAATGTCATCATTCAACTTCTAATTTGATCAATTAAACGCTCTTAAATTTTTATTCTTGTTTTCTCCTCTTAATTACATTGTGATAATGCCCCCCCCCAAAAACAAAAAAAAAAACAAAAAAAAAAAAAAAAAAAAAAAAAAAAAAAAATCTACCATACTAAAACTGCCAAAATTCCCCCCTGATCAATTAAACGCTTTGTTTCATTTCATTTTTGAAAAATTATTGCAATGTCACTCGAATGATTTTATATTTAGTGTGGAAACTTTCAATATTGAGATTAATAGAAAGGAGTCGATAGATATTATAAATGATTGAGTCAAAATATGACAGTGTATTAATTTACAAGTGATTGAGTTTATGATGGTAAACTTAAATAAATTCTTGTATATCCAATTAATTTTTTAATTTGAATAAATGGAAAAAATCATATTAACCAAATTGACACCCCACGATACATAGAGGGAGAGTGGGTACGAAATTCAGTAACTGTTAAAAAGAAATTTAAATCAATAAATATTGGTTATTTATAATTATAATTTATGGAAAACGATTTTTAAATCCTTGGATTTGAAACAAAAGAAAGAGGGAAGCGAAAGCCAAGACAAGAGTCGAGAGCTAAATTGTTTACTATCACTACTCCGTTTCCGTGAGGTCAAAAGTTCGAGTCCGGAAGCTGTGGGGCTTCAAGTTGCATCATTTTTTCATAGTAGTGGAAACTCAAGGTTCATTTCGTCCTTAACCTGCAACTGATTTCTGTGTATTCTTCATTCAATTTCTCATTTCTTTCTTTTTGATGGGATTGTTCTTAATTTGTTCTTATTGACGAATTCCCATATATTTTCTACAAGAAAGTTTCGAACTTTGAGAAAACTGGAAGAAGATGACTAAAAGAAAGAGCTTAACAACAATGGAACTGGAAATTAAACAAGGGATTAGACAAAACCATAACCATAGAAGTAGTAGAGTTCCAAATCTTCCAAAAGACATAATCTCCAACATTCTTAAATGGGGTTCTGCCAAATTTTTGCATAATGTTGGGAAATTAGTTTGCAAATCATGGGCCAAAACAATATATTCCCCATTATTTATAGACAAGCATCTTTCCCTTTCAAATCCTATTCTCTTCTTCAAATACCCTGAAGATTATGATCCTCTCTTCTACATTGAACTTCAGTGTAAAAGACTTAGAGAATTTGATTATGAAGAAGAAGATGGAGAATTTGAAGGAAAATTATTGGATAGTTCTGATGGGTTGATGTTATATGATGATCTCGAAAATGAAGTTCTGTTTGTTAGAAATTCCATCACAAACCAAATCTCCAAACTCCCTTATCCTCCCCTCCCAATTATGGATTCTATATGCAAAATGAATGTTGTCTACTTACCCCTTACTGGGGAAGTTAAAGTTATCTGCACTGACAGATGTCACCTTGAATCAACCACTCAATATATTTGGAGCGTCTTCACGGTTGGCGCTGCCGATCATAATATGTCGTGGAGAATGATGAATATTACAACTACTATTCAGGATACATCAGAGTCGGTTTTCTCATCTTCTGTAGGTGGTGTTGTTATTTATTGGACGACTCGAGAGCTGTTTTCTCACATGACTTTTTTTGCTGTTGATGTTTATGATGAATCTTTTCACTTGGTTCGTGTGCCTTCAATCTGTGGTGACCATATTTTCTGGAGGCTCATTCCAATGGGGAGAGAGTTATATGTTATTTCAGTAAAGAGGGATTGTGGGTCATTGTTTAGAAAAGGAAATAAGTTACGAATATGGAAGATGAGAGACTTTCATCGAAGTGAATGGATGGAAGTTTTCGCGGTTGAGTTGGTGGATGAGGAGTTTAAATGGTATTTAATGGATCAATCTGTTGATGTTATCGCGTGGTACGAGAATCATAAGACATTGGTATTTATAACATCAATTGATAAGGTAATGGCCTACAACTTCAAGACGAAAAGGAGCTACGACATTGCCAATTCTGATCTTACTCTGAAATATTTCTTGCCTCACAGAAACAGTCTCATTCGGTGGTGATTTAGAAGCTTGCAAAGGTAAATCAAGCTGTTAGATTTGGTTGCAGAATTTAATCAGGACCTCTCTTAATTCACTGTACTTTGTAGAAAAAAGCATAATGTAATTAGTTTTTGTTATGTATGTGTGATGCTCTTACCTTTGAAAACTTGATCGTTACCAGCCTTTTTGTCTTTTTAAGTCATTTTGATGTTGATCATTTCACTGTTTGAAAAGTGACCTAGGTAAAATCATAGAAAAGCGCTTTACTTTTCTTTGTGCTTTGCGCTTAAACTCCATGAAACCTCATCGTTTGAGTGCACTTATCGTTTTTCAGAACACGTGATTTTGTGAACATTTGGTGTATTAGAAGAAGAGCTATTCTTTTCTATTTAATTTGAAACTTACTTACAATATCCATATTGATTTGGCTGCAGAATTTGGACCCTTCCTTCACCGACGTGGCTGCTTTGAAAATTCCAACTTAGAGGATTCAACTAATTATGTGTCTTAATATCTTATTGTTTCTTTGTATTTTTGTAAGTTACTTTTGCCTTCTGTTTAAAGTTTTCATGGCTATTGTGGGGTCCAGATTCCACATCTCTCTTTTATCTGCTTTTGTTTTTAGAGACATGATCAATATATTTTGTAATTTTTAATATCAATATTGTTGATTTTGTTATTTGGCTGTGTTTAATTTGGAATAACAAATTAGACCCCCCCTCCAAAATACGTCAATCCTGTTTAATTTATTAAATACAATCAAATAAAACCAGATTTTTTTCAAAAAAAAAAAAAAAAAAACACACACACACACACAAACCTGATTTAAATATGTTTATTTTATAAGTTTAATCATCATTAAAAAGTTAAAAGCATTTTGTAATATAAACTATAAAAGTTCAATTCATTGAAAAAGTCAATCGGAAAAACAGAAAAACTGCGCGGTTGGAATTATAGACACGTGTTATGTTAAGAATATACATTTTTGGTTTTGTTTTGTTTTGTTTTATTTTAGACTCCTCTAATAATTTCTGGTTGGTTCATTTCGTTAATCTGGTAATGAATTCTTCTGTATTGCTTTAATTTCTCATTTGTTTCTCTCTGATTTCTAATATGATTGTTCTTATTCATTTACCCTTTTTTTTTTTTTTTTTTTTGAGAAAAGTGGAAGAAGATGTCTAAAAGAAAGAGAACAACAACAAAACAAGGGATTAGCCATAGAATCAGTAAAATTCCAGTTATTCCACAAGACATACTCTTCAATATTCTTATTTTGAATTCTCCCAAATTTTTGCATAATGTTGGGAAATTTGTATGCAAATCTTGGGCTACAATAATATCTTCACAACCCTTTATACACAAGCATATGTCCGATTCAATTCCTATTCTCATCTTCAATTCCAATCCTGTTTTCTACATTGAGTATCGGATTCGTGATAAAAGACTTCAAGTCTTTAATTATGAAGAAGAAGTATTCGACGGAGAATTATCGGATAGTTCTGTTGGTTTGATATTATATGATGATCTAAAAAATGAGAACCTGTTTCTCAGAAATCCCATCACAAGACAGATCTTAAAACTCCCTTCTCCCATCCCAATTTCGGGTTCTAGGTGTAAAATGAATGTTACTTATTTATCTCTTACCGAGGAATTTAAAGTTATTTGCAATTACAGATCTTTCAATGGATTAAGATCGACCACTCAACAATATCGTTGGAGTGTATTGACGGTTGGCGCGACTAGTAATATGTCATGGAGAATGTTGGATTTTACAACATCTCTTGAGGATACTTCAGAGTTGTTTTTCTCATTTTCTGTTGGTGGTGTAGTTATTTATTGGACAAATCTACATTTGTTTGGTGACATGATTTTTTTGCGGTCGATCTTCACGATGAATCTTTTCTCACGGTCCACGTGCCGTCAATCTGCGATGAGGAGACTTTATGGAACCTTATTCCAATGGGGAGAGAGTTGTATGTTATTTCAGTTAAGAGGGAAGATCTTCTATTTAGTGATCTACTATTTGGGAATGATTACAGATTGCGAGTATGGAGGATGAGAGACTTTCGTCACAGTGAATGGATCGAAGTTTTCTCGATCAAGGTGGATAAGAAGTACGAATCGTTTTTAAACGATCGAAATTGTACGTTTATTGCGTGGTATGAGAATGATAAGATATTGGTCTATTTAACATCAAATGATAGGATAATGGCACACAATTTCGAGCTGAGAAGGAGCTACTTCATCACCAAATGGTCCAATTCTGATATTACTCTGAAATATTTCTTTCCTCACACAAATAGTCTGTTTCGGTTTCGTGGTGTGATTTAGAAAGCTTTCTATAGTTAGCTAAGTTGATTTGGCTGCAAAATGTTTTATTTGTGAAAGAAACCATTCTGTAATTGTTGTGTTATGGTTGCTTTTAAACATTGTAATAATATTCTACAAAACTCAAAATTATTAGGGCCACAATAAAGATAAATTCCGTGACAAGCTGAAAAATAATTACTAATTAAAATAAAAGATTTGGTGCAGATTCTCGACTAAATTTCAGCGGTATGAGATGGGAGGATCTCAGTCTGATCTTCGTAAAAACTTAAATTTACAGGAAAAGGAATTATCCGAAGGAAACAAGAGAAGAAAAACAAGTGGATCATTCGTTAGTGACAATGAGAATTACGAGGAGATTAAGGTTCCATCTCTTCATGAAGAGATAATCTTCAACATTCTAATTAGGAGTTCCGCCCAATTTTTGAATAATATTGGAAGGTTAGTTTCAAAGTCTGTTTCAAAACCACGTTTTATACACTCCCAACCCAACTATCTCATTCTAATACTTTCCGTTTCTACAATCAAAATTCAATTCCATCCAAAATAAAATTCGGTTTCACATTGATCTTAAGAAAACAGGACAATTTCTCAAATCAGAAATTAAACGAGAAAGAATTGTTGGCCAAATTCATGATACTTGTTTTGGCTTCTTCTTGTTAACGCCTGATCAAGATCATGCTCATAAACTTCTCAAAATTCACTTCCATTATTGGGTTATATATCTGAAAAAATATTTAATATGGCATACATATTGAAAACTGGGGACCTCACCTCAAACTTGTTTCTTGCTACCGTGATTTTAAACTTCATGAGAATTTTTGGAGTGTTTTCACAGTTGGTAGTCATAATCTGTCGTGGAGATTGTTGAACAATTCCGCTAATCATCGCGTTATTCGGACTAATGAATCGGAAAAGTTGTTCTCGGTCTCTGCTGGTGATTTAGTGATTTATTGGTCTAAAGTCAGAGTTGCATAGAGATGGAAGATTTTTAGCTATTGATCTTTACGATGAATCTTTTCACTACGTTCATGCCCCTCCCATCGTCTATAAGGATAATCTACTAGACTTTATTTCGATGGATACACAACTATATGCGATTACCTGGACGAGGTGTTGGTCTAATGTGTCTGGAGAGAACAGATTAAGAATATGGAAAATGAAGGATTTTTGCGAAAGTGAATGGATAGAAGTTTTCAGATGTGAGATGGACGAGACATTGAATACAGTTTTTGTAGATCGTCCTTCGATACATTTTTATGCGTGGTCGGAGAATCTTAAGATATTGCTTTTTAGCGTAGATCTAAACACAATGACGTACAACTTCGTTTCAAGAGAGTTCTATTCTAGCATACTTATGCATCCAAGAGATGGTTTTGACTTCATAGCGCTCACATATAGTCTTGTTTCGTGGAAACAAGTGACTACCGTACCACCTAGATGCTTTTGGAAAATGTTTTAGCAGCATCAAATTACTATAATGTATGCTCTTTTAGTAGCTTTAGATTTGAGATGAGATGATCAATCATGTTATTTTGCTCTTTCCATCCATTTTATTTATTTTTTCTTATTTACTTTGATTGTGATTAGTTATGAGTTATGAATCAACACATTTTGCTCTTAATATGTCTTGCTTAAGTAAGCTATATAGTTGAGTTTCTTCACATTTTTTCAATCATTTGCAGTTAAAGCATAATATGTTTATATAATATGTCAAAGTCTCTTTATAGATTTACCATGTAAATGAGCTTTCACTTATTGAATCTACACTCAGAATCCGTTTGGGATAGTTTTTTAAAGTGTTGAGACGTGTTTATTTAGTGGTTTTAAAAAACACTCGTAAAAAAAAACACTTTCAAAGTTATTGGAAACAGACACTCCCTCAACGATTTCAATTAATTTTTTTGTTTTATTTTTGGTTAACACTTGACTTTGCTCCTCCATTTTCTTTAAATTAGAAAAGATATATATTTTTTAAATTTTTTTTAAATTAAAAAAAGATAAGGTTGCTTTAATTTGAAAGGATAAAATTATCGAGACAAAATAATTGATTTAAGATACTTTTTATTTTATCAAAGATTTGAAAATCACTTTGAATTCAAAATTGGGCTATAAATTTGAAAATATCTTTTAAAATTTTTAATGAAAAAGAAATCAAACATTTTCGATACAAAGTAGATAATTAAATATTTATTATGTTTTTTAAACCAGATTTTCAATTCAAAATTAATTATCTATATTTTTCTTTTCCATAGTTAAATAAGTAGGTCCAAATACCACAGAGAGCAACAAACTAATTCGGTATCCTAAGACCACCGTAATTTTTTTTTGGAAAATACTTCCCTCGGGAGGGGCCCCCATAAAATCATTAAAAAATAATATATTTATTATTCATGATTTTGTTTCAACGAATAAAAAGATAATACATATGGAAGTCACTAGAATATCCTTCCTGACCTGGATGGAAGCAAGTATCTTCTTTTTTTTTTTTTTTTTTTCATATATCACAATTTAAGATGCCATATATATTTGGGGTCTTGCTACAGTGAATAAAAGTCCCTGTATGGTACATGGATTTTTATAAACCCTTAGATCTAACTCATTTGATCTCATCCGTTAATTTTTTTTACCCTTTTTACCTTAACTATTTTAAGAAATCAAATTTAATTTTAACCGTTAGATTATAATCTTAAATCTCAACCATTAATTTTGAATTTACAAATAAACTAATTTAGATTTTTGTTGTTAAATCTAACGTACAAATAATTAGATTGTCATACTCTGAAATATTCAGATATTTGATTCGATCGTTGTTATTCAAATGTTACTCAAGTAAAAGTTTGATTGTCATTTCATCTTTTGAATGTGATCGTTCTTGATTTTATTTAAATATAATCTTGTTCGTAATTTATTTTATTTAATGTGATTAAAGATCATTCTTGATCGTATATTTTATAATGTGATCGTCGTTCTTTAGATTTGTTTGTAATTTTTTTAATGTGATTAAATGTGATTGTCGTTTTTATAATGTGATCGTTCCTTTTCAAATGTGATCGATCCTTTATAAATGTAATCGTTCATTTTCAATCGTGATCGTTGTTTTTTTAAAAATTTATGTTCGTGATAATTTTTTTTTTAAATGTAGTTAAATGTGATCATTGTCATTTTTTATCTGATTGATACTATTAAGTTCAATTGATTTTTTTAGATGTGATTGTCTCTAATAGTTGTATTTTGAATTTGATTGTCATTAATTGTGGTTGATTCAAATCAAATTTAAAATTAGATATGTTTGTCACCGTGAGTTTTTAAATGTGATTTCAATTATCACTTAGAAGAAAATTTGGAAATTCTAATCTAATTAAAATTTTTAATGAACTGATAGTTATATTTATTTATTTAATGTCATATAGGTGTCACTTATTCAAAAGATTTGCAAACATATAAATCAATGGAAGACAATGTAAGTGAAGAGCGACTCAATGATCGGTTGAAGAATATAGCTAAGGAAGTCATACAAATAAAATCCAATGTTGAACATATTAAAACAGAGATGTTTTTTTATTATAAGTTTTATCCCTCATCTTTCAAATATGTTAGAATCTTTTAAAAATGAAATCATAGAGGAGATAAAGACGTACTCAAAACAATGTAAGTACTTGTGTTAAGGAGGGTTTGAAGAATGAGTTGGTGGTAGGAAAGAATATAGTTGTTAAGGAAAAATATTTAAATAAGGAGAAGATGTCAAACATTAATGTTATTGAGTCTTTTTAAACTTCAATCAATATAAACTTCAATCAATAAAATCTTTTTTTTTCCTTTGAGTCTTTTTAACCTGTCAACAATTAAAATTTGTTATAACATAATATACTGGACAAATTTCATTATTTTAATATAATATTTATTAAATTATTCGAATAAAATTTATATATAATCAATAAAATTTACATGCAATTTATTATTTTATAAGATTGATTAACTTATATAAATGATGATTGTTGACCATCCCAAACTTAAATTTGTGGTCGATTGTTTGTTATATGAGATTGCATACTCACTCAAACTTATCACTATTGTTTTAAACATGTGATCACAAACTCACTCAAAATTAAAGTACTGTTTTGTATGTGTGATCATGTTGCAACAAATCAAATTTTATATCGATGATCAACGAAATATACGTGACTCGTAAGCATTCATACTTAAATTTGTGACAAACAAAATATTCTGTGATCGACAACATGTGATTGCATAATCTGGTGAAACTTTTGTGATCACTATCCTAGATATGTGATCACGTACTCATTCCAAATTCATATTCGTTATCAACTCATTTATACATGTGATTGTATATCCTTATAAATATACATCTTTGATCGACTATATTGTGTATGTGATCGCAAAATCAGTAAACAGTATATTTGTGATTTTATATGTGATCTGACACCAAATTTAAAAATCTATTAAAAATTAATTAATCATGACCATACCCTGGAATCTGAAACAAAGATGGTAGGTGATAGTTTGAAAAAAAGGACATTGATTGAGAAAACCCAAATAAAATCTTACGTAATATTTTTGTTGAGTACAGCTGTATGTTTAAAATTTATTTTTTTTTAATTAATTAAAATAAATATATAGTAAAAAAAAATTAACCACTATAACTGTCTCCCTATACCATACAGGGATTTTAAGTCCCTGTACTATAGAATTTTCCATATATTTGAAGTTGAATTAGGTTTTAAATTCTTAGGTTTGTGATGTCACGTCCGCTTTAAAATATTTTGCCCTAATCTAAATCTTCATAAGATTGCTGCCAAATAGAGATTAATAGGTAAGATCATGATCAATTCTCTAATTATTTATAGGTTAAGATTTCTCATTATGCAATCGTGCTTGCTTCAAAATTCCATTACTTTACAACAAAAGTGGAAGATGACCAAAAGAAAAACAACAACAACATGTGAACCTGTTTCTTTGTCTAAAAAACAAAGGATCATCCATAAAAGCCCCAGTGTTCCATATCTTCCGGAAGACATCATCTTCGACATTCTCAGTCGGAAATCGGCTGAATTCTCTCTCAATGTTGGGAGGTTAGTTTGCAAATCTTGGGCTACAATGATTTTTACACCACAATTTATAGACATGAATCTATCTCATTCAAACCCTATTCTCATTTTCAAATATTCTACACCCATGAAACGTCACTTCTACATTGAACTTACGAAGGTAGAAGAATTCCGACTCCGAGGATTAGATTGTAACGAAAAAGAATGGGAAGGAAAATTAGTTGATACTCATATGGGTTTGATGTTATTTGAGGGTAAACATGATTTGAGTGTAGTAAATTCTATTACTGGACAAATCTCAAAACTCCCTCATTGCCCTATAAGTCAAGGTTGTAATTTCTTCAACTTAAATGTCATATTTTTACCTCTCACTATGAAAGTTAAAGTTATTTGCCATTACATTACTGATCAACATAATTGGAAGGTTTTCACTATTGGTAGTGATACAAAATGGAGAATGTTGATTAATAGTACTATTAATCTTGGGAATTTTCTTCGTATTCGATTTAAATTGTTTTCATTTTCAGTTGGTGGTTTAGTTATGATTTATCCGTCATTGAAGCCGATTGGTAATTCGAGTTTTTTGGTCATAGATCTTAATGATGAATCTTTTCACTTGGTTCATGAGCCGCCTCTAATTGGTTATCAACTGTTCTTCAACCTCATTCCAATGGACAAACAACTATATGTTATTTCAATGAAGAAGATTTTTCCTTGTTTTAATCTGGGTGAATATCACAATATAGTAAGGATATGGAAGATGAAGGATTTTCGACGGAGCGAATGGGTGGAAGTTTTCAAGATTGAGATAGATGATGATGAGTTGTTTTCAGTTTTGACAAAAACCTTGAATACGTATGTCGCATGGCTCGAGAATTATAAGATATTGATCTATTTGACATGGGAGGAGAAGTTGATGGCATATAATTTCAGATTAAAAAAAAGCTATGACATCCCCATGCCTCATAATTTCAGGTCTCATTATGGCTTCTTGCATCAAAGTAAAAGTCTCATTTCATGGTAATTAATTCATAAAGATGCTATTATATTTAGCTGCAGAAGAACTGAAGAAGGACTCAGAATTTGTGAGAGCAAAGACAAGACCATATTGTATATTAATCACTTTCACCAGCTTTCATTTAATTTTGTCAAAAAAAAAAATTTTGTTTCTTTTTTTTTGGGGGGAGAATGAATTGTTATTGTTGGAGATCATAGGATTACTTAAATGCTTTGAATCTCTATGATATTAGGAGATAGGATTATGTACCATGAAACATATAAGAGATTTCAAATCAGGTTTAATCTTTGGAGATATGAATTCAGTTTTAACATTTCGGAAATCCTAATTCGTTCAATTTATGTAGCAATTCCCTTTTTCGTTCCCCATTTTTATTTTTTTTTGTATCATTTCCACCCTTTGATTTTTCTGAATATTCTCTGCTTTATAAACAAACCAACGTTTGGTCATCACAAAAATCTCTATTGATAAATTTTTATAGAAGAAAATGGTTCTTTAAAGACGTGAAATATTGATTTTGAATTACATTTTTCTGAAGCTTGAGAAGTGTCAATAACGGTGTTTTTTTTTAGTTTCTTTATTAATATAAAAAGGTAAAATATCATTTTTAGTCTCTGAGTTTTGAATAGTGAATAAGGTTAAATATCTTTTTGGTTCTTGAGTCGATTTCATGTCTATATACTGAGTAATTAAATTGATTAACGGAATGTTGATGTGGCATTTGACTTGACTAATTTGACAATGACGTGGTTGTTGAGATGAATATTTGAGATAATTAAAAGTGAAAAAAAAAAGTAGAGAAAGAAAAAGTAAAAAAACTAAACCTAAAATTAATTTTTCTTAATACAGACTCCGAAAAAAAATCGTAGTTTTGGGTTCTGTTAAGTTTTTCTAGGGTTTTTGTTTTCACTAATTAGGGTTTGAAATGCTTCTCCAATGAATCATCTTCAACCCAATTCTGACTGTTATTCTCAATCGAATTGATGGATTCTTCACAATCTCCGTCTCCTTCTAATCAATTAACGATTTATTTGCTTCAAATGCCCTTCGATTTCTTACCTCTCCTGCGTTTCTTTTCCCTTACCTTCTTTGTTCAGATCCTCGTTTTTCCTTCTTCAACAATCGGCGAAGGTGATCAATGAGGTTTTTTAGCTCTGAACTTTTAAGTTAGGTTTTTAGTTCTATTCTAAAAAAACAAATACTGGTTTAGATTATTTATGGAAGATAAAAATTCCTTTTGGGAAATTCATTGAGGGTTTTTTTTTTTTTTTTTTTTAAATTCTCAGGTTTTCCCGTTTTCTTCATCGAAACTTATGGGAAGGGAACGGTGGAAGTTTTTCACTTTACAGATTAATTTAATTGAATACAGTGTTTAATCTGCTCGATAATTATAGGTATTGTTCTCCATTGTAACATTCCTGATTTTGATTTTTATATTCGGTTTTTTTTATTGAGCTTTGATTTTTCATCATTTTAGGAAAACACCATTTAATCAGTTGAAAAACTTTAAAAGGATTATAAAATTAAGAATAATGGCGTCTGTAAAAAATTGAAGATATCCAAAAATATTACCATAATCAAAGGGGTTTTTAAATTGAAAAATAAAGATATCCCTTATTCAAAATAATTTATAAAAGAAAATGATATAGCTAAATTATTATATGAGAGAGAAAAATATCCAAGGGGCAATATTGGAACAAATTATTAAGGTTTAAAACCGACCCATGGGCCATGGCTATATATATGGAAGTAAGGACTCAAAATGTAGTTACTTCTTGATTTCTGAATTTCAATTTTTTGTTCCAAGTTTTTTGTTTCTCATATTGTTGTTCTTGAGAGAGAGAGAGAGAGAGAAAAAGATGAGCAAAAGAAAAAGAACAAGAACAAGAACGAGTAAATCTGTTTCTTTTACTCATAAACGTCAAAGGAGTAGAATTCCAGTTCTTCCAGAAGAGATCATCATCAACATCATCAATCGCGAATCCGCCGAGTTTTTGCATAATGTTGGGAGGTTAGTTTGCAAATCTTGGGCTACAATAATTTCGAAACCGAAATTTATAGAGATGAATCTTTCTCATTCAAATTCAATTGTTCTCTTCAACAATTCTACACCACTTGAACCTCTAAAGCTCCTTGAGCTTATGGTGTTTGAGAAATTCAAACCTCGAAGATCGTATTTCGACCGAAAAGTACAAGGAAAATTGTTGGATTCTTACATTGGTTTGATGTTATACGAGGATCCAGATTGTCTATATGTTGTAAATTCCATCACTGGACAAATCTCAAAAATCCCTCATAGCCCTATTAAACAAGCTTATAAGAGAAAATTCAATGTTTTATATTCACCTCTTACTAAGCAAGTTAAAGTTATCTGCCATTATTTCAATCCGGAACATGATCGATTTTCTTGGAAGGTTTTCACTATTGGCAGTGATAATTCATGGAGAATTTTGAAGAATAAAACGGTTAATCTTTTTTATGTTCTTTCTATTCGAAGAAGTCAAGAACCATCATTTTTCTCATTTTCAGTTGGTGGTGTTGTTATTTGCTGGTCAAGTAGGAGGTGGTTTTATAACAAGCATTTTTTGGTTATTGATCTTGATAATGAATCTTTTCACATGGTTTATGGGTTGCCTTTTCCCATGAGTTTTGATCAAGATATCATTCCAATGGAGAATCAACTCTATGTTATTTCAAGGAAGTCGGAAGACGTGTCGTATGTCGGTCAAGAAAATAGAATAACAGTATGGAAGATGGAAGATTTTCGTCAAAACGAATGGGTGGAAGTTTTTAGCATTGATATGGATGATATGTTAGAATCATTTCGCGTAGATAAAGTATGGTTTTCTGTTGCATGGTTGGAGAATTATAAGATATTAATCTTTAAAACGTTGAAGGGTACGATAAAGGCTTATGATTTCAAATTGAGAAAGAAGTACCAAATTAGCGAGGCTAAGAGATTACCTAAGAGATATTATGAGTATTTGCCTCACACAAATAGTCTCATTTCATGGTAATTTAGAATTCTTCACAAACTTATGCTTAATAGGGTTTTTAGTAAAAGTTTTGTTTTGCTCTTCACCAGCTTCCATTAAATTTGTCTTTTGAATTTTTTTAAATGTGATGGTTTTGATTATATACATATGGTTGTAATGAAGGAGCTTTTTTTTTTGTTAATGCAAATTTCTTCTATAATGGCTGTTAAAAATGTATTTTATCTACTTTTTAATTTGATCCATTATACATTACAATGTAACATCTGCCATTAATTTTAATCAATTTTTTTTTAATAATATTTAGCATTCGGAAATATTATGAAATAAACTTTTAATTCGTTAGTTAATTGTGTATTTTAAGTGAGCTTAATTAGTAGGTTATTTTATTGAATGGATTTTAATTGAAGAATCCTCTTGACAAGTTGATTTATTTAATTCTCAAACTATATTAAATTTGTTGAAGTGTGAAGATCATAAAATAAAATTCAAATAAAAAAATGAGATAAGTTATATCGAAATGGTAAGGACTACAAGATGTTATTAAAAGATGAGGCAGTAAGATAGATTTTTAAAAGTTAATAGCATAAAAATAAAAACAGGATAAAAAAATATAGGGGCTATTAACCCAAAAGGGAAAATATATAACATCTCATTTACGAGCTTTAAAAATACATTTCAAAAAGAAAAAAAGCTTTGAAGTTTGAGGAAAATGTAGTTTTTTTTTTGAAAAAAATAATTTTAAGGGATTTATAAATCACACCCTAATTTTAATGAAATTTAGACATATCTATATTAAAAAAAATTTAAAAAATGTGATTTTATAAATTTTACATCTTATTAACATAAGAGTTTATTCTAACAAGTGAGAAGTTCGTTCAATCAAACCTCTAATTAATAAAGAAATAATTAAATCTTGATTAGCGGAAGATGTAAAATTAGGATTAGGCAAATTAAGTCCCATTTCAACCATTCTATGAAATAGCTCCTAAAAAGTTGGTGTTAAAAAAAAGTATAAAATAGTTTTAAAAAGCGTAGGATGATTTTCATAACTGAAAGAGTAGTCAACTCAAGGTTAATGGTAAAAATTTGTGTCGCGGCATTGAACTGTGATTTCCTTCTTTTCTTCCACTCGCTCTCATGGTTTGTTTCTCTCATTTCAACTCTCCATTTTCATTAATTGCTTTTTTCGTTTTCTCTGATTTCTGAAATGAGTTATATAGCTTTAAAAAAGTATGCATTTTTTAAGGTTTTGCTTATTAAATTTGCATCCCTTCTGTTAAATTGGTTATTATAATTAGTTAGACTTTAACTATTAATTGAGTTTAATTAATAGTTGGTTATTGTATTTGGTATTTGTATTTACCATTGTATATATAAAGTGAGATAAGAGAGTTAAGGGAAAAGTTCAATATCATCATTGTGAGGGTGAGAAAGGGTGTATTGGGTTCTTGGTGAGAGTTTCCCATGGAAATGCATTGTATCTTCTCTTGTAATCTCCTTTTGTAAACAAACTCATATCTAGTGGATTAGCTGATCAATCCGGCAATTGGATGTACGATCCTTCGTGATCGGAACCAGTATATTTCTCGGTGTTAATTCCCTCCCCGATTTCTGATTTCAGTAGCAACGATCCACAACAAATTGGTATCAAAGCAATGGTTAGGGTTACTGAAATAGAATCAAGAAATTTTTCTCATTCGTATCGTCCCTCGACTGAAAGGAGTGCAACATTGATTTAAAAAGCCCTAGAGTTCGATTCTGCCATCGGCGTTCAATGATCCAGCGAAAGATTGAAAGGCTTTGTTATTGTTCGTGCTCTCTGTTTCGACTATGTTAATTGTCGGAAGAATCCAAGAAATCAGGGGCAGAAAAAAGGAATCGAAACGATTGGAGGTGTTTTTCAAGTTGAAGCTTCAAGTAATCAGGTTGTAATGATAAAGAAATCCATACGTGATGGCTTAAAGAAACTTGAGCGATTGGGATTTCTTGGTAACAAAATCATATTTTTTCCTGACGCTATTGGCCTTCTGTAAATTCTTGGCGAAAAAGTTTTTTGCAAG
Source organism: Gynostemma pentaphyllum (assembly GCA_028015215.1). Classification (NCBI taxonomy): domain Eukaryota; kingdom Viridiplantae; phylum Streptophyta; class Magnoliopsida; order Cucurbitales; family Cucurbitaceae; genus Gynostemma; species Gynostemma pentaphyllum. Next base: position 49,304,815 of record CM051350.1, on the reverse strand, counting down.
AACGACTAGCGGTGGTATTATGATTCTATGTTGTTCGAGTTTGAAGTTGGGATTAACCAAGGTCCAATGGCGTTGCAATCTGAGTTGACTGCAAGAATTAGAGCGGTGGAATCTCTGTTTTCAAATATGAGGAAATTATACAGATTCATGAGTTGAAGACTCGTGGATTTGGCAAAGAATTCCAGCGGTGCTCTTTGAATGATTGGAGTTTGATTGGTTAATCTCATCACACGAGGATTGGATCGATAGAGATTCATGAGGCATGTTAGTATGGATTATTGAAAGTCTCTGCCAAATTGAAGATCATATGAAGAATCAGGATTTTATTTGGGGGTTTTTTGATTGGCACGACGGTCGGATTCAAGAATCCATGGCTTTGCTAATTTGGAGTTGGTCAAAATCAATCCTTAGAGTCAAAGGGATATTGGTGCACAACCTTGGATAAGACAAATGAAGTTTAGTGGTCCAACCAAGAAGATACGTACGACATGGCTTAAGAAATTGATTTCAAAGAATTTTGGTTTCTGATATGAATTCCTTGTGCGGTGGTGAAAGTCCTTTTATCGAAATCTGTGGACTGGTGTTAAGTTCATGGTCCAGGTGCATCATACATAGCCATTGAAGGTTCAATAAATTGAAGTTGGCATGGTGTTTCAAGTTGTGAGGACATGGAAATTTGTGATTATATGGGATTGGAGAATGGTGCGGTTAAATTTGCACTGAAAGGGGAAAAGCATTTGAACCAATTTCTTGAAGCTTTGCGAATTATAGTGAATTAATTTCAGAATAAGATCAGAGTTGCTCGGTGATTTCAGATGGATGAAAGTAACTGAAATCTTGATTTGAAAATCTCGCGTTGAATTGTTGAATATATTCAAGCGGTTTTGTGGGCCTGTGTGATCAATTTGATTGGTAACAATTTAATCTTTCTTAAAGCAAATGGTGTAGTCTCTGGTTTGTCTAAAGCGTCCTCGTCCGCTGAAAGTTTTTTGATTTCTGGTTATCGAGCCCGATCAACTCGATTATGTGAAGAAATCTTGTATGGAAATTGAAGATATTTTGCACTATGGTAGCAGCAAAAGTGGTTTGTTGACTGCTTTGTGAAATGAGGTCATGCAAAGTTGTTAAGAGCATTGGTTCGATTATGAGGTGATGTTGTTCGCATCTAGTCAAAGCAACAATTTTGGGTGGTGTTATTTGAGACATGAAATATAATTTCTACATAAGTGAAGTGATATATCGAATTATTGTTTCTGGCCAAAACAATAATTATGAATTAGAATTTTGTAGCTGTTTGTGCTTGTTTTTAGCATGGAAGTAACTTACAAAAGGAGAGAAAATTAATGTAGAAATTGGGTTGTGTTTCTGTAATCACCAAAGCTTAATGTTGCTAATTTCCAATTAGCTCCATGTTATTGATGAGAATGGAGGTCACGAATCATGGAAGTTAGAGACACAATGGAATTGCACAAAAAGACAAGGACGAGGTCGACGATCACCCAGTATGAGGTAACTTTTCTAACTCTAAGATTTTGTGAATTAAAATATGATAAAGTTAAGAAAAGTGAGGGTGAGAAATTGCATGTGAGGGATTGAGAATGACGGAAAACGAGAAATGGAAAAGGAGAATGAGAATTATGTTTGAAATGCATGTAAATTTGTGATAGTGTTGATGATCTGATAGTTACTCCTAGAAACCGAGAATGAGTGGTGTATGGATTTTGGGGTGCACACATTTCCATAGAATACCCTCATGGAGATTGGTTTGGTTTAGTCATTAACCCAAGTGAGTGTATGTTGAGTTTCATTAGGTGTTTTAATAAAGCTTGTTGAGTAGGTGGGGTTGGCCATCTACAGTTGGGTAAAGTGACTAGTAGGAGAGAACCCGGAAAGAAACCTTGTTCACTTGAGACTTTAGACTTAGATAGCCTATTAGGCTTGAGGTGGAGTGCTAAAGGTCACTAAAAAGTTAGTGAGTAGAGTGAGACTCAAGTCTGGTTTAGGAGACTTGGGGTGAAGAAAAGATAAAAGGTTACTTGATAAGGCGGGTTTTATAGATGTTCGCAAGTTGAGTTGTGGAACTTCGCGTTAAGACATCTATGGAAAGTTTATCAGAAGTTGTTTTCAGCACTGTAGACCCTTTTGTATTACCTATTGATAAATGATGATGGTTCTAAAAGTTTCATTGGTATTAGTGATACTTTTAGGGAGTTAATATATTTATGAACTGTTTTAACTATTTGCTTGAGCATGCAGTGTGAAAAGGTAAGAATAGTTGCAGGTGGAGGTGGAGTTTATGTACTTAACTAATGAACGTAGAAGGAATCCGGTGGTTGAGTAGGAGTACCTCCAATCATATCAACTCACGAGAGAACGGTAAGGTAGGAGACTAGATCTCCTAACAGGTTTGGTTTTTTGATTGATCTCATATCTTATGTTTCACTTTATTGTTTGATGTAATTGCTTTTGGCAATGGTACCTTAGTTTGAGAAAATTTTCAATGGTTAGTTTCATTTCAAGTTATCTATTGATTTGTGTTGATATTGAGATAGATGAACTTGAATGTTAAAAGATCCTTATGCTATTTGTGTGTTGATAATATCATGTGTGATGGTATATTTCATACTTGAGTTTAGCATATACATTGAGGTGTTGGATTTACAGGCATATGTTCAATTGGTAAAGTACATTGAAAAGTTATAAAAGTGTGTTCTGCATTATGTAAATTGTTTGTGAATATATGGTTTATCATATTGTGAGTTTACTGATGATGAGTTTAGCTTGGAAAGCTAGTGTGACTTTGTTTTGCAGGTATTTGAGATAAGTGGAGATCGTGAACTGTTTGAGTTGGAAAGCCATATTAAAACCTGTAGAAGCTATTTGAAGCTTGGAATTCAACAACAATATGTAGAACTCTTCTTTGATGGATGGAGTGTTGAGGCATGTGTTTCACGGCGAGTCGAAGCATATGGAGCTAAAAAGTTGTTGGTTGATTGGAAAAGTCATGTTAACGATAACTTCATTTATCGTTGTCAAACCAAACAAAGTTTGGTGGCTGGATTGACATGTCAATACACTAGATAGCTAAGTATAATAACCAAGGTGGAGATTGTTAAATTGGGTTTAATTAATAGTTGGTTATTGTATTTGGTATTTGTATTTACCATTGTATATATAAAGTGAGATAGGAGAGTTAAGAGAAAAGTCCATTATCATCATTGTGAGGGTGAGAAAGGGTGTATTGGGTTCTTGGTGAGAGTTTCCCATGGAAATGCATTGTATCTTCTCTTGTAATCTTCTTTTGTAAACAAACTCATATCTAGTGGATTGGCTGGTCAATCCGGCAACTGGACGTACGATCCTTCGTGATCGGAACCAGCATATTTCTCGGTGTTAATTCCCTCCCCGATTTCTGATTTCAGTAGCAACGATCCACAACACCTTCTCCTTTTCTCCATCATCAAATCATTCATTGCCCCATTTCGAATTTCTTCTTACATTTTCACAACCCTTCAAATTTCTTCAAGGATCAAACAATTTTATGTTCTGTTTCCCCTTTATTTAACGTCTTGATGGAAATCTCATTCCTTTTGTTAGCGAAAAGATTACATTATATTAAATTATGTAATTGTACATGAGTATTACACTAGTTTAAATAGAAAGACTAATCTAGACGGATTAAGACAATTAATAATGGCTATCCTAATATACTTTAACACTTTTTAGTATAACTCACTCATATCATATCATATCATTGCTGGCAACCTCTTTCCAATTTCCATAAATATTTTTCTCACTGTTTTTAAAGTTGCAACAATTTTTTTTTTTAATTTAAATTGATCAAAGTTTTATAAAATTTCTTATATGAAGGTCTTACATTGAGTGAAAAGTGAAAAAATGACGAAAATAAAGAGAACAACGGCGATTATTATATTTGATTCTCATACACATAAACGAGGGAGGAAACATGAGAGTAGAGTTCCATGTCTTTCAGAAGAGATCATCTTTAGTATTCTTAGTCGGAATTCTGCAACATTCTGGCACGCTGTTGGGGTGCGAACAAAATCCCACATCGGTTAGGAGAGGGAATGATCATGAGAATGTAAGGGGAATGACACATCTCCATTGGTATGAGGACTTTTGGGTGGAACCAAAAGCAAAGTTATGCGGGCCTAGGCCCAAAGTGGATAATATCATACCAATGTGGAATTGTGGAGGCTTGATGTCCCCTAACAAGTGGTATCAGAGCCATGCCCCGATCCTAACAATGTGGGTGGAGTCCACGAGTGGCGAACAAAGTGAGGAGTCTCGGAGACCCAATCCGTGATAGGCTCTATTAGACAGGCAGGATGACCTGGATAGAGTGGACGGATTGAGGGGAGACTCGGTGGATATTTATTCGAGGGGAGGATTGTTGAGGTGCGAACAAAATCTCACATCGGTTAGGAGAGAGGATGATCATGGGTGTATAAGGGGAAGAATACATTTCCATTGGTATGAGGCCTTTTGGGTGGAACCAAAAGAAAAGTCATGCGGGCCTAGGCCCAAATTGAACAATATCATACCAATGTGGAGTTGTGAAGGCCCGTTGTCACCTAACACACGTTGTTGGGAGGTTAGTTTGCAAGAGTTGGAATGTGATAGTATCCACACCCCGTTTTATACAGACGGAGAGACTTTTGAATCGACAATTATATGATGTTAATCTTCAACATCCTAAGTTGGGCGTCTGTTAATTTTTTGCCTGGGACTGGGAAATCAGTTTGTATTTTTTGGGCCATAGCCATAAATTCGATTTTTTTTTTTTGCAGAGGAGCGTCATTCCTATCTAATTCCTACTGATATTTCTTTCAAACATTCCCCGAAGTTTTTTTTATATGAGTTTTGTTTTGAGGAAGAAGAAGTTTTGTGGGATAGATCTTTTGGGTTGATGTTGTGGGATGACTTGAAAACAAAAAATTTCTTTCTAAAAAATTCCATCACAAAGAAAATGTCAAAACTCCATAATCCCCTCCTACCCATTACTGACTCAAGAAGCAAACTCAACATGGTTTACTTACCTATCTCTTGGGAAGTTAAAGTCATTTAGAATTATAAATATTCCTTTTAAAAAAAAGATTGAATATTTTTTTAGGTTTTTGACCGTTGGTGATGAGAGTATGTCATGGAGGTTCTTGAAAAGTACAAAGATTGATCAGTATAAAGTCCCTTTACGATCTCAATCACTACACTCATCTTCTGTAGGTGGTGTAGTTTTCTATTGGACTGCTTCAAACGTGATTTGTAGCAACAATCTTATAGCAATTTATCTCGATGATGAATCATACCATTTAATTCACTTTCATCAATCTTCTCCTTCAACTATCTTGATTGTAATTAGTTATGATTCTCCTACTTGAGCATAACTCAACCGATTAGACGTTAATACTCCCAGGGATGGATCTTCATGAAGAATAAGGGGCCATGGCCCCCGAAATTTTTTTTATAAGTTTAATTAATTTTAAATAAAGAATGAGTAAAAATATATATTTTTTCATTTTAAAAAAATATGAAAAATACATAATATATTTTTTTTTATCAATTTTGTAAAAATTTTCTATATGTTTTTAACACACTAATTAATAGTAAATGTTAGATTTTAATATTTTTCTTTGCGTAATTATTCAATTTAAATCTGACACTTGCAATTAGTTTGTTCTGGATCTGTCCTTAAATACTCCATCCCAAAAGGTTGAAGGTTCGAGTCTCCCCTTCTCTCAAATTTGATGTAATATCTCGAAAGACAATTAGTTATGATTCTACACTTTTATGTATATATCCATCGATTCCTTGAGTTTTGTCTAACTTTGGTTCCTAACTTTCTTTTCTTTTTATGAAGAAAAAAAAGTTTTTTTTTTTTTTTCATTTCAAATTAAAGATTCAATAACTTCTATTTAGGGATAATCCAGTATATAGTCTATTTTGGCAAAATACTAAGTTTTTTTAACCCATCAAATTTTTTAAAGCTTTTTTGGCCTATTTCTAATATGATATTTTTTAATATACCTAATTTACCCTCCTTTTAATATTTACTAGTTACATGACATCGTGCGTTGCACATAAATAATGGGAGTTAAACATAAATAATACTTTAATTAAATTAAATTAAATTAATTTATGTTGCAGTTAAAAATGAATAAAAATTAAATTTAATAAATTCAACTGTACTAACATTCTCAAAAGAATTTTGCATCCTTTCGTAATGGTGGCTGTTAAACATGAACATTAATAATAATAAAATCAAATTAAATTAATTAAAAAAGGTAGTTAAGTAAATAATAAAAAAGTGAGGGTATAATTTGGGAACCTAGTTTCTCCTACTCTTTCCCACTTTTTAATATGTTATAGATTATTTTGACTTAAATAATTTATTTTATTATCTTATTTTGATTTTTTTACTTTATTCTATTCCCTGATTCCCTCATTTTTAAAACAAGATTTGCCCTTAATTAATTATTTTTTTTTTTTTTTTTCCCTCGAATCTCTCTCTCTCGTTTTTTAGGTATCAGCTTTAGAAAGTCCCATTTTTTGGGTTTTAATTTTCTTTATTCTGTATCTTTTTTATTTTTTCATTTATTTACGTTTTTTTCTTCGTTTTTTATTTATCATTTGTTTTTAGGGTTTCATTCTTTTGTTTCTTGCATCTTTTTTTTCCCTGTCTTTTGGTCATTTTTTTTTTATTAATAATGCTAAATTTATTTTTTATATAATGTACTATACAATAGATTCTTAAGGTTCAAAAATCCCCAAACGACATTTTTTTTAATATAACAATTTAATTATTTCGTTAAATTTACATATAATTTTATTAATGTACTAAATTTACAAATTACAATGCTATTTTTATTTTTTAAATTATGTTCTCTTATTCACTAATTAGGAATTTAATTGAATAATTCATTTAATTAAATTATAATGTAAATTTGGGACACCTAAAATTATTTTAATTGAATATTTTAGGAATTAAAGGGAATATTTTGAATTAAATTTAAATGTACATTGGATACACTAATAATTCATTTTAATTATAATTTACTGAATTAAAGAGAATATTTTATTGAATTTAATTTTTTATCTTAGTGAATTAGGGAATAATTTAGTGAATTAAATCTAAATGTATATTTATGCCAATATTATTTTAATTTAATAATTTAGTGAATTAAATTATAATGTATATTTGGATACCTAATATTGATTTTAATTCAATAATTTAGTGATTAAATGAATGTTTAGTAATTAAGGTAATTTAGTATTAAATTATAATGTACATTTGGGATACCTAATATTGATTTTAATTCAATAATTTGTGAATAAAATGAATAATTAGTCCATTCTTTATTTACTAATGTTATTTTCTCAATCTAATGTTACCTCATTTCATCCTTGTCGGTTAGAACCTTCTCTATCATTATATGTTTTTTGAATTCTTCCATTGGGTGGTTTTACGATGTCCATCTCCATCTTCTAGTTTTTAAACTGTTTTTCTTCCTAAATCCAACATTGAATATCAATTAGTTTTACAATCAAAGGGTTTGCAACTTGTTCGTTTTATTTTCAAATATGTTTTTGAACTTTTTTTCATTCATACCTTCATCTTCGAAATCTCTGCCTTTTCTGAATCATTCACCAAAAATTTGCGTACTTCAACTTTCAACAGACGCCCTTTTTCATTCTTCTTTTTGTGTTTTTTTTAATTTTTCTTGTTGCTGTCTAGGTTTAAATGGATATGGTTTCGATTTATAAATCAATTGCTTAATTTAGGGATCAATAAATTATTGCCCAAATCTTACTACCTTATCATTCGTGAAATTATTTTGTATTTCAAGTTTTTAATCACTAATGTCGTTATTTATATTGCATCGGTGTAAATGAATGTCCCTTTTTTTCGCAAATTTCCAGATTTTATGTATTTTTTATAGGAAAATCAATATATTTATTCAATAATTTATTAAATTCAATATGAAGATCTCAATTATATGTTGTAATTTAGTTTAATAAATTATTGATGAAGAGAATTTTTTATTGAATTAATAAAACTAAATTTTAATTCACTAAATTATTGATTTTGAAAATAATTTAGTGAATTAATAAGTTCATATTTTAATTTTTTAATTATTATAAGATTATCATATTTAGTGAATTAATAAAGATTTTTGTAAATTTAACTAAATCAATTAATTTTGTTATATGTAGAAAAGTGTTTGAAATTTTGAAAAGATTTTTTATTTAAGACATTAGTTTTATAAATATATTACTACTTTTTATATTAATAATGCTAAATTTATTTTTATATTATGTTCTATATATATATTCTTAGGATCATGCATTCTCACTTATTTTTAAGTTAATTAAATCATTTACTTTTTTTATAATTTTTATTAACATTAGCAATGTATTTTTATTTTTTTTTGGTTGATTATATAATTATAATTCTTTTAACATTATTTTATGTTATCTTAAAATATTTAACATCGTATTATTTTAATATTATAAAATTGTACTATTAACACAAATCAACATTTTCATTTAACTAATATTTTATTTTTAATTTTTTTTATATTGTGGTTATTATACTATTAATAATGCTATTTTTATTTTTTTAGTTATTTTAAAATTATATCACCATCATCTTTATTAAATTATTTTTAATATTTAAATGCTTAACATCATAGTATTTAAATTTTATATAATGGGTAATAACACTAAATCAAAATACCATTCTTTATTTACTAATTTTTTCTCAATCTAATGTTACCTCATTTCATCTTGTTTTCTAGAACGTCTTATATTATATTTTTTGTCTTCTTCATTGGATTTTTAAGATGTCCATCCATCTTCATTAATTAACTTGACTCTTCCTCTCAATTAATTAATGTTTGATAAATAGGGTTTTCAGTTGTTTTGTTTTATGTTTTTGATGTTTCATGCAAACCTTCAACTTGAAATCTTATTTTCTGAATCTCCCAAACTTTTCGTTCTTCAACTTTCAACAGCCGTTTCGTCTTCTTCTTTTTTTTTTTTTTTTTTTTTCTTTTCCTTCTTTTAGAGATATGGTTTCGATTTACAAATCTGCCTCATTTAGGGATCTCAAAATATCCCAAATCTTCTCCCCGTAATTCGTGCCTTTTTTTTTAAATGTCGTTTTTTTATACATGCCCCATTTGACATTTCCATTGCAGATAGAAAAACCAATATTAAATAATGGGCATAATTAATTGTTTAATATGTAATATTATATATACAATTATGGGTTAATTAACTAGCAATGGTATATTTAATAAATTTTTTGAGATTTTAAAATGAGTATAAATAATGGCATTGTGGTAATTATTTCCAAGATTTTAAAAAGGATATAATTGTCATAAAAATTTGTTTTCAAAAAATCTCTTCCTCACATTTAATTTATTTTTATATATAATTTTTCATTTCATTAATTTTTTGATTCATGATTTCATACTGTTTTCCTTATTATCTATACAATTATATAGGTCAAAAACTGAAATCGTAAACAAAAATACTGCGGGTAAGGTATGATTTAGCCTTTGCCGTTTTTTTTTATCTTTCAACTATGATCTTATCTGTTATATTTGTGGTAACTAATTTTTTTTTTAATTTTGTAAGATTATTAATTCTTGGGATTATTCTTCAGAGAATACATTGAATTGGCGATTTCTCATTTATTTTCTCAGTAAAGATGTCAAGCACTAAGGTATTCTATTCTACACTCAATTTAATTTATGATTTTGAGTTTTTGAATATTTGACTGTGATCTCAGTCTCTAATCTCAAATTGGAAAAACTTAAATTTACAGGAAAACGAATCAGACGATGAAAACAAGAGAAGAAAAACAAGTGGATTTGTCAGTGATAATGAAAAACAAGAAGAGATTAGGGTTCCATTACTTCATGAAGAGATAATCTTCAACATTCTAACTCGGAATTCGGCCGAATTTTTGAATAATATTGTAAGAGGTTAGTTTCAAAGTCATGGGCTATGATCATATCAAAACCACGTTTTATACACTCCCAACTTTCTCATTCTAATATTATCCGTTTCTATGATAAATTTAGTTCCACCCATAATAAAATTCGCTGTCACGTTCATCTTAAAAAGGGAAAATTTATTAAATCAGAAATTGAAAGAGAAGTAATTGTTGGCCAGATTCATGATTCTTGTTTTGGCTTGTTCTTGTTATCGCCAAATCAAGTTGATGCTGATAAACTTCTCAAAATTGTAAATCCTGTCACTCGAAAAGTCTCTATTGTCCCTGCTCCACTTCCATTATCCGATTGAAAAAATATTAATATTGCATACTTATTGAAAACTGGGGACCTCAAACTTGTTTCCCGCTACCGTGGCTGTAAACTTAATGAGGATTTTTGGAGTGTTTTCACGGTTGGTAACGGTAATATATCGTGGAGAATGTTGAACAATTCCGCTAATCATCGGATTATTCGGGAGAAGGAATCGGAAACGGTATTCTCTATCTCTGCCGGTGATGTAGTAATTTATTGGTCTAAGTCAGAGTTGTATAGAGATGGAAGATTTTTAGCTATAGATCTCAATGATGAATCTTTTCACTATGGTCATGCCCCGCCCATCGTCGATGAGGACAATCCACTAGACTTTATTTCGATGGATACGCAATTATATGCGATTTCCTGGATGAGGTGTTGGTCTAATGTGTTTGGAGAGAACAGAGTAAGGATATGGAAATTGAAGGATTTTCGCGAAAGTGACTGGGTAGAAGTTTTCACATATGAGATGGACGAGACGTTAGATACAGTTTTTGTAGATCATCCTCCCATACATTTTTATGCGTGGTCGGAAAATCTTAAGATATTGTTGTTAACGGTACATAACAAAATAATGGCGTACAACTTCAATTCGAGAGACTTATTATATTTTAGCATACTTATGCATCCAAGAGACGGTTGTAAATTTATAGCGCTCACAGATAGTCTTGTTTCGTGGTAATTGATCGAAGTGACTATCATCATCTATTTGGCCGAACCTTTTAGAAAAAGGTTTTAGCAGCATCAAATTAGTATAATGCATACTTTTTTTTTTATGGCTTTAGATTTGAGATGAGATGACTAATCAAAGTTCTTTTGCTCTTTCCATCCATTTTATTTATTTTTTCTAATTTACTTTGATTGTGACTAGTTATGACTCAACACATCTTGCTCTTTATAGGACTTGCTCAAGTAAGCTATGATGCATAGTTGAGTTTCTTCACATTTTTTTTAATCATTTCCGGTTAAAGCCTAATGTGTTTATATATTGAAGTCTCTCTATTAGATTCACCATATGAATGGACTTGTAGGTATTTATATAGAAGCACGCATATCAATTTCAATTAATTTATTTTCTTGTTTTTAGAGAAGTCTTAGCGGTTTGCTTTAACACTTGACAAAGATAAGGTTGCTTAAATTTTAAAGGATAAAATTGTTGAGATAAAATAATTGATTCAAGATATTTTTATTTTATCAAAGATTTGGAAATCATTCAAAATTCAAAATTAGGCCATAAATTTGAAAATATCTTTTAAATTTTTAATGAAAAAAAAATTAAAGATTTTCTTTACAAATTAGATAGTTAAAAATTTATTATCTTTTTAAATCATATTTTGAATTTAAACTTATTTATATTTTTTTTTTCAATAGGAATAAGCCTTGTCTGATAAATATTTTTGGTTTTTTTTATTTTTTGTTTCTAAATTTTAGAAAGGAATTATTTTATAACCGTTTAATTTTTTTGTTTCTTATATTTTGTTAAAAAGAACCTATAACCAAAATAATATTTTAAAAAATATATAATTCCGTTTTAAAAAAATTTAAAAACCAAAAACGTAAAATGAAATAGATATTAAAAAAAAAGGTTTAATAATTTTATTTTTAGATTATATGGTTTTCAAAGGGTTAAAAGTACATAACCAAGTTTTGTTCTCTCAAGAATAGCTAAATGATTTCATTTTCAAATATAACACCATCAAAGATTCGGTGCCGCCAACACGAGCATAGCTCAAGGAGAAATTATTGGAGGAGGCCGCCTCATTGAGGCTGCCTCCTCCATGTCTGACAAGTGTCACTCCATAGTCTTTTTTTTCTTTTAATAACAAAGCAGATCCTGAAGGTAGTTTTTTTTTTTTTTCCTTTCAATTTGTTATTCTCCTGTCGTGAGAGTGAGGTAAAAATTGTTACTGATTAGATTTTTTTCCTCGAAATCTATTAGAAATATATTAAAGTGTTGTTAATAATTTCTTAAAATAACTTTTTCATTTTTTTCCGCTAAATGTATAAATTACAATTTTTTTACCATGCTAAAATCTTACTCTATTTTATTTTATTTATGATAAATTAAAAATTAAAAAAATTATATAGAATTATTATACTTGCAAACTAGTATTTATAATTAGAAAGAATAAAAAAAATGCAATGATTTTTTTATATATAAATTTTATTCTATAAAATATTATAGTATGAAATAAATCATTTATCGTCCAAAAAAAATAAATCATTTATCGTCCAAAAAAAATAAATCATTTATAGTATACGGGAAATGATTAATAGGCAAAGTTTTAAAATTTACATCAAGTTGATAATAAATATTAATTTTATTTTAAAAAGTAATCGATCAATTTATAAGTTGTATACTTCAATCTTAAAATCAAATATTAATTTTAATGAATTTCTATTTGAGTAATTTTTAAAAAACTTTGATATTTCAATAATAACTATATAGAAATATGTTTATTTGATATTATTTCTTTAAAAAATCAGTACAATCTCTATTATTTTATAAATATAATATCAAATTTTATTATTTATTTACTGAAATTTTTTAAATGATTTTACGTTCATAATAGTTTAGAGAGAAAAAAAAAAAGAATTATTAATTTGCCCCTTTGTTTGACAAATAAATGAAAAAAAAAAGTATAATTGAATAATAAAAATCTGTTATGTTAAAAAAAAAATAATAATAATAATAATAATAATAATCTGTAACAACTTTTATCCTACCACGATTTCAGGAGAAAAGCAAATTAAAAAGAAAAATCTTCCTAAATTAAATAACAAAGGATTTGTTTTTTTTTTAAAACAAAAACTTGAAATGACAAAAGGGGGGGATGGGGTTTAGAGATATTGAAAGCTTTAATCAAGCTTTGCTGGAAAAGAAGTCCTGGAGAATTATTAATAACCCACAGACGACAGTCCCTCCTTACAAAAGTTATAAAAGCAAAATATTTCAATGACACAGATTTTCTCAAAGGGCACAGACCTTTCTTCATACACATGGAGAAGTATTCTTTGGGTGCACGCAGGAGAATTGGTAATCGTGAATATCTACAGTGATAAATGGATATGTAGAGAAGGGTCTCTGAAAATTATTTCCCCTCCAAATACCAAATTTGAATAGCTGGTGGAATCTTCTATGGTCTCTTCAAATACCAAATAAACTATGCAGAATTTGGTCAAGCAATGGCGTTGAGGGAGAGGCAATTAACATGGGGTTTACTCAGATGTGGGTTGAAATTGACTCTATGAAATTTGCTTCAATGAAAACTTATCACAAGTTCAGTTTATCCGGCTCATTCCGCTGGACCAGCCAATGACCCGATATACGTCGTTCTTGAAATACCATACAACTCTGTCTCCATTGGAATGAGCTTCCAGAGAGAATTATTCACACACCTGTAGATGTTCACAAGTAGTTTTGCAAATGCAATCCCTGTTTTGCTGTGATTGAGAAGCCTGTTCGAATGATAATCCCCGCCCCCTTGCTGCTTCGGGTTCATATGTTGACTCAATCTTGTTAAAGTGGTAATTCCTTTCCCATTAGCATTTGGATCTCCTGCTTTGTCAATTTACAAACCACGTGGGTATTTTAAACTGTTATTAAACCATTGCATTTGATTATTAGTTATCGCTTAAGGTGACTTATTGGTGCAATTTTTCCTTTTTCGATTTAATGTGATTACTCAGTCACTCGCTCCCCTTGATAAGGTTTCAAAAAAAAAAAAAAAATGCATAAGCTCAAAACAGCTTTAGCTTCAGAGAAATTTCATTCCAAAATTCAACAAAACACAAAAAATTCTAATCAAGTCTCTAATAAGAGCAAAGACAGATAAAAGAGAAGCTAATACCAAAGTAACTCTGCAAAATAAGATGGAAATACTCACACACGTAAACAGCTTAGCTTCAAAATCACCACCTAACAAGACTGTCTATGTGAGCATGAAAATCCTCACCATGATAACTATAAGGACCATGTTGGATGAGGTAGCTCCTTTTCGACTTCAAGTTGTGGGCAATCATTTCATCTTTTACTGTCCTCAAAAATACCAAATCCTTATCATTCTCATACCATGCAAAAATATCTTCAAGATTTTCCTTCAAACGCCATGCCCGGTGCTCATTCAACTTGACCTCGAAAACTCCCACCCATTTACTTCTACGAAAGTCTCTCATCTTCCATAGTCGGAGTACATCTTCTTCACCACCCAATGACCCAATATACGTCGTTATTGAAATACCATACAACTCTGTCTCCATTGGAATGAGCTTCCAGAGAGTCTTCCCCTCACGAATTGAAGGCACATGAACTACGTGACAAGATTCCTCATGAAGATCAACGGCTAAAAAAGTTATGCTTTGAAACAAGTTTGAAGTTGTCCAATAGATAACTACACTGCCTATAGAAGACGAGTAAAATAAATCCGAAGGAACAATAGTTTGATCAGTGATTTTACTATCCAAAATTCTCCATGACTTGTTACTAACGGTGCCCACTGTCAAGAGATTCCGAAAACATTGAAGGTTTTGTAGAGAAGGAATTCTGTAATTTTGAATGACTTTGACTTCCCGAGTGCGAGGTAAATAAACAACATTTAATTTGCACTTAAGAGTCTGTAATTGGGAAGGGAGGGTGAGGGAGTGTTGATATCTGTTTTGTGATGGGGTTTTTGATCAACAAAGTTTTATTTTTCACATCATCATACAACATCAATCCAGCAGAACTATGCCATAAAATTTCCATTTCTGTAATATCAACACGTCTAAATCTCTGGTTCTCATAGAACTGTACTGCAGGAATCTTGAAGAAGATATCAATAGGGTTCAATTGGGAAAAATGCTTCTCTTCAAAAAGTGTTGAAGTTATTATTCTGATCCAAGATTTTCTCACTAAACGAGTTTTATATTTTAGAAAATATATATATATATATATGGGTGTAAAACAAAAAAATATGTTGATTCGGGTTGGGTATACTATATTTATTCTATTTAACTATCATAGGTTAAGAATCATACGTGTAGAAGTTCAAAATTATGGTACGTGAGGCTTATAATTCACACAAAATGGCAGTGAAATAATTAACAAAAATAAAAGGAAAAGAAAACGATACCAAAATTTATATTGTGATTATGTCGTGTACTCAGAAACACTGAAAAGAAAAATAGACCCTTATTAATTCTGACAAATCCACTCACTCACAGACGAAGGCAAAGGCCAAATCAGTTCAATTTTCTTCACGCTTCTCCTCCGTACGAGATGAAAAACAAGTTTAAGACCTTTCTTATTCAATTAATGTTCAGCGAATCAAAATAACCTATATAGTTATGTGGGCCATCAAGAGTCTATTGGGCTTGGGCCTTATTTAATCAAATACACAACTTTGACTTTCACAATCGTATGATTCCAATTCAACGACACTGTCTCAAATTGAAGTTATATCCATTATCATTTATACCCTAGATTGATAAAATATCTTAATTATCCTTTTTTTTTTAAAATTTTTGTATGAATAAGTTAGTGAGAAAATCTTGGATCAGAATAATAACTTCAACACTTTTTGAAGAGAAGCATTTTTCCCAATTGAACCCTATTGATATCTTCTTCAAGATTCCTGCAGTACAGTTCTATGAGAACCAGAGATTTAGACGTGTTGATATTACAGAAATGGAAATTTTATGGCATAGTTCTGCTGGATTGATGTTGTATGATGATGTGAAAAATAAAACTTTGTTGATCAAAAACCCCATCACAAAACAGATATCAACACTCCCTTACCCTCCCTTCCCAATTACAGACTCTTAAGTGCAAATTAAATGTTGTTTATTTACCTCGCACTCGGGAAGTCAAAGTCATTCAAAATTACAGAATTCCTTCTCTACAAAACCTTCAATGTTTTCGGAATCTCTTGACAGTGGGCACCGTTAGTAACAAGTCATGGAGAATTTTGGATAGTAAAATCACTGATCAAACTATTGTTCCTTCGGATTTATTTTACTCGTCTTCTATAGGCAGTGTAGTTATCTATTGGACAACTTCAAACTTGTTTCAAAGCATAACTTTTTTAGCCGTTGATCTTCATGAGGAATCTTGTCACGTAGTTCATGTGCCTTCAATTCGTGAGGGGAAGACTCTCTGGAAGCTCATTCCAATGGAGACAGAGTTGTATGGTATTTCAATAACGACGTATATCGGGTCATTGGGTGGTGAAGAAGATGTACTCCGACTATGGAAGATGAGAGACTTTCGTAGAAGTAAATGGGTGGGAGTTTTCGAGGTCAAGTTGAATGAGCACCGGGCATGGCGTTTGAAGGAACAACTTGAAGATATTTTTGCATGGTATGAGAATGATAAGGATTTGGTATTTTTGAGGACAGTAAAAGATGAAATGATTGCCCACAACTTGAAGTCGAAAAGGAGCTACCTCATCCAACATGGTCCTTATAGTTATCATGGTGAGGATTTTCATGCTCACATAGACAGTCTTGTTAGGTGGTGATTTTGAAGCTAAGCTGTTTACGTGTGTGAGTATTTCCATCTTATTTTGCAGAGTTACTTTGGTATTAGCTTCTCTTTTATCTGTCTTTGCTCTTATTAGAGACTTGATTAGAATTTTTTGTTTTTGTGTTTTGTTGAATTTTGGAATGAAATTTCTCTGAAGCTAAAGCTGTTTTGAGCTTATTTTTTTTTTTTTTTTTTTGAAACCTTATCAAGGGGAGCGAGTGACTGAGTAATCACATTATCTTAATTTCTGAAAAAGAAAAAATTGCACCAATAAGTCACTTCTTAAGCGATAACTAATAATCAAATTGCAATGGTTTAATAACAGTTTAAAATACCCACGTGGTTTGTAAATTGACAAAGCATGAGATCCAAATGCTAATGGAGAAAGGTAATTTACCTACTTTTAACAATGATTCGAGTCAACATATAAACCCGAAGCAGAGCAAGTCGCGCCGGGGATTATCATTCGAACAGGCTTCTCAATCACAGCAAAACAGGGATTGCATTTGCAAAACTACTTGTGAACATCTGCAGGTGTGTGAATAATACTCTTCCTGCAAGAATTCCAGAGAAATTGACAATTATGAATTCTGAATTATCTAGTCACTCACAAACATGGGATTCAAGTCCAACCGTTATCGATAAAAAATCAATCAAATTTAATTGACATCTGCTTATCAGTGCCAAAATACAAATGACATTAAAAAATGCCTCATTGAAATTGATCTGAAATGAACACAAACAATTACCAGAATCATAGAAAAAGAACATCCTTTTAAGTAAATTCTAAACACAAAAGAGAAAAGGAACTGACTCCTTTATAAGCAGAGCCGAAAACCGAGCCATTTTGAAACTGAAACAAAACCCTATCTGCTCGAAAGTAAATTCTTTGGCAAAATTGCAGATTGTTAAAGTTAGCTTCCATTGCTTAAACAAGACAGGAATTTCGGAGTCTTGGAAAATGCGGAATTGAATCGAAAGATATTTTTGGAGAAATTTTGATGTAACGGGTTGGGTTGGGTTGGGTTGGGGTTTTTGTTCATGAGCCAAATCGGACAATGGACTAACATTGGTTGCGGTTTTTACCCGCAAAAACTAAATGGAAGATTTGGGAATAAAATATTTTATTAATGAATCAAATTCATAAATTTCGCAGTTAATTTAAACAAAACAACTAAAACAAGGTTAAAGACACCATATATTCAACTAGTGCTGGTAACGTAACTTATTCGCTTCCTTCAAAAATAGTTTCGGATTTCTTAATTTGGTATCATATAAAAATATTATTATTTTACTAATAAATTTAGATTTTGTTTCTAAAAAATTGAACACGAAATAATTTAGATACACAGGAAAAAAAAAAATAATAATAATAATACGTATTCAAAGATAGATCAAAATTAAATATTTTTTTTTTACTTAAAAATTAGATTTAGATTTCAACACAAAAGATTTGCATAGATAGAGGATATGTGTAATAATAGAGTATTTTTATTTTGAAAGTGTTTTTCACTTTTACTATAGACTAGAACATAAGCACGTGCTTTGAACATGAGATAAATTATTACATATAATTTTATTAAGTTCATTAGGAATGTGATATAAATGTTACAATTTATATATATTACAAATGAATATATTGTTAATAGATTTTTAATTTTAGAATTTATTTTAAAAATTAGTATAAAAAATATATTAAAGTTATCCTCTTTTCTAGTTTCTAATTATGTTTGAAGGTGAAAGCAATTAATTTGATGTATTATTATGATTAAATTATAAAACTTGAAGGTGTAACCCATTTAAAATGAGTAATTATAAGATGTTTACAGTTTACATGTCAACTAATATTACAAATTACTGTTATTTTTTTTTAAAAATAATAACACCCCAAAAAAAAAAAAAAATTTTTTTATAAATTTATTTTTTCTCACAAAAAAAAAAAAAAAAAAAAAAAAAAAAACTAACTACCCCAAAAACAAAAAAAAAAAAAAAAAAAAAAAAAAAAAAAAAAAAAAAAAAAAAAAAAAAAAAAAAAAAAAAAAAAAAAAAAAAAAAAAAAAATATAATTTTTTTTAAAACCAAAAACCCCAAAAACAAAAAAAAAAAAAACCCCACAAATCCCCAAAAAAAAAAAAAAATTCTTCACCCCCCCCCCCCCCCCCCCCCCCCCCCCCCCCCCCCCCCCCCCCCCCCCCCCCCACCCCCCCCCCCCCCCCCCCCCCCCCCAAAATTAAATATACTATATGACCGTTGCAAAAATGGCATTGAATTCTAATAGATTTACTTTCTAATTGAATTTATTTTTTAGTAAAAATATTTATTTTTACATTTATATAATAAAAAATTATTATTATTTTATGAAAATCTATCATAGTAAGAACCATTTTGATGTCATAACGGTAGTAAATAAGAAAATAAATATAAAAGTCTGATTTAGTAATTTAAATTTAAATAAAGATAGTGATTTGATTATAAGGACTAAAAATTAGAAGTGGTATGAATATTTGATTCAAAATTAATTTTAATAACCATGTAATTAAATTCTAATCTATGAATAAAATCATCCAAAATAATTTCCATTTTCAATTTACAATTTACAATATAATTAATAAAGATATGTAATATTTATATTGATAAGCAGTTTGAAAGTTTAAACAAAAGTATGAGTTGTATGACAATTAAATATCATTACTATTCAATATATTACTTATTATTTAATTTTCAACTATTTATGTAGTTTAGAACTTTTGATTTTTACTACTTGAGCAAAACTGGGTGGATACCCACTCCATTTGTCGAAGATTTGAGTCTCCCCTCCCTCAAATTGTTGTAATATCTTAAAATAAACCTTTTTTTATTTTTAATTATTGTTTTCAAGTTTTATTTTACCAAATTCTAATTATATCTCTGACGTATTTGAAACAAAATGTATTTCTATTTTTGCTCTTCAAATAAACACATAAAAGAAAAGAGCAAAGAAAAATTTTAAGTGATAAATTTATCGTTGATTACAAAATGGCTTGAATTAACTATATGTTGACACTCGAAGAATAAAGATCGTCAAACACGAATAATTTCAGAATACTCACCAACAATTTTATTCTCCAATTATATCTTTGTCCCATTTATCTCATGTCTAATTCTTGGATGAAGATGACATGATCAAAATTACCATAAAAAACTACTTAAGAGAGTAACCCAATATCGACGATTAGGGATCAAATAAAAATGATAAGAGTTGAAGAGGTAGAGAGCTTCGAAAAGTCATGTCACATGTGCTTCTATAATTAATGATCTTGTAAACTATTAAACAAAAAATAAAAAATATTATGAAATAATTTGTACAACGTCAACATGAACTTAAAGTATACACATATATAATGGGAGGTAAAAAAAAGAAAAAAACTATTAAGAGAAATGACGAAATATATAGATACTCTAGAACAATGAAAAAAACTAAGATTTTAGTTACAAACTCAACTCAACCTCTCTTGGAAAATGAAAAATGAAAATAAAAATGAAAAAGAAATCGAAAGACAAATGATTCACTTGATATCAACAATATGAACTTTCCAAAATCAAACATTAATTTATAGCAAAGAAGAGAAAGTTGAAATGGTTATTAAAAAAATAAATTGTATGTTACAACTGGACAATTAAGTGAGCAAAATGATGCCTTTTTGCTTTTCAAAACCGATAGTTTTAGTTAACCAAAGAATGTTTTACCTAATAATGCTACGTGTATAATGTTTCAGCATAAATATTAGTTTAGAATTGTAATAGTCTTAAGATAGAAACAATAGTTATCCAGCAATATATGAAAGGTATTTGAAAAGAAAAAAATATATATAAGATTTTTTTTTTTTTAAAGTATGAACGATTTTTAAAAATAGTAATCTGAGGGTTTGTTAATTTGGTATCATATATTCAACTAGTGCTGGTAACTTATTCGCTTTCTTCAAAAATAGTTTGTGTATCTCCATGGATTTGTTAATTTGGTATCATATAAAAATATTATTATTTTACTAATAAATTTATAAATTTAGATTTTGTTTGTAAAATATTGAACACGAAATAATTTAGATACACAGAAAAAAAAAAAATAATACGTATTCAAAGATAGATCAAAATTAAATATTTTTTTTTACTTAAAAATTAGATTTAGATTTTAAAACAAAAGATTTGCATAGGTAGAGGATATGTGAAATAATAGAGTATTTTTATTTGAAAGTGTTTTTCACTTTTATTTTAGTATAGATATAGATATAGATAAATATTATTAACTAATTAAACTGATGTTATTTTTGTTTTGTGATATACTAATCGAATTGTGGGACTGATTTCAAAATTAAGTTATATTGATGTTAGCATAATTAGTAAGTAATGATTTATTATATTTTCTTTATGATATTTATCTTATTCCTTTGATAATTACGTAGATTATATTTTCCAAATTTGAGATTCATAATATAAAGAAATTTCATAAAAAGTTTATATAGAAAACATACATATTAGCCTATGACTCCCCCGGTTTTTGGGCTTCAATAAATTTTGGTATCGTTTTTCTATTATCTTTCCGCTAGCTATAGTTGTTATATTTGGATTCGAAATCAGAAAAAGGGATAAGGAAAAAATCAAGTGAAGAAGATGAATTGGTGAGTGATAATGAAGAGATTAAGGTTCCATACCTTAATGAAGAGATCATGTGGAAGATTCTTAGTCGAACAAGTGCCAAGTTTTTGCATAATGTTGGGAGGGAGAATTGGGGTTCCATAATTTCCACACCACTTTTTATACACGCACAATTATTATCAGCTCGTTCAATGATTATTTGTTTTTACCCTAAAGATTATTCTCCCCATAATAAACTAATTAAACCTCTATTTTACATTGATCAAGAAACGGGAGAATTTATAGTCCACCAAATTCAACCTTATACATTTACTCCCTGTGTATTAGATACTTGTTTTGGCTTGTTTTTACATGAAAACGATCCTCCTTATAATCTTCTCAAAATCACAAATCCTGTCACTCGCCAAATCTCTACGGTCCCTATTCCAGAGGTATTTGGTTTTTTTGATATGGAAAAAATCAATATGGCTTACATATTGAAAACTCGGGAGCTCAAACTTATTTCGTGATCATTCTAGTTCTTGTTGGAGGATTTTCACCGTTGGTGTACTGATACTTCATGGAGATTGTTGAACAATCCCGCTAATCGTCACCGTACTATGTCCTCCATCTCCGTCGGCGATTTCGTAATTTATTGGTCTAAGTCGGAGTTGCTTCGACATGGGAGATTTCTGGCTATCCATCCTTATGATGAATCTTTTCACTTACTTCATGCCCCTCTAATCTCCTATGAGGACAATGCACTAGACTTTATTTCCATGGGTTCACAATTATATGTTATTTCCTTGAAGAGGCATTGGTGTGTAGAGAGAAATATAACTATATGGAAGATGATGGATTTTCTTAACAGTGAATGGGTCGAAATTTACTCAAGTGAGATCAACGGGACGACGTTGGAAAACAGTTTGTTGAATGATTATATAGTAAGATTTCTTGCGTGGTTGGAGAAACATAAGATATTGATCTTTACATCAAAATCTAGTACAATGATGTACAATTTCAGAACGACACAATGCCATTCTATTGATCCCAGGGGTGAATATAACTTCCTCGCATACACAAATAGTCTTGTTTCGTGGTAAGTAATTGATTAAGGGTATAGGGTTATAGGATTTTAAAGTTATAGACAAGCTCCTACAAACTAGTATAGAGACAAGAATTATTCATAAATTCAATTCAAGTGAACTGATGACCAATTGTTGGATAGGTTTTAGCAATAAGTTTACTATAATATTATGCTTCATTTTGTGGCTTTAGATTTTAGATAATGGATCATGTTAATTTTTGTTCTTTCATCTAATTTATATATCTTTCTATGTTATTTTTTTAGGATATGCATGGCTTTACACTCGACTTTGCTCCTTCATTCACTTTTTTTTCTTTCAACTTTTTTTTTTAAATAAAATTTTCAACTTATCTTTTGTTATTCGTTGGTCTGGATCTACACATTTTCCTTGTGTGTACTTGTTTTGAATAAATATTTGTGACCCAAATTTATTTGCATTTACATTTCATAGAAACCTTTCTGATTTAAATTAGGTTTAAGTTAAACATTCAACTACAAATTCAATCTTCATAATTTAAGATATACGTGTCAATTGTATTTAATGATAAAAGTTAGATTTAATATTTATAGTTTGATAAAAACTTATAAACGTCCCTTTGTTACCATGATTTAAAGTAAAAAAAAACACGTTAGTTAACAATCATCATAATATAATTTGTCTCTACAATGTGATTATCACATTCCCATAAAATGAATTCGCAAATAATTTGTTAGTTTTATTATAATAACATGGATGTTTAGTGAATTTTTATCAAACCCATATAAGAATTAAATTGAAAATTTTGGAACAGTAAAGACTAAATTGATATACATCTTGAACTATAGAGATTAAATTCTACCTTTAAAATCATAAAAACTAAGTTGATAGAGACTCCAAAATGGTCGTTCATCAAGTTAGAGTTTCAAATTCTCTTTGCGATATTATAAAGAAATATATATTTCTAATATTTAGGGAATTGGTACCCTCTTAGAATTGAAATTATTAGAGAGGGCTCCCCGAAAATTCTTCATAAAGAGTTTTATTTATTTTAGCGTATTGATTTTTCAACTTTTTTCTTATAAAATATATTGATATATATATATATATCTTTAATTGAAGATATTAAATCTTTAATTACCTAATTTGTAAGGATAAAATTTTTGAGATAAAATAATTGATTTACGATATTTTTTATTTTGTCAAAGATTTGGAAATCACTTAGAATTCAAAATTGGGCTATAAATTTGAAAATATCTAATGAAAAAAAAAATCAATGATTTTCTATACAAATTAGATAATTAAAGATTTATTATCTTTAAATCATATTTTGGATTTAAACTTATCTCATTTTTCTTTTCAATAAGAATATAAAATTTAAGGCCTTGGCTAATAATAAATATCTCCCTTTTTTTCTCTTAATTTTTAAAAAACAGAATTATTTGATAACCATTTAATTTTTCCAAATAAAAATAAAAATAAAAAAAAATAAAAAAAATAAAACTTAATTTCGTTTTCTAAAAATTACAAAAACCAAAAGCGTAAAATGAAATTGATATCAAAAGTGTTTAATAATTTTATGGGTTAAATGCACCACTGACCCCTGCACTTTCAAGCTTTTTCAATTTACACCCCTGAACTATCAATTTAGCTTTTTTCACCCTTACACTTTCTATTTTCCAACTTCCATCCAAATCTAACTGACTTTATTTTTTGAATATTTTTTACTTTCATAGATATGTGAAAAGACATTTTTAACCCCATATAACTTTAGTCCATTCCTATTCTTAGTCAAATTTACCCATGTCAATTTTTCCCCAAATTCTTTCATCTTCACGCTACCTTTTGTCTCAATCTATTATCTCTGGTGTTCATTTCCATGAGAAAATCTTCCTGATAATATGGACTTTGAATTTTTATAGCTTGAAAGTAAACCCAAATTTAGAAATTGAATTTGTTTACTATGTTAATCAGAAGCTAGAAAGATAACCTTTTTGGAGCTAATCCTCTGGTGAGATCAGTGAGACTTCACAACTCCATTAAGCATTAAGAAGCCATAGATTATAAATTAAAGAGAAAAAAAAAAGATGAGAATTTGAGTAAAAGGTAAGTTATTTAAAAGTTTGTGTAACGTCCGGGTATTTTTTCATATACATATTTTTTTTTATTTAAGGATTTAAAATTTAAAATATGATTTATTGTAATGGAATAATTAAATTGGTAAAAGGATAATTAGATTGTTAATGTAAAATTATGTGGGTCAATTTGGAAGGGAAGGTGATGGAAAATAGGAATGGCATATTTTGTAATTCCAAATTCTATTTAATTTCTCTCACACTTTTTTTTTTAGGCAAAATCAAACTACATTCTTTGAAATTTGGGTTAAATTGCCCTCAAAAATCTTAAAATAATGTTTATTAACCTCTATTCTCAAATTATTCATTTTGACCTTTTGTTGATGTCATTTTTAGGGATAAATAGCAAAAATGTCCCTATCACTTTATCTTCTCCAAATTTCCATTCCACTTTTCTATTTCTCCAACTTTCCATCAACTTTCCAACTTAAATTGACCTTAATCTCACATGATCTTTAATAACCATTGATTCTTCTTGATGTATCAACTTCAACTTGCATTATTTATTCATCTAATAACAACAAGATGGGGACATTAGGGTTCCAAATCTCAAAACTACTTCATCTTCAGCATTCTTAGTCGAACTAATGCCAGTTTTGGATATCCATGGGAACCCTAGTTTTCGAACAACACAACAACAAGAAGAATAAGAGGAAGAAGAAGAATAAGAATAAGAAGAACCCATGTTTTTAGCTTTATCTTCTCCATGTTTTTAGTTTAAATCAATTTATTAATATTATTTAAAATGAAAATCAATCTTTTGAATTCCGGAGGTAGCCACATTTTTTTATTTTATTTTTTATTTTTTTTTCTTTCTAATTTCGAATTAAATCACAATAACTATAATTTCTTATAATAATTTTGTTTTTTTTTGGAATTCAGGAGGTCAACCCCTGGACCCCGAGCTCCGAACCGAGAATTTAATGACATCTTAAATATTTTGTTTTTTTTCTTTTTATTTATTGAGATCCCCCACTTTTTTATTCAAGATAATAAATTAAACCATTTTTATTCAAGATTTTAACGAAACCCATTGAAGATGAAGCTAAAAACAATGGGTTCTTCTTATTCTTATTCTTCTTCTTCCTCTTATTCTTCTTGTTGTTGTGTTGTTCGATCCAGGAGGTATGGAATCCATGGATTTCCATGGATTTCAAGGATTTCCATTTCCGAAATCGAAGTAGTTTTGAGATTTCAATCGCCGTGTACCTACCCCGTTGTTAGAGATGAAGAATTAATGGAAGTTGAAGTTGATAGATGAAGAAGAATCAATGGTTATTAAAGATCATTGGAGATGAAAATCAATGGAAGTTGGAAAGTTGAGGGAGAGTTGGAGAAGAGATAAGTGGAATGGAAATTTGGAGAAGATAAAGTGAAGGGTATTTTTGATATTTCATACCAAAGTGACATCATCAAAGGGTCAAAAAAGGTTAATTTGAGAATGGAGGTCAATAAACATTATTTTAAGATTTTGGAGGTCAATTTACCCAAATTTCTCACTTTTTTTCTATGGATACGCAATTATATACGATTTCCTGGACGAGGTGTTGGTCTAATGTGTTTGGAGAGAACAGATTAAGGATATGGAAATTGAAGGATTTTCGCGAAAGTGAATGGGTAGAAATTTTCACATATGAGATGGACGAGACGTTACATACAATTTTTGTAGATCGTCCTTCCATACATTTTTATGTGTGGTCAAAGAATCTTAAGATATTGCTTTTTACGATACATCGAAAAGCAATGGCGTTCAACTTCAATTCGAGAGAGTTATATTCTAGCATAACTATGCATCCAAGAGATGGTTGTAACTTCATAGCGCTCACAGATAGTTTTGTTTCGTGGTAATTGATCCAAGTGACTACCATAACGATCAAAGATCATCTTCTATTTGGCCGACATTTTTTGAAAAAGGTTTTAGCAGCATTGAATTAGTATAATGTATGCTTTGTTTTGGTGGCTTTAGATTTGAGATGAGATGATATTAATCATGTTATTTTGCCCTTTCCATCCATTAATTTTATTTATTTTTCTAACTTATTTGATTGTGATTAGTTATGACCCAACACATCCCGTTCTTTACAGGTCTTGCATTAGTAAGCTATGTATAGTTGAGCTTCACATTTTTTAATAATTTCCGGTTAAAGCCTAATGTGTTTATATATTGAAGTCACTTTATAGATTCACCATATAAATAGATTTCTAGGTATTGATTCTACACCCAAGTCCGTTTGAGATAGTTTTTAAAAGTATTTTATAAAACACTTTCATAAACTATCTCAAACGGACACTCAATTCATTTATTATTTATACATAAGCAAGCATATCAATTTCAATTAATTTTTGTTTCCTTGCTTTTAGGGAAGTCTTAGCGGTTTGCTTAATACTTGAAAAAGATAAGGTTGCTTTAATTTGAAAGGATAAAATTGTTGAGATTAAATAATTGATTTCATATATTTTTTATTTTATCAAAGATTTGGATATCTTTTAGAATTCAAAATTTTAATGAAAAAGAAATCAAAGATTTTTAATACAAATTAGATAATTAAAGATTTTTTTATCTTTTTAAATCAATTTTGAATTTAAACTTATATATATTTTTCTTTTCAATATGGTGCCGTTTTTATGCCATATATGACCTCATTAAATGTGTGTCCGATTTCCATATATTTATATTTCTTAATTAAACATTGTATACTCTTAAATCTTTTTTTCTGCAGCAATATTTTCAAGTTCCAAATCTGATCTCTTTAATTTGTTTAAAAAAAATTAAATACGATTATTATTAAATCCTTGGATTCAAAGCAATCAAAACTTTTGGGAGGAGCTTAATTTATATTAATTCTTCATTCATTGGATTGAAGATTTTTTTCATTCAGGATGCCATCAATAACAAAGGTATTCGACACTCAATTGATTCATGGTTTTCTATTTCTTTATTTGCATAGATTCAATAAACTTAAATTGCTGTATAATTTTACAGGAAATTGAATCATCTCAAGAAAACAAGAGAAGAAAAACAAGCGGATTATTTGTTAGTGATAATGAAAAACAAGATGAGGAGATTAGGGCTCCATCTCTTCATGAAGAGATCATCCTCAACATTCTTAGTCGAACTGATGCCAAGTTTTTGCATGCCAATGTGAGGTTAGTTTCAAAGAGTTGGGCCGTGATGATTTCGACACCACGTTTTATACGTACACAACTCTCTCATTCGAGTATTTTCGGTTTCTACAGCAAACACATTACAGTTCATAAACCTTGGTTTTTCATTGACCTAAAAAAAGGAGAATTTGTGAATTCAGAAATTGAACAAGAAAATTTTGATGGCCATATATATGATACCTCTTTTGGGTTGTTGTTACAAAACCATTTTGGTAACATTCTGAAAATTAGAAATCCTGTCACTTGCAAATTCTCCACGGTCTCTTCTCCTCTTTACTTTGGCTCTCCTAAAAAGAATATGAATATGGCATACATATTGAAAACTGGGGAGGTTAAACTAATTTTCTGCCACCATGATTATAAACTTATTGAATCAATTACTTATTATGATCATCGTTGGAGTGTTTTAACTCTTGGTAACGGTAGTGAAAGATTGTGGAGGATGTTGAACTTTTCCGTGGTTTGTGCGGGAATGTTTTCGTCGTTCTCTATTGGTGATGTAGTAATTTATTGGACTATTTCAGAGTTGCATAGAGATAGGAGGTTTTTCGCTATCGATCTTTATGATGAATCTTTTCACGTAGTTCATGCCCCTCCAATATTATGCTGTGAGGATTACACATTCAAACTTATTCCGATGGATACGCAATTGTATGCTATTTCGAGGAAGATCGGGATGACTGATAAATTTGGAGAAGAGAATAAATTAAGGATATGGAAAATGATGGATTTTCATCAAAGTTTATGGGTTGAAATTTTCAAATGTCAGATGGATGAGCCATTGGAATCAATTTTGCCCGGTGTAGTAAATTTTCATGCATGGTTGGAGAATCCTAAGATATTGATCTTTACGACATGCCAAAAAACAGTGACATACAACTTCAATTCGGGACAGGCCGATTCGATCACTACGTTAAAATTGTATCCATTGGATCGTTATGGCTTCATACCACACAAAAATAGTCTTGTTTCGTGGTAGTTAAGTAAAGTGACTGTAAAGATCAAGGGTCAACAATCTAATCGGCTTTTGGACAGGTTTTGGCATCGGCATCAAATTACTATAATCTATGGTTTTTGGTGGATTTAGATAGATTTGAGATGATGAACAATGTTAATTTCCTCTTTCCATCCCTTCTTAAGTTATTTTGGTTGTGATAAAGTTATGACTATCGATTTTCTTAATTTAGGGTTAGTTAAGGACTAAACTTACCAAAACCCATTAAATAAGCTTCTTTGTTTCTTGTTGTTGATAATCAACCACAAGTGCAGCTAGTTACTTTTTTTTATTTTATCTTTCTATTTTCTATATCTTAATACAATATGTTGTGGGGTGAAATTGATAAAACACGTGAAATTTTACAACTTGACAAAAATGTTTACGCACCTCGTCTGAGCGTAGTACCTAAGCAACTCATCTAACCGCAGAACCAGGGCACCTGGTCTGACCGCAGTACTTGAACACCTCGTTTAATCAATGTGTCTAGTTATAAAGTTTACGCACCTGAAAAGACCTGGCTACGCAGTCTCCAACATAGACCTACATATTTAAATCGAATGCTAGTGTCTGATTAGAAAATGACACGTGGCGTAACCCGCAAGCGACACGAAATTGAGAAGCAACACGTGGTCCAATCCTAACGCGACACGTGGCACGATGACGTCATCAGCATATTCTCCTATAAATAGGAGAAGAAATTCATTAATTAGTTAACAGATTCTACTCTAATTCTCTCTGGCACACTAGCTCTGACTTAAGCATCAGAGGGTGTTAGGCCGGCACCACACCGGTGCTCCGTTCTTTTCTGTGCAGGTACGCTCGTCAACTACCCAGCTCACCGCTTACGTGGCACCTCCAGTGCAGCGCACGACCTCCGACTCATCTCATCTTCTAAGTTCGTTGCTTACGTGGAAGCTCTCCATTTTGAGGCAACAACATTTGGCGCCATCTGTGGGAAGAGTATATAACTAAGTGTTCTACCAACAAGGATGAGTCAAAGAAGTCAACACGGTGATGATGTAGATGACGGTGAAAAACATAACCCTCGTAATTTGAGATATCAAACTCGTAGCACTAAATTTTAAGTTATAGTTTTAGTTTTAGATTTAGATTTAGATTTAGAATTATAATTATAATTATAATTATAATTATAATTAAAATGTAAATGTTTATTTTCCTATAATTTCAAAATAAATTAAATTGAGATTAAAAAAAATGAATCTTTTATTTAATTAAATTTTAAGTTATTATTTTTTCAACTCAATTTTCATTTAATAATTTATTTGATTTTTTTTTAGTCTAATGTATTTATTTTCCATAATTTAGATTTAGAATTCATAATCAAATGCTAATTTAATTAAATTAAAAGAATTCAAATTCAATAAAGAAATTGAAACCAATCTTTATTAATTAAATTAATATAACTAAATTTAAATTAATAATTTGAATTCAAAACTTAAATTATTTAAAAATTATTAAATTTTAATTTACAATTAAAACCAAATATCAATTAATTAAATTGATATGAATAAACTTAGATTAATATTTTAAAATCAAATTGATATAAAATCTTTAATTTAATTAACAAAGTAAATTTGTTTACATAAAATCAAATTTTTATTATAGATTTTAAACAAACATACAATTTTGTAACTACCAAATCTATCAAAGACTACGTATCCTTTAGTTTTTTGTTTTGTATCTTATGTGGAGTGACATGTCATCTGCCACGTCAGATACGTAGTTAGTGACTACGTATTCCAACTTTAAAAAGAACAAAGTAGATAGTTTTACTAAATAAAATTTCCTTTAAACTATTTTCACAATTTTTTTTAACTTTTTAGATTACAACTCTAATTAACCCCATATTTTTTAAACATTATATATATGATTTTTTTAAAGATGGACGAGACATTACGTACATTTTTGGGTATATCGAAAACCAATGGTGCTCATAAATTGTCTTTTATTTTGTGGTAATTGATTGAAGCGGCTACCGTAACGATCAAAGTTCGGCATCTATTTGGCCGACACTTTTGAAAAAGGTTTTAGCAGCATCAAATTAGTATAATGTATGCTTTTTTTTGGTGGCTTTAGATATGAGATTAGATGGTTAATCATATTATTTTGCTCTTTCCATTCATTTTATTTATTTTTCTAATTTACTTTGATTGTGATTGGTTATGACTCAGCACATCTTGCTTTATTGGTCTTGGTTAAGTAAGCTATGTAGTACTTGAGTTTCTTCACTTTTTTTTTTTAATAATTTCCGGGTTAAAGCCTAACGTGTTTATATATATTTGAGTTTCTTTATAGATTCACCATATAAATAGACTTTTGAGTATTGACTCTACGGTCCATTTGAGATGACTTTTAAAATCGTCAAAAATATTTTTTAATGATTATCAAAATGTAAAACATTTTCCTTTTAAGAAATAACCTTTTTCTTACTTCCCCCTTCGTGAGGAAAAAAAAATAATAGAACAATAGGAATAGAAAATTTAAAGCCTTGTCTAGTAAGAAAATCGTTTTTTTTTTTTAGTTTTTAATTATAGATATAATTAGGGATGACAAAATTCTCCACAGGTTAGGGGCCCCGACCCTATAGGGGCAGGGAATCCCCGTTTTATAGGGTTAGGGTTAGGGTTAGGGTTGAAGGGATGATTTACTAAATTAGTGGAAATTTATTTAGTAAATTTATTAACATTTAATAACGGATCTATTAACATCATGCAATTTGTGATATAAAACATGTAGATTCATGCTTAATTTCGAAAATTAAAACCAATTATACTTACATTGAGTAATTAATGGAGAATCGGTTGGAGATTTCTTTACAGCATCAAATCCTCAGCAACACCGGATCTTTTATGCTATATCCCGATCGATCAAACGAAATCCGATTGTGGGATCGAACTTAAGAAGAAATTGGGAAGAAGAAAAATATTTTCTTTCCAATAATACCAAGGAAAATCGGCCAAAGGGGGGGAGAAGGGAGGAAGAGAGAATTCCGAATTTCTAAGGAATTGAATTGTGTGATTTATGAATGACCCAACCCTCCTATTTATAGGAAAATAGGAATCTTAATCCCATTAGAATTAATCTATAGAGATAAATACAAAAAGAAAAAAGATTATCTCTTTCCTTTATCTTGCAATTTCGAAAATGCCATAGATAAATAGGAGATTATTTTATTTTCTTTATTTTTATTTATCTTGGGTAAATAAATCTATGTAATTATTTTAGGATATAATTCAAACAATTATCTCTTCCTAAAATACATGTCATGGCCGAAAATTGGCTTAATAATTAATAAATAATTCTAATTTATTTAATTAATTATTTTGGGCCAATTTCAATTGGGTTCATTAATTCAATTGGGCTTGAAATTCTCTCTTAAATTAATAAGTCCAACTTAATTTATTTATTTATTAATTACCATTTAAATAAAATATTTTATTTAAACAATTAATAATATTAATATTTTCTCTCGACTAAATATTATCAAATTATATTTAATTATTAATTTCCATTTAAATAATTTTCATTATTTAAATAATTAATAATAAATATTTTAATTATTAATTTCCATTAAATAAACTCATTATTTAATTAATAATTTTATTGATAACATTTTATTATTAATTAATTAATTTTTAATTATTAATTCCGTTCAAATAAAATTTATTATTTAAACAATTAATAATTGTTAATTAATTTCAAATTATTAATTACCATTTAAATATACTCAATATTTAAATAATTAATAATATCTAATTAATAATATTTTATTATTAATTTCATGTTTAAATAAACTCATTATTTAAACAATTAATAATGTTTATATTAATTACCGTTTAAATATACTCAATATTTAAACAATTAATATTGCCTATTTTAAGTAATTCACTTTACTTAAAATTTCCATTTCTTCTACTTGATTTCGCGACTACGATATTTGGGCTAACATAGGGACCCGATGGACCTATAGATCATGGGCTTAATAATTAGTCAATTAAGTGATTAACACATAATCAGTTAATTACTTATTATCTAACTATGAATAATTCCACTATAGATTCATAGCTGAACTCCCCTCACTATAAATGAGTTATGTCCATTTAGTTTATCTTTTATTTATATCTGTGATATATCCTTCACGTGGAACCCTCATAATTACAGGCGGATAAATTTACCGTTTTGCCCCTGTAATTACCGCTTTATCCTTGTGTTCCCGCTGATTATCCGATGAACTATATCTTTAGTCGAACTAGAGATAAGATACTTCTGTGATCAATAGAAGTCGTGACGTCACTTGTTCATGTCTCGAATCAGGACATCGAGGAGTTTCCTAAAGTTCCTAAAATGTTTAGATATCTGACCGATACCTGGTTAATTTATAGGAAAGTTATGAATTCCATCTCGTGAAAATGAGTTCCCAACTACTTATCTAGTCATGTTCCCAAAACAGGAGTGTATTGAGCGTTCTTACAGACGCTTCTCAACTATGTGAATCAAAGAACATAACTCCACAAATAGAGTCCGCATTTCACTCAGGATTGAGATCTATCATGGTTGATAAACTTAGTTTGATATTCGATTATTTCTCGTAAACGGTACTAATGAGAAATTTGATCGAACATCGTGGCTCTGTCTTATACAATCAACATTGCATATGATACTTCCATTTCATGTCTCTCACATGAATGATCAGGATTCGATCATTTGTCTATAAACAAAATGCGAAGCTATCAACAGTGTTACCAGGATAAGGTTCCCAAACGTTATCCGTTTACTGTAGACACGTTTAAGTTACTCATCTCGACTTTAATCCTCTTGTATGACTCACATACTAAGTCGTGATTTCATAAGAGTAACTTAGGGTTTACTATTTGAATGTTTGATATTTATATATTTCCATATATTCCTAATATATCATTAATTGAATCAATCTAGATAATATAAAGAACTTATGTTTATTTATTTAATTTATTCTTAATAAATTATTATTATTAAATAATTACAAGTTCTAGGACACCATTCCTAACAAAGGTGAGAAATTTCTCCCCGATTTGTTATAGGGTAAGGGTATGGGGATACATCCCTCGTCCCCGACCCCGAACCCGAACCCGAACCCGAATTTTAAAGAATATCTTATATATTTTGTCTACTTTTATCTTCATTTATTG
Source organism: Gynostemma pentaphyllum (assembly GCA_028015215.1). Lineage (NCBI taxonomy): Eukaryota > Viridiplantae > Streptophyta > Magnoliopsida > Cucurbitales > Cucurbitaceae > Gynostemma > Gynostemma pentaphyllum. The sequence goes on along the minus strand of CM051350.1, from coordinate 49,270,818 downwards.
AAAAATATATGTGAAATATGATTATATTAATTAATACAATATAAAATGATTAGTATTATGTTTTCTTTTTTACATAAAAATGTATATTTTAAATGTATATTACATTTTTATATTTCATTTTTAAATAAGAATTAAAATGTAAAACGGGGAATTTTCCCCGCGGGGAACCCGACCCCGATTTTTTGATTAGGGGATAGGGTAGGGTATGGGGATTAAAAATCCCCGCAGGTTAGGGGATGGGAAATGTATCCCCGACCCCGCCCCGCCCCGTTGCCATCCCTAGATATAACCACATTAATTCACCAAATTTCAAAACTAACCGGTGAATTATAATCAATTTCTAATATACCTAAAAAATACCATTTATGGTTGTTATCTGGTAGTTTTCGATTTACAAGTTTACTGTAATAACCATCAACTCTTCTCTTACCAATTTTGTTACCGTATTTTTTTTAAAAAAAATTTAAATACATTTATTTATGTTAACTTAATTATAGGGATATTAATCCATCAATATAGATTTTATCCATAATTGATAAACTTCAAAAGTTTTTGGAAAGTTTTATTTTAAAAAAAAGATTTTAAAATCTGCAAGATTTCTTACGCTAATTTGAAAAAAAATCAACTTTGTGCCATGTATCAATTTTAACTACACATCAATCAATAAGTAAACGGTTTATAAAAAAAAATTTACTTTTCAATTCTCTGGCTAACTAGGTTTCTCTGTATTTTGTACAACAAGTTTCTTTTAATCAAAATGTTTATTTTTATTCAATATTTATTTTAAATTTCTATTTACATAAATTTCTATTACCCAATTTTTTCTCTGTATTTTGTAGGATGACGAAGAAGAAATACATTTGAATTTTCAAGGAAGAAGAGTATTCAAAAGTTTGAAGATTTTTATTTTAATTTTTGTTATAGTTTTATTTTTGTTTAGATTTAAATTTTCCATTAACTTTCCTTAAATCTTGCACAAATTAAGTAGAAATTAAATCGGGCATGTTTGTCTTTTCACAATGTAATTTAATTTGGCCGATGACGGGTTTGGGTAGTTTTGATATATATATATATATATATATATATATATATATATATATATATATATATATATATAAAAGATTGTGTTTTTCTGAAATAAACAATTTTAATTTGTTCATTGCTGAAATTAACCTAATATAGAACACAAAAGTAATTTAGATACAGAGAAAAAATAATAATATAATACGTAATCAAAGCAAAATAAAATATATATATATATATATATACATATAGGGTTACTTTCAGTAATAGACAAATTAATAATGTTTATTTCAAAAAAACACAATCTCTAATACATATATCAAAACTGCCCAAAACCACCCCTAGTCAATTTAAAGTATATTGTGAAAAGAAAAAACATACCCCCGATATGTAATTAATGAGATATAATTATTAGGAGAGATAAAAGGGTAATAAGGTAAATACTAAAATCGGAATCCACCAGAATCGCCACCATAAATGGTGTTTTATGGGTAAATCTAATATTAATATGAAACCACCATTAAAAATGAAATTAGGTGAATTAAAGTGGTTATTAATGTAATTAATTCATATATATATATATATATATATTAGTTGTAATTTAGTTTTATTTTATTATTTTTAAACATAGAATTTATTAAATAATAAATTCATTAAAAATATCTTTCCATTTTTATATTTTTTTAATTTAAAATTTAAAATTTAAGTTTTTAAAAAACTTATTTCTTTGTACTAAAAAATTAGATTTCGATTTTAAAACGTAGAGGTACAAAAGTTTTGCATAACTTGAGGTAGAGGATAGTGTAATTTACAAATAATAGGATTTTCCCAATATCTTTGTTTTTTTAATATAGTAGACAGATAAACATTATTAATCAATAAAATTAATCTTTCATTTTATTTTTTCCTTTTCTGATATTTTTACATCAAATTGTGAGATAGCAAAATAGGGCAGCAAGGGAGGGAGGCGGCAACTTGACATCTCGTACGGAGAAGCTTAAAGAAAAATTGGGTGAATGGGCTTGTGAGAGACATTGAAAGAAATTATTCTAAAATAAAGGGTCTACTTTCTTGAGTACTGCATAACATATCATTCAAGGTCGGGTGAGTTGGATAGTTCTCTATAGTCTATTATAATCTGTAGTTGTAGTAACTGGATGTAGTCCATTATTAAAGTAAATCATTATAAATTTTGGTATCGTTTTCATTCTGCGTGTATAATTTACAGGAAAATCAACAATCCTGAGAAATATGAGGAAAAAAACAAGTGAAGAATTTGTTAGTGACAATGAAAAAGAAGATGAGGAGATTAGGGTTCCATATCTTCATGAAGACATCATCTTCAACATTCTTACTCGAACGAATGCCGAGTTTTTGCATAATGTTGGGAGGGAGGTTAGTGAGAATTGGGGTTCCATAATTTCCACACCAGTTTTTATACAAACACAACTATCAGCTCATTCAAATATTATTTGTTTTTACCGTAAAAAATCTGTAGCCTATAAAAATAAACCTCTATTTTACATTGATCTAGAAAAGGGAGAATTTCTAAACCACCAACTTGAACAACATATATTTTGGTCATCTAATTGATTCTTCTTTTGGCTTGTTTTTACACCAAAATAACCCTTGCAAAGTTCTCAAAATTAAAAATCCTGTCACTAAAAAAATCTTTACTGTCTCTAATCCTCTTCCCTCAAAAGTATTAAGTTTTCCCAGAAAATTCAATATGGCTTACATATTGAAAACCGGGGAGGTCAAACTTATTTGCTGCTACCCTCGTGATAAACTTGATCGATCTGGTACTAATGATAGTAGTTGGAAGATTTTTACGGTTGGTAGTAATACATCATGGAGAATGTTGAACAATCCCACTAATTATCAGGTTATTTGGTCGGATACTACATTCTCGATCTCCGTCGGCGATGTAGTAATTTATTGGTCTAGGTCACAGTTGCTTCGAGACGGGAGACTTTTGGCTATCGATCTCCATGATGAATCTTTTCACTTAATTCATGCCCCTCTAATCCCCTATAAGGACCACGAACTAGGCTTTATTTCGATGGGTACACAATTATATGTTATTTCCTGGAAGTGGCGTTGGTCTAGAGAGAATAAAATAAGAATATGGAAAATGATGGATTTTCGTAAGAGTGAATGGGTAGAAATTTTCACAGATGAGATGAACGAAACATTGGAAAAAAGTTTGTTGAATGATCGCTGTTTAGTAACTTTTCAAGCGTGGTTGGAGAAACTTAAGATATTGATTTTTACGGTAGAATATAAAACAATCATGTACAACTTTGATTCGAGACAATGCTATTCTATTGATGTTAAAATGGGTCGATGGGGTGATGACTTCTTCTTGGCATACACAGATAGTCTTGTTTCGTGGTAATTGATCAAAGTGACTACCGTTTAATTAGGAATCAAATTACTATAATGTATGCTTAATTTTGTGGCTTTATAGATTTGAGATTATGGATCATGTCAATTTTTGTTCTTTCATCTATTTTATATATCTTTCTAAGTTATTTTGTTGGGATGCATGGCTGCTCTACACTCGACTTTGCTCCTCCATTCATTTTTACCTTTCAGCTTTTTTCTTATAAAATAAAATTTTCAACTTATTTTTATTTTTACTGAATAAATGTTTGTGACCAAAATTTATTTGCATTTATATTTCATATAAGGAACCTTTGTGATTTAAATTTGGTTTAAGTTAAACGTACAAATTCGGTCTTCATAATTTAAGATATATGTGTAAATTGTGTCTAATTGTAAAAGTTTAATTTAACCTTTATTGATGTGAATCATAATAGGTTAATTAGTATAGGTTTATTTATTAGAGAATTAATTTACTTTAATGTATTTAATTAATATAATTAAATAGTATTAGTTTCTATTTAGTTTAGTTAATTTTAGGGTTTTTATTGTAAGGCTATAAATAGTCTTATTATGTTTCATTTTGACATATCATATATATCTTATCTTTTATCCAATTTGAATATCAATCAAATAGAGAGTATTTCTCCTCTTGTTCTTTGGGATGGATTTCTCAATCAAGCATGAATTTGCTTGTTGAGGCCGTGGACTCGGCCTCTCCCTACATCAGTTGGTATCAAAGCCTTGTCGTTCCGGGAGGTCCGATTACGAAGATAGTCGGAGTTGAAGTTTCGGAGGTGGATTTAACCACCACGATTTGTTCATAGTTCATCAGCATACTCGTGAGTTGTCTTGCATTTCCATTTCTCTGTTCCCTTGTTCTAGTTCATTCAATCAAAAAAAAAAAAGCAACAAAAATCCATACGCATCATTTTTCTCTTTTTACATATCTCCGTTCATTCTAAATTCCCAAAATCACAACAAGTTCCAAACCAATCTCCTCATCTCTTTCATAAACCAATTACATCTCCTGTTCTATTTCAGCCCAAAAAAAAAAAACAAAACAGTATCATTTCTTTTGATTTCTGTTCCAATGGACTTAGACCCAATGTCAAAAGCAAAAATCCGCAAAATACTCCGGACTCTTCGAATGAGTCTAGATTCCAACTTCCGGCGAGAATCTAAGTTGACAAAGGTCATTATTCCAGTTAATGTTCAATCTAAAATTATTTCTACTTCCAACCATGAACTTATTCGTGTTGATGAATTCTATCAAATTCACGAGGGAGAAGATGAAGACACAGAAATTTTGGAGGTCGAGGAATTTTCCAGAGATTGTAATTTGGTTCCCCAATCGGAGGTCGAGCAAGATTTTCACAATGAAGAAGTGGATGACGAAATCTGGGGGGTGTGCGAGTCTTCAAACGGAAGTGACATTTTTCTCCAATCGGCGACTAAGCATGGTAACAATGATGAGGAAAAATTCGTGGAAGATGATGAAGAGACTAACGAAAACGTAGAAGATAAAGAAGAATTAAGGCTTGAAGAAGAAAATTTTGAAAACGTGGGTGATGAAATCAGCGACCCAGTCGCTCATGTCTCCAGTAACAAGCTTGATGAAGAAGCAAGAACTAACTCAGTCGATGATGATGATATTGTTGGTAGAGCCGTCAATAGAGAAGAAAATGGATGGGAATGTGAACAAATCGAAAAAGAAAAGGAAATTGATGTTCAAAGAATCACGATGGCGCTGTCTTCTCCAGTTCTCTCTCCCTTTGCTCAACGTGATCTACTTCCAGATACCCTAATTTCATTTTTAAATCCAAGCCATTCATCTTTCATCTTAGAAAATGTGGGCCTTCACTATTCTTTTTCCTTTTCAGCCAAAGCTCACTTTTTCACATCTCCATTATTCTTTTTTATTCCATCACTTATTGATCCTGACCATCCAATTCCAATTTCACCAACATCTTCCTTAAGTAAGATGGGCCAAGCCCAATACCCAACCACATTCCTTCAAAGCTCATCTATCCATAGTAGTAAATTTCTCACCAAAATTTCATACCCAATTTCAAACAATACCAGACCATTTTGTTGCAACTTTCTTAATATGGGCCATGTTTATTTGAATGAAGTCCCAGAAGTCCAAAAGAAAATTGACCCAATTTCTCATCCATTATCAACATATATTTCCCATACTGCAAAAGTTCCATATTTTAGCCCATTAATTTCAATTCCACCAAAACCCAACTTATCATTTATTTTAATGGACCCGTTTCTCACTTACCAAATTAAGTCCAAAGAAGACTTTTCTATTTACTTTTCACCATCTCAATTTGAAGCCCAATTACAATATTTTTAATTTCACGAAGTGTGCTCGTTGGAACCAAATGCCATGGATTTTACTATTTCCAAATTCTTCGTGGCCAATTGCTTTAGTTCCACTTTCGATTTGGGATGAGGTTCGTCGCACATTTTCAATTGGAGTCTTCTTCTCTTCGGCGGGACCAAACTCGAGGTCGAGTTCATTTTTCTAGTGTGGTAGAATGATGTGAATCATAATAGGTTAATTAGTATAAGTTTATTTATTAGAGAATTAGTTTACTTTAATGTATTTAATTAATATAATTAAATAGTATTAGTTTCTATTTAGTTTAGTTAATTTTAGGGTTTTTATTGTAAAGCTATAAATAGCCATATTAGGTTTAGCATTTTGACATATCATATATCTTATCTTTTATCCAATTTGAATATCAATCAAATACAGAGAGTATTTCTCCTCTTGTTCTTTAGGATGGATTTCTCAATCAAGCATGGATTTGCTTGTTGAGGCCGTGGACTCGGCCTCTCTCTACATCATTTATGGTTTGATAAAAAAAAAACTTACAAAATATCCCTTTGTTACCATGTTTTAAAACCAAAAAGTCTCATATTTACACGTTAGTTAACATCATAATATAATCTGTCTCTACAACGTGACTACCACATTCCCAAAAAATGAATACGTAAGTAATTTGTTAACTTTCATTATAATAACATGGATATTTAGTGAGACTTTACCAAACCCATATAAGAATTAGATTGAAACTTTTAGAATAATAAAGACTAAATTGATATACATCATGAATTATAGATATTAAATTCTAACTTTAAAATCATAAAGACTAAGTTGACAGATTTCACGGCTTCAAGTTCTTTCAGATTCTAAGAACTTAGTTGATATTATTAATAATGGTATTTTTCCTCAAGATTTTGTCTGTATTTTAGAAGAGATTAAGTCGTTTTGTCTTTGTTTGAGGTTATTTCTTTTCATTTCATTAGTAGGTTAGTTAATGGCGAAGCCCATTCCTTTACTCAGAAGGGTGTAACTGTTGATGTAGCTTCTTTTTCTCCTTCTTAATGAGGTTTATTGTTTGATTAAGAAAAAAGAAGTTGATAGATACCAATTGAACCCATAAATTATCATAACAAGAATTTCTAGAAATTGAATGATAAATCAATGAGTGTACAATCACATTTGTCATTTATCATTTATCATTTATTATTTATAAACAGTTTATCACATTTAACATTGTTAAATTTACAGTGATTTTCTTAACAAAATTCCAGAATTTGAAGAAGTATTAATGACGGTTAGAGAATGATCAAAGAAGAAAGAAGTAATCAGAAGCTTGAAGATTTAAAAAAAATTATGTTATAGTTTTTTTTTTTAGATTTAAAATTTCAATTAATCTTACAAAATTTAAGATATTTTATAGCTTTTCTTAAATATGCACAAATCAAGAAAAACTAAATCGGGATATGTTTCATCTTTTCATATTATAATTTAAATTAACTGGTGTAGTTTTGGCTGATATACATAAGAATGTTATGTTTATGTGAAATAAACAACACTAAAATGTCCCTTACTGAAATTAGCTATTTATTTTATACTAAAAGTTCAAAGGGTTTTTGTTTTTTGTTACTATGATAAACTCTTGGGTTAGTTGAAAAGGCAAAAGGTGCACAAAGTATTTAGTCAATTTACCACTTTGTGTGGTTCTTTCCGTCGCTTACTTTTTCTTGACTTTGCATCTTTTTATACTTTATTGACTTTTAATTATATAATCATATAGGCTTAAAGTCACGGTTCCCCACATTTAATTTATAAACCAAAAAAATAAAAATCCAATTCTTAATGAAGCGTTGGCCAACCATTTTACTCTATTTAGTGGGGTTGGCTTCTTCAATTTTCCTTCACTCTTTCAACTAATTCCAAAAGAACCTTCAATTTTTTCAAAATTTATGAGATGCTTTTTCATTAATTCCTAATCGCACATACAATATTCTCCGTAATGAAAAAAAGATTGATGCTACATTTATATAAGGGGAGAGGAGAGTTCAATTTATATCTATCTTAAATCTTAAATTTTATTATTTTAAATTACGGAACTACAATTAATATACTTTATTAATTAAATTCCTATTAATTTTTAAATTTTACATTTAGGTGTAAGTGTGAGACTTTTGTAGTTGGATGAAGACATTTAAAGTTGAATTTTTCTAATGATTTGTTGAGATTGGATTTTTATTATTATTAAGTTAATAGATATTTAATTAACTTGAATTTTAATGATTTATGAACTAATTTTTAATTTAATTAATGAACGGTCATTTTCTTAATTTTGAATAGAAAATGAGGGGGAATTAAGCATTCTTCAGAAAGTAATTGTGTCGTTTGAAAAAAAAATGTGTCTATATCCAGAGAGAGAGAGAGAAACAATTGTGTGACTTTGCAAAAACGAGAAAAAAGTTATTAGATTTGCTCCCAAATGAAATAAAAAGAAAATTTAATTACATCTCACTAATAACTAAAATAAATCTATTAAATGGTGCATAACTTAAGATAAATTAAAAAAAAATAACTCTATCTAACTAATAACTAAAATAAATACACCCCAAAAAAAATAACTAAAATAAATATTTCTTCAAACTTCTTTTATCTTCAATTTCTCTCAAGAGCCAAAAAAAAAAAAAAAATTTTTTTTAAAAAAAAAAAATTTTAAAAAACGAAAAAATAATGGTTAATTTAAAAAGTTTATTTTTGTTAAACTAATAAAATTCAAAAAAAAAGAACAAAAACCATTGTTAGCTTACACAGATTTATATTTATTAAAAAACAATAAAAATTTATAGTTTAACATTATTAAACATAATATGGTTAATTTATTAGGTTTATATTTCTTAAATCGATAAAATTCAGGAAAAAAACATAGTTAGAATAACATGTTTCTATTTGTTAAACCAGATAACAAAAAAGAAAAAAAAATAAATCAAACCTCTGATGATATTAGTCTTAAACAAAATCACTATTAGTTTACGAAATTTATATTTATTAAATCAATAAAATCCAGAATAAAAAAATAAATAAAATCTTCATAGGGAGAAAAAGATCTCGATTCAAAGGAAAACACTTTTGTCTTGAAACAAAAGAATTGGATTTTAGAGCAACGTCGGTGATAGAGGAAGAAGATGGATCATCGTCGCCGTTTGAATTGCAAGGCTGCGACGGGTGAGTTTTTTTTGGATGGAATCACGAGTTCTAGTATCTAAAAAAGTAATGAAGTTGGTTTGAAAAGGGATATATGCAAAAAGTTCGTTATATTCATATTAATTGTGGGTATAAAGTTAGCATTTGAAATGGAAGCTTAGGGGTAATGAGAAGATTGATGTTGATGAAGTTTCGGTTCAGATTTCTTGGGATGTTTACAATTAGGTTTTCAGGGATGAGAAAGATGATGATTGCATGCGATTTTCATGTTTTGATTTGAAGAGGAAGATGGAGTTCATCAGGTCTAGGAAATCAATTGAAGGTTGAAGCATTTTTTCTTTTCTTTTTTAGATTACATCATACATCAAAGCAAGTGACTAACCTTAGACTTGAAAAATGACTTAAATGAATAGCGTGAAAAACATTTGCTAAGGTAATAAAATAATATATAATTAAATGCGATTAGATTTGAAATTTAAAACGAATATAGAGTGATTTAAGGAAATTAAATATAGGACAAATCATGAAAGAAAAGAACATTTCTCCATCGTGTGAGAGGCCTAAATCGACCAAAACTGTAATTAAAAGGTCCGTCAATACATTATTGTAATTACATACTCCGATATAATTTATCATAAAATTGGGATAATTATTAAAAAAAAAAAAATTATAAGGATTAAACATGGGACATGGGGAGGACAGATTTTCAACAATCTTCCGCCCCCCCCATATAGTTTATCATAAAATTGGGATAATTATTAAAAAAAAAAAATTTATAAGGATTAAACATGGGACATGGGGAGGACAGATTGACGGGTTACGGAATGACATGTCGGAGGAGTTGTTATTGGGCTGTCGTTTTGGGCCCAAAGTTCTGTGCCCTCCATTAAACGACACCTCCTCATTGTCGGTCAGTTGCTGCTCAATCACTGGGCCCCCACTCATCGACGTGTCCTCCTTTGTTCCACACGCGCGCATTCTCCTCTTTTCTCTCCACACGTGTCGTGTCTTTTTATATATTATTCTATGATTGAAAGGTCTTTTATTAACTTATTATTATATTACACAATGGGAAGGAATATTTATTCCTGCACGCATCTTAAATATTTTTAATTATCAAGTTAATATTTTTTTTAACACAATGATTTAACGTTTTGGACCATTTATTGATAATCATTTTTAGGGGGAAAATAATAATATACTAATACATGGTAATTTATAATTTTAATTAAAAATATAAAATTTAATTTAAACTTTATGTTCCAAAACTTTAAATAAATGCATTAACAATTTGAAATATTAGAAACATGAAACCAAATTTCAAAACCAATTCAAAGAGTTTATTATCATTAAAATATTAGGTATGATTGAAGTCATAAACTCTTTTATTTTAAAATAACTATAATATAATGCTTGGAATGAGAATTTCAAAATATCTTGGATCATTCAAATGAAAGTTTAAACAAATAAATAATGGCTAAAAAAACAACGATATTGGAAAGAATAGGTCTTATTGGCATAATATTGAACTACGTTGATGTGATTTATCATTTTCAAATTATATAAAATATTCATGCATTTTACCGAAACCACCCAATTTTTAATTGCAATTTACACTAAATTAAATTTAGGAAATAAAATAATTACAATAAACAGTTTTTTTCCCCTTCGTTTTCTAGATAACAAAAAAAAGTATTTAAAACTATTCCGAAGAAACTGAAAGAAGTGGTCAGTGGATGCTTTAAGATTAAAATATAGGAACCCACTTTGGATGGTTTCAAAACCAGTTGAAGTATTCTATATATGACCAAAAGAAAAACACACTTTAAATTCAACAAATGAGCTTAAGATTTAATCAACCATGGAAACTCACAACAAACCCATCTTTCTCTCTCTCAAATACTCTTCTCTAACCCTCTTCCAACGCCGTGCCATTACAGCCTCAGATCCTTGGCCTTTTGCCCTCTCTTAATTTTCTTTCTAACACACACATCCAAGTTTCCGTTTTTTTTTTTAAATATCTGTGAGTATTCAGGTCAGCTTAGACTAAAATGGGTAGCAGGAAACGAGAATCAGTGACGGCAGTGAGAGATGTCCCAAAAGGGTGTTTGGCAGTGAAAGTTGGACATCAAGGTGAAGAAAAACAGAGATTTGTGGTGCCGGTGATGTATTTTAATCACCCGCGGTTCATGCAGTTACTGAAAGAGGCAGAAGAAGAATACGGATTTGATCAAAAAGGAACCATCACCATTCCTTGTCATGTGGAAGAGTTTAGAAATGTTCAAGGTTTGATTGATATGGAAAACTCCTTCCATCGTCGCCATCACCACGTTGGCTGTTTTAGGGTTTGATTCCCAAAAAGAAGAAAAAAAATCCCAGAAAATATTGAATTTAGTTTTCTGGGAATTTTCTGTAAATTTTTTAAGTCTCTGATTTAGGTCAGTTTCCTTGGATTTTAGTAGTTGACTATGGAGGAAATGATGAAGATGATGACGATCATGATTTGATAATGCATTTTGCTTTCCAATTTGCACAAGTTTTGCTAATATTCTACATATATATTTTATTTCTCTTAATTAAATATGGTTTGTTCTTAATTTTCTTTAATCTTTAATTTTTCTCTCTCTCTCTCTCTCTCTCTCTTGATTTTCTCTTTGAAATCGAATGGAAAGTGAGAGAAATAATAGAGAAGAGCGAGTACTATACTAAGTGATGAGGTATGTAATTTAGATTATTAAAATTATGGAGATTGCTTCAACTTCAAACTCATCGCCTCTAATTTTGTTTGTAATTTACATTTTGTCCGGTTTGTTTCTTAACGTTAAATTCTCATTATAATCGGATCATATAAATAAATAATTTTTATATATTATATGTAGTTTAAATGGTTTATCATGTTACTTTTTGATGAAAATTTCCAATGAATTTTAAACCTTCATTTGATTATCATTTTAAATCTTATCTTTTTTTTAAAAAATAAAAAATAAGATTGTTTGATGATAAATTTCATTTTTCCTAGTTTTCAAATTGTGAAAATCATTTTAAAATTAATATTAAAATTTATAAACATAAATACATAAATAAATAAATAACGTTTATAAAAACAGATTTATACATTTATTTTGTGACTGCTTTTTATTTTTATTTCCCAAAAACAAAAAATAATTATCAAACAGTTTTTTTTAATAGAAGATAAAAACAATTATTAGATAAGTATGGTTTTTTGTTTAAAATATAAAAAGTAGAAAAACGAGACCTTAATTATTATACATTTATATAAAAAAAAAAAAAAAAAACTAAATCATTACAAATAAGAATATAATAATATTTAAAAGTATATTATTTGAACTTTTAAAAACTTCTACCCACCCAATACCAGCCTCGTTTGTGTTAGTGGAAGAATTTTCTTGTAACTTTAGAATCTATTTATGTTAAATACCAAAAAAGAATATTTAAAAGAAACTAAAAAGAGAGAAGGAAAGAAAAGAGTCCTTCCTATATGCCAAAGGTATCGAAATGATGTGGAAAGGAAATGAATGGTGTAAAAAGCATTAGAAAAAATTAACACGCAAATCAACAAAAATAAAAACATATAATGTAAAATTATTAAATTTAGTTTTTGTTATTAACTAGACATATATGTGGTAGTTGAAAAGAGAGAGAATATATGTGGTGGTAGGGGGAAAGGAATCAAATAATATGGTATGATTCAAATAAAAATAACAAATTTAAAATGATATTCCCTATAAGATCTAGGGTTTAGATAATTTTGATGAAGTTTTTCACTTTTGTCTTTATTCATTTGACAATGAAAAAAATAGACATTTTGATTTTATCACAAACAATGGTCCACCTTGCGTTGCCCAACCTCTAGATATTACCCATGCATGAAGGAACTCTCAATAACAATACAAAAATGGCTAAAATGACCATTGAGAGGGGAAGATTGAACCATTCCAATAATTCTATCATCTGGTCATTCGATTTTGTCTTTTTTTCTTTTAAATTTTAATAAAGAGATTCAGATTTAACAGATGAAAAATCTAATAATATTTATAAGATTGAACTATTTCTCTCATTACCAATTAATTTTGAGATTAAATGTATGCATATTAAGATAGTCGTGTTATAATCCAACAAACTTAATCAATAAAAAAATGAGATCCAACTTAAAAACGATAGTATTTATGATTTGGCGGGTGAAATGCAATGCATGGCTGCCATAGTTTTGGTATTTTTTTTTTTTTTTAAAAAAATTATTCATAGATATCAAATTTATTTGGAAGCTAGGCTGCAGCTTTCTTTTGGGTCCAGTCTATCAGAAGACCGAACAAGGAAGAGTTTTGGACGTTTATCAATGTGTCAAGTTGATTGAAAGTCGTTTTGTACGGTTTTTGTTGGGCCTTATTTACTTTCAAATTCTCTGCAGCCTTTTCTGTCGTTGGCTTGGCTGGCTGCTTCTCTAATTACACAGCTATCAATATTGACTTTTCTGCCATTCTCTTTTGTTTTCTTTCTTCTCACTTTAAAAATAGCGATTACTACAAAAATATCTTTGTGAAATTATAAGCCTTTTGTTTTAATTACTATTTTTTTTAAGTTTTAATTACTATTTTAATTAGGGAAAAATGTAAACAACACTTCAATAGTTTTGATCAAATACAAACACACCCCTTTGGTTTAAAAATAAATATCTATACCCGTATAGTTTTATAATTGTGCAAATTGACCCTCTTCGCTACGCCGTTAATTTTTTTTAGTCATAACTTTTTCTCTTTAACTTCGATTTGAATTATTCAAAATGTTTTAGAATCTTTCTTTCGAGCTCTACGTCATAGTCACCAAAAACTTCTAAATCCTCAGTATATAAAAGTGTTTATTACTTCAACCCGATATTATAATTTGATGATGATAACTCTTTTAGATACTTACGATTTCTAAGTTTTTAAGGGAACATAATGTAGACCTCAAAACAAAGATTCCAGAACATCTTTAATCATTCAAATTAGAGTTCAAACGAAAAAGTTGTGGTCAAAAGAAAATTAACGGCGTAGTTAAGAGTGGTCAATTTGCACAATTTTAAAACTATAGAGGTATAAATATTTATTTTTAAACTAAAGAGGTATCTTTACAATTGACCAAAACTATATGGATATTATTTATATTTTACCCTTTTAATTATGACTGAGAAGGTGTTAATTAAATTTAAAACATGGTAATTCTATCATCTACATATTAATGGTCATAAATTTTAGATTACAACTGCATCAAAGCTAACGAAGAAAATGAATTATTAAATATTTTTTTCTAGGAACTACTCTGGGCTTTTAACAATACCGTTTACTGAACTTTGGCCCATCAGATTTGAAGCCCAACCCATGCATTGACTGGCTTGAATGGAACCTCAAAAAGAAAAGGGATATATTGGTAGATAGCCCACCTACTCAAAAAAATAAAATTAATTTAGGGGTTTGTTCTGAAAAATTAAAACAAAATAGCCTATTTGATATGTATGATACCCATACCACCCTTATTAAAATTAAGAAAAAAGTAAAGATGAAAGAGAATTAAGATTTGAAAATGCTTAAATCAAGAAAACATTAAATATAAAAAAATCATAAAATAAAATCAGAGAGAAAATCACAAATTTAACAAAAAAAATCAAACTTTTCAAAACTGATAACCATTTTTTCCAATGAATCTCCAGAAAGTTCTTTTGATACACATTATATTATATATAATGATATTGTACGCACATCCAATATTATATTATACAATATAATAAAATATAATTAAACATATAATAATTTACCAAAATAAAAGTAAATAATAATAATAATAATAATAATGAACACTATAGTATACGTTATAAACATAGAATAAAACAATATAATATAGTAAAATTTCCCTTTAAAAAATAAGTAATAATAATAAACAATATATCGTATGTTATAAACATAGAATAAAACATTACAATATAGGAAAAATAAATGAGGAGATATAGAGGGAGAGGAGAGATACGGTGAGAGATTAAAAGGAAAATAAATAAATGAAGGGCAAATCAGGATTATTAAAAAAAAACATATCAGAAATGGGATAAAAAGCGAGGGATAAAAAAACATAGTAAATAGTCAGAATATGTTATATATTTTGGATTTTCCCAAAAGGAAAACCAGTAAAGAATGTGAATTCATATTTAAAATAAAGAAAAAAAAAACCTTTCTTTACTGAAAGTTATTTGTTTCCCCATGCCATGCCTTTATACTTCTAGATTGGGAGGTGGAATTACCTGTATAATATAATATGATCACCATTAGCATTCATATTTATCATTAATCTAAAATCAAATTAATTATTGGATAAATATTTTTTTTAATATGATACACTAAATATTTCGTATATTTTACACTAGTTATATACATGATTCAAAACTTAGTTATTGCCAAGACAATAGTTAAGAATACTTCTAACCTATCATTTTTTGTCATCGCATTTATCAAGCTCTTTTTTTTTTTTTTTAGTAAATTTACTTTTCAACATTAACAAAAACTTGCTACGTGTACAATATAAAAATGAGATAATTGGGATTATAATTAGTAAAAATGGAAGGAAAAAAATCAAACTATTTTTTAAAATTCAAATAGTTATATTATGTTGTATAATAGAGGGGGAGAAAAAAAGTTGGGCTTTAACATCAGCAACTGAATCTTTGGCCCAATCCACAAACCTGGTTCTTTTCTTAATATTTTGGGTTTTTATTTTAACTCATCAATGATCAAACCAACATGTGTCATTTTCCCAAAAAACAATATTGGGATAATTACGTATACAACTAGCTTTTATGTACCATTTTCGAAATTAGCTGTTCAATTTATCATATTATAAACGTGATCATTTCTCCTCATTCCTATCTTCTCGATTGACTGGTTTATTATTTTTTAGGGATGATTTGTAAAACTAGCAAATTTATATAAATGTATTATAGTTTATAAATATTTATAAATATAGTGAATTTAAATTTGTCAATCAATTATTAGCATTGAATTATATGTTTTTACAATAATTGAATCACTTATTAACGCAATAAAAATCAATATATTCGTAAATACTTAAAAATGGTGATATATTGACAAATATTACATAAAAATCTACTACCCAATTAAATTTCTCTGTTTTTATCTATTATATGAATGAATAAAATATTTACATCATCACCCATTATTTAAAAGAATTTTTTCATAATTTTATACCTATTTAAATACGTGTATCTAAACCTCGTGATAATTTTTATGATAGGCTTCCATGGTTATATTTGAAAGAATTAGCTTTCAAATAATCAAATTTATGAAAACAACCCAACATTATTTACACCAGAATTTATTACATTAATTATGGAATTTTCCTAAAGTATTGTTGTTAATTGCAAATTCCAACAGCTGTGATTTTTCTAATCTATATCATCTCAATTCCAAGTTGTTGTGGTTTAGTTAAACCATTTATATTAATGATCTAACCATTCCTCTCTCTCTCTCTAAAAAGGTAAGGTTCTTGGAGTAGCTTGAAAGAAACTCAAAAAAAAAAAAAATCCAAAAAGAAGAGCTGATTAAGAAAGTACATCATTAATAAGAGGTCCACTTTTTCTTTTTAATTTTTACTCAAATCTCTTTTGGTTTTGGTTTTATTCTGCATGGAATTGGCTTATCTTCTTCAAATGCTTTGAAACTAAGCATTTAACAATTTAAAGTCCAAAAACTGATTAATTAGTCCTAACAACTTTTAGTATTCAAAATGGTCATTATTAGAATCTAAGTTTGGTCATTATTTAAGTCACGATTTGTTTATATCTTATCAGTTTTTCAAGTGTTATAAGGTCGGATGTAGTTGTCCACGTGAGAATAGTCATTATCCACGCAAGCTGACTTTGCACACATTTACGAAAAAAATAATGATAATAATAATAAGTTTGGTAAATATTTAGTCCCAATTTTATTTGATTGACTTGTTTCACCATGTACTATTATCATTATTATGTATAACCATGCAATGACGGTAGTTATTAGAATTTTATATTAGGAGAGTTGTGGTAGTCACCTGTCAATTTATTTGGTAGATTTATTAAAATCATGTCTTGAAAAGGATAATGATATTAAGTATATGAAGCGATAAAAACTCACTCTTTATAATTAATTGTGAGTTGAATAGGCAAAATCTTCTCACCTATCAATTGAAAAAAAAAAAAGATTATTATATTATTTTTAATTGTACTTTCAAAAATATAATTTTTTTTACTAAATTAAAGTAAATCTTAATGTATATTTTGATATTTCATTTTTTTTCTGGAATCAAACTAGTAAATAATTTTATCGTGGTCAACCAGGGTATAACTCATTGGTTAAAACCTATAGTGCCACTCCAAATAGAATGATTCAATCTTCACCCAACACTTTGTATCCAAAAACAAAATTATAATAATCTTATCGTGTATATTTTATTTTGATTATTTGAAATCTTGATTTTAGTTCATCAAATTTTATTTAACTCCAAATTTTAGATCTATATACATAAAAAAGTATCCATCTGAAAAATATCGATACATTAAAAATTAAAACTTTTAAAACTAAGTGATTAAATTTATTAAAAAAACACATATAAGACCATTCATTTAAAAAGACAAAATTCAAAGACTACCAAATGTAAAACAAATATACTTAAGACTTATAAGTAATTTGTCTATTAGCAAAATAAAGCTCTACATAAGGCATTCTTGTATCTCAATTTTTGTGAACAATGATTTTGAATTATTATTAAATACTAAATATAAATGAATATTTCAAGACATCGTGTGAATATAAAATAATAATGTCACGCCACTCCAAAATTTGGAGCAATTGAAATTTATATATATCAAAATCTCAACTTTAAGGTATCTCTTGAAGAAGACATTTCAAAGAGACCAAAAATGGCTACGATATGCATTGTTTTCCACAATCCTAAAAATTAATTAAATAATGAACTTTTTCATGTGTTAACTCTATGCTATCGAACTATCAAAAGGTTGCATGGTAACCAAAAAAAAAAAAAAATGTTATTTTTAGTATAAGATGATGAATTATTTCAATTGGACATTTTTAACATTATAGAAGAATCAATATCAATGAATTCATAAAGGTTATTTTATATGTTGAACTTTCAAGTTTCCCGATATTATTTTTGATAATACGATATTTTCTTTCAGGTAATTTTTTCATATACAAATAATTTGATTTGTAATTTATTTAACATGATTAAATACATAAACTTTAACATCTTTAATTTACACAATCTTAAAGAATAATTTTACTAATATATTAACTTTTTATTCTAATATTATTTTTAAATCTATTATCTAGAGTTAATCATATATTAACCACGTAACAATAGAAAACTCTTTTATAAATTGAATGGTTTTTTAATTTAATGATTGAATCTTTCTTTCTTTCTTTTTTAAATATTTTAAAAAATCATTCCTCAACCAAAATCTATAACTTTAATAAATAAATAAAATTATCTACTCAAATTGAGGGGATAAATTCATGATGCGTTGTCTTTTTTTTTTTTTTTTTTTAGGAAAACCATCATGCGTTGTCTTAAGATATA
Organism: Gynostemma pentaphyllum; assembly: GCA_028015215.1. Taxonomy (NCBI): domain Eukaryota; kingdom Viridiplantae; phylum Streptophyta; class Magnoliopsida; order Cucurbitales; family Cucurbitaceae; genus Gynostemma; species Gynostemma pentaphyllum. The sequence continues at coordinate 49,252,244 of CM051350.1, read as the reverse complement.
AAATAAAGAGACAAAACTATAATTGTTTAATATACGATATAACAATATCAATGATAAAGTACAACATTTTTAGTTTGTGACAATTTATAAACATTGCTTCATAAAAAATATTGTTTTTTTCCTCTATTTGAGCATTAATAGAAATATTACTATGGGGGCAAGAACATGGGAATTCCAATGGGGCCACTTAAACCCCACCGTGTGATCAAAATCATGTGGTTGTGGGTGCCACACAGCATTGATAGGGTAACTGCATTTCGTGACATTTCCGACCACGTTCACGTGTTCTAAACATTTTTATTTAATGCGTGAACTGAATTCAACTCTACAACAATAGAACCTCTCAAAAAATATAAAATAGGAACCCTCAATTTATATCCTTAAGGTATACATGTGATAAAAAAAAAAAAAAAAATATATATATATATAAAAATAAAAAGGTATACACTAAATTACATCTTAACTTATAATTTTATCAATTCTAATATTAAATTTTAATGAGTGATTCAATATATACTCTTGTCAAAATTAATACTATAAAATTATTAAAATAAAATTAAGTTAGTTAATCACTAAAAATCTAAGTAAGAAAATAATAGGTTAATAAAAAAGGTTCAATTAACTTTATTTTTTAAAAGATCTTTTTAGGGATCAATTTTGATTATAAAGGGAAACTAACTTGTTTGTTTGCTACAACATTGATAAGCAATAATTAATTAAAGGGGCATTTGCAAATTTAGCAAATCTTTTAGTAATATTTGTAAAAATAAAAGCTCAAAAAAATATTTGTAAATGATAAATTTTGACGAGTTTACAGCAATTAATATAATAATGAATATTTATACATATAAATTTTTTCCCCTTTAAACCCTATAAATTTTTCTTTTTTCTCCCCCTCCTCCCCCCCCCCCCCCCCCCCCGGCCAAAAAACAAAAAAAAACCCCCCCCCCGAATACGTCACCCAATGAAATTTCTCTTAATTTAAACAATGAAACTAAAGGGATCATTTGACTTGTTGTAAAAAAAAAAACAAAAAAGGGATCATTTGACTTACAAATTCAAAGTCAGTTTACAAACTAAATAAATATATATAGTAAATGGGGTCAAATGTAACACTGAATAATAGAAGTCATTTATTTCAAATGGGGTATAAGAGAAAAGGAAATTACACATTTCATGAAAATGTAAACAACTTGGGATTGGAATGAAAGAGAGGGAAATTTAGAAGAGAGAAGGGCCAGAAGGGAATAGGACATTTATTTTATGATCTGAAAATTTATATTAATCTAAACCGAATTATGGATTGATCTAGCGATCAATTTTCATTAAAAACTATTAAATCAAATCCATCACTGACTACCTATTTAAAGATATCACATCCTACAAATTTTTTGATATAAAATATTATAGAATTATATAATAATTTCGTAAAATTAATCGAAATATACGTAAATTGATCTAGTCACTCATAAATATTAAATACAGTATATATATTAACAAAGAAGCTCGGAAGGACCACACCCCATGTGCCCATGTGACTACTTTGAAGTCATTGCCATTTGCATAATAACAAAACACTGAGACCCTTTACTCAGATATTCACATACTAATTAATAATTCCAAATCTTCATTTTCAATACATGCATTGCTGTCTTGCCAATAGAAACATTGCCTCCATATATATGTGATATCTCAAAATTAATGAGATGGGGTCTCTCTCTCTATCTCACTCTTAATAGTTTATATGATAGAACTACATATTGTGACAAAACTTAGAAAGGATAATAACATATCTTAATGTAGCACACACCTCTTTTTATTATTAACTATGGAAATTTAAAAAATATGACTTGATTGTTTCATTATTGAGTGGATTTGATATTTTAGTCAATGACTTAAATGCTAATAAATAATCAGATAACATCTTGTCATTTTTTTAAAACACTAATTTTAATTTAAAAAATAAAAGAATTGATTTGAAAGTTTTTAACATTTTAGAGATTGAAATAAAAAAATATATATTAGAAGTTAAATAACCAAACTAGAAATCAGATAAAAATCATATGACCAAAATAATATTTTTACACTTTAGGAAAATATTTGTCTCTTACAATGAGAAGTATCATAATTCTATTAAGCCAAACATATCCATGTTCTATTACAATTAAATATGTTTTTAATCCAATTGATATCATGTATGAAAAAGAGATCCTCTTTATCCGTAATTAATTAGAGAAATGTTTTCTAATTTCTCCAAGTTTATAATATTATCATGAGTTTTTTTTTTTTTTTTTTTTTTTTTTTTTGCCATTATATCACACATGACACTGTGTCAAAATACTAAAGAACACAGCCTTTAGAGTAAAAAGAAGTTGGTGAGTAGTAAAGGAGGGTGATTGTACAAATGCAATAATCCTTACAGATATTGAAGAAAAGCCATTGATAAGAACAGCCAACAGTTTTGTACTTGGAAAATCAAAATCCATGGCTGACATCACCAAGGTTAAAAAAAATAAAATCATTATATATTAATATTATAAAAAGAAGAAGAAGCAAGCAATGATTCAAATTAAAAAGGGTCCCATTTCTCAAATACTGCTAAATTTCCCATCTGGCCCTCTGCTCTCTATTATGTACACAAAATCAGTCATATAACTTCCAAAACATAATCACACTCTTATGTTTCGCAAGAAACCAACAAAAAATTTATCAATAAACCAAATCACCATAACCATAACATACATTATATTTGTAAAGTAATTGTCTATCTTTTTCATTTTTTTTATATATATCAGTGTCGAACTCAATTTATGTGGATCACGAAATAACCACACGACCTTATAATATTTAGATAATATGTTAGGTACGTGACGACACTGCCTATTTATCTATTCCATTTCCACCCCTCACCCATTCTCTCTCTCTCTTTATTAAAACATTAAACAATCATCATTCATCAATCTACCCATCTTCCTCTTCCACCACCTCCTCTCCTCTCACTTCCCAGGCTTTTGCCAGAATTTATTTTTCTACCATTTGTTTTACATCTTTACAGTCTTAACCCATCATTTGTTTGCAATTCAGGAATCAGCAATGACTCTCCTTTTTAGATCCAAATCTTGTGGACATGTTAAAGTCTCAGAATTTAAGCCGCCACCGCCGCCACCAAGCTCTTATTATGACAGTGATAACGAGGAAGAAGATGATGAGGAAGAAGAGGAAGAGGAAGAAGAATATGATTATTATGAAGATGGGGTACTTGACAATGAATATGATATGGTTTTGAGAAAACCCATCTCTGATAAGCAAGAGGGAGCAAGGAATAGTAATGGAAATCAATTTCCTATATTGGATATTTTGGTGACAGCATTGAGGAAATCATTGGTTACTTGTAGTGTGGAAACAGATGATGTTTGTTCAATGGATATTAGCTCACCAGTAAATGTAAAACATGTTTCTCATGTTACATTTGACAGATTTAATGGCTTTCTTGGTTTGCCAACTGAATTTGAGCCTGAGGTTCCCATGAAAGTGCCTAGTGCCAGGTTAGTTCTTTTCATTTCTGGGAATATATGAGTCAATTTTGTGAATTCTGTTCATTTTAGCTTATGGGGTTTCTTTTTTCTTCTTTTTTGGTCAGAATTGGCCAGAATTTATGACATAAAGGAGCTAATTTCTGGTCTTTAAAAGCTATAAAAAAAAGAACTTGTAATTTGTGCAAATACAAGAAGCAAACTTGTTATGTAACTTTTTCCTGGCACTCATCAATTTTAAATCCTTTGAGATTCTTTTCTATGAAAATATTAAATATATGGACTTACTTTCGGTCCTGACAAGCTGTATGAGCTTGAATTTTAATTTTGAAGCTTTTTACTTTTTCCATTTGCCCTCTCTCTCTCTCTTTGTGGGGTTTCTTGGAAGGCGTGTGATCTGAAAGCCAGTTGTGAAATTGGAGCTTTTTTTTTAGGAGACCATGAAAGTTGATGTTTGGATTTGGAAGAAATTCCAATGAGTGCTTGGTTTCTTTGTACTGCCTTTTTTCAGACATTGCATAACCTTTTAACTAAAACATGTTCTAATCTGACACAATACATGAGTTTTCTGTAATGGAAGGAAAGAGGATTCTGTCCAACTCAGCCAAAATAAGGAATAATACTAAAAATAATATACAAAAGATTGTCTTTACCCCTAGTTGTTCAAGCAGGGGGTGAGTGACTTTCAATTGAACAAAGAATCAAGCTTAAGTTGATAGGTTCGGGATAGGCTTTCGATTTCTAGATGTATGTATTTGATGGAAAATAATTGCATAAATTAAAACAGCCCTGAAATTGATGACAAGCTAGTTCAAATTTTAATGTTTGTATGCCAATTTGAGCTCAGTTTTGTTTCTCCTCTCTAATGCCAACTTGCGTTCTTGCCTCCAGTGTAAGCGTTTTTGGAGTTTCTGCCAAGTCAATGCAGTGTTCTTTTGATGATAGAGGAAATAGCGTGCCGACGATTCTTCTTATGATGCAAAAGCAATTGTATTCAGAAGGAGGTCTAAAAGTATGTGTTGATTACTTTCTTATCTAATTGCTGATGAGACATTTCCATAGTTCTTTCTAACTTCATTGCTCAAGATTTTAATTATAGTTCTTTCTTGTCACTATTGAAGGCAGAAGGAATATTTCGAATAAATGCTGAGAACAGTCAAGAAGAGTTTGTTCGAAACCAACTGAACAGAGGTGTAGTACCGCGAGGCATTGATGTTCACTGTTTAGCAGGCTTGATCAAGGTGAATAAAGGATTTTATCTCGAGTATAATTTTAAATTTCTTGTTTCTGTCATTTACTTCATTAGTAGATTGGTCTCTAATATATTCCGCCAACGTTCGATTCTTCGTCATCATTTTGTTTGTCTAACTGTCATCAATAATTCATCTCTAGCAGTTCTGCAAAGAAAACTGATTTACTCGACTTCTTTTTTTTTTTCAAACAGATTTACTTGGGTTCTTGCTTTTATTAGAGCTTGTTTTTACGAGGATGTTTTTCCTTGTCTACTACAGGCATGGCTTAGGGAACTTCCTACAGGAGTGCTTGATTCACTCACTCCCGAACAAGTGATGTGTTGCAACACAGAAGAAGACTGCACTCAACTGGTTAAATTACTCCCTCCAGTGGAAGCTGCAATCCTTGACTGGGCTATCAATTTGATGGCTGATGTCGTACAACACGAAACATACAACAAGATGAATGCTCGCAATATCGCAATGGTTTTCGCACCGAACATGACTCAGGTTTGTGAGAAACTTGTAAACTGTAGTTGATTTATTTGGAAATCGTTGTTGGTTGGTGTAAATGCAATAAATCTATGTTTCGATTTCAAGTGGGTAATAATTTGTTTTTATTAGACTACCAGTATTAGAAATCCAGATTGAAGTCAGTTCTTTTACTTTGGTGCAGATGGCTGATCCTTTGACTGCACTAATTCATGCTGTACAAGTAATGAACTTTCTTAAGACCCTTATTCTTAAGATCCTACAAGAAAGGGAAGAAACAGAGGCTAGGCAACCACAGTCCTCTTGCTTAGATTCTCCCAACCACGAGATCTATACGACACCTTCAAATTCAAACAGTGGTAAATCCGCCAAGCAACCATCAAACGCTATTGCTAACGTTGAATCCGCAAGTAATCAAACGAGATGTACCGGTTTAGATAGACTTGACCAAAAATCTGGAGAAAAGTTTCAAAACTTTGAAGAGAAGAGAGATGAAGAGGAGGAATATCATTCAGCTTCAGGCAGAAGCACTCCAAACCGGTATGATGAAACAGGGGCGTTACAAAGGGGATGTAGAGAAGGATATGAAAGTAATGATTGGCTAAGTTTGAGAAAAGGGGTGAGGAAGCTATGCAGGCATCCTGTATTTCAGCTAAGTAAGCCAACTAAAAAAACAAGAACTTTTGGAGTTGTGAGTTGTAAGTATTAGGGGATGAATGACTTTGCATAGAAAGTTTGCTGACTGATAGAGAAATTGTGTCTGCATATTGCTTAGACTTTTGGGGTTTGTGTAGTAAACAGTTGTAATAATACAGATGTGAGTGTTTGATTATCAAATGGTTGTAATTGGATAAGTTTCAAGTGTATATGAAACATGTTGAGTGCTTTAGAGCTCTAGAGAAAAAGACCAAACAACATATATGATGATGTCTTTTTCTTCTTATATAAATATAAGATCATTGGAATTGATTGCTCAGAGGATGAAAAGTTTATGGTTAAATACATTTTTAATATAAAATATTTTAATTGAATAACGGTAAGCCATTCCGTACAAGAGAAAGAAGAAAAAAAACAGGTAAAGAAGTTGGTGATAGGAATTTCCTGACATTACAGCAACTGGTATGCAGAAAATGCTAAGATGTTATTTTAGTTTATAAACAACACGATTCTCATAGGATTCGAGATTAATTTTTAAATCAATTCTATTTATGGATAGAAGATCATCCAGAATAATTTCTATTTCAATTCTGAATATGGTGACTATTTTTTTTTTTTTTTTTTGGTAATAATCATACCTTGTGCAAGATTGTAGGACACTTTCCATTGCATTCAAAAGTTTGGGGTCAGTTAAAGAACCGACTGCTAAAAAAAACTTTCGATACAAATCACATTCTAAAAAACCCTGCAGCTTTTGCAAGTTGTTTTACAAAATGAGAAAAGAGGTGTGAGTACTGGTCTCGACCAGTTCACTACCTCTTAGAAAAAAGTCTGCCTTCTATTACTAAGAGTGGAATTAACTGCATATCAAGACTTTTACAACCCAGCTCACCTAGCTATTCTGCTTAAACTAGAACAATTGAGAACTTTGGGTTTTTTGCTCAGTCAAAAATTTAACAAGAGCACAGAAGTTCTACCATACAAACGACCTACTATTAACAGCCACACATGCATGTGGAAACAGCCATGAGGCTACCTTATTTCGTTTCTTCTCCGTCACCACCACTACCACGCCCAGCAGCTGAGCTCCCCTGACCATCAGTACCGGAACCGCCAGCATCAGCAGAGTCTTGCTTGCTACCTCCACGAGCATCGGTTAGTCCTGAACTACGAGCAGGGCCCCCGGCACTGGCACTTCCATGGGTACTCTCAGGATGATGTGGATGATGCATGCCATTGTTAGCCCCCCCAATAGGTCTTAGTCCCATTTGTCCTTGCATTGCTTGCTGGTGTTGCTGGTGTTGCTGCTGCTGCTGCTGCTGCTGTGGATCCTGTAATTGATGGGGGCCACCGAACTGCAATGGGACCTTTGGGGGGAAAAGTCCGGGTTGTTGTGCCATCATAGCTGCCTGAGGGTGTTGCATATAATAACCCCCTTGCTGCATTGCAGGATGTGGGGCCATCTGATGTTTTTGACACGGGTAAGTAAGACATATACATCATTAACGTCATAGAAACAAACACAGGCTCTGCATATTACCAACCTGGGGGGGCATAGTTGGTGCCTGTGGCTGGGCATCAGCAATCGCAGCTAAATACATCAAATTCTTCTGAAGTTGAGCTTGGTACCTAAATGATCAAATGGTTTATGCTAACTTGAGTACAATGAAATGCAAACTACCATAGACAGAGATGAATTAAAATGAAAGCAAAATGTAAGCATCCTACATTTCAGAGTTCTGATAACACTGAGTGCTACATATATCAGAAATCATAAAGAATTCAAAGAAATACTACACTCCACCAGTCCATATAAACATGCAAGCACATGATTGCACAACAGAAGATGCATATGACGCAAACAAAAACTATCAGAAATGGACTTCAATGAGTTGGAGAGTAAATCTTCACAACCTACCTCAAATCAATCATGAAGTATCTACTTTATCTAGATCCCTAACTTAAAAATGTACATTATAAGCAAGATCAATAATGATGTATAAAAAGAAAAGCAGCACCCATAAAAAACAGAGCACTTGACAATATGCAATTTAACCATGACTTCAAATGACATGCATGGTAAATCAATTGCTTATACACATGAGATGAAGAAAATTAACTATGGCATTTTTTCGATGGGAGAGGAAGTTACTAAAGTATATTCATAATTAAGTATAAAAAGTAAAGCAGCACACATTAAAAACAGAGCACGCAACGTTAAATAACTCATTCTTGCTTTTAAATGACTTGCATGGTAAATGAATGGCTTATGCACATGAGATGAAGAAAAAGTTTCTATAGTAGCAATGTGATTACTATGGTACAATTTCGGTTTTAATCAGTTTTAGTACCCAATGGTGCTACGACAGCACTAAGCATACCAGTGCACGTGAAGCTCTTCTAATAATAATCACAACTAACCAGACTTTGAGATGGAACTATAAAAAACCAACACCCAAAAACAGTCCATAGGGGCAACTTACTGGGCACATTCAGCTAGTTTCCCCAAATTTTGGTTGTCCAGTATAGCCAATATCAATTTTTTGTTCTCATCAAGGTACTGCATGCAATAAAAAACATTCACCTTTGAAACTTTAAATTAAATATATTAAAGAAAGATGTAATGCAGTGCATTCAAAATTCTAAAAGCAATAAATAATGGTCAGAGGTCTAACAAAAAAAAATCTCACGTAGTTTTTGGCATTGATATGAAACAAGGTTTTCATTGAAAATGTATCTATAAAAAGTAGAAAAAGTTACTACAAAGGAAAAAGAAGATAAAAGAAATATAAAAAAAAGGTGGAAAAACCTATATCAAGATTACTGTATTTTGATAAAAACTTTATATTTAAAATATCGCATATGTAAAGAATGCGATACCAGAAATCCAACCTAATACAAAAGATGAAACAAATATCCAAAAAAGGAAGATCTCCAGAATTAGATTTCACTTGATGAGACAGAAGTCCAAAGGAAAGTTTAAAAAAAAAAAAAAAACCTCTATGCAAAACACTGATTTGTGCAGAAGCACATTATTAACATTCTTCTAATTCTCTCCGTCCAATATCCCAAAAAAAGAAAGGGAGGAAGAAAGCCAGAAGCCATGACCCTGTCCCCATCTAAGACTAAGTATTACTATTAGATTCTACAGCAGTTTTTAACATTTCACACTTTATTACTTTATGCACAGCCTGATAACCGCTACAACCTTGAAGAGCATTTTTACAATTTCAATGTTCCCCACCGAGTAGTTGCCGTCAACTCCTAATCCTCACTCTGAACATGGCAATAACTATCTTCTCTCTTTTCAATGGTGTTCCTTCTCACTTACCCTGAGTCCTAGCTTACTTACATGAGTCATAATCTACAACTATATGATAATTAGAAAATTCAAAAGATGCTTAAACTACGGGATTCTTTTTATTGATTTCAGGTTGAAAACTAAAAATTCAAACCATGATCGCATATTCTGCAGCTAGATAAGAGTATATTTTTCCCCTCTTGACAAATTTAACATGGTACACTACAGAATATGTTCAATTCCACTTACAATGACAATTAGAGCTTTTTTTTTGGGAAACTGAGACCTATATTTCAAAAGAGAAAAGATACAAAAGAAAGGGTATTGAGAAATAAACAAAAGGCAAAGAAACACCAATAAACAAAAACTCCCTTGGCGTGAATCAAATGAGTGTCAGAGCACAATATAAAGCATGAATATCTTAAAACAGGAGCAGAAATCACTCTAACAGTGGATATGTTGAAAACTCACAGCATTTATAGACGTTTCGATACATCCAACCATAATGTTTTTAACAAATACAAATATCAACCCATTTTCAAACTTACAAAATTATTTATTAAGCTACCATCTAAAACCAAATAGCTGAATTCATCATCTAACTTTAAGACTAACCTTAAATATCCACTGATTTTCTCCAGAAAAAATGAAAGCACCATAGACAGTACATAAAATACTTGAAATAATTGTAAACAAACATAAAGGAGACCTACGTTCCTTGTTATTTTTTTGTCATCTGCAAACACCTTATCATTAAAGGACCCTTCACATTGAAGCTATTATATTCTAAAAAAAAATAACTTTTTATTACAAAATAACATACAGAAAAAAGAACAGAGCATGCCTTTTGAATCTGTTCAGTGGTGATATTTGTAGGCGGAAATGAAGGCATCATAGGCATCATTTGCGGTGGTTGCTGCATTTTTTTTCCCTTTTGCCTGAATATAAACCCTAACCCTAAAAACAAAATAGAAATTCCCAAGTTAATAGGCTTTAACAACAAAAGTAAATACAGAAAGAGGATGGAGAGAAAAACCTGTCTAATACTGAAGAAAAAGAAGATCTTTGAGAGAGAAGAAGATTTCAGAGAAAATCTATTGAAAGTTACAGAGGTTTCTGGGGTTTAAAGAGAAAAAAGAAAATTGAAAAAGTCAGGACGCCAAGAAAATTAAATAATATTGATAATATTAATTTTATCCTTTTGGAGTTTGTTGTTATACCAAACTCGATGAAGACTAGATTTTCCTCTCTTCTGTTTCGTTGGGCCCGACCCAATTACCCTACCTCTTTTTTTTTTTTTTTTTTTTTTTTTGGATTTCATTTTATAAGATTGGTTACCAACATACTTTTTTTTTTTTTTTTTAAGTTAACGAAAATTATATATATATTTTTTAAATCATTAATCACCAATTTATTTTCATAAATAATAATACATTTATGTAATTATTTAATTGACGTATTTTATTGCTCTTTTTAAGGTTCTAAATTTTTTGATATATAATTTATTTAATATCTCATGTTTTTAAAATTTAAACAAGATATTATTCAAGATAGGCTTTCAATTTCTAGATGTAAAGAGTATGTTTTTATCCCTATGTTATATCATAAATACACTATATACTAAATAACAATTGTCACAGTCCCACTTTTATAAATCACTATATAAAAAAACTAATTTCATAAACTGAATCAAATTAATTTCTATAGGTTTAGAATGACAGTTTTAAAAACTTAAGGACCGAAAAATAATTACCTAAAAAATCAAGGACCAAAAATATAATCCACCCTTGTTAAAATTAGCCCCTTATCACATATACCCAATATCGTTTCCATTTTCAAAAAACCACAAACTGAAAAAGGAAAATTAAAGAAATAGCCACATTTGTCATCCCCTCAAAAAAATAGCCACTGCTTTTAAGTCAATTTCTAGCCACATATGAAACCTATTTTGCTTAATCCCTCCTTACCCTTTTTAGCAATCATAGTTAGTTTACCACTTTTTCCATCATTGTACCTTCGCCAGGACCCCCGAGTCGATTCTCAATGAAGACATCTTTATGCACTAAAGACATCCTTATTCGCCAAGATGGTTAGTATTGTCAGAAATATGATACCCATCGCACGAGACATCCCTGTTTTTGGTAGTTGGTTTGTTTTTTGAGTTCTTTGTCTTGGTAGAAAATAGAATTAGTGGTTGAAACCGTCTTATTTTTTTGGGTCTTTCTCGATTTTCATCATTAATTCGCATTTTTAATGTGTCTTGTTTATAATCTTGTTAGTATATTAAGTATACTAACTATACACGTATATCATGTACTCTTGGACAGATAGAGTCTTTTTTATTAATGTTATTAATATAGTTAGTATAATCCTTTTAAACTATCGTACTACACCAAAAGTACCATAATCCAAGCACAACATACTTGTGTTTTGTTGAATGAGATTTTGAGTAGCTTTGTTTCGCACAATTGTGTATTGTACGTATAATGCTTTAAACTATCGTATTACACCAACCGTACCATAATCCAAGAACAAACATACTTGTGTTTTGTTGAATGAGTTTGACTAGCAATGTTTCGCCAATATGTGTATTGTTAGTATAATCCTTTAAACTATACGTATTACACCACCCTCCCCATAATCCAAACACAACATCTTGTGTTTTGTTGAATGAGTTTGACTAGCAATGTTTTAGCACAATATGTGTATTGTTAGTATAATCCTTTTAAACTATCGTCTACACCAACGTACCATAATCCAAGCACAACATATTTGTGTTTTTGTCGAATGGAGTTGATTAGCTTGTTTCGTACAATATGAGTAATGTTAGTATAATGCTTTAAACTATCCCATACTACACCAATCGTACCATAATCCAAGCACAACATCTTGTATTTTTTATCGAATGAGATTTGATTAGCAATGTTTCGCACAATATGTGTATTGTTAGTATAATCCTTTAAACTATACGTATTACATCGACCCCCCATAATCCAAGCACAACATACCTATGTTTTGTTGAATGAGATTTGACTAGCAATGTTTTCGCCAATATGTGTTTGTTAGTATAATCCTTTTAAACTATCGTAATACACCCCTGTACCATAATCCAAGTATGTTGTGCTTCCCAATACGGATAGGACATGTCCGACAGTCTCCTCGTAAACCGACCAACGGTTTGTGATTTTAAACTAATGAGGGCTTTTTGGTAAATTACCTCCTCTAACATTTTTTAGTGGCTTTTTTGTTATTTTCATGGTTGGTTGCTATTTATTGTTAAATTGGTAATTGGCTAGTTTTATAGTTAACCCTTGAAAATTTAAAATTACCCAACCTATTCCCATAATTTTTTATAAATTTGATTATATTGATATATTTTTTTGTAAATTTTTATTATTGTATAAATTTAATACTAGATTCATTCGATATTTTGTTTAAAATTAATCATGATATATAATGAAAGTGTGGCATATGTGAAAACAAAACTCAAAAGTTGGCTACCACGCATAATTTTCCTTTTATCTTTTAGTTCCACCTAAATTCTATAAACAAAATACATTTTTATCACTCTAATCTAGTTTTAAGTGTTAAATTGTGGGATATATGTTATTTCATGATGGCAAATAAAACGCTGGGTGGTACTTGCTGGCATAAAGAGCACTTAAACAAAATACTTAAAACAAGGAATGGTCATTGCCCGTGGTAGCATAGCAAGTGAACGAGCATTATCCATGGATTGTTCAAGTAACAACCTCGGTAGACCAAATATGTCCCACTTCAATACATCCATCCATCCTTATAAATAGAACTTTCACAAAAACCAGAGCTCAGATAAACATATCATTCCCATAACATTGAACCCCCCCCCCCCCACACACACACACAAAATAGCTTTGATCCAAATGTTTCACAACCAACAACTAAGCTTTCACATCTTTCAAGGATGAGATTCAGCATCGGACCACAGATCAATTGCTAATTGCGTCCTAAACTTAGACATGTTTTCTTGGGTTAAGGTATCAAAAGGAGTCCCGGTACATAAATATTCGAGAAACTTAATAGTAAACATCCCTGAGTCTTCACCACGCCCCCTCTCTAATGGAACTTCATTTCCCCGCTCCACTAACCAGTCGTCAGCCTCATCTGCAATTCCGACGTAGTCAAGTAAGTATGGAAGCATGGATACGAATGGCTCGATAAGCTCGGACAAGTAGTCTAAATGGCACTTTGTCAGGAGAGAGTCATAGATCAACAGCTTCCGCTCTTTAAGTTTAATGCAAAGGAGCACCCAATGTTTTTCAAAAATTTTGTAAGGTGCATATATCTGGTCACAAAACTCAATTAGCAAGGTACAAAACGAAAGTTAACCGAATGTCTCTAAAAAATAATCATACTAACCGTATCTACATTTGCCCATGGGAAAGCATCAAAGATCACATAGCTGCGGATGATTTCGTCGTCCAACCAATCATAGTACTTCATACCTTGGGAGTCATCTTGACTTACATTCCATAAGTCTCGTGTAAAGTATCGCTGCAAATAAACAATGAAATTATTAGTTCGGGATTGATATAGCTATTGAAGCTACTTTGTAGTGTTTTCAAAGCGCAAGATGCACTCCAAGACAATAAGCCTCTTGATCGCCTCATGGCGAGAGACAACAAAGAAGCATCATCTGAGTGAAGCGTGGTGCAGTGCAGTTGAAACATATATAGCATAAATTTATAAAATAAACATAGGGATAGAATGCCAAAGTACTAGAGCTTGATACACTTGCCCCATGGACATTATTTGACCCACGATTGGTGTATTTTGGGGGTATAGTATTGATAGGAGAATGGAAAAGTGTTAATTGGGGATATTGTTATGGGTAAACTTGTATTTAGTTGGTTAGTTTGTTAAAGAATGGTGGTTAAAGTGGAAGTTAGGTTGTATCTTTGTTGTAAATAGGAGAAATCCTAGTTTGGGAGAGTTCGGACCTCTCAAAGTGTTTGGGAGTTGTGTTCTCTTTTATCAATGATGACTAAGAGTCATTGTTGGGTACTTTGGGCTTAAGCTTGTAATCTTGTGACTATAAAAAAAACCTCTTGATTAACACATTGTTAATAAAAATTATACACTACAGTTAAAACTGCTATAGAGGATGAGAAATAGAAAATTTTTTAGCCTACCATGAAGGTGGTGTTGAGAGTGGTAAATGTGTGTAGAAACACATCAGGGTGTGAGCGCTGCCGCTTCAACATTAGCCGACACGCAGCGTTCATGTGCTGCAACAATTGAGATTGAGAATTGAAAGAAAATATACATCAAAATTTAAGAATAGCAACTTCAAAAGATGGATACATAGGATGAAAGAACAAAAAACTTACATAATCTGACAACCTTTCATCAGGTCTCTCTAGTTCCATGAAGAAATTCTTTTTAAAACTTCCAGTGTCCAATTTGACATGGTCATCTCCAGTGCTAGGGGAATCTATCCAATCTCTATACCGTTTGAATAATGAAAAAGATTCTTCAATGACGTGCGTGGGATCATATTTTATACCTATCCTCTTAACCTTCTTCTTCGGATTAGTGTTCAAGGTACTCATGGTCAAGTTCGGTCTCTTACCCCATGTGTTAGCAAGAACATCCTTCACAGAGTCTTGTGAATCCTTCCCTACTCCCACCATAACATCCTCTCTGTCCTTACCCCGATCAACAACCAGAGCATTCTGTTTTGAAGCTATCTTCTCATTAGCCATTTGAATAAGAGCCTCACTGTTTTCCCCAAGTGGAGGGGACACTCCCTTCTCCTGTTCAAATAAAAACAATATCGTTAATAAGTACACAATAAATAAATATGGAAGCGAAATTCGGGTGAAGTTACCACTACACCCTGTCGGCACTTTAGCATGGTTGTGCTAATGGAGTATACATCTTTCTCAATATTCCGTACACGCTCCATCAGCAGATGCATATCACGTTGTATATTTACCAACATTAACATTTCATCAGCTCTACTATTGGGGTGTAGACGCATTATTGCGGGCTGTTCAACAGGGTGCACGGTTGGTGTCGTATCTTGATTGTGACTACATTCTACAACGTGCGATCGTGATGGTGGCAATGGTGGACAAGCTGGAAAGAGGATGGGTGCGTCGTACTCATCCTCATCCACATCCACAGCAATATTTGAGTCTGCTTCTTCATGTTCTTGTGTGGAATTGGAATTTGGAAACATCTTGTGAAAACAAACTGAAATGATAGATGCATTCAGCACTCAACATGGCAAGATAAGCACAATCCCGTTTGCACTTTGCAGCAAGAATGATTTCTTTCAGACATTTAAACAAGTAAATAAAGAGCATGAATCTCATAAAAACAAAAAGCAGAAATTGATACGTCGAAATAGTCTCGGCATTTAAAATGTATCAGTATCAGATTTTAACATATCCATAATCTTTTCAACAAGTATGATGTCAAATCTATTTTTAAATTAACAAAAATATTTCAAAGCTTTTATTCATAAGCAAACAGTTGCCTGCATCAATCATCTAACTTTAAAGGATTTAAAATAATTACTACGACAATCTACGATAAATATAATAGTCTGTTTGGAACAACTTTTAAAATTGTTTAAAAGTGTTTTTTGAATGGTTATCAAAAATATTTTTAAAAAACTTCTAAAAGTTATCTCAAACGGGCATTAAGCCCTTGACATTGAAGCTATTATATTCTCAAAAGAAAAAAAAAATACATTTTTTTTGCAAAATCACATTGAGAAAAGTACTAAAAAAAATTGTGGTTTCGTCATCAAATCACAACAAAAGAAATTCCCAAGCCAAAAAAGGATAGCATGAAAGGAACAAGACCAATACCTAAAAATAACAACTGATAGAGAGAATCTGTTAATACTGAAAATAGAAAATCTTTGATAGAGAAATTTTGTTGTGAGAGTGAAAAGTCAGGAGGGAAGGTGAAGAAGAAATCCCACAAAACCCAAACAACAGAGAAAGTTCGTAGGAGGGAAACCGTTTTAAATACCCTCGCGACCTATTTTATGCGGCCATTTAGGTCATTATTTTGTAATTTTTTTTCTTAAATTTATAATTTATTAAAATTGAGATAATATATTAATTCAAAAAAAAAAAATTGAGAATATATCATTTACTTAGAAATATATTATCGTTCATTCAGAAATAAAATATATATATATATATATATATATATATATATATATATATATATATATATTATTATAATTAAATCCACAAAATATTTTAGTGAACCATAACTCAACTCCTTCTCTCAAAATCAATATCCAAATCTCCCCAATCTTAATTTAATATAATATTAAAAAAATGATTTAAATAATAATTATTAATAAAAGAAAATATTAAAAGTTATTGGGGCATAATTTATTGAGTTTGGTGAATCTCACTCTAAAAATTTTCATTTTTTAAAATTTCAAATTACTATTTTTTTGAAAATATTAATCGTTAAAATATTATTTTTAAAAACCCCTTAGTTTAAGAAATAATGTAAAAAATAGTCACTTTTGGAGGGTCCAAATCATTAAATATCCACCTACTTAATTTTTTTAATTCTAGCCATATTTTAAATTTCAAGACATTTTTTATACCAAAAATATTCTTAAAAGCATATGTAGGGTACATCATGTACTGTACAACACCGTACATTAGCTACAATGACTGTTTTTAATTTATGAACACATTTGTTTTGTTCATTTTGTATTAATTTCATGATTCATGAGATTTTATTTTACATTTTAGACATCGAGGCTTCTTTTTTTATTTTAAAATTACCTCTCATTTTCCTTTTCCGGTTTTCTTTTTTCGAGCGCGTTTTGTACAATATACGTTTTTTTATTTATATGTTCGTAATATATGCAAAATAACATGTTCATCGTGATAGTGACATTATATAGGTTGTATAATACGTATAATACATATCTGTTTTGTCCATTTATATGCCTTTTTATTTAAATGTACGGTAGTGTACCTATAATACATAGTTATGGGAGAGAAAAGAAGAAATAGAGAGATGGAGACTTTTTTGAAAAAAGATGGTTGATGATGTGATGGAGTGTATGAGAAATAGTGAAATGAGTTTTTAGTAAAATTGTCTTTGACCTACTCCCGCAAGGCAAATCTCACCTACACACTAACTTGATCGTCGGAGGTCGTATTCTAGTGTTTCCCATTCTCCCTCGAGGAATGCGTTTAAAAGTATTGAACCACCTCGACGAAATATCCCCCACACAGATACTTTTTTGAAAAAAGATGGTTGATGATGTGATGAAGTGTATGAGAAATAGTGAAATGAGTTTTTAGTAAAGTTGTCTTATTCTCTCTCATCCATGTGGCTATTTAGTTTTATTTTTTGAGGAATGGTTTAAAAGTATTAAACCTTATACATAAGTTGCTATTTTCATATAAAGTATAGTTCAATTGGTTAGGTATATATTTCGTGTTGAAGGTTGAAAATTCCCTTAAAATAATGATTATTTTCACAGTTAACCCTTATTTTAATAAATTAAAAATAAAATAAAATCATAAAGAAAATTATGAACCGGGTCCTTCCGGATCCGCAAAACTTCGACGGCGAGTTTTATCTTATACGGACAAAAATATCATCGACGACGGCTTCCGATTGTGGATTCTTCCGATTTGATGAAATTAGGTTTTAAAGTTCAGCTTCAGACCTAAAATTCTATCTTTCATTGTTCTTCAAGTCCAGAAGCATTATGTTATTCTTTAATTTCTTCAAAGACATCTCTAATCTGATTTAGAAACAAAGTTAATCCTGGCGTTCGATATCTGGAAGCGACTTTTCGCGCCAAGAAGCAGAAGATCTGCACCAATTATCTCAATTCTTCGGCTTAATCGAAGAATTAATCTAGGAATGGAAATTATCAATCCGTTTAAGCTTTGTTCTGGTCTCAAATTCCTTGGCTACTTTATGGTTGTTTTGGTTTTAGCAATCGTAGCTGTTTCCTACTATGCCGTTGTACTTCTTACTTGTGGACCGAAATTACTTGTCGGTGGCTTCGACTCGTTCTTAGCCTTCTTAATCATCATTTTGTTTCATGTCATGGTACTAAATTCTATTCATTTTTCAATTCAGTGTTGTTTGAAGTTCAAATTTTGGACTGGAATTCACTTATTAGCTTAGTTGTTAATCAATTCAGTAATTTTTTTGCATTTTTATAATGTTATTTCTGCAAGAATTACCAGCCACATTCTAGAATATGCACTATGATATCTATTGATGACTTTTGAAAGAGTGGAACTTGCATTTTTGAGAATAATTATGTGAGATTTTCTCTCTGTTTGCAGCTTTTACTCTTGACATGGAGCTACTTTATGGTACTATTGAAGGATCCTGGATCGGTACCAGAAAATTGGATATTGGTTAACGAAGCAGAGATTATGGAGGCTGGTAGTTCGTCGTTGCCAGAACTTGTACCGTCTGAGGCTGCTGCTAATTATTCCTCTGTAGATAGTGTGGAGAGAAGACCTACAGCCTATTGTCATCGATGCCGAAATGGAAAGCCACCACGTTGTCATCACTGCTCTGTTTGTAAGCTACATTACTTTTACAGTACTTTCTCTTTGTTTTTTTTCACATCAACCCGTGGGTTATTATTATGTTTATGTATTTAGATTGGATTATTATGCGCGGAAATAGATTGGTCTTCTTAATTATACCCTTACCTATCTATCATTCTGGCTTTATTTCTGAATGTTATTTTACTCGTAATAGTTATTTTTACAGTTTCTTTTGTAGACCTTGTATATTATCAGATGTGTCGATTATGTCAAAAGATTCAGCTATTTGATATTTCACAAATAGTTAATTGGGATATCCGAGTCTACTGACCTTTTTTTGTATGTTTATGTACATTAGCTTCGTTTGTTCTTTTTCAACGCATTTCAAAGATTAGTTTAAATGACCCCCCACATCTGATTATTTAGAACTTATACTTGAGATTGTTAAAGTTTATTTAGATCTTTCTATAATGACATGTAGGCCAAAGATGTGTTCTTAAGATGGATCATCATTGCATTTGGGTTGTGAATTGTGTTGGAGCATGCAACTACAAGTTCTTTCTTCTTTTCTTGGTAAACTCTCACCTCTCCCTTTGGGTTTTAGTAACTAGTAAGAGAGTTTTCTGTCGCAGTCGTAGTATTTGATAAATATTGTAGTTTTTTTGTTTTGGATGGAAAGCACATGGAAATTTTGAAGTATACTTATTGGCTTCCATTACATCCTACTGAGCATGATAAGGATGCGGTGTTGCCGTAGCCGTAACATGCATGGAATCTTGGTGCTGGATAAAGAATTTGCTTATTGTCATAAACTCTTTAGAGATGGGTTATTTGATTATCAATTATTTTTATAGGCTTTCGCGATTAAAATGAATAAAACCCTTAAAAGAAATGTTGGTAAAATCTACTTCATTTCTTGTTTGAGATTTCTTGAAAAACAATCTAAATTAATGGAAATTCACAACCATTTTATTCTGTCATGTAGACTTGACATATTTCTTTCAAACTTATAATTAAATATTTAATATAAGAATTGGATTTTGGATAGATGAGAAAGTGTTGTGGAAAATTAGATATAAGATTAAGTGATTTCACTTTTTGTTGACCTATTTGTCCCCTGTTGTTTTGTATTCCCCCCCACAAAGCTTTACACATTCTTGGAGACAACAATGGATGCGCTAGTTTTGCTGCCTAATTTTATCAAATTTTTTGATGAAGCTAAGAATCACTCCAGTTCTCCTTCCAATCTTACAATCATTTTTTTAGCTTTTGGTAAGAAGCCGACCTTGTTTATTGTTTGTATTTCTGTTTTATTGAACTTTCCTTTTCTTTTTTCCAATTCTTTTTTTTTTAATATATTTTTGTACTTTGGTGCAGTTCTTAATTTAGCCTTTGCACTCAGTCTTCTTTGTTTCGTTGTTATGCATGCATCTCTCCTGTTGAGCAACACAACATCAATAGAGGTAATGAACTTGAAGTCCTCGTTTTTCTCTCCTCTCTCTCTATAAGTTTACTGCTCGGAATGGATTGTCGATTGGATCCCTCAACTGTTGACTGCGGCCTTAACTTACCTTATTTCTCTCTCAATCACAGTCTGTTATTTTTTTTCTAAAAAGTACAAGATGCCAGTTATTTGGAACAAGTATTGCTGATTGTAGAGAAGATAGAAAGACTGTCTTTTGGGTTCTAATACATTCTTATAAGTGTCCAGTTCGACCTTTGTGGCCTCAAATTACTCACCACTATCCTAATCGAGTTCTTAATTACAGAGAGGCCTATGTATGTTATGAAACTGTGCAGATGCCAGTCTTTGTTTTTCGATAGTAAAGGTCTCATTCCATTATTACATTTTCAGGTTCACGAGAAGAAAAGAGCAGTTCAATGGAAGTATGACCTAGGAAGGAAGAAAAACTTTGAGCAGGTGATACACTTGATATATCATCATGGACCCTTCTCTCTTTATCAGT
Source organism: Gynostemma pentaphyllum (assembly GCA_028015215.1). Taxonomy (NCBI): domain Eukaryota; kingdom Viridiplantae; phylum Streptophyta; class Magnoliopsida; order Cucurbitales; family Cucurbitaceae; genus Gynostemma; species Gynostemma pentaphyllum. The sequence continues at coordinate 49,231,508 of CM051350.1, read as the reverse complement.
AGATGATCATGCTCATCATGCTCATATGTTATGAATTTGTTGCTTAAATATTTTCTCGGATTTATCTGCTACAGTTTTATATTATTTGCTGAAAACATAGGTTTTAAATCTTAGAGTGTGTTTCACATGACTTTTAAAACGGTGAAATCTAACCAAGTACAAACAACTTTTTAAAATCTTATGTATTTTTGGAGAAGACGTTGACTTAGCATTTGTTTTTCTTCCAAAAAATACTTGAAAGAAAAGTGTTTTACGTAATTCCAAAAGTCATCCGGAATGTACTCATAGTAGAATGCAAATCAGGATTGCAACTGTATGTGGTGGGAACTGGAAAGAGAGAATATGATAATTTTTAATTTTGAGGTTTCTAGGTTTTCTAATTCAAATTTATGTTAACCTACCCTACTAAGAGGGGAAATATCTCATTAACCAATTAGTTAAAACAGTTCTGATGCCCCTGGAAAGCAATTTATATTTCCTATGCACAGAAATAGTCTCCCAATGTAGTCTTTTGTTTAGATCTTATAGTGTTATGAAGACTTATGTTCTTTCCTGGGTTTAAGGTTTTTGGGACAAAGGCGGCGCTATGGCTTCTCCCATTATTTTCAAAGGAGGATTTAGAGAACATTCCTGCACTTCGAGGCTTGGAATTCCCAACTCGATCTCATCCGGAGGCTTGATGCTTTTTCAGTGTATTCTAATCAGTGTAATATATCGTCTTACTTTCTTTATTTTCTTATATAGCTTCAGGTCTGTACACTCGTGCTTTGATCCTCATACGAGTGTTTCTAGTTAAATTTGACATTTTTAATCAGGGGTCATTGTAAAAAAAAAACAACTAAAATTCCTTAGAAGTAAAGTTGTTTTACGAACTAATTATGATTTTACACTTATGCTTAGTATTTTTTTTTCTAATTGATGATAATCTCATTAATTAGTCAACAAGTGAAAACAAGATTTTAAAAAACTAGTAAAAAAATATTGCTCGTTATTTATTAATATAGGAATGTCACCTTGTTTAATGTTTAGGCATTATATATATTTTTTGGGAGTGACATTGACTGAAAGAACCGTCACCTGATTTAACCATCTTGAGTCATTGAGTCCTTAAATAGCACCCTTGGAAAAATTGTATTCTAATTGGAAACTAGAAATATGGGAGAAGCCATGGCATCATATGAAAGACTTGGGTCACGTCAGATTAGGTTTTGGATTTTTTCTGGATCAATATAAACTGGGGTAGGCAATATCCTTTCTTAGCCTTTCCTCCTTTATTTCATGATGTGGACTGTTTTTTTTTTTTTTTAAATAGTATAATTTTTTTTTTGAGATTACATCAAAGTGGGGAGGGGACTCGAAATCTCAAGGGGAAGGGAGTATATGCCTAACCAGTTGAGCTATGCTTATGTTGACTTTTTTTAAATAGTATTTATAGCCTTATAGGTTTGAGTTTTATATTTATAATATTATGTCATCGAGCTTTGTTAATTGTGTTTATTTAATCTTTGTGTATTTAAAAAAATATATATAAAAAAATCATTTTAATCCTTCTATTTCAACTAAATTTCATTTTTTTTTATAGAAAATTGATTTTTCATAATACTATGATAATTTATGAGTATTTAACTTATTTTACTAATGGGTAAATGACATACCATAAGATTCAAACAAAATTTTTAAAAGTATAATATTCAAATTAGTACAATATACGTAGTTTAACCTTTTATTCTCTATCTTTTCAAAACAAATAAAAAATACAAAGTTCATACTAATTTTCGACTTGTTCTTAATTTATCAACATCTGTTTCTGAAAATAATGAAAAAAAAAATGCTTAAAATATATATACATAATAATGATGACAATCAAATGTAAATGACAATTTTTTTTCCCTTTTCAAAACAACGATAGAATATATCAGCGTGGGAGAAGGGAAAGATTAGTAATCAAATCCCTGGTATTTTAGTTTATTGAAACTGTGACAGCTGCTCAATTATACATAATAATGCCGATGACACAGCTTTAAGATGCTCGTATTCTTAGCATTGACTCAGGCTAAAACCACCTTGTTAACCAATGACCAGTCAATATGATAAGTTATTTCTCTTCGATAGAGTTGTTTTTTATTCCCAGTTTTTTGTTTTACTTATTTTTTGTAACTGTTTGGTCGATGCAACTAGGTTGAGTCGTATTTATCTCAATATGTTACGAGACGAGAATGAGACATGGTATGGAAAAAGACTAAAAATGAGTGATTTTGTTTGACTTGACGTGACCCCTCTCATTCTCGTTTAGTTTGAAAATTTTTAACCACTCTAATGGAAGTAGCTTAAAAAAGAGCAAACTTATAACCAAAAAAGAAAAAAGAAATTGTAAAAGAAGATTTTTTTTTCTACATATATAGCAGCCAGTAACATGTAATAAATTCTTGATCATCTTCTAATTTCAGTTGATTGATCAAAATCCAAGGATGAAACTGAGGAAGGATTGCTGTCCATGGAAGTGCAGAAATTAGAGATGAAGAAAGAGATGAAAACAAAGATAGGAGTAATCATCAAAACAAGACTAAAGGGAACCATCCATTGATTCCTGTTTGAAGCATGGAATTGAATCAGCCACCAAGCCATCATAAGCCCACCCAACAAGCTCACCACAAATAAAACCAGACATAGCCATCCCTTCTTACTCTGTATGTTGTTCTTGTTTATCCTCTCTTTCTCTTCTTTCATTGCTGACTCCATTGAAATTCTCTTCCAAAAGCAGATGATCACGTAAGCTGGCCCGAACACGAAGCAGAAGTTTGTTTTAATGGAAAAGATAAGTGATGGATTTGAAGGAGTAGTTTAAGAAGAGAGATACAGAGAGGAAAGAGTGATGGAGGAGAGTTAAGATTTTTGGAAGTAAAATAAGCAAAGTCTAATTGAGTAGCCACATCACGCTTGCCTTTTTGTCAAGGTTGTTTGATTGTTAATGAAAGCGGAAATAAATACAAATTACACGTGTGGTTTTGCAATTCGCATTTAGAGTAGCTTATATCTAGGGTAAATTTTGATGGCTTCTTTTTATTATAATAGTTGTATAAAACTCTTATTATATATGCTTTCTTAGTATGATATTGTTCGGGTTGAAACTTGTTATTTATTGTAACTATAAAGTTTTATAGCTATAGAGATGTTATCATCACTCATTAATTATTATATCCTAAGGTGATATTTTGATAATACTTATAGACCAAAATTAATTCTTCTTAAAAAAAAAAAAAAAAAAACCCATGTCTTAAAATTTGATTAAAAAAAAAAATAGACATTACTAATATAAAATAATTTATTTAAAAGAAAATTAAATAATTTCAACTTTCAATTGATTTTGTGGAGGTGGTTACTATCTATGAATATCCGTGTAGAGATTTATCATAAAACGATGACGATTTAAAGTATACATTTACTTTAAATTATAACTATGATTTAGTTACTATCCATGAATATCAATTATTATTTCAAATTGTGGACTTTTATTGACCTACCAATTCAAGAGAGAATGATTACATTTCCTTGAACAAGTTTTAAAAACCTATTTTAAATTTTATAATATTTTTTTATTCAAACTTTATAATTATTGATAGGGAGTATAATTTGTAAATTAATGTAGAATAAAAAGAGATAGGGATAATGAAAATTTTCATTAATAATTTTAATGCTAAAACTTCTTCTTTTTTAAATAAAAAAAAATCATGAAACTTTGTTTGGATCAGAAATTAGTTCAACCTAACAATTAGTATGATTACCCTCCCTTATTGGTGATATGAATCGATATCTAAAAGTATGAGTTGGCGTCTCTCATAATTTGGTCAGAAAACATTTATAGAGGTATTAAAGAAATTAAAAACTTTTAAAAATAATTTATGTATCAACAATATCAAAGTAAACCAAGAAAATACAAGATGAAGAGCGTTTTGATCCCTTTACCCTTAGCCATATCATTATGAGGTAAGCTTGGCTCATTGAATGGGATCAATCATCAAGGGGTAGTTTAGTAACTTATAATGTTAATTGAAGTGGAAAAATCATTTATATTACAAGAATGATAAATTTCTATAACCCCATACAAACTTTTGATGGAGAATTAGACCAAGAATATGTTAAAATAGGATAAATGTATGGTCAAATAAGAAAAATAAAGATCAGTACTATTTTTTTTTTAATAAAGATTACACGACCTTAGAATGTTTTAACTTTGAAAGAGAAGATTTTGAAACATTATTCTAAATATTTGAAAAGATTTGTGAAGAGAGATGAAGATCAATACGGTACTAAAATATAGTCGGGAAAACATTTGTCACTAAATATATCAACATATAGATTATAACACATATAAAAAACACAATTATTTTATTAATAATCTTGTATTTTTATCACTAAAGTGGGGTCTCCCATTACATAACACACATGTGTCATTTATTTTAATTTTTTCTCAATATATTAATAGGCATATTAATTACAAGTAAAGGGTAGTTAAAGACATTTTATGTCTTTATAATTAACTTCGAACAAATCCAAAAGGCATGAAAAATGCAAGGGGAGAAAAAGAGAGAAACAAAAGTCAATTAGTAATTTAATTATCATAATCACAAAAAAAAGAAGAAGAAGAAGCTCTAGCAAACTCTATAACATATAGATCTTAATCATCATCATGATTCATAAATCATCGTGATCATAATCAAATTTGTTCTTGAGGTGATTGATCATTGTTATCCATGGAATAGCAGAAACTTGAAATGAAAACAGAAATCAAAACAAAAATAGGTGTTATCATCAAAATAAGACCAAACGGCACCATCCAAAGCTGCTTGTTTCTTGGATGGAATTGAAATTCCCACCAACCAAACACAACCCCTCCTAAAATGCTTCCCAAAATTACCATTGATATCAATCCCATCTTCTTCTTCATCTTTAAGGCTTTTCTTCTCCCCCTCCCTTCAACCCTTGACCCAACAAGCTTTTGAGGGGAAAAAAAAACCTTGAAATGCTAAGAAGTGAGAAAAATATGAGAGAGAAAGGGAAGATTACGTCTTAATCTTTATTACCTTAATTGATTTGAAATAATTTCGGATACTCTCGTTATACTAAAAAGAAAATTTCACACCTTCTTGTAATATCAACCTACAACCAAAGCACGGGAAATTTCACCGCTATGTGGGGTAGATTTTAGAGTGCCTTTTGTTTTGTTGAATAATTGTATTTATAACAATTTCCAACTCCATTTTGGATTAGTAAACCAAAAAAAAATATCTATTTTTCACGTTTTCTCCTTTAAGACGTATCTTTATCTGATGTAGGCATTTCTGCATTTGATAAATTTTCAGCTAATTATATAGAGTTTGGAAGTGAACTTTAGAAAGGATATAGCTTGAATAGCCATTTCCACTCAACATTTGTTTCTGAATTTGATATAGAAAACAAAAATGGAAACGTCACCTTCATTTCATTTCCAAATATAATATATATATATATATAATACTTGTTAGTTTCCTATTATTTTGAGTTGTTAGGTAATAATCTTTTTGTTTGTATTTTGATTTAGTCTTAACTAATTCCTATATTGGGTTAATGCTTTCTCTAAGTTTAGATATTTTTGTAGTGGTTTCCTATGTTGAAAGGTATATATATGTAACATTTTCTTAATAATGGTAATTATTAAAAATATATATATATATATATTCATCAATAGTATTTTTATAATTGAAAAATAAAAATCTACATCATAAAAAATAATGGGGCGATTACTAAAATAACATATTTCACCAAATATACACTTGAAAAAATTCCCCCTTTTTAAAAAATTATTCAAATAGCATAATTATTGTTCAACTAAAAAGGTATAAAAAACTAATAAACTCATTAAAAATAAAGATGAAAAATAATCAAATAGTCGATAAATTATTGAACTTGAATGTAAAAAAAATCATTGAAAATACTCATGAAAAATAGTTCAATAAATGTATAGAACATAATTATATTATTTGAGTATTTTTATAAAATTATTACATTTTAATAATTAGTATATATGATTTATGTTATTAGACAAATTCTTTTAAAATGTTCTAAATTTATTTTATATTTATGAAAACAAAATAAATTGTAAAGTCAGGGGATGAAAAATGCAATTTTTGAAAGTTTAGAGATGAAAATCGAAGTGAAAGTTCGGGGACCAAAAATAGTATTTTACCCTAAAAATAAGTACATGTCTTCTTATAAAAATTTATAAATTAAATAAAAATATATATAATTACATACAAAAGCTTTTTTTCCACCTTATTTATAAATTTTACAAAAATTTAATTTTTTAAAGCAAATTTATTTTCTTTCATAAAATAATGAATTTTTTAAAATAAATTGAATTAGTAAAAATAAAATGAAAATCAAATGGCTTTTTAGTTTGAGTAGGATTCGAACACGGGAAGGGAAAAAAACCTCTTTTCCAGGGCACCCCAGCCACTACGCCATCGGCAAACTTCCTTGTTTATCACTTATTTAATTATATTGTATATGTTTTAAATATTCAAGGGGGCCATATTTTATATATTTAAAAAATTGAGGGGGGGCACGTCCCTACGTGGCTCCGCCCCTGGTTTCACATAAAATTGCATATTAAATAATGATTCAAATTGGTGGAAAAGTGTTGAGAATTCCTTTGTATTAGTTTGTTTTGGAAGGTTTAATTTCTTCAAAACTAAGAAGTTGTTGCTTGTCTACTCACAAACGTTAGATGTCATATATTTGAGTGGAGAAATTATCGAACGAGGCTGCCGAGCGCGATTCTTTTCATGACCATCAAATATATGGTTTTGATAGGAGAGAACATTTATTTAGATTTGAAAAAATATCAATTATATAAATCTAATTATTATAAAGAAATTATATTATGGCGGTCACATTGAATAACTTATCATTTAAGTAGGTGAGTCGACATTGAAGGCCTGTACTCTCTTGAATGAATTTAAAAGTGAAAGATATGATACTAAAAAAAAATGAGGGACATATTTGATAGGTAAGATAAATCTGAGTCCTTTATTTTTATATTTTTATTTTGATAAATTAAAGTCACCGATACTTTTTTTCCATCTTAATTTTAAATGTAGTAAAATTTTGATTTATTTTCATAAATAATATTTTTATACTTTCATTAATTAACATATTCATTTTCATTAATTTTTTTCTTTTATCCTAGATTGACTTATCTCAATATTGTTCTTTATGATGGTTATGATGATGATTTAAATTAAAATTCAGTAATTTTTCAAGTTTGGTTAATATTTCCTATTTAATGAATACAGAATTTATTTTTTACTTTCATTAAGTTAACGAATTTATAAACTTGTGATTTTTCAAAATTCAAACTTTTTCAATTTTAAAAATTATCGTTTTTAAAATTGCCCCATTAATATTCAATCTTCTTTTGGGTCAACCCAAGCATAACTTCAAGAGGGGCCTCAATTTTTTGCTTCCTCCTCGTCACTAAAGCCCAAGCTTGTTTGATAAGGCCCAATATAGTCTTACCGAGCCCATTAATAATACAAAAGGCAAGGTATCTTAAAAGGTTATTGTAAATAAAAAATTATTCTATTTTTCATTGCATTGTATATAATCAATCATTATTAAAGAGAATACTAAGTTCTGAACTATATTATAATCACTCATTAATAACTATTTTATATAAATCTTATTATGTGGTCTTCTCTTAGTCAACGATTATTCCAACACAAATTGAAATTCGTCAACATCAAAAGAGAGAAAAAGGCGCAAAGAAATCCATAAAAACATTTTTTTTTGGGAATAAAATCGAGATAAAGCATTAAACAAACCGTTGAACGCGAACAACACACGCATTTAGAATATTCTCAAATTACATCAACATTTATTTTTCATTAAATTCTGTTTAGTATATACAATTTTTTTTTCTTGAATCAATTTAGTATATTCATTTTTAAAAACTTCATAAAAATCTTTAAATTTTATATTTATGTTTATATCAATTTAATTTATTTTTTGGTTTAAAACCTATTTTGATCCCCAAACCATGATACTTATCTCATTTTGATTCACATACTTTTGAAAGTTTTGATTTGATCCTTTAACTATATATAAGTTTATAGTTTAGTCCTCCTATTATTATTCTGTTTTGGTTCTTTAAATGATTCGGATTCGTAGTTTGATAGTAGAGTGAGACTTATATTTGAACTAAAAATGAGTCAGGAATAATTGTGCCCGTTCGAGAAACAAATGAAATATAATCTTATCTTCATCTCGTAAACATATGAAAAATAGTGTCACGTAGATTTTATTTATTAAAAAAAACATTAGGGGACTAAAACAAAATATTAAATAAAATTTGGGAGCTTAAAATGAAACTTTTAAAAAAAAATTAGAGATCAAAATAGAAAAAGTGTCAAAATTTAGGTACCAAAATAGGTTATTTCAATAAAGTTAAAAAAAATGACGTCAAACTAAAAAGAAAGTAGAAAAATAAAGAAAAGAGAAGCGCAGCCACGGAACAATCACGTCGGACTAAGCAAACATACAAATACAGAGGACCCCACCTTATCCAATCATTCTTATAACGCCTCTGCTCTCTCTCACATTTCCTGAAACCAAAACCATTTTTTTTTTTAATGTAATCATTTTCGATTCGTCAAAATCACCGCAGATTCCAATTATTATAATTGGTTTTGATTTTTGGGTTTTTGGTTTTGGAAAAATCGCAAAATTTTGAGTCTGATTAAAGAAAATGAACGTAGTGAAAACTCCGGCGACAAGGACACGTGTCGGAAAATATGAGCTCGGAAAAACTCTCTCGGGGAAGGTACTTTTGCGAAGGTGAAGTTCGCCAAAAACGTTGAAACTGGCGACTATTTCGCCATCAAGATTCTTGATCGTGAAAAAGTTCTTCGCCATAAGATGGTCGAACAGGTATTCGATCGATCATCATATTCTTGTTTTTTTTTTTTTTTCAGATCTATCATTTTGTTTATGATTTTGTTGGTTTACAGATTAAAAGAGAGATTTCGACGATGAAATTGATAAAGCATCCTAACGTTGTTAGTATTTTTGAGGTATAAAGTTCTGTTTTTGTTTCCTCGTATTCATAGACAGGACAGACATTGGTTGTTGGTTTGCATGTAAATGGATATTGATTGTTTCTAATGTTTTTAAAAAGGATGAGAGCGAGTTTAATTATTCAGGCTCCGTTTCATAATCATTTTGGTTTCTTAAGCTTGTTTTGTTATCTTTTCAAACTTTAAGTATGTGATTATTTGATTCTTATGATGAAAGGTTTTAAGTTTTAGTGAAAGCTAGATTGAGTGATTCATGGCATTGGCATTGATGTTAAGATATGTTGGTAGAATTCATTTTCTTGTGTTTTTTAGCAAAAGCCATTATTAGATTATAAAGAAAACGAAATTGAATTTGAATCTTGACAAACGTGTGGTGAGGGAGCAGTAGGGGTGAACATTGGTTTGATTTGGTTTTGGATTTTGTTAAATTTTCAAATCCGATTGAATTTTCTTTTTAGTTTATACGAACCGAACCGAACCGTTCAACATAAAGAAACCAAACCAAACCAAACCAAATTAAATTGGTTCGGTTTGGATCGTACATTTATTTTGTTTTTTTCTCGATTATTCATTTGCATCATGAAGTGTAACAAAAATCTCAAAAATAACTTCCAAAAATTGTAGGACTAATTTCAATCAATATAAAAGCTCAATAAAACACAAATTACAAATACAAAACATAACAATTTTATAAAATCTTATTATAATTATACAACTATGACACATATAATATTAAAGATTCTTTCTCTTTTTTTCATTTTAATAAGTTTTCTTGATATTTAAAAATTCAAATTTATCATATATTATGTATTGGTTTGGTTTGGTTTGGTTTGGATTGCTACAAAAATCTATCAAACCGAACCAAACCGCTTATTAATTGGATTGGATTGATTTGGGTAAATGAAGGTAAAAAAACCGAACCAAATCAGTTTGATTTGGTTTGGTTTAGTTTGGACAATTGAATTGGTTTGAATTTGTTCACCCTTAGGGAGCAGTACCGGGAGTAAAAGGCTTTATCGTCAGCCTATTTCGATTAAATAAATAAAAGGGTAAAATATAAGATTGATCCCTGCACTATTTTTTCCGCAAAAAACACCCCTGCACAATGAAGAAGCCATAATCCGCTAGAAAACCATCTAATTTAACATTATTTGACTATCTTAACTAACCATAGGTAAATAAATTATTGTAGGACCCACATTTTTTATATTATTTTAATTTCTTTTAAAGCCTTTTCTCCCTCCTCTCACTATCTCTCCTCTTTATCTTCTCATCGATGAATCCATAACCTGGAAGCTCTCAAAATCTTTATAACATAAGAACATAATCAGTTGATAATCCTGACCATAACTTCAAAACTCAAATCACATAATAGAAAGATTGATTAAATGAATTGAAGCCCTAACTAATTATGTGCAAATAGATTGTTATGATTTTTAATATATGTAGTCAATTGAACAAATAGCAAATAGTAAATATATGACGCAGAAAAAAAAGAACAACAAAATTTACGTGGTAAAAACTCTCAGTGTGAGAGTAAAAAAAACCACGGGACCGATCTAAACTTCCACCGTGAAATAATGGTAATACACCAATGTTCTTCTCTAGATAAGACTAGAGAAAATCATAACAAGCAACAATAACCTCAGAATTTAATCCGGCTAACAAAAATTGGTATAAAATACCCTTCACCAATATTGATGGAATACAAGACTAGAAGATATCTCACCAAAACAACAAATGATATACTTGCTTTTGGACTAGTGTCGTCGGTTGCACCACGAGCCCTCAAAATGATCTCTCTATTTCTTGCGGCTGCTACTAACGAAAACCAACCACGTTCCTTCGGCTAGAGCTCACGAACACCAAACACAAACCTTGCAATTTCCTTGGAAATTTGGGTAAATTGACCTCCAAAATTCATAACTAATGATTATTGACTTCCATTCTCAAATTAACCTTTTTTGACCCTTTGATGATGTCATTTTGGAATGAAATATCAAAAATACCCTTCACTTCCTCTTCTCCAACTCTCCACTCAACTTTTCTCTCCTCAATTGAAACTAACCAAGTTCTCTTATCTCACTTCTCTTCCTTCAATCTCTAATGGCGGCATAAACGACGGAATACGGCGATGACTACATGACGGCCTTAAACATATATATATATATATATATATATATATATATATATATATATATAATATTCAACCCTCTCACTTTGTAATTTTATTTTCTCTCTCAATCATTCCTCTTTCAGTCTCTTATTTATTCAAACATTTAATAAGTATTCAACCATCAACACTCTTTTTAATTTATCTATTCTGCAAGTCTTTGATCATTACAAGGAATGAAAAGTTATCTCTCACTTTCAAACAATTTTTTTGAAAAAAAAAAATACGGGTTGTTATGTATATCTCCCAAGCGGATGTTCTCAGGGGTTTGACTCCTCGAGCTACCATCCCCTAGGAAGTTAGTAGATATTGGAGCACGTCTTCAAGTTATAACTATGCAAATTTAAATAAATAATTACGTAATCTAAAATTAACTTAATTAATCAAATTAAATTACATTAATTAATTAAGTAACTTAATTACTAAATTAGAGAAATTAAATTTACTAAATTATTTAAACTACGTAAATTTAAATTAACGTAATTAAATTAAATTATAACATAAACTAAAATTAACTTAATTAATTAAATTAAATTACATATATTAACTAATTAACTTAATTATACTAAATTTAATCCAATTCAAATTACATATATTAGACTAAGTTACACACATATTAAATTTAACTAATTTAATTTAGATAAAAATTTAACTAAATTAGATTACATACATTCAAATTAACCAAAAAATTTAACAAAAAAAAAAAAAAAAAAAAAAACAAGAATGAAGAAGAGATAGATAAAAAATGAACTTAATTGAGATTACAGGTACATTCAAATTAACCAAAATCAAAACGGTTAATATTGTTCAAACAACCAAACCAATAAAAAGGTTTGGCGTTTAAATTTTAAACAAACCAATCCAATCCAAAAAGATAATATATAATATAATATAATATTTAATATTCGAAAGAAAACATGTATAAAATAAAAAAAGTAGGAAATATTTTCAACCCTATTGTGTAATTATAACAAATTTTATGACCATGTTTGTAATTTTTGTTTTATTTGGTTTTTTGATGAATTGAAATTAGTCATCCTAAAACTTGTGGAAGCCATTTTTTAGATTTGTTGGTTTCTTCATGATGTAAATTAAGTATTTAAGAAGGATAGAGAGAAAAAAAAAATGCAAGACCAAACCGAACCAAACCAATCCAAACCGGTTTGGTTCGGTTCGGCTTCTTTATAGTGAACGGTTTGGTTTGGTTATAATATTCTGAAAATAAAATCCAATCTTCTTAAATTTTAAAAACCAACCAACCACCAGCACCCTAGTTGGGGTTATACAACTCTAACCAATGTTTGTTTCCCAGTTTTGAAACCCAATATGATTGGTTTGTTAACCTCCCTCTTAACAAACCTATCAATTTTCACTATTTCAAAACCTTTTACACTTACATAACCTCACTGTTTTGTACAAACCAAACACAATGTTAACTACTCCCTGTTTAACAACCCCCTACTTAACAACCCAAACCTGACAACCAAACGACCCCTTAAGGATTTAGCGATGGAATTAGTTGTGCATTACTTAAATTCTGCCTCCCATCTTTTTTTTTCTTTCTAAAAACGAAGCATGTGACAAATCCCGTTTTTATTTTACATCAATATCTTCGTTTATATTCTTAGAAACGAAGCATGCGACAAAATCCACCGCTAAAATAAACCAAAGTTTAAAAATTGTCTCTTCATTTTTTTAGCGACACATTTCGTCTCCCTGCCCTGCCACAATTTTCGATGAAATTTTGAGTTTCATGTCTATTTAGTTCACTTAAGCAATGAATTTGAGGGTAAAGAAGATAAAGAGACGAAAAACATAATGCAAAATATATCTGTTATTCATTTATTAGCGACGGAATCCGTCGTTAGACTCTACACACTTAGAAAAAAATCACCGTTTTTGTGTTTCCTTGTTCGTCGCTAAAGTCCATAAACACTAAAAAAAAATCACCCTTTTGAGTTTAGGGATGAAATCCCCTCTTTATTATTTCCTTGGAGTTTAGCGATGAAATCCATCACTAAACTCCATGAACACTTAGAAAAAATCACCTCTTTTATGTTTCCTTGGAGTTTAGCAACGGAATCCGAAGCTAAACAAAATAAACACTTAGAAAAAACACCACTTATGTATTTCATTGTAGTTTAGCGACCAAATTCGTCAATACTTCTGTTTGAGATATTTCTTACACACAGTTGAGCATGTGAGGGCACATACGGGTTCTTGCTAGCGCAACTTCTTGAAACAAATAATAGAAGAATGATTAGAAGGGGACCCGTGTGGTACCGAATAGCTTATATGAAATTTTTTTAAAAGTAATCGGAAAAAAATATTTCAAGTGCACATAAACAACACTCACACATAATTCAATAATTTAGTTAATTAAGGTTAATAATTAAGAGAATTATGTATCATTAAGTTTTAATAAATTTTTTAAACTAGTTAACATCTTTAACAAACATAATCAAACTTAAAGGACCTCAAACTTAAAACACCCAAACATAGTTAATATGTCATAACATGTTTAAAGCATCAAAAATCTAAAAAAAATTATAAAAGAAAACTATCTTTAGCTAACTCTCAAAATCTCAAATCATGTTTAAAGCTATTTAATCATTAAACACATCAATCACAACAGAAACTTATCAGTTCAGATAAGTTATTCCAATCAATCACAGAGAACAAACTATGAACAATGATGTATACATTATCATTAAATTTTAATTTTCTTGGCGTCCTGACTTTTTCTATTTGTTTTTTTTATTTTCTTCTTTCTCTTTAAACCTCTGTAACTTTCAATAGATTTTCTCTGAAATCTTCTTCTCTCTCAAAAAGATCTTCTTTTTCTTCAGTATTCGACAGGTTTTTCTCTCTCTTCTCTCTATTTCTCTCTCTCTCTCTCTCTGTATTTACTTTTGTTGTTTAATCCTATTGACTTTGGAATTTCTATTTTGTTTTTAGGGTTAGGGTTTATATTTAAGCAGGCGAAAGGGAAAAAAAAATGCAGCAACCACCGCAAATGATGCCTTCATTCCCCCCTACGAATATCACTACCGAACAGATTCAAAAGGCATGCTCTGTTCTTCTGAATGATATTTTGTATAAAAAAAACGTTTTTTTTTTTTTGCTTCAATGTGAAGGGTTCCTTTAATGATAAGATGTCAAACGTAGGCCCCCTTTTTGTTTGTCTACAATTATTTCAAGTCTTTTATTTACTGTCTATGGTGCTTGCATTTTTTCTGGAGAAAATATGAGAAAATCAGTGGATAATTAAGGACAGTCTTAAAGTTAGATGATGAATTCAGGTTTATTTTCGTATAGATGAAAGCTTAATAAATATTTTGGTAAGTTTGAAAATGGGTTGATGTTTGTACTTGTTAAAACATCTTGGATGGTTATATTGAATTATGCTACGTCTATAAATGCTGCGAGTTTTCAAAATTTCCACTGATTGAGTGATTTCTGCTCTTGTTTTTTGATATTCATGTTTTATATCGTGGTCTGATTCACATTTGATTGACGCCAAATGAATTTTTTGTCTGTGTTCCTTTTGCTTTTGTTGATTTCTCAACACCCTTTTTTGTATCTTTCCTCTTTTGAAATATAGGTCTCAGCTTCCTATACAAAAATGCTCTATATTGTTCTTTAGTGAAGGCATTATAAATGTAATCGTTTAGTCAATGGAAGTTGAATTGAACATGTAGTGTACCATGTTTAATTTGTCAAGAAGGGGAAAAAATATACTCTTATCTAGATGCAGAATATGTGATTATGGTATGAATTTTTAGTTTTATATGTGAAATCATTAAAAATAATCCCATAGTTTAAGAATCTTTTGAATTTTCTAATTATCATATAGTTGTAGATTATGACTCATAGAAACCTCTCGTGGGTCTGAGTGAATTGGCGTTGGCACATTTAAGATGCCAACGTGTTTGGATTTCATGTCTGTCATGTGATATTTTTTTAATTTATAGTTCCAAAGGTGAATGTTTTTTATTGCATGCAGTACCTTGATGAGAACAAAAAGTTGATATTGGCTATACTGGACAACCAAAATTTGGGGAAACTAGCTGAATGAGCCCAGTAAGTTACCCCTATGAACTGTTTTTGGTGTTGGTTGTTTATATGGATTGGTGGAGTGTGGTGTTTCTTAGAGTTCTTTATGATTTTTGATAGATATAGCTCTCAGTGTGTCCAAACTCTAAAGTGTAGGATGCATACATTTCGCCTTCAGTTTAATTCATCTCTCTGTCCATTAGATTGCATTTCATTGTACTCAACTTAACATAATCCATTTGATCATTTAGGTACCAAGCTCAACTTCAGAAGAATTTGATGTATTTAGCTGCAATTGCTGATGCCCAGCCACAGGCACCAACTATGCCCCCCCAGGTTTGTAATATGTAGAGCCTGTGTTTCTGAGAAGTTAATGATGTATATGTCTTACTTACCTGTGTCAAAAACCATCAGATGGCCCCACATCCTGCAATGCAGCAAGGGGGTCACTATATGCAACACCCTCAGGCAGTTATGATGGCACAACAACCTGGACTTTTCCCCCAAAAGGTCCCATTGCAGTTTGGTAGCCTCCATCAATTTACAGGATACAGCAGCAGCAGCAGCAGCTACACCAGCAACACCAGCAACACCAGCAAGCAACGCCAGGACAAATGGGACTAAGACCTATTGTGGGGGCCAACAATGGCATGCATCATCCACATCATCCTGAGAGTACCCATGGGAGTGCCAGTGCTGGGGACCCTGCTCGTAGTTCAGGACAAACCGATGCTCGTGGAGGTAGCAAGCAAGACTCTGCTGATGCTGGCGGTTCCGGTACTAATGGTCAGGGGAACTCAGCTGCTGGGCGTGGTAGTGGTGGTGACGGAGAAGAAACAAAATAAGGTAGCCTTATGGCTGTTTCCACATGCATGTGTGGCTGTTAATAGTAGGTCGTTTGTATGGTAGAACTTCCGTGCTCTTGTTATATTTTTGACTGAGCAAAGAACCCAAAGTTCTCAATTGTTCTAGTTAAAGCAGAATAGCTAGGTGAGCTGTGTTGTAAAAGTCTTGATATTCAGTTAATTCCACTCTTGGCAATAGAAGACAGACTTTTTTTTTCCAAGAGGTAGTGAACTGGTCGAGACCAGTACTCACACCTCTTTTCTCATTTTGTAAAACAACTTGCAAAAGCTGCAGGGTTGGTTAGAATGTGATTTTTATTGAATGTTCTTTAACTGACCCCAAACATTTGAATGCAATGGAAAGAGATGTTATGTTGAAGGTAGATTTTGTATTTTTTGTTCTCCTTTTATATATTATATATTATTTTGTATGTGTACATATATGTATATATTTTAATTTTATTTTAATATAATAATTTTTTAATCATTGTTATATATATTCATACTTTCATTTTTGTAAAACTAAGAATTATGTTTAGATATCTTTATTGATTTTTATTTTTCAGATTTGCAGACGAAGTTAATTGAACATTTTTTTCCCTTCTAAAAGTTAAGTATTTAAATCTTTAATTTTTTTTTATTGATTTTTCTCTTTTCATCCCTGATGTTTATATGAAGTTTCAATTTTCATCCTTGATGTTTCAAAAGTTTCGATTTCATCCCTAATATTTTAAAAAAAAATTCATTTAAATCCGTTTATCATACGACGTTAGAAAAAAGTATGGGGAAAAATTAGTGGATGAGCTGACGTTCCTAAACTAAAACAAATATGGGTCAACCCATAGATTCAAATTAAAATTAAACCCACCCACTTGAATATTCCTAAAAAAAACTATGAATTTCTTAGTAATTCATCAATATAAATAAAACTTATTATTAATTTTTTATAAAGTATTATTAAACAATAAATTATTATTTTACCCAATTAGATGGATAAAATTATTTTATTTGATTAAATTTTATATAGATGTAAATATGTATTAAAATCAATAGATAATTTTAAATAGGTGACACTTTTTTATGAGTAATTTTAAATATAATAAATATTTTGAAATATTTCAAATATAACATTTTTCATATTGAGATTTACTATTTTTAAAAATATCAATTTATTAAAAAAACCTCATTTATATATGTATTATTTAGTTATACAAATAAAATTAATATATATTTTTATAGTGGAATATTAATAAGAAACAAAGCATAAAATCATTCAATTCTTGCAATGCAATATACAATGCCATTAAGAAAAACTTAATTGACTATTAAATAATTAGGTGCAAATTAGCTTATTTATTATCTCAACCTTTGATATTCTTAATAAATTCCATTATCGTGGTTGGAAAATCCAAACACCAAAGATATACTAAAGTTGTAATTAATATAAAATAATTGATTTAATTATGCAATTAAAAAAGTATATTAGATTATTTTTCATTTCAAATTTAAAATATCATAAATTTTAAGTTACATAGTTGTGTGGGTCAATAGCTATAGGAAGAACCGGTGGAGTATTGATTATTTATTATCTCAATCTTTTGATATTCTTAATAATTAATTAATTGTGTAACATGAATGGGTGAATGAATATAAATTTATGATTTTAGATGACTACATCTCAAATGAAATTGCAATACTCGGTTAGACGTAAGGAGAAAAATTTAACTGCACCGAGTTTTCTTCTTTCAAAATTTTCCCTTGAGTTCGTCAATGAAAATTTTGAAAGCATGATGTGAAGTTGATGTAAAGTCAATTAATCAAAAGATAATGGTAGAAAAGTTTAGGGAGAAGGAAAAGATTTCAAGTTGAAAAAATGAAGCAAAATGTGGAGTTTTACTATTATAGCAACTGTAGAAGAATAAAATGTAGTAAAACATAACACGCTTATAAGTTTTTCTTTTCAATTACTATTAAACGTAATTTCTTAAAATCCTGTTATAACTTTATTTTATGAATAAACTCCAACTTTATTTTTTTTAATAAAACATATTAATTTAATAATTATGATGATCAATATTTAATTATTGAATTACTCAAATAAAATAACAAGGTACATTTATTTTTAGGTTATTAGTAAGATAACATATTTCAATATGTTTTAAAAAATAAAATATTGATTGAAACATGAAAGTATAAACACATACAAATATTGTTTGAAGTAATAAAAAATTGTATTGTTCTTAAACTCTTCGGCAATTTGATATCCCAAGTTAACTAATTAACACAAAGTCATTTGTAAGAGCCAAGAACGATTTAAGAATACTATAAAATAACAAAAGCCGTGATTTAAGTTTTAAATTATTCATAATTAAAAATAACTTTATTTATTTTTCATAAAAATAAGTCATTCAAATGTAAACTCATTAATTTATACTTAATATATATTTATTTGTTTGATATATTAAGTAAACTACCGTTTTAGAGTGAAAAAGGTTCCTTTCAACTCTGAGAAACGTACTCAAATATTTTATATAGTGATAATTTAAAAATTGTACTGAGAAAGAAACTAATATTTAAGAACTTATTTTTTATTTTATTTTAAGATTAAAAAAAAACAAATTACTAAAAAATGTAAAAGAAAAAGTGATTTAAAATGTTTATTTTTAAAAATAAAATAATAATCAATAGTAGATTTTAATTGTATCATATTATTTTTATAATAGGTGTGTCAATATATAAAATCATAAATAAATTTTTTTACGATTGGGATGATTGGTGAGTTTTTACCAATCATAAGGATTAAATCGACAACCCAAAATATAAGAATTAAATTGAAACTTTTAGATTCACATGAACTAAATTGAAACATCAATCAATACAAACTTAATTTATAACTGAACTAATAATAAAATTGAAATTTTGTACAAAAGAAAAAAAAGTTAATAAAATTGAAATTATGACGTGCAACGCACGTGGTAGATATCTAGTTCTATAAAAATAGTCATTGAATATTTTATATTAAAAATGTATTTAATCATAACCTTCTCATCGTCTGGGCAATCAATTCCAATGATCTTATATTTATATAAGAAGAAAAAGACATCACCATATATGCTGTTTGGTCTTTTTCTCTACAGCTCTAAAGCACTCAACATGTTTCAGATACACTTGAAATTTATCCAATTACAAACAGTTGAAAATCAAACACTCACATTTGAATTATTACAACTGTTTACTACACAAACCTCAAACGTCTAAGCAATCCAAAATTTTACTCTGAATGTAAACAAAAAAAAAAGAATTATATACAAATTTTTATGTCACTGTTGTTATCTGCTAATCAGCTCCTACTAATACCACCACTAGTTACGTGCGATACTGAAATGGACCCAACCATCGCTGGTCGTCTGCTGGAAAATCCACCAGTTCCCAGTCCTCGTTAAATGCAAGGGCTATTTGAGTTAACTCTCTATAAGGACCCTCATTTGGTTTCAGCATTACGGGGTAACTCAACCACAGACCCGGGTATGCTCCCATTTTACCTTTCATGTCTTCCCTCACACTTTCCACAAGATATGTAGAATCAGTATCAGTGGGGAATACTTTGACACATTTAAGAATATTCTCAACCTTATATTCCTCGAACAGAAAAATAATTTGCTCAAAGTAACTTTTCAGGGTCCCAAACCCATGTTTTGACGACATACGATACAAGCAGGGACGGATACAGGATGACATGTTTGCGGGGGCCGAACCAATATATATATATTAATTTTATTAATTTAAGCTTTCAGCATCTTAACTTAAAAATTATATTTGAATTATAATATAGTCAATATTTCATTTGATATTAATATTCTTTTATATTGTGTACTAATTAACTA
Source organism: Gynostemma pentaphyllum (assembly GCA_028015215.1). NCBI lineage: Eukaryota > Viridiplantae > Streptophyta > Magnoliopsida > Cucurbitales > Cucurbitaceae > Gynostemma > Gynostemma pentaphyllum. The sequence continues at coordinate 49,211,440 of CM051350.1, read as the reverse complement.
TTAAAAATTATTTGAGATATAAAAATATTTTTATATATATAATAATTAATATGGACATAATTTAAACAAAAAATTAAAAAAAATTCAATTAATCTAAACTATGAAATGGTAATTATTTATTAAATTATAATAAATAAAAGAAATTTCAATTATTATTCTTATTTTTTAGGTCAAATTATACAAAATACTATTAACATATATTGTTGGTTTCAATTTTGCCACTAATCTTTTAAATATTTCAATTCTAACCTCAACCTTTTATTTTGTTTCAAAAACACCCTTTATTGAGAAAATCAGCCTTTAAAAAAATATAATTCTTGTATATTTAAAGTTAAATTTAATGAAAATTAAGAGATTAATGGTATTTTAGAAAGAATTGTTTTGATAAAAAAATTATGAAGATATGATATTTTGAAAGAGTGGTTTTTTCAATAAAGGGTATTTTTTAAACTAATTAAAATGATAGGGGTAAAAATGAAACTTTTAAAATGTTTGGGGCAAAATTGATACAAACCCTATAATAATTTAACCTATTTTTTTTTAATAAATTATATCATTTGATATCATCTTTTTAAATAATATCATAATTATAAATTAAGATAAATAAAAAATAGATCTTATCTCAAGCATTCTTTTAAAATTATAAATATAAATGTAAAAATAATATATATATATATATATATATATATATATATATATATATATAAAATTGGAGGGGCCATGGCCCCCCTAGCCCCCTATTAGATCCGTCCCTGGATACAAGAACGCTGCATGTTTAAAATGAAGAAGGTCCGGGCAGTAGATGAGTAGCTTCTCTTTCATACTTTCCAATTCATTAATATCAAAAGTCCACGAGGCCGGTCTTACAGATTTACCCTGCAACTTTTTTCCAAGAAAATGAACATGGAAGAGGTGCTTGTAATCACAAGAATATTTAAACGCACCACGTAGAAAGGCTGGTCAGTAACATAAAACGAAGTAGTAACCGTTAAAAGTTTTGATGGAAGAACTAGAGGTAATGACCTGTGCGGGGGAAGGAGAAAGGGTAGGGTTAGTGAACCATGAAGGAGAAAAGGTAGAGGTAGGTTTAATGACGCGTGAAGGAGAATCAGAAGGGTCAATGACGCGTGAAGGAGAAACAAGAGAATTAATGACGCGTGAAGAGAAAAAGGCAGCGTTACTGATGATGCGGGGGAGGGAATGGGAGAGACCAGCCAGGGTACCTGTAAGGGAAGTAGATTACCCAAAGTTGATGTTTACTAATAATAAACAATAATAGCATATAATATTAGTTCATGTTTATATAATATGATATTAGTAAACTTGAATCGTACCAGGGATGATGAAATCGTGTGACGACAATAATAATCTGCGCAGATAAATCTGCGCCATTGTCGATTTTTCTAAACTTGCAAAGTTGTCTGCTAAACCCTTGTCGCTACGTAAACGCAGCGCGGAAAAATAAAAAGGGAGTAGCCACTAATCATTGGCTTTAAAATTGGGTGTGATTAACTAAGGATGGTCTACTAACTAACGAAAATGGGTTCGGGAGTTTATTCACACATAGGGAAGGTATTAGCACCCTATTATGTTCGTTTTAAAACGATTATTGTTTTTTATTTTATTTGGTGTATTATTGAAGAAAGCCTTTATCTATAAAACAAAAAATATTTTTTTGGTTATTTTTAAATGTCTCATGTTTTATTAATCAATACTTTAGTAATAAAGCATGATTAAATAAGTATGAGTGGCGTAAAGCCATTAGAAAAAAATATTGTCGGAAATTTCAACTCAGTATTCCTAGAAAAAATTCCTTACCTCAAGAATTTTTAGGAGCATGGTATTCCAACGCCCCTATATTCCGTCGTCGGAGTTTTCGAAAACGCTTTGTTTGTTTGTTTTTTATGTTTAAGTTTTAAAGAATATTTTAATTAATTATAAATTTTTTTATCTTTGTTATTAAAATAATTTATTTAAATATTAGTTTTAGGGTAAGTTTCACTTTTAGCCCCTTAGGTTTTTAATAGGAAAATTTAATTTGATAAATCTTTTATGTATGGTATAAATGGGCAATTATTATCCTAATAAATTTCAATGTTTATTCAAGGCTTATATTATTAATCATTTGTAGTTTTTTTTGGAAAGTTTGGTAAATTAAAACCCTAATAAAATCCAATTAATGTTTAAAATTTCATTATTAATTTTTATGATTTGGAAAATTAGTATCCTAATTAATTCTAATTACTATATTTAAATTGTTAATTTTTATGATTTGGAAAATTAGTATCCTAATTAATTCCAATTACTATATTTAAATTGTTAATTTTTATGATTTGGAAAATTAGTATCCTAATTAATTCCAATTACTATATTTAAATTGTTAATTTTTATGATTTGGAAAATTAGTATCCTAATAAATTCAAACTTCTTTCTTTTTTTGAAGATCTAATATTGATCAATATAATATTAATAAATCAATTCAAAATTTACCTTAATATGAAGATAATAAATAGAAAACATAAAATATGGCAATCAAATTCACAAATATGGCAAACAAATAAATTCAGCAGAATCATCCCAAATATAACACCTCAACTTTAGAAATTCATAACTTTATAACAAAAATGTATTTTTACTCGATTCTTTTTTCTAAATATTCTAGGTTCATCCAAGATTGATTTCTAATATCGAAAAGTACACACACTTTGTAAGAAAAAATCAAATTTTCATGTCAAAAGTTTTCAGCCACGGTTTTGTATATAAATTTCTGCAGAATTTACATCAACTTTAAAAAATCATATCTTTTTTAATACTTATCGAAACGGGGTGATTCTTGTTTCTAAATCTTTATTTACGAGTCTAGTTTCATATAAAAATAACTATAAATATTTACTTTCAAAGAATCAGTGTCGAAAAATCAAGAAATAGTAAGTGCTCAGAAATTTTCGTAACAGTGAATTTATATGAACATCAAACTTCAAAAAATCATAACTTTTAAACTACAAATCCAAATCGATTGATTCTTTTTCCTATGGGTTCGTATTTAAGTATATTTTTGAATAAAAATTTGAAAAAAATCTAAATCAGTTTACAAAAATCACGAAATCAAATAAAACAAAACAACGACATATGAATAACTACATTTTTAATGAAAAATGATTTTACCTTGGTTCGATAGAACCTTACAAATACGTAGCCCCGAGTTCCAATGAGCGAATCAAGAAGATGATGAGGAGGGCAAAAATGATGAAGGGAGGGAGGCTCTTGTGAATAGTTTTGGGTTTTTAGAAAGCAAGAGGAGAAAGGTTATGACCGTGAAAAGGAGAGATGTAGAGAAAACTTCAAGGCTTTTGCTCTTGTGAATATCGTGTGTCTTTTAGGGTTGTAGGAGGGTCATTTTTATAGCCAAGAGGGGAAAACAAACAAGGAAAATTTAATTAATGAAAATCAAAATAAAATAAAATCTTTTATTCTTTCCCATAATTATATAAAAAAATATCTAATTTTATTTGACAACTCATAAAAATAATTTTCCTACTCATCTTTTCCATGTTTAAATTGATTCTCATTTAAAAATTATTTTCCAAATCTTTTAAAATTAAATTTCAATTCAAATCAATTTTAAAAATGCTAATTTAAATTTAAATTTTTATTTTCAAATCCAAATTAAACAAATCATGTCAAAGAAAACATCACATTTCAAACCAAAGTCAATTTTTTTTTCGAAATATGTAAATTTTGTTAATTTTAAATATTACCGGACGAAAATGGGTGTCTACAGTTTGCCCCCGTTTGTTCATCCTTGTAGAAGTATAAGGTGAACAAACGCGTAGACCTTATTTCGTTCGATTATATGTAAAATTAAAGAAAATTTAAATGGAGAAGTTTGATCCATATCGGCACTTCACCCTCGATGGACAGGAAACAAAAATGATGCATATCGGCACTTCACCCTCGATACGATTAGGAACGGAAAATAAAAATGATACATATCGGCACTTCACCCTCGATACGATCAGAGACAGAAATTAAAAATGATACATATCGGCACTTCACCCTCGATACGATCAGAGACAGAAAATAAAATGATTCATATCGGCACTTCACCTTCGATATGATCATGAACGGAATAAAAAATGATACATATCGGCACTTCACCCTCGATACGATCAGGAACAGGAAATTAAAAATGACACATATCGGCACTTCACCCTCGATACGATCAGGAACAGGAAATTAAAATGATACATATCGGTACTTCACCCTCGATACGATCAGGAATAGGAAATTAAAATGATACATATCGACACTTCACCCTCGATATGATCAAAAAGAAAAACGGATTCTTGACTTGAGTAAATATTGTGGTTTTGAAATTTTAAATAGTCAGGGGTAAACAAGAACTGTTTAAGATGTATGTAAAGTTTGGAGACCCATGGTAAACTAGCGTCATTTAGGTTGGAGGCGAGGGATAAACAAGCATCGTCCAAGTTGGAGGCAAAGGATAAACAAGCATCGTCCAAAATTTTCTCTTTTAATCAAAAACTTGATTTTATTCATCAATGAACAAGAATTTTTCTTTTTCAAGATCAAAATATTTCAAAATTTGCCCCAGTATTGTAAATTTTGAAAATAAGAGGACAAAAATAAATAGCCCAAGATGAAAACAAAATTCAATTTTGCCCCAGTATGTATGATCAATATGATGGTGACAAGTGATTTGATGCTTCGAAACAATATAGTTAACTTCAAGTTGATGCTAGATGTATACCAAAATACATGCTACTGATTTACTAGTCTCATGAACATGTGTTAGCCATGTAAAAATGTTTTAATTTCATAATATGTTAAATGGAAATGAAATCTAATATGATGCATGTACCATGTGTGGAGATTTTTATGCATGCAAGGAATGTGATGAATGTTAATAAACAACTTTGCATGTGAGAATGCGATAAATGGACAAAAATCATGAATTATGTGTAACATGCATAATGACGATGCAATTATTATCTAAGCTTCATGCGAATGCCTACAACCATTTTTCAATCTTTTTTAACTATTCAAGCAAAATTTACACGATTAAACTATGTTCATGAATGAAATGTAGATGCATGGATATCTTGCTAGAGAGGAGGTCCTATGATGCATGATGCAAACATGTGAAATGTTGCTTATATCAAATATGAAATGTGAGCAACTATGTTCATAAATGAAATGCAGATGCCATGAACCCTTCCTAGAGATGAGGTTTTATGCTTATGATGCAAACATGTGAAATGTTGCATATATGAAATATGAAGTGCGATTCTTTTTGGTTATGGAAAGCATGTGCTCAAACATAAGATTTTGATCAATTGTAATGTTGATGCATTAACTAAGAAAAAATATTCATGATTTTTTTTTATCATTTTTTATCAAAATAACCCATTCGATTCAACCTTAAATTCACCAACGAACTGTTAGGTGAGATGAAAGCATAATAAACAAAGTTTCTTCATTTTCCGAGGGAAAAAAATTCATTTTTTCAATTTTTTTTCTCTTTTTTTTTTGTCTATCTTTTTTTTAGTGAATGTCACCATAATGACGGATAACTCTCTTATTCAACAATTGATTTTAATGCCTCAAAAATTGATCAAAACTGAAACAAGTCATGAAGGTAATCCAGGTGGGTCATTTAAAAATAACTCATATGTTTAGACCGACTTGTAAAAGTAACTCAAAGTGTTATTTCATTTAGTCAAACATTTTTTTTATCTCAAATTTGCAACAAACAAGCATAATAATGATGGTGAAAGAGTAGACGACTCAATGCATTAAAGGTATGAGAATATGACTTTGAAATGGAAGGATTCAGGAAGGATGATAAGTCATATGAGTATGAGATTTGGATGATACTTTGAAATTTCATGTTCAATCAAAATAGAAACATGATTAATCATGGGAAATGGATCTCAAAGATCTCAAGGTGTGTATGAAGAAAGTAATACAAAAAGTGTTAATGAAAAAAAGGTCAAAGTGGACAATTCTTCAAACAACTCTTGTAAGGATCGAAGACACATGACTTCCCATGATTATTCTTTTCCTGCATTGCACTCGACTCCACGGGTCTAACAATCAATGACTGATATGATATATACTTATTCTCATATGGGTTGTTGCTTATCATTCTGAGCTCTCTTAGCCTTTGAGCATATTGTCCAAATTATTTCAAATTGAAGCCCTGAAAATGCTTGAGTGTTGGTCATATCTGACAGTATCGAAAGAAACATAAAGTATATGACTTGGTCCTTGCTTTCTCAATCTCTTTTTTTCATTTGTTCTATGACTTTCTTTCTTTCTTTCTTTCCTTTCTCTTTTTTCTTCTTCTTTTTTTCTTTTGTTTTTCTTTTGTTTTTTTTTTGCTTTTTCACTTTTTTTTTTATTTATTATTTTTTTTGCAAGTGACTACATTTAACACCTCAACGTCAAAATCACAATATGAACAATGCTAACTTTGTTAAGGAATCCAACAAATATGTAACAAAACCCAAGGTAGATATGTTCTTCTTCCTAGGACCTATCAAAACTTATCAATCATTTTACAAATCATGTGATACAGCCAGATAAAATAAGTACTCGGAAGTCAAATCCTTTAGTGCTTGATGACAACTTCAAAACAACCAACTTGGATCTTTAATAAAACTTGCCAATATTTCTCTTCATAAATCTCCTTGTATTGATTTATCTGCTTTCAAGACAATCAAAAGTTGATATTCCTCATTATCTTCTCACACACTTTTGGTAGCTGCTTCTTGCAATGCAGAAAAAGTATACTCATGGGTTGTCAGTATATTTAATCCTTTCATTCATTGTCTTGAGAATTGATCCACTATAGTTTAGGTTGGAGAAAAGGCTAAGTTAAAGAAACAGTTTCAATGAGCATGGTCATATAGAAATTTTGAAGAATAACAATGAAATGCAAGAGATATGCATGCTATCACAAATTCGAGATGTAAAAATATTTGACTCAATGTCTTAACACTATTTCATTACTTCTAAAAAAAAACTCCTCTTCACATATGAGTTTAGGCTCTAAAGGGTTTAACACATTGCATTACATGTATGGGTAAGGAGAAGAAGAGAAAAAAGGTCAATTGCCCTAGTGTTGAGCTAACAATGGTGGGTCGATATGAAATTGATTTGAATCATGACTCGGGTATGTATGGCTTATAAAATGAAATTGGCTAAGATGGATAAAACAAACATGGCCAATTTCCCCCAGTGTAGTGTTGCGAGGTGGGTCAAGCAAGAGTTTGGTTCAACTGTAGCCCAAGTTTGGATGGCTACTAGCAAGAAGGTGGACTATATGGGTAAGGAGAGAAATAATCAACTGTCCTAGTAAAATGACAAGGATGAATTGAAGAGAGATTGCTCATGTTATAACTCGGGCATGTATGGCTAGCAAAATGGTGCTAGGCTTGAAAAATGGTTGGATCATTAATCAGTGGGATAAAAACACGTTAATACTGCAACGAAGGCTAAGGAGAAATGATAGTTATTGTCCAAGCATACAAAGGCTTGATGATGAGCGAGAGTTGAAAATAATAAGCCCAAAATTATTTGAGGGTCCATGGTGACATTCACTTTTTTTTCATTTCATTTTTTCGTTTTTCTTTTCTTTTTTTTCACTTTCTTTTTCTTTTTTTTTTCATTTAACTTCTTCCCACATAAATGAGTCCTCTTTCTTTCATTATGATTTCAAATTTCTTGATAGCTCATTAACGAAGATGAAGCTAAATCAACTGGCTATTTTGACAATTATTTTTCAAATATTGATCATTATCTAAGAAATGATTTGGATGAAATGCCAAAACTGTTTTATTTTATTTTCTTTTTCATTTAAAAAAATGCATGATAAGTGAAATTCTTTTTTTTTTCCTAAATGCAATGCACATGAGTGACATGTTTGGATCTAATATGCATGAATTAATAACGGTGATAAATATGTACAAATTTATAATGCATGAAATGATTAAAATCCTATGCATTTTTTTTGTGAATGCATAATGAATATTTACAGTATAAATGCTGAGAAATAAATCCTTCTTCAGAGTCATCGTTTTGTTTCTTAAAAAAAAATTATAAGAAGGAAATTCTCTAATGCAAGATGCATAAATGAAAACAATGATGTGTATTTCATGATCAAAATGCATGGAAGAATGAACAATTTTTTTTAGCTTTCTTTGCATATTTTAGAAGGATGAATGTGAGGAACAAGATGATTTTTCCTTTTTATTTTATTAATCAAATGGTTGATGTTTTTTCTTTTTCTAGTAAATGAACTCAAAAAATGAACACACACAAACAAACATCAAAGTAAAAATAACATATAGCATGTGAGGATGATATGTGGCATTAAGCTCTATCTAAAAAGGTTGAAAGGCCCCCAAGATTTCTTTGTCATGATAGGTTTTTTATTTATTTATCAGTATTCTGATAAAATTAAACCAATCATAACAAAGTAGCCTTTTCAGTATTCTGGTCAGGTTGACTTGGGCGGGAAGTTTCGTGGGCCTGCACGGGAGTAAACTCCACGAAGGCAACACTACCATCCCAAACTATTTCTAAAGGGTGAAGCCCGGGTAGAGGGTTGTGCAAGTGTGTGCAACCATGCAATAACATCAATTATAAACAAAACAAGTAAGGCTCAAACAATAGTACACCAAAATAAGCTTAAAAACAACAAGACTCTCAAAGTGTCCCCAGTGGAGTCGCCATGTTGTCACTACGTAATGTCCATCATTGGCTCCCTTTTTAAATATTACCGGACGAAAATGGGTGCTACAACCCTAATCTCCTGAAAAATTAAGTTTTTGGCTAAATTAATGAGGATTCTATTGTATTGACAAAGAAAATTACTAATGGAACAATTTATCAAATTAAAAGATGCAGAAAGAAAGAAAGGAAGAAAAAGGGTAATTTTGATTTCTCCTGCTTTAATACATTTTGAGATTGTTTAATCAATTTCTTGATGCATTGACCACAAATACATTTCTTTCAACAGAGAATTAACGCCATTTGAATTACAGAGAAAGCATACATTTCTTCTTGCCTCACCATTTTCTTGCCTGAACCCTAATTTTCCCCCAAATTCGAAAAAGGAAGAAAAAGGGACTTCCGGCGATATGGGGCAATGAACGAACATAAACTGAAAAATCAAAAACGAAAGAAAGAAAAATGTAGCAAATTCTAAAGAAAGAATGGAACAATTTAAGATGCAGAAAGAAAAAAAAGGAAGAAAAAGGGAATACCTTCCGGCGATGGATGAGGCAATGAACGAACAGAAACTGAAAAATCAAAAACGAAAGAAAGAAAAATGTAGCAAATTCTAAAGAATTGTACGGAATGGAACAATTTATGAATTTATAAGAGGAAGAAAAAGGGAATACGCGATCGCGTGAAATGGAGAGATTATTGGAGGAGGCTGCCTCAATGAGGCTGCCTCCCCAATGCACGACACGTGTCATTTTGAATATCCTTTTTTATATTCGTTCAGCAGATTAAACGGAGTGAATGTTTTTATTTTGAAATCTGTTTCATTTTTACTTTTTCCTCGGAACCGTCAAAATGTGGAAGTCTTTTTTACATAACTTGTTTTCTTTTTAATTCAAAAAATGGAAAATTGAAAAGCTGTTACCAGAGAAAGAAACAAATTTATGCAATATATTTTAATATAAAATTATTTCAAAATTTTAAATAAATCTGAGATTATAATAATAATAGAGTAGGGCTGTATTTTTTTTTAACATCAACAATATATATTTTATTTCATAAATGTAGTATACAATTTAAATGATCAAGTATCTCTTTAAATTAAATTATATTTACAATAAAACTGATGTAAACGTTAAAATATTATATGTGAATCATTTTTTTATATTATAAATAATTTGATAATTATTAAAAATAGGATATTGAGAAAGAACTCGATGAATTTTTTAAAAATTATTTAATTTTTTTTTATATCTATTTTCTAGTTATAAAAATTGGTTCACAGGTAAAATATCCACGTAAACTTTTATTTTTACAATGGATCCTTATAAACTTTTGATTTTAATTAAACTTAAAATTTAATAAATTGAGTAAGATAACTAATATTCCTAAAAAATACATTTATTTTATACATATAAAAATTAATTTAATTTAAAAGTTTAAATTATTTCAAGATAGAAAAAGATTATTTTTTTTATAAGCAATCAGGATGTGATTAATTATAAAAATAGACTTCTTAATTTTATGGGTGAAAAATCAAAATAGCCACTTGAGGTGGGTCTTTTTCCCTATGACCATGTGTTTGAAAAGTGTGATATTTAGCCACTTTTTACCTGTTTAATTTTTCAATAAATTATTTCAAGATAGAAAAAGACTATTTTAAATGTTAAAATCAAGTTAATATTTTGCTCAATACATTTAGATTTTACTATTAAGAACTTTAATATATTTTCCTTCTGTAAATAAATTTGTTTCCAATCTATTAAAAACTTTTCAACACCTCTATTTTGTGAATTAGGAAAAATTAAGTTGATAAGAAAAAACTCCAACCATTTTGAAGGCCGTTCGTGAGAAAAGGAATATAAAATAAAATTGAAAAGCAAAACCTTCGGATACTTCCGTTTCATTCCGTTTATCGGGCTGAAATGAGTAAAAAAGGATTTCTTTTGAGGGACACGTGTCGTGCATTCGGGAGGTAGCCTCATTGAGGTGGCCTCCTCGAATAATCTCTCCGTGAAATGGGGCAGATGGCGTAAAAAACAAAATTATATATAACTTTGCTTGATTACTTTGCTTGAACTATGAAACTTTGTTTAATGAATTGATTTTAGGAGTTTTAATCGATTTATTTGATATATTTATTCATTTTTTTATTTTTCTTTTGTTGCCTTGCCTATGAACAGACCGATCATTGCCTATGATCTGACCGATCATTGCGTATGATCTGACTGATCATTGCCTATGATCTGACCGATCATTGACTATGATGGGTCAGATCATAGGTAAAAAAATAAAATTCATATTTTTTTAAGGCCCAAATCGAAAAAACTGAACCGGGGAAAACCGAAAACCGGAAATGACTGAACCGATTGGTTCCTCCAAAAAAAATAGAGCTGATCAGTTCCATTATTAGCAGAACCGAGAAGCTCGGTTCGGATTTGATGATCACATTCATATATATATATATATATATATATATATATATATATGTATGAAAACCGGAACCGGCACGTAACAAATACAAAAACACTTTTGGAAAAAAAAAAAAAAAGAACCGGTTAGGAACCGGACCGCGGTCCTTTTAAGGACCGGTTCCGGTTCTTATTTTTCTCCCTCCTTCTTATCGGTTCGGTCCGGTTCTTGGCAAGAACCGATACGAACCGAATCGGTAACACCCCTACCTGAGTTTTAAAACTCGACAAATATACCCCTGAGTTTTTATTTAACATTCATTTTGGTACATGCCGTCAAAATTCTGTTAAATACTTAACAGAAAGCTTATGTGACATTATTTATTAATTTTTTATATAATATATTTGCTTATGTTGTAACTTTTAAATTATGTGGCATGGTAAATATATTTATATATTATATTATGACACTCACTCAGTCTCTTTCTCTTTTCTCTCCTCCCCACATCGACTCCTTCCACTGCATCTTCTTGACTCTTCATCCTCATCTTATCTTCATCTTCATCAGGTAGATCTTCCATTTTCTAAAAACCAATACCACAAAATCCCATCTTCGACGAGCTCATCTATGAAAATCTTAAATATCCAAGATCTGAAATACCACCAACTCCAGAAAACATAGGTTTTTAATCTTAGAGGGTGTTTCACATGACTTTTAAAACGGTGAAAAGTGTAACCAACTAATTATAAACAACTTTTTAAAATCTTATGTATTTTTGGAGAAGACGTTGACTTAGCGTTCGTTTTTCTTCCAAAAAATACTTGTAGGAAAGTATTTCACGTAATTCCAAGAGTCATCCGGAATCCACTCGTAGTCATAGTAGAATGCAAATCAGGATTGCAACTATATGTGGTGGGAACTGGGAAGAGAGAATATGATAATTTTTAATTTTCGAGGTTTTCTAATTCAAAATTATGTTAACCTACCCTACTAAGAGGGGAAATATCTCATTAACCAATGAGTTAAAACAGTTCTGATGTGCCCCTTTTCCTCTGCATGGAAATAGTCTCCCAATGTAATCTTTTGTTTAGATCTTATATTGTTATGAAGACTTATTGTGTGAAAGAGATTTCTGCAAGCTTATTATATACTGATTTTGCTGTTGAGATTTGGCAAGATCTCAAGGATCGATTTGAACAGGGCAACGCACCTCGATTGTTTGAGCTACGTCGTGAGTTGATGAATATTAATCAAGATGCATTGAATGTCAGCAGTTATTTTACGAAATTGAAGACTGTATGGCAAGAGTTAATGGAGTATCGCCCAAAGCGTGTTTGTTCTTGTGGCGGATTACAGAAAATGGATGCATTTTACCAGAGTGAGTATCTTCAAAGTTTTCTGATGGGGCTCAATGACTCTTATTCACAAATCATCCCTCAAATCCTTCTGATGGATCCTCTTCCTACCATTAACAAGGCTTTTTCCTTGGTTGTTCAAGAAGAGCGAAAGAGACGACTCAAGATTCCAGAGGCAACTTCTTCTGATGACTCTCTGGCATTTGCAGCATATCGTTCTAATCCTCGTGTTTTTACTTCTTCAAATAAGAATGTTCGAAAGGATAGACCAATTTGCACCCATTGCAACATCCCAGGCCATACGGTTGAAAAGTGCTATAAGATTCATGGTTATCCGCCGGGGTATAAATTTAAACCAAGAAATGCTAATTCTGCTAATGCTGTTGCAACTCCTTCTCTTAATTCGAAGATGTCTACTATAGATTTGGCTTCAGATTCTCATCCTTCTATTAGTCCAGAACAATATAAGCAATTGATGAGTTTGTTATCTTCTCTTGTGGGAAACTCTACTACTAATTCTGCAGTTCCAACTAATACTCATATCACAGGTACTCTTTTTCTGATGAGTGTATCTTCTGAGATTAATCCCTTTAACATGTGGATAATAGATTATGGTGCCTCGAATCATATATGCTGTTCTGCTAGCCTATTTCAGTCTTTGGTTTCATCTCCTAACACTTATGTTATATTACCAAATGGTCATCGAGTTGCTGTTTCTGCTATTGGCACTATTGAATTGACTGATTCTCTCATATTACATGGGGTCTTTTATATACCTTTGTTCTCGTTTAATCTTGTTTCAGTTAGTACCTTAACTAGACAGTCTGCAGCTTTTGTTCAATTCTCCTCTGATGATTGCTTAGTCCAGGACAAGTCATGTTTGAGGACGATTGGCAGGGGTGAGCTCACTCATGGTTTGTATGTGTATACTTCACTTGTTTCTACTGTCCTGCCTGCTGGTTTATCTGTTACTACTGCTGATTTTGCTGGTTCTGTTGCTACTGCTGCTTCTGGTTTATATGTTGCTTCTTGTTCAAATACTTGTAATAATGTGTCCCTCAATTTGTGGCACAATCGTTTAGGCCATTTATCTTCTAAGAGACTTGCATTGTTGCATGCTCAATTGGCTATTTCTTTTTCAAATAAACATGTTTCTTCATATCCTTGTTGTATTTGTCCACTTGCAAAATAGAGGAGACTTTCTTTTATTTCTCATAATCACATGTCACCATTTCCTTTTGATTTGATCCATTGTGATACCTGAGGACCATACCACACATCAACTTATCAAGGATACAATTACTTTCTTACTTTAGTTGATGACTATTCAAGGTTTACTTGGATATTTCTAATGAAAAACAAGTCAGATGCTTTGTCTATTATCCCTCGTTTTTTTTGCCCTTGTTTTCACTCAATTTGGCAAAACAATTAAATCCTTTCGATCGGACAATGCACCTGAGCTTCGATTCACTGATTTTTTCAAAGATAAAGGTGTATTACATCAATTTTCTTGCCCTGAAACCCCTCAACAAAATTCAGTAGCTGAACGGAAACATCAACATCTTTTAGATGTTGCTCAGGCTCTTTATTTTCAATTTAGAGTACCAATTTCTTTCTGGGGAGATTGCATCTTAACAGCCACTGTTCTTATAAATAGAACCCCTTCTCTTATTTTATCCAATAAAACTCCATTTGAGTTACTGTACAATAAACCAGTGGATTATTGTTGTGTGAAATCGTGATACGCAAGTGCACGCAGTCAAACAAGTAATAAAGTGATAAGAAAGATATCGTTCCCACGAGGATTAGTAGATTAAGTAGGTGTTTAACAAATAATTTAAAGAAAATAAAAACAATGAAAAATTGGGGTGATTTGATTTATGAAACTAAACTAATAAAAATTGCGAAATTATGCAAAACTAAATAAATGAATTCTAAATTAATTAAGGAAAGTGAATGTGATGGTCTAAAGTGGCTTAAATTACTCCTAAAATATGCAAGAATAATAAAGTGATGAAACTATGTAGAGATGAATGGTTGGAAAATCAAGAATCCCCCTAAAAAGTCTTAGAATTCACAAATGCTGCAGCAGTGCTGTGGCTGTGCTGCAGCAAACTGCATTAATAGAGACACTTTTTATGCAAGCAAACCCTATTGTTCAAGTGACTTTGTCAAGCCCAACATGATTTTAATTCCTAATTCAATTTAAATCCTATGTCTAGGTAAAATTAGATTAAGAAATATGTTTTCAATGTTCCGGTTTAAGCCTTAAGGTGTAAACACATATGTCTATGCATTACCAAAAACAAATTCGAGAATTGTTAACCCTTATCAATCAATACTTTTCCATTTAATTTCAACCTTTTCAGAATTAAAATTAAACTAAACAATTCACCTAAGTTGATCAAGCATAAGCAAATAGATAGAAATTTCAAACTATTGATTGAACATAAAAACTGAATTTATTAAAGCTTGTGAAAACTAATCCCTTTTAGGATTCATCTATCAATTCCAACCAAATAAAATTTAGTTCATAACAAAACCTAAATTAACAAAAGAGTTAAACAAAAATAAACCTAAACCTAACATAACTTGAGTTCAACAATGGAGAAACTAAAAAGCAAAGAAGGAGAAGAAGAAACTAATCAATAGAAGAGAAGATCCAAATGAAATCTCCATCAAAGATGAAGAATCTCCCTTGCGAAATCGTCTCTGTCTCCAAATCTCACGTTCAGCTCTGCCTCTTTCTTCCTCACGTTTCAGTCTCTGTTTTTTTTCATGTTAAAGTCTGTCCAAGCTGCTGCCTCCACAAATCTGTCTTTTGATTTAGGTTAATCTTCTATTTTCTTTTGTTTTGGGCTTGGGCTTCCTTCTAATCTCCTCCAAATTGCTCATAAGTTGGACCCTAAGTAGTGGGCTTATTTTATCTCAAGTGGATCTGCTGAAACGGGCCCAAAAAGATGACTTTTTGGGCCAAAAATCGTGATTCTGCTTGCTGCCAGATTCTGCCCAGTGTGCTGCAGCTGTGCTGCAGCACTGCCACAGCACTTTTCAAAATTCTGCACTTTTTTCCTATTTCCTGCATGAAATTTGCAATTCTTTTAGGACTTTCTTTCATTCAAATTGACAAAATTAAATACCAAGAGCCAAGAACAATCCTAAATATACTTTAAAGTGCCAAAAACCCGAATTTTTCCAAAATAAGCTTATTTAAAGAATTATGCAAAATGAATTCAAAGTATGCAAAATATGAGCTAAGTTCAATCCAATAATTATCAAATAGGCATTAAAATAGGACCAAATAACTCTATTTTATAGAGTTATCAAACCCCCAAACTTGACTCATTGCTCGTCCTCGAGTGATGCAAAAAGAAAACTTTGACTTGAATGAAGATTTAAACTTTGACACACAAGCTTACAACAAATCACTTTTCTCAACTTTTGGTTAGGACTTTTTCCATCATAGACTTTTGCAATTCTCTTCAAGACAATCCTAAAACTAACCAAGTACATAAAGGGCAAAAGATTCTCAAGTGAAAGTGTGTGCATCCCGAATCAAACAATTCATGGTAAAATCCATCTAGCAAGCAAAGATAGCTATCCTAAGACTCTTTTTCCTAAGCTTGAACTCAACAAATCACAACCTCACCTAGATTCCCTCCATTTGAACTCTTGACTACTTCTTTCATGAAGCTAGCAAACTAATTGACTTCACTTTTTTTTTTTTTTTGTGAAAAGGCACTATGTGCAAGAAAGTTATTGTTTCTCTAATGCCTTTTATTTCTTAGACACTAGATAACTCAAACCGCAAAAGCATGCTCTTATCCCGACTTACCTCGAGACATTGGAACATTTCTCTTTTTTTTTTTTTTTTTTTTTTTTTTCAAATGGTGGGTAACTATGTCACCCCCAAACTTATGGAGACACTTATTTGGAAGCTCACTAAGAAGGAATGCAAGAGTTTTCTACTTTGGTTCTCAAAGATTAGCCATGCAATGTTTCCTTCTCACAAAGGGAAGTAGTCCTCAAGCATCTAAACTGTCTAAATGGGTTTACCATGAACTGACATGAACGAGGAAGTGTAGAAGAATCTAAAGCCCAAAACGCACTTAACCAAAATTAGAACTATCCTAAAAATCATGCAAAAGCCAACTATATCATTTGGACCATTCTAACCAAAGAAGCAATGAAAACATGTGATTTGAAGTTAACCAGCCAAAGAATTTATCATTTAAGAACATGAAAATTGTACATTGGTGCTAATAAAATGGACAATCACCCCCAAACTTAAAAGTTGGTGTGTCCTCACAGCAAAATAGCACAAAACAGCAAGAAATAGAGACAGCAGCAGACCCAAGTCAGTTACAAAATAATATGAAAATAAAGAGCAGAAGCACCAGTCCAAATGAAAAGAAAACAAGTAAGAGTTTAGAGAACTCCCTCAAGCATCGTCCCGAGCATCATCGACAATCGCAGGCAGTGGCTAAATCAGTTTCGAACAGTTTCCATGGCATACAAATAGAGTGCAAGAATGAACAGCCCAGCATGGACAAGGAATTCAATAAATTCGACACCCCATCTTCTTCCCAACACACAAATCCACACCAAAAGTCAGAATTGAAAAGCTTCAGACCAACAGCCAGCAATAATTCAGTGTGTTGAAAATATGTAAAATAGCTAACAAAACAACAACCCCTCTCAAAAAATGTCGTAGCAAAAAGCACTCACAAAAAAAACAAGCCAACAACAATCATAAAAGAAGTGACCACGAAAACGAAACCTGGGTGACGAGCTGGTGATCAATGTGGACCTCTACCACAATTTTAGAGAAGAAACAGCCCCCCGAAGCACACATTGCAGCTTGAAGAACCCCCAAACTTGAACCCTAGAATTAAAATTGAAATCGCTTCACGGAGGTAGAAAATTGGGGATGGGGAAGGAGGGAAACGGGATAAGAAAACCATGGGGTGGTTGGGAGCTGCTGGGACGGTGCTTATATATGTGGCGATGGAAAGGAAGAAAAATGGAAAGGGGGGGGGTTTGTTCACTGCTACGGGCTGAGAGAAAGCGAAAAGAAAAAAAAAAAGAATAAAAATAAAAAGGGAAGGGAAGAGAGGGGGGGTAACGCGGGTTGGGGGGAGATGGGGCGGGTCGTGGGCTGGGTTGGGGTTGTTCGCGGGTCATGGGCTGGGTTGGGGAGGAGATGGGTTGAGGGGGGGATGGGGCGGGTTCTGGGAAGGGGCGCGGGTTAGGGGGGAGATGGGGCGGGTCGTACGCGGGTTAGGGGGGAGATGGGGCGGGTCGTACGCGGGTCGCGGGTCTGGACGCTTTGAGATTTTTTTTTTTTTTTTTTTTTTTTTTTAAACTAACTAAAGAAAACAAAATCTAAAGCTGCAACAACCTCCCTTGTTTATTTTTCTCCAAATGACCACTCAATTTGTCCACCATTGTAGGATGACATTTTCTTCATTCAAGCTTTGATTCATGGCTCTCACATGTCCTGAAAAACAAAATCAAAGAGAAAAATTCAGCAGCATCTATTTCTAAAAGAGAAAAAAAAAAAAATGCAACTAAAACTGAAATTAAATCAAATGAACTAATACGAGAAAGAATAAACGAAAATGAACTACTTAACTTCGATGGGTTGCCTCCCAACAAGCGCCTTGCTTTAAAGTCGACGGCCCGACTTCTTCCTCTAATTAGGGAACTTTGAATGACATTGAACTTATTCCACCTCGCAAAACACGTCCTCGAACTTTCCCTCTCTTCCTTTTCTTTCTTCTCCTCTTTCTCAAAAGAAACACCCTTCTTGATTTTTCTTGTTCACAATGGTCTTTTGGAGGCTTTTTATCGTGTACTTTCCATCATTACTAACCTCTAAGACACTAATGGTCGAGCAATTTTCTACACCAATGGAAAAGGTTGTATTTTTGAATATATTAAAAGTCACTTGCTCTTCATTGACCCTCATCGATAACTCTCCTTTTTGAACATCAATGAGTGTTCCTCCTGTGGCAAGGAAAGCTCTCCCAAGAATGATTGGCACTTCTTTGTCTGCCTCATAGTCCATAATGAGAAAATGCAGGAAAGATAAACTTATCTACCCCAACTAACACATCTTCAATTTTTCCTTCAGGGTACACAAGAGAACGATCCGCGATTGCAATGTAACTGAGTTGGCCTTGCCTCACCAACACAAAGCTTTTTGAAAATAGACATGGGCATTAAGTTTATGCTTGCACCCAAATCACAAAGTGCTTTCCTGTGAAAAGACTTACCAATGGAAATTGGAATGGTGAACACCCGGGATCCTTCAACTTAGGAGGAATTTTATTCTGCACGATAGAACTACACTCTTGAGTAAGTGCAACAACCTCAAATTCTCCCCATCTCCTTTTCTTAGTGAGGATGTCTTTCATGAATTTGGCATAATTAGGCATTTGTTCAAGTGCCTCCACAAGTGGGATATTGATATGAAGTTGCTTTAGAACATCCAAAAACTTTCCAAATTGATTGTTTTGAGCTTTCTTTTGAAGTCTTTGAGGGAAAGGTGGGAGTGATCTAGCAATTGGTGCATCCTTTTGAGTAAGTAGGGTCTTTGGAATTGTCGCTGGAAGTCTTTGCGAAAGACTGATTTGAACAATCATCACTATCCAACCTCTCTTTTCTTGAATTTTCTACTCCATCACCATCCTCAACACTTTCTGGATTGAAGTGAGCTCTTTTTCCTTACTTGGAATGGCTTTAGGTGGTTCCAAATCTTTACCACTCCTAAGAGTAATAGCTTGGCAAGACTCCTTACCTTGATTTCTAGGATTTTCGGTGTTGCTTGGTAAGGATCCTTGGGCTCGATTATTTATGGATGAAGCTATTTGTCCCATTTGGATTTCTAAATTCCTTATGGAAGCGACTTGATTTTGGAACATAGCATCATGATTTTGGAACATAGCATCGTTCTACCCATGAAATCTTTCATCATATTAGCAAGGGTGGCTATGGATTCCTCAACTTGAGGCTTTTGAGGAGGTAAGGAATCAACCTGGTCTTTGTTGAATATGTGTTGGTCCCGACCTGATCTTTCCAAGAAAAATTTGGGTGTTGTTTCCAACCAGGGGTTATATGAATTAGAATAAGGATTGAAGTTCTTATTATACCCCACATAATTCATCGATTCAGGATTAGATGGACATCCTTCATATCGGTGACCTTCTCCCAAAAAAACACAAGTCTCGAGAAAGTGCATTCACCATTTGGTTATTCCCACCCAAATCCATCTTCGTTAAAGTACTATTCAAAGCGACCAAATTGTGCTATCAAAGAATTCGAATCATTCCCACCATAATTGGCATTGGTTTTCCTATCTTGGTTCAAGCGTTGATTTGGCCAACTAAGGTTATTCCTCGTTATTTTGTTCAAGATGGCACAAGCCTCATTGTAAGTTTTAGAAAGTAATGCCCCTCCCGATGATGAATCCACTCTATCTCTAGTGTGAGAACACAACCCATTATAGAAAATTTGCATTTGGATCTTATACGGGATTCCATGGTTGGGACACTTTCTAATCATCTCTTTAAATCTCTCCCAAGTGTCATACAAGGATTCATGCTCAAATTGTTCAAAGGAAGTGATTTGGCTCCTAAGCTTGTTTTCCTTAGTAGGAGGGAAATATTGAGTTAAAAACTCTTCCACAAGATCATTCCAACTAGTTATCGACCCTTGAGGCAATGAATTTAGCCAATCTTTTGCTAAGCCTTTCAAAGAATAAGGAAATAACTCTAACCTAAGGGCATCCTCAGAAACTCCATTAAGTTTAAAAGAATCACTTACTTGGACAAATAATTGCAGATGAGCATGTGGATCCTCATTAGGTGTTCCATTAAATTGTCCCGCACTTTGCAACATTTGGAACATAACCGGCTTCAGCTCAAAGTTATTTGCTTCAATTTCTGGCCTAACAATCACAGGACCGAAGTTAGGCCTTCTATACTCTTGAATAACAGTGTCTCTTTCATCAGGTACAACTATCTGCCTGTTTTCCATCTCTTCTTTTTGAACGACTTTCTTTTGTTTTTGTTGCTTTTTCCTCTTGTGAAAAGTTCGTTCAATCTCTTGATCGTATGGAATCAAAGCAGTTGTTTCCTCGTCGCTCATACAAGATTAATATCCTGCAAAGAACAAAGAAAACAAAAATAAAATAAAAATAGACAAATTAAACTAAATGTTATGACACCAATTAAACCTAAACTAATCCCCGGCAACGGCGCCAAAAACTTGTTGTGTGAAATCGTGATACGCAAGTGCACGCAGTCAAACAAGTAATAAAGTGATAAGAAAGATATCGTTCCCACGAGGATTAGTAGATTAAGTAGGTGTTTAACAAATAATTTAAAGAAAATAAAAACAATGAAAAATTGGGGTGATTTGATTTATGAAACTAAACTAATAAAAATTGCGAAATTATGCAAAACTAAATAAATGAATTCTAAATTAATTAAGGAAAGTGAATGTGATGGTCTAAAGTGGCTTAAATTACTCCTAAAATATGCAAGAATAATAAAGTGATGAAACTATGTAGAGATGAATGGTTGGAAAATCAAGAATCCCCCTAAAAAGTCTTAGAATTCACAAATGCTGCAGCAGTGCTGTGGCTGTGCTGCAGCAAACTGCATTAATAGAGACACTTTTTATGCAAGCAAACCCTATTGTTCAAGTGACTTTGTCAAGCCCAACATGATTTTAATTCCTAATTCAATTTAAATCCTATGTCTAGGTAAAATTAGATTAAGAAATATGTTTTCAATGTTCCGGTTTAAGCCTTAAGGTGTAAACACATATGTCTATGCATTACCAAAAACAAATTCGAGAATTGTTAACCCTTATCAATCAATACTTTTCCATTTAATTTCAACCTTTTCGAATTAAAATTAAACTAAACAATTCACCTAAGTTGATCAAGCATAAGCAAATAGATAGAAATTTCAAACTATTGATTGAACATAAAAACTGAATTTATTAAAGCTTGTGAAAACTAATCCCTTTTAGGATTCATCTATCAATTCCAACCAAATAAAATTTAGTTCATAACAAAACCTAAATTAACAAAAGAGTTAAACAAAAATAAACCTAAACCTAACATAACTTGAGTTCAACAATGGAGAAACTAAAAAGCAAAGAAGGAGAAGAAGAAACTAATCAATAGAAGAGAAGATCCAAATGAAATCTCCATCAAAGATGAAGAATCTCCTTGCGAAATCGTCTCTGTCTCCAAATCTCACGTTCAGCCTGCCTCTTTCTTCCTCACGTTTGATCTGCTGTTTTTTTCATGTTAAAGTCTGTCCCAAGTCCGCCTCCACAAATCTGTCTTTTGATTTAGGTTAATCTTCTATTTTCTTTTGTTTTGGGCTTGGGCTTCCTTCTAATCTCCTCCAAATTGCTCATAAGTTGGACCCTAAGTAGTGGGCTTATTTTATCTCAAGTGGATCTGTTGAAACGGGCCCAAAAAGATGACTTTTTGGGCCAAAAATCGTGATTCGGCTGGCGTTCTCGACTACGCAGGTGTCTTTGCGGTGTCTTGGCAAGACCGCCACAAAGACTTTTCAAAATTCTGCACTTTTTTCCTATTTCCGCATGAAATTTGCAATTCTTTTAGGACTTTCTTTCATTCAAATTGACAAAATTAAATACCAAGAGCCAAGAACAATCCTAAATATACTTTAAAGTGCCAAAAACCCGAATTTTTCCAAAATAAGCTTATTTAAAGAATTATGCAAAATGAATTCAAAGTATGCAAAATATGAGCTAAGTTCAATCCAATAATTATCAAATAGGCATTAAAATAGGACCAAATAACTCTATTTTATAGAGTTATCAATTATTCTTCTTTCAGAGTCTTTGGCTGTTTAGCATTTGCATCTACTCTTTCTTCTAACAGGAAGAAATTTGAACCTCGAGCTCGAAAGTCAGTTTTTGTGGGATATTCTCAAGGAATAAAGGGTTATCGTTTATATGATTTGACCACCAATCAGTTTTTTATTTCTAGAGATGTGGTGTTTCATGAGGAGACATTTCCCTTTCAGAAACTTGAATCCACCTCAGTTGTTGTGGATATTTTTAGTGACTTTGTTTTGCCTAAACCATTATCTGGGAATTTGGAGCTTGCCCAAACACCAATTGTCACTATTTCTCACGATCATCAGATTTCTATACTTACAGACTCTGTCATTTCTCCACATATGCCTGTACTTCAGCCTGTGCTTAATTCAGAAACAGTTTTACCAATTGTAGAATCTGTTGTTATCCCGCAAAGAAAGTCTGTTCGGACAACTCGCCAGCCACATTATTTGGAAGATTATCATTGTCATTTGTTGACTAACACACCTCTTCCCATTTTTGGTTCTAGATATCCTTTGGCTAGTTGCTTGTCTTATGCTCAGTTGTCTAAACCTCATCGTTCTTTTCTTCCCAATGTCTCAGTGACTTATGAGCCACAATTTTATCATCAGGCTGCTAAGTATGAGCATTGGCAACAAGCAATGAAAGAAGAATTGGATGCTATGGAAAGAACCAATACTTGGAATATTGTTTCTCTACCCAAGGGTCATCATGCTATTGAAAGTAAATGGTTCAAGGTAAATTTAATCATATATCTCAACACTTATGTTCTTTTCTGGGTTTAAGGTTTTTGGGACAAAGGCGGCGCTATGGCTTCTCCCATTATTTTCAAAGGAGGATTTAGAGAACATTCCTGCACTTCGAGGCTTGGAATTCCCAACTCGATCTCATGCGGAGGCTTGATGCTTTTTCACTGTATTCTAATCAGTGTAATATATCGTCTTACTTTCTTTATTTTCTTAGCTTCATGAAAACTCGTGCTTTGATCCTCCTATGATTGTTTCATAGTTAAGTTTGACATTTTTAATCAGGGGTCATTGTAAAAAAAAACAACAAAAATTCCTTAGAAGTATAGTTGTTTTAGGAACCAATTATGATTTTACACTTATGCTTGGTTTTTTTTAAAAAAAATTATTGATGATAATATCTCATTAGTGAATAAGTGAAAACAAATTTTTAAAAAACTAGTAAGAAAATATTGCTCGTTATTTATTAATACAGAAACGTCACCTTGATTAGGCATATTGTACATAGTTTTTGGGAGTGAGATTGACTGAAAGAACCGTCACCTGATTTAACCATCTTGAGTCATTGAGTCCTTAAATAGCACCCTTGGAAAAATCGTATTCTAATTGGAAACTAGAAATATGGGAGAAGCCATTGCATCTTTATGAAAGACTTGGGTCACGTCAGATTAGGTTTTGGATTTTTTCTGGATCAATATAAACTGGGGGAGGGCAATATCCTTTATTAGCCTTTCCTCCTTTATATCATGATGTGGACTCTTTTTTTTTTAATTAAAGTATTTATAGCCTTATAGGTTTGAGTTTTATATTTATTTATAATATTCTGTCATCGAGCTTTGTTAATTGTGTTTATTTAATCTGTGTATTTTTTAAAAAAAAAATCATTTTAATCCTTGTATTTCAACTAAATTTCTTTTCTTTTTTTTAGAAAAATTGATTTTTAATAAGACTATGATAATTTATGAGTAATTAACCTAATTTACTATTGGGTAAATGACAGACCATAAGATCCAAACAAAATGTTTAAAAGTACAAAATTAAAATCAGTACAAAATACACAATGTTTAACCTTTTATTTTCTATCTTTTCAAAACAAATAAAAAAAATACACAGTTCATACTAATTTTCGACTTGTTCTTAATTTATCAACATCTGTTTCTGAAAATAATGAAAAAAAAAAGATGCTTCAAATAGTTAAAGAGAGGAGGCAAAGAAGATATGATATAAAAGATCAAAATTCTGCTATATTAAATAATGATCTTACAGTGGGTATTTATAGAACTAGTGTCTAACTAACAATGCTAAAAATCTGTAGCAAACAACTATCAAATCTCTTTGGATTACAATCAGATACGGAATACCAAATAACTCTCAACAAATTATACAAACTAACAATCCTTAACATTCCCCTGCAAGCTCAAGAGAGTGGCAACAACACAGAGCTTGTCTCGTAGACGTAGAAACTGACTAGCTGGCAGCGGCTTGGTGAGAATATCAGCAACCTGCTCATGAGACGGAACATACCGCACGTCTAACTCTTTAGCTATAACTTTTTCTCTAACAAAGTGTACATCAATTTCAATATGCTTTGTACGAGCATGGAAGACAGGATTTTGAGCTAAAGCACCGGCACTAATGTTATCACACCAAAGTATATGAGAGGGTTCGAGAGCAAACCTAATTTCCTTGAAAAGCGACTCCAACCAAACAACTTCAGTGGCTGCTTGAGCTAAAGAACGATACTCAGACTCAGCGCTGGAACGGGCTACTACACGTTGCTTTCTTGAACTCCATGTGAGAAGATTAGTTCCCATAAAAACACAATAACCACTTGTAGATCTACGGTCATCAACATTACTTGCCCAATCCGCATCCATAAAACCTTGCAAAGCCAATTTGGGGGCCGTGGTGAATTGCAATCCCATATTCACAGTACCTTTTAAATAACGCAACAACCTCTTGCAAGATTTCCAATGGACATCAGTAGGGGCATGAAGAAATTGACTTAACTTGTTCACTGCAAAACTAATGTCAGGACGAGACATGGTAAGATATTGTAACGCCCCAATTGTACTTCGATAGAGAGTAGTATCCTCAAAAGGATCACCACCAGTTAATGACAACTTAGTACCCAACACCATTGGAGTAGGGCTAGATTTTGCATTCACCATATTAGTCTTTTTTAGCAGGTCACTAAGATATTTAGACTGGGAAAGTACAAGACCATTAGCATCTCTATATACTTCAAAGCCTAGAAAATAGTGAACATGCCCTAACACCTTCAAGGCAACAAATCTTTGTAATTTTGCAATAAACTGTTGAATAGCCTCGTTACTACTACCGGTGAGCAATATGTCATCAACATACACCAAAAGAAAGAGAACATGAGACTTTTCTCTAAGAATAAAAAGGGAGGAATCAGACCTTGAAGAAGCAAAATCCCACTGGACTAAAACAGCCTTTAACTTCTCAAACCAAGCACGAGGTGCTTGACGAAGCCCGTATAATGCCTTATGTAACTGACAAACATGAGTCTCTTTACCAGGAACAATAAATCCAGTAGGCTGTTTCATATAAACAACCTCATTCAAATCACCATTCAAAAAAGCGTTGTTAATATCAAGTTGTTGAATATCCCACTGAAATGTTACAGCAAGAGAAAATAATACTCTAATGGTAGAAGGTTTCACAACGGGACTAAAAGTATCAAAATAATCAATACCGGGAGTTTGTTGAAAACCTTTGGCGACTAGACGGGCTTTGAAACGATTAACACTCCCATCAGGATTGGTCTTGACCTTAAAGACCCATTTATTATCAACAACTTTCATATTTTCATTAAATGGTACAAGTGACCAAGTATTATTTTGTATGAGAGCACCATATTCATCATTCATGGCGGACTTCCACTTAGAATCAGCAAGAGCAGCAGATACACAGGAAGGTTCAGATGGTAAAGAACACATCTCAGACAAAAAACTTGTAGGTTGTGCTTTTGGTTTAAAGGTTCCCACTTTGGATCTTGTGACCATGGTATGAACAGAATTAGGTACAGATTTGTGTATTACAGGAAAACTTTCAAGTAAAACCGGTGAAGTCGGGTCATGTGATGAGGAATTTAGAGAGTTAGCTATAACAGGATGACCAGAACCAAGCCCAACAGAAGTATCTGTAATAGGCACACTCATAGACGTAGGAGAGTTTGACTGATTGTTACCGGCTAGAAAATCATTGTTATTAAAAGCATGAGAATCATTTAAAGAAGTAATAGAAGATAAAGAAACTAACCTGGAAGATGAGGTTGCTACTTCAGGTGTCAAGAATTCTGTATCACTGGAATTAAGAGGAAAAGAAAATGTAGGAAAACAAGAGACAGTGGTAGCATTGTGTGAGGTCTGGGAGCATAGAGTTTTAGATACAAAAGGAAATTCTAGCTCATTGAAAGAAGCTTGCTTCACAATATAGGTTCGACCACTCAAAGGTTCAAAACATTTGTAACCTTTATGAGCATTACTATATCCCAGGAAAATACATTTTTTTGAATGAAACTTAAGTTTTTGATTATGGAAAGGTCTAAGAAAAGGAAAGCAAGAGCACCCAAACACTCTTAAAATACCCAAGTTGGGTGGTTTGTGAAACAATGACTCAAACGGACATTTATTTTGAAGAACCGAAGTTGGAGTTCTATTAATGAGAAACACCGCGGTGTTAAACGCATCCCACCAGAAACTCAAAGGTAAAGATCCTTGAGCAAGAAGTGTCAGGCCAACCTCAACAATATGTCTATGTTTTCTTTCGATTCGACCATTTTGTTGATGAGCATGAGGACAAGGATGACGAAAAACTATACCAAGTTGATTCAAAATGGGTAAAAGACTTCTAAACTCCCCTCCCCAATCAGTTTGAAGACACTTAATTTTAATAGAAAATTGTCGCTCAACAAATACTTGGAACTGTAGAAAAACATCTCGAGCTTGAGACTTTAATTTCAGTGGAAAAATCTAGGTAAAACGTGTGCATTCGTCAATAATATTAAGATAATAACGAAAACCAGAAGTGGATAACATAGGTGCGGGACCCCAAATGTCAGCATGTATGATTTCAAAGGGTGATTGAGCAATATTGACAGAAATTGGAAATGAAGCTTGATGAAGTTTGCCATATTGACAAGCCTCACAAAATGCCATTTTATTCAAACCTTTTAACGGAACATTTACAATTTTGCAAACTGACTCCAAGACACGAAGAGATGGATGGCCTAACCTACGATGCCAAAGACTTAACAAAACGTTGGACTTATTGACAGATTCAACACTTTGTACATCAAGAGAAGAATTAAAACTGCATGACTTGTCCATAGAAACATCAAAACCACTTTGAAAGGATGGTCCACCAACAAATTGGGATGACTGTGGTGTACGAGGGGAGACTTCAAAGTGATACAGTCCATCTTTAACAGTTCCTTGCAGCAGAACCTCCTTGGATACCTTGTCCTTCACAAAACAAGAATTTGAATCAAACTCAACGGTCACATTATTATCATGAGTGAAACGAGAAATACTAAGTAGGTTTTTGGTAATTGAGGGAACACATAGAACTTGTTTAAGAGAAAGAAACCGAGAAGCTATAGAAGAAGGAACAGAAGCACAACTGATAACTCTATAAAATAGAGTTATTTGGTCCTATTTTAATGCCTAAGTGATAATTATTTGATTGAACTTTGCTTATATTTTGTGCACTTTGAACTCATTTAGAATCATTCTTTATTAAAGCGTATTTTGGAAAAAAATCGGGTTTTTGGCACTTTAAAGTATATTTAGGATTGTTCTTGGCTTTTGGTATTTAATTTTGTCAATTTGAATGAAAGAAAGTCCTAAAAGAATTGCAAATTTCATGCAGGAAATAGGAAAAAAGTGCAGATTTTTTGAAAAGTGCTGTGGCAGTACTGCAGCACACTGGGCAGAATCTGGACAGCAGTGCAGATCACGATTTTCAGTCTTAAAAAGTCTATTTTTAGGCCCGTTTCAGCTGATTCAAGTGAGAAACAAATAGCCCATCATTGGGGTCCATCTTAGGAGCAATTTGGAGGAGATTAAAAGAAAGCCCAAGCCCAAAAACAAGAAAAAGAAAAGAATTAACCTAGATCTAAAAAGAGAATAAAGGGAGGCAGATTTGGACAGACTTGAACGTGAAAAAGAGGCAGAGAGCAGCTGAACGTGACTTGGAGGAAGCTTTCTAAGGGGAATTTGTTTGGATCTCTTCTCCTCCATTTATTTACTCTTGCTATTCTTCTTCTTCGTCTTCTCCATTATTAGATTATGCTAGGTTTAGTTTTGATTTTGTTAAACTCTTTTGTTAATTTAGGTTTTGTTATGAACTAAATTTTATTTGGTTGGAATTGATAGATGAACCCTAAAAGGGATTAGTTTTCATAGCTTTTAATAAATTCAGTTTTTATGTTCAATCAATAGTTTGATATTTTTATCTCTTTGCTTATGCTTGATCAACCTAGGTGAATTGTTTAGTTTAGTTTTAATTCTGAAAAGGTTAAAATTGAATGGAATAATATTGATTGATAGGGGTTAACGATTCTTGAAATTGTTTTTGGTAATTGCATAGACATATGTAATTACACCTTAAGGCCTAAATCGGAACATTAAAACATATTTCTTAATCTAATTTTACCTAGACATAGGATTTAAATTGGATTAGGAATTAGAATCATTTAGGCTTGACGAAGTCACTTGAACAATTGGGTTTGCTTGCATAAAAAGTGTATTTATTAATGCAGTTTGCTGCAGCACAGCCACAGCACTGCTGCAGCATTTGTGAATTCTAAGACTTTTTTAGGGGGATTCTTGATTTTCCAACCATTCATCTCTACATAGTTTAATCACTTTAATATTTGTGCACATTTTAGGAGTAATTTCAGCCACTTTAGTCCATCTTACTTTAGAATTTTGTTATTTAGTTTCGCATAATTTCACAATTTTAGTTGTTTAGTTTCATAAATCATATCACCCAAAATTTATCATTTTTTTTATTTTCTTTAAATTAATTGTTAACACCATTTTAAATCACTAATCCTCGTGGGAACGATATCTTTCTTATCACTTTATTACTTGTTTGACTGCGTGCACTTGCGTAACACGATTTCACACAACAACAACCTACATGAGTAATTGATAAACGTGAACCATTACCGACAACCAATTTTCCTTTACCTTTGTAGTCACCACGAACCGTGAGGTTATTCATATCAGATGTAATGTGATCAGTTGCTCCACTATCTAGACACCAGGAAGGATCTGAAACGGTAGAGGGAGAAACAACATATGCTTCAGAGTTTCCAGAATCATGGTTAACTCCTTGATTTGCTGTCAATGGTTGATTAGCTCCAATGTTTGTCTGAGCAACTTGTGCCTCCGGTTTAAAGTCGGGTTCAAAACGATTATAACAATTGAAACCCATGTGTCCAACCCTTCTACAAATTTGATAGATTGGACGACTGCCATATCTTCCTCTTCCTCTGCCTTTGCCACGAACGTTATTATTTCCACCAGCTCGTCCTCTTTCTTGATCAAAATTATTACGACCACCACTACCTCCTTTGAAATAGACAGCATTTGCACTATGAGAAAAACCATCAACAGTTCCTGAGGAGGTATGTTGTTCCGAGCGTATTTCATGATTTTGAAGAAGAAATTGAGCCTCCTCAAGTGTTACAGCGTCACTTAGTGAAGTGAGATTAACTACAACAGAATCGTATTCCAGCCCTAAACCACCAAGTATGTACAACAACAATTCATCGTCATCAATCGGTTGGCCTACAGTTGACAATCTATCAGCGACCATTCGCATCTTGAGCATATATTCCTCGATACTCATAGAACCTTTCTTAAGCGTCTGTAGTTGATGACGTAGTTGGAGAATACGTGCTTTAGAGCTAGTTGAGAAGAGACGTTCTAGAACAATCCAAACTTGATTTGAGGTCAAACAACGAGCTACATGTCCAGACATTGATTCACTTACAGAAGTAAATAACCAACTGAGTAGAAGCTGATCAATTTTGCGCCAAGCAAGAAACTGAGGATTTATTGTACGCTCAGCACTAGTCTCACCAGAGACTGGAACAAACTGTTGAGGTGCAGGTTGTGATCCAAGAAGAATACCTTCTAACTCATTTGCCCGCACAGTTGAAAGAACCTGAGATGTCCAAAAGACATAATTTGAACGATCAAGTTTAATTGAAACTGGAATAAGCTTCAGCTTTGTATTTGACGATTGAGCAGACGAGAGCAAGGAGGAATTTGGGTTGGAGCTAGAAGAAGCCATGGACGTTAGTCAGAGTTGGCTCTGATACAGAGGAGGCAAAGAAGATATGATATAAAAGATCAAAATTCTGCTATATTAAATAATGATCTTACAGTGGGTATTTATAGAACTAGTGTCTAACTAACAATGCTAAAAATCTGTAGCAAACAACTATCAAATCTCTTTGGATTACAATCAGATATGCAATACCAAATAACTCTCAACAAATTATACAAACTAACAATCCTTAACACAAATATATAGCTAGTTATGCAATAATTATAAATGATGACAATCAAATGTAATGACAATTTTTTTTTCCTTTTTAAAACAACAATAGAAAATTAGTATGTACATCAAAAAACAACAATTTTTGGAAGTAATTTACTTATCGGTGGCTTCGACTCCTTCTTAGCCTTCTTAATCATCATTTTGTTTCATGTCATGGTACTAAATTCTATTCATTTTATAATTCATTGTTGTTTGAAGTTCAAATTTCGGACTGGAATTCACTTATTAGCTTAGTTGTTAATCAATTCAGTAATTTTTTGCATTTTCATAATGTTATTTCTGCAAGAATTACCAGTCACACTTTCTAGAATAGTATGCACTATGATATCTATTGATGACTTTTGAAAGAGTGGAACTTGCATTTTTTAGAAAAATTATGTGAGATTTTCTCTGTTTGCAGCTTTTACTCTTGCATGGAGCTACTTTATGGTACTATTGAAGGATCCTGGATCGGTACCAGAAAATTGGATATTGGTTAACGAAGCAGAGAGTATGGAGGCTGGTAGTTCGTCGTTGCCAGAACTTGTACCGTCTGAGGCTGCTGCTAATTATTCCTCTGTAGATAGTGTGGAGAGAAGACCTACAGCCTATTGTCATCGATGCCGAAATGGAAAGCCACCACGTTGTCATCACTGCTCTGTTTGTAAGCTACATTACTTTTACAGTACTTTCTCTTTGTTTTTTTTCACATCAACCCGTGGGTTATTATTATGTTTATGTAATTAGATTGGATTATTATGCGCAGAAATAGATTGGTCTTCTTAATTATACCCTTACCTATCTATCATTCTGGCTTTATTTCTGAATGTTATTTTACTCGTAATAGTTATTTTTACAGTTTCTTTTGTAGACCTTGTATATTATCAGATGTGTCAAAAGATTCAGCTATTTGATATTTCACAAATAGTTAATTGGGATATCCGAGTCTACTGACTGACCTTTTTTTGTATGTTTATGTACATTAGTCTTGTTCTTTTTCAACGCATTTCAAAGATTAGTTTAAATGACCCACCCCCCACATCTGATTATTTAGAACTTATACTTGAGATTGTTAAAGTTTATTTAGATCTTTCTATAATGACATGTAGGCCAAAGATGTGTTCTTAAGATGGATCATCATTGCATTTGGGTTGTGAATTGTGTTGGAGCATGCAACTACAACTTCTTTCTTCTTTTCTTGGTAAACTCTCACCTCTCCCTTTGGGTTTTAGTAACTAGTAAGAGAGTTTTCTGTCGTAGTCGTAGTATTTGATAAATATTGTAGTTTTTTTTGTTTTGGATGGAAAGCACATGGAAATTTTGAAGTTCCATTACATCCTACTGAGCATGATAAGGATGCGGTGTTGCCGTAGCCGTAAGTGTCCAGTTCGACCTTTGTGGCCTCAAATTTAACTCACCACTACCCTAATCGATTTCTTAATTACAGAGAGGCCTATGTATCTTATGAAAATGTGCAAAAGCCGGTCTTTGTTTTTTGATAGTAAAGGTCTCATTCCATTATTAAATTTTTAGGTTCACGAGAAGAAAAGAGCAGTTCAATGGAAGTATAACCTAGGAAGGAAGAAAAACTTTGAGCAGGTGATACACTTGATATGCCATCAAGGACCCTTCTCTCTTTATCAGTAGATGATCATTCTCATCATGCTCATATGTTGATGAATTTGTTCATTGTTGCTTAAATATTTTCTCGTACAGTTTTATATAGTTTGCTGAAAACATAGGTTATTAATCTTAGAGTGTGTTTGACATGATTTTTAAACGATGAAAACTGTTTTTACCAATCATAAACATTTTTTTTTAAAATTTTATGTATTTTTGGAGAAGACGTTGACTTAGCGTTTGTTTTTTTTTTTCCAAAAAATAGTTGAAAGAAAAGTGTTTCACGCAATTACAAAAGTCATCCGTAATCTACTCGTAGTAGAATGCGAATCGAGATTGCAATTGTATGTGACGGGAACTGGGAAGAGAGAATATGATAATTATTAATTTTGAGGTTTTCTAATGCAAAATTATGTTCATCTATCCTACTAAGAGGGGAAATGTCTCGTTAACCAATTAGTGAAAACAATTCTGATGTGCCCCTGGAAAGCGAGATATATTTCATCTGCACGGAAATAGTCTCCCAATGTAGTCTTATGTTTAGATCTTATATTGTTATGAAGACTTATGTTCTTTCCTCGGTTTAAGGTTTTTGGGACAAAGGCGGCGCTATGGCTTCTCCCGTTATTTTCAAAGGAGGATTTAGAGAACATTCCTGCACTTCGAGGCTTGGAATTCCCAACTCGTTCTCATGCAGAGGCTTGATGCTTTTTCACTGTATTCTAATCAGTATAATATATCGTCTTGCTTTTCTTTATATTCTTATATAGATTCAGGTCTGAAAACTCGTGCTTTGATCCTCCTATGACTGAGTGTTTCTAGTTAAGTTTGACATTTTTAATCAGGTGGAATTGTAAAAAAAAACAACTAAAATTCCTTAGAAGTATAGTTATTTTAGGAACCAATTATGATTTTACACTAATGCATAGCTTTTTTTTAAAATTTATTTATTGATGATAATATCTCATTAGTCAATAAGTGAAAACAAAAATTTAAAAAGCTAGTAAGAAAATATTGCTCGTAATTTATTAATAATATAGAAATGTCACCTTGTTTAGGCATTGTATATATTTTTTGGGAGTGTCAACCGTCAACGGATTTAGACATCTTGAGTCATGGAGTCCTTAGATAGCACCCTTGGAAAAATCGCATTCTAATTTTTAATTGGAAGCTAGAAATATGGGAGAAGCCACTGCATCATATGAAAGAGTTAGGTCACGTCAGATTCGGTTTTGGATTCTTTCTGGATCAATAAAAACTGGGGGAGGCAATATCCTTTCTTAGCCTTTCCTCCTTGATATCATGATGTGGACTGTTTTTTTAATAATATTTATATGTCTGAGTTTTATAATTAATTATAATATTTGGTTATTATGCTTTGTTAATTGTGGAAATCTGTGTGTATTTTATTGTACTTCAACTAAATTTCATTTGATAGTCCTTATCATTAAAGATTTATGTTAATTTCAATGGAAAATTGACTCTAATAATACAATGATAATTTTATGAGTAATAAAGATTATAATATCCAAAAGAAGTAAAAAAAATTCTGAATGAAAATTAACCTAATTTACTAATGGGTCAATGACAGACCATTGTAAAGATTCATTCTAGTGTCTGTATGGTAAACAAATTTTTTAAACCTACAATGATCAAATTAGTACAAAATAGTAGAGTATATGGATTAAATACATAAATTAACCTTTTATTCTCTATCCTTTTAAAACAAATAAAAAATACACATTTCATACAAATTTTCTATCAACAAACTTCAGCCCTCTTTAAGCTCTCTTCTAGGGAATTTTTGCTTGGTCTAGTAACAAGTCTCGATAAGCTGTCGCAATCAGGCAATTCGTTAAAAGAGATATCTGATCGGGGGATGAACTCGAAAAACAAGAAAGAAACAAAAGGGAGGAGGGTCAGTCGCCCCTGTGTGGGAGGGGTCAAGCTTGGAGACTTCTCATTTGTGGGGAATCAAACTATCACGCAACTTGCATTCCGGTTTCACATATCGAATGGGGGAGTTCCGGTTTTCTAAGATCTGTTTCTGAAAATAAAAATAAAAATGAGGCTTTAAATATTTAGCTATTTGTGCAATAATTATAATTGATGACAATCAAATGTAAATGACAATTTTCTCTCATTAAAATAACAATAGAATATACACAGCGTGGGAGAAAGGAAAGATTAGTAATCAAATCCTAGTATTTTAGTATGATTATTGAAACTGTGACATCTGCTCAATTATACAGAATAATGCTGATGACACAGCTTCAAGATGCTCGTATTTTTAGCATTGACTTGGGCTAAAACCACCTTGTTAACCAATAATCAGTCAATATGATAGGTTATTTCTCTTTAATAGAGGGGTTTTTTATTCCAAGTTTTTTTTTCTACTTTTTTTTTTGAAACTGTGAGGTAACGAGACGAGAATGAGACATCGTATGGAAAAAGACTAAAAACGAACAATTTTGTTTGACTTTGATGTGACCCACCTCAGTTTGACTTAGTTTGAGAATTTTTAACCTCTCTAACGGAAGGGTAAACTTATAACCAAAACAAGAAAAAAGAAACAATTGTAAAAGAAGATTTTTCCACATATATAGCAGCCAGTAACATTTAATCATTCTTGATATCATCTTCTAATTTCAGTTGATTGATCAAAACCCAAGGATGAAACTGAGGAAGAATTGCTGTCCATGGAAGTGCAGAAATTAGAGATGAAGAAAGAGATGAAAACAAAGATAGGAGTAATCATCAAAACAAGACTAAAGGGAACCATCCACAGATTCTTGTTTGAAGCATGGAATTGAATCACCCACCAAGCCATGATAATCCCTCCCAACAAGCTCATCACAAATAAAACCAGACATAGCCATCCCTTCTTATACTGTATGTTCTTCTTGTGTTCCCTCTCTTTCTCTTCTTTCATTGCTGACTCCATTGAAGCTCTCCTTCCAAAGAAAAGAATCAAACTGGCCCGGACACTCACGGTCACGGATAAAAAAAGAAGATAGAATTACAGAAAGGAATAGATGTTAAGTTTGTTTTAATGGAAAAGATAAGTGATGGATTTGAAGAAGTTGTTTAAGAAGAGAGAGAGAGAGGAAAGAGTGATGGAGGAGAGTTAAGATTTTTTGGAAGTAAAATAAGCAAAGTCTAATTGAGTAGCCACATCACGCTTGCCTTTTTGTCAAGGTTGTTTGATTGTTAATGAAAGGGGAAATCAATATAAATTACACGTCTGGTTTTGCAATTGGCATATATATAGAGTAGCTTATATCTAGGGTAAATTTGTATGGCTTTTTTTATTATAATATAGTTGTATAAAACTCTTATTATGCTTTCTTAGTATGATATTGTTCGGGTTCAAACTCGTATGGATTTGTTTTTTTATCGTGACTAGAGATGTTCTTATCACTCGTTAACTATTATATTCACTTTTAACCCCATGTGGAATTTAGACCATACCCTTAAGATTGATGTAAAAGTAAATGTTTTATTTGGACTAGTGAACCAAAATTTCTCTATTTTTCTTCTTGACTTTGTTTTTTATTTTTTTTTGAAATAATTACTCATTGACCGAATTATGGACCAAAATCCATTCTCCTAGTTTTAAAAAAATATATCCATCTGTCTTAAATTTGATAAGAAAACAAAATACACGTTATTAATATAAAATAATTTCAACTTTCAATTTATTATGTGCAGGTGGTTACTATGAATACTCGTGTAGAGATTTATCATAAAACGAGGACGATTTGGTGTAATATTTATTCATACCAATTATTATTACTTCAAAGTGTGGACTTTTATTGACCTACCAATTCAAGAGAGAATGAATAAATTTCTCTGAACAAATTTTATAATATTTTGTATTCAAACTTTATAATTATTGATAGGGAGTATAATATGTACATAAATTTAGAATTTAACGAAAAATTTTCATTAATAATTTTAATGCTAAAACTTTTTTTTTTAAAATTAAAAAAATCATGAAACTTTGTTTGGATCAGAAATTAGTTCAACCTAACAATCAATATGATTACCTCTCTTATTGGTGATATGAATCGATATCTAAAAGAATGAGTTGGCGTCTCTCATAATTTGGTCAGAAAACATTTATAGAGGTATTAAAGAAATTAAAACTTTTTAAAATAATTTATATATCAACAATATCAAATTAAACCAAGAAAATACAAGATGAAGAGCGTTTTGAATCCTTAGCCATATCATTGTGAGGTAAGCTTGGCTCATGGAATGGAGCCAATTACCAAGGGGTAGTTTTGTAAACTTATGAGGTTAATTAAAGTGGAAAAATAATTTATATTATAAGAACAATAAATTTCTATATATAATTGTTTCCCATAAAAACTTTTGAGGGAGATTAGGGACTTAAATTATGTTAAAATAGGATATAGATATGATCAAATAAAAGCAGTACTATTTCGCCTGTAAAACTATAATTTTATTTTCTTTAATAATACACGATTTTAGAATGTTTTAATTTGACAGAAGAGATCGTAATATTTGAAAAATTTGTGAAGAGATGAAGCTCAACACAATACTAAAATATAATCAAACATTTGTCACTAAATATATCAACAATAATTTTATGATTACCTTGTATTTTTATCACTAAAGTGAGTGTGGTCTCTCATGACATATATAACACACGTCATTTATTTATTTTTTAAAAATTCTTAATATAATAATATGCATATTAATTGAAGGTAAAGGTAGTTAAAGACATTTAATGTCTTTTTAATTGATTTGGAACAAATCCATAAGGCATGACAAATGCAAGGGGAGAAAAAGAGATGAACAAAAGTCAATTAGTATTTTAATTTTCATAATCACATAACAAAAAAACAAAAACGAAAAAACTCCAGCAAACTCTATAACATATAGATCTTAATCATCATCATTATAATCTGATTTATTCTTGAGGTGATTGATCATTGTTATCTATGGAATTGCAGAAACTGGAAATGAAAACAGAAATCAAAACAAAAATAGGTGTTATCATCAAAATAAGACCAAAAGGCACCATCCAAAGCTGCTTATTTTCTTGAATGGAATTGAAATTCCAACCAACCAATAAAATGCTTGCCAAAATTACCATTGATATCAATCTCATCTTCAAGCTGTTCTTCTCTTCCCTTCAACCCCCCAACAAGCTTTTGAGGGGGAAAAAAAAGCTTGAAATGCTAAGAAAGTCATAAAAAGAGGGAGAGCGAAAGGGAAGATTACGTCTCAGTATTTGATTACGATCATTGATTTGAAATAATTTATGATAATCTCATTGTACTAAAGAAATATTTATGCACGCCTTTCTATAATATTTATCGGAAATTTTCCTGATATTTTGGGATGGATTTTCGAGTGCCTTTTGTTACGTTGTATATAATTGTATTTATAACAATTCCCAACTCCAATTTGGATTAGTAAACCTAAATTTTTTTTATCTATATTTCATGTTTTCTCCTTTAGAACGTATCTTTATTTGATGTAGGCACTTCTGCTTTGGTAAATTTCAGCTAATTAAAATAGAGTTTGAATGTGAACTTTAGAAAGGATATAACTTGAATATGATATAGAAACAAAAATGGAACGTCACCTTCATTTCATTTCCAAACCATATATATAATATAATACTTGTTAGTTTCCTATTCTTTTGAGTTGTTAGGTAATAATCTTTTTGTTTGTGTTTTGATTTAGACAAAGTTAATTCCTATGTTGGGTTAATTGATTTCTCTAACTTTAGATATTTTTAGTTGTGGGTTTCACATAAAATTGCATATTAAATAATGATTCCATTGGTAGAAAAATGTTGAGAAATCCTTTGTATTAGTTTGTTTTGGAAGGTTTAATTAATTTCTTCTAAAACTAAGAAATTGTTGCTCATCTACTCATAAACGTTAGATGTCAAGTATTCGAGTGGAGAATTTATCGAATGAGGCTCTCGCACACAATTCTTTTCATGACTATTGGATATATGATTTTAATGGGAGAAAGTATTATTTACATGAGAGACAATATCATTTATATAAATCAAATGATTATAAAGAAGTGATATTGTGACGGTTGTATTAAATAATTTTTCATTTGAGTGAGCTGACACTAGAGATTTATACCCTCTTGCATGAATTTTAAAGTGAGGATATGATACTATTGATATACTTAGAGATGGTAAAATTCTTCGCGGGGCCCCGACCCTATAGGGTAGGGTTAGGGTCTGGGTGAAAAATTTCCCTCCGATTTGTTATAGGGTACAGGTATGAGAATACATCCCCACCCTGCCCCCGAACCCGATTTTTTAAGAATATCTTATGTATTTTGTTTACTTTTATCTTTATTTATTAAAAAATATATATAAAATATGATTATATTAACTAATAAAATATAAAAATGTTTAGTATTATGTATTCTTTTTTACTTAAAAATGTATATTTTAAATTTATATTTCATTTTTATATTTCTTTTTAAATAAGAACTAAAATGTAAAATGAGGAATTTTCCCCGCGGGGAACTCGATCCCCAAATGGGGAATCCCCGAACCCGACCTCGAATTTTTTATTAGGGGATAGGGTAGGGTATGGGGATTAAAAATCCCCGTGGATTAGGGGATGGGAAGTGCATCCCTGACCCCGCCCCGCCCTGTTGCCATCCCTAGACATACTTTTACTTCGAAATATTACAGCCATTAACAGTTTTTTCCACCCAAAAGTAAGATGTAGTAAAATTTTGACTTTTTTTTATAAATAATATT
The DNA here is from genome assembly GCA_028015215.1 of Gynostemma pentaphyllum. NCBI lineage: Eukaryota > Viridiplantae > Streptophyta > Magnoliopsida > Cucurbitales > Cucurbitaceae > Gynostemma > Gynostemma pentaphyllum. The sequence continues at coordinate 49,172,306 of CM051350.1, read as the reverse complement.
TTTTAGTTTATTAAATTAATAAATTACTTTCATTACTTTTATTTTCTTTTATATTGGAAATTTGGAATGACGAATTTCCATATTATTCTTTATGGTGGTTATGACAATAAGGATGATTTAAATTAAAATTCAGTAACTTTTCAAGTTTAGTTAATATTAATAAATTCATTAACTTCTTTTTCCTTTCATTAAGTTAATAAATTTAAAATAAAATTCTAACTTTTGTCTAGTTTAAAAATTAACTATTTAAAAAAAGTATCGTCCCCTTTTGGGTCAGCCCAAGCAAAATTTCAAGAGGGTATCTATCTAGTGTATATTGCTTCCTCCTCTATGTTGTCACTCAAGCCCAAGCTTGTTTGATAAGGCCCAATATAGTTCTACGAGCCCATTACGAATACAAAAGACAGGGATCTTAAAAGGTAATTGTAAATAAAACATTCTCCATTACATTATATATCAATCAAAATAAAAAACTAAATTTTGGGACTCTGAGATATTATTATGTGGTCTTGGTCAACTTGGTTATTCAGAAACAAATTGAAATTAGTCAACATAAAAAAAATATAAAAATGTATGAAGAAATCGAGCTAAGCATTTTTTTAGGAATAAAATCAAGATAAGCAGTAATTTAAGTTGACCCTCCGTTGAACACACCATACGCATTTAGAATATTCTCACATTACATCAGCATTTATTTTTAAATTCTGTTTAGTGTGTATAATTTTTATTCTTGTATCAATTTAGAATATGCATTTTTTAAAAACTACATATAAATCTTTAAATTTATATTTATATCGATTTTATGTTTGGTTAAAAACTATTTTTTCCCGGTCAATATGAGCATAGCTCAACTGATTAGACATATACTCTTTTCCTTTGAGGTTGAATGTTCGAGTCCCCCCTCCCCCACTTTGATGTAATCTAAAAAAAAAAAAAAAACTATTTTTTCCCTAAACTTTTGAAAGTTGTTTTGGTCTTTCAAATTTGCATAAGTTTCTAGTTTAGTCCTACTCTTATCACGTGGTCTATTTTTTAACCTATTAACCCAAATTTTCAAATTTATAATATTGAGAAAATGATTTTGTTTCGTAGTTTGATAGTAAAGTAAAACTTATATTTGAACAAGGCGAAAATAGATAAAATCATAAGAATATTTGTACCTGTTCGATAAAAAAATTGAAATGGTGGGATATATTATTATTTTCTAAAAATTGATAGGGCGAGTGAGGGGACTATAATCTTATCATCGTCTTGTAAAGATATGAAAAATAGTATCACATAGTTTTTATTGTTATAGATTAACAAAAACAAAAAAGATAAAAAATTAAGGGGACTAAAACAAAATATTAAGTAAATTTTGAGGACTAAAATAAAACTTTTAAAAGTTTAGAGATCAAAATATAAAGAGTATCAAAATTTATAGATTAAAATATGTTTAAATTATTATTATTATTTTATTTTTCAATTTAATTTATATACTTTTAAACTTTTTATAAAAAAATATATAAAAATTACATCAAATTGGAGAAAAACAGACTAACTGTTCAATCATTATTTGATTAAAATAAAACTTTAAATTTTTTATTTAAATTATTATATTTTAATTAAATATTATAATCAAATAATAAAAAAGTTCAACTAATTAGACATCTACTCCATTCTCTTGAAGTTGAATGCTCGAGTTTTTTCTTCTTTAAATTGATGTAATATCTATAAAAAAAAATAAGAAAGTTTAATTTCAATAAAGTTAAAAAGAAACTAGAAAATGTAACAAAAGAGAAGCACAGCCACGGAACATTCATGTCGGACTAAGGAATCTTACAAATACACAGGACCCCACGTTATCCAATCATTCTTAAAACGCAGCTGCCCCCTCTCCCTCTCTCATTTCCCGAAACCAAAACCAAAACAAGCCCAAAGAAATTTTGTAATCATTTTCGATTCATCAAAATCACCACAGATTCCAATTTGGTTTTGGAAAATTCGCAAAATTTGAGTCGGAAAGAGAAAATGAACGTAGTAAAAAAAACTCCGGCGACGAGGACACGTGTCGGAAAATACGAGCTCGGAAAAACTCTGGGCGAAGGTACTTTTGCTAAGGTGAAGATCGCCAAAAACGTTGAAACTGGCGATTATTTCGCCATCAAGATTCTTGACCGTGAAAAAGTTCTTCGCCATAAGATGGTCGAACAGGTATACGATCATCATATTCTTGTTTTTTTTTAAATTAATAATTTAAGATCTGTAATTTGTTGATGATTTTGTTGGTTTACAGATTAAAAGAGAGATTTCGACGATGAAATTGATAAAGCATCCTAACGTTGTTAGTATTTTTGAGGTATAAAGTTCTGTTTTTGTTTCCTCGTATTCATAACAGGACAGACATTGGTTGTTGGTTTGCATGTAAATGGATATTGATTGCTTATAATGTTTTTAAAAAGGATGAGAGCGAGTTTAATTATTCAGGCTCCGTTTCATAATCATTTTGGTTTCTTAAGCTTGTTTTGTTATTTTTTCAAACTTTAAGTATGTGATTACTTGATTCTTATGATGAAAGGTTTTAAGTTTTAGTGAAAGCTAGATTGAGTGATTCATTGGCATTGATGTTAAGCTTGTTTGTTAGTTTCTCTTGTTTTTGTTTTTGTATTGCCTTTTCCCTGTTTTTACCCTTTCACTAGAGGATGCCCTTTGTAAGTTTTAGGTATACATGTTTTCTTCGGTTACTATATTACTTAATTATGCAAAAGTTGTTATATTCCGGTTTTTTGTGTTGTTTTTTTCTAAATCTTCATTCAAATAGGTCTAGGTCCATGCAAGTTCTATAAGCATTAAAAGGCGATAATTTTATAGAATTACCTGGAAAAATTTCTTGTAATTCCGGGGTGGCTTCCTTTTGTATCTTTCTTTTCATTAATCAATGAAATGTTTTGTATTCAAAACAAAAAAAATTCATGCATTTATACCTTTGAATGCAACCATGAGTTTACTAAAAAAGAATTACCTGTTAAAAAAATTATTGAATAACATGTGTGCACTACAAAATGGTACTTCGTGACGAGATGGATATACATATCTCAAGCTAAATGGTAGTTTTTCCCCTCTTTGTCCGGAAATCTCAAAAAATAACATGAAATGGTATAGATTCTTGAGAAAAGAAACTGAGAGTTTTCAATAATATGGCTAAGAATGACAAGAAAATAAGATTTTTCTTGGATGAATATGTTGAAACTTTCTCCTGTTCTTTTTTACAGGTTATGGCCAGCAAATCAAGAGTCTATATCGTTTTGGAATTTGTGAACGGAGGCGAGCTCTTTGACAAAATAGTAAGGCACTACTGAATGCTGATTGAGATTCATTTTCATTTTCTTATCTTACATCTGTATCTTGATGATCATTTTCTTTTTCTTTTTTTTTTAATCTAAGTTTACGTGTATGATAATGTCCATGTCTTTGAGATTCCAAATCAGCACCTGTTATTATTGTCTATACACTATAATTTTGTTGGACATTTGAATTTACAGGCCACAAAGGGACGGCTTGGAGAGGATGAGGCGAGAAAATATTTCCAGCAACTTATTAATGCTGTAGACTACTGTCATAGTAGAGGCGTGTACCATCGAGATCTGAAGGTTTCAAATGATATACCTTATCTTTCTTCAAATTTTAAATTAATGTTTGCAATTGGAGTAGTGGAGTCTGATTCACTACTGTGTTTGCTTTTGCAGCCTGAAAATCTTCTTCTGGACTCATATGATGTTCTTAAAGTGACTGATTTTGGATTGAGTGCATTTTCGCAGCAAGTCCGAGTGAGTACTACTTGTATTTTGCCTGAAAATTTTCTTTGTCCAAGTTTTTATTTTTCCAGTTTATTTGTTGTTTTTTTTGGTAATTCAGTTTATTTGTTCTTCAAATGTTTATATTCTTTCATTACAACTTTAGTTCCTTATCTTATTGGTAAGAATAAAAATCATGGGTTGTGTTAATAATAAATTATCGAACTTGCTTCTGTTGAATTTTTAATACACGAAAATCCTTGTCATATTGAGGTTGCTGCTTTATTTTGGTATCAAATTCATTACTTCAGACATTATCATTTTGCTTTCAAATAATGTTGATGAAGTTATCACTTACATGATTATTGCAGGGGGACGGTCTTCTTCACACTGCCTGTGGGACCCCGAACTATGTAGCTCCTGAGGTGTAGATCCTTTATTCTTATTTTCCATTGGGAGGATTTTGTATTTCTATATCTGAGTGAGATTGAAGTTTATATTTTCTGTGCAAACTTGTACTAAGTTATTGCTTTTTATTATGATATATAATATCAGGTTTTTAATGATAAAGGATATGATGGTACATCATCTGATATTTGGTCTTGCGGTGTCATACTTTTCGTTCTTATGGCTGGGTTTTTGCCTTTTGATGAGTCAAATCTCATGGCTCTGTATAGAAAGGTCAGTACTTTTTTTTCATTTTATTCTTCTTACTTGTACGAAGGTGGAGTTCTTTAAATCTTAGTATGTTTGATATCAATTTTAGATTGCTAAGGCTGATTTCTGCTTTCCACCGTGGTTCTCAAATGGTGCTAAAAAGTTAATTCGTCGTATTCTTGATCCAAACCCTCTTACCGTAAGTTCATTAACTTTCATTTTATTTTACTTTTTTTTTTAAATGTTCTTCTGCAAAGTTTGTCTATGTTTTTCATTTCTCCCATATGTTGGATGCATGGTTGGAGAGCAATGGAGGTCATTAATGTTTTGGTACATCGGAAGTTGTAATTAATATTTTAATGGTTACTTACTCTAAGCCATCCTATTCTTTTCAATATGTGCTGCAGCGAATAACCATATCTGAAATTCAAGAAGATGAATGGTTTAAGAAGGGCTATACCCATGCTCATTTTCAAGTGGAGGAGGATGTAACTCTTGATGATATTGATGCTGCATTTAGTAGCTCAAAGGTAAGAACTTTATTACAAAACAATGGATTTTGAGCCAGAAGTCAGTGTGGTATTTATGAGATTTAAGATGTCACAAATTCCTCCTAAAGATTTTTTGTTTTTTTTCTTTCAATATTGCAGGAACATCTTGTGACTGAAAGAAAAGAAAAGCCTGTATCCATGAACGCTTTCGAGTTCATCTCTAGATCACCAGGTTTCAGTCTTGAAACTCTATTTGAGAAGCAAAAGGTATTTATGTCATAGCAATTCTGTGTGGTTTGTTGAGTTGTTATCTCAATTTTTCATGTATTCATGAAAAACAAGAACAAAAGGCCCCCTGGATTACAAAAAAACGCTCCAGTTGGGGGCAATGGACGAGGGGGGGTAATTACAAAATAATTTAGATTTAGAAGCCCAAAGAGACGTAAATCTGACAACTAGGTCCCATAACTCATTCGTCTCCAAACTTTCATCTTGAAATAATCTTTTGTTCCTCTCCCACCAAACAAGCAGAGAATCGCTCAAACCGCGTGACGCCAAATCACGTACGCTTTCTTCTTGAGATCCACCCCACATAAGAACCCATAAATGATAGAATGAATCTGAGAAGGCCTTGGCCCATGGAGAGGAAAGAAATCGAACAGCTTGGACCAAATCTGGGAGGTAAACCTGCAATCCCAAAACAGATGCATCGCATTCTCGCCACTGTTTTTACATAAAATACATCTGTCCGGATAGAGAGTGAAGGAAGGGTATCGTCTCTGAATTTTGTCATTCGTATTCAGCCCGCCATTGAGGAAAGTCCACAAAAAAACCTTCACCTTCTTAGGGTAGTTATCCCTCCAAATAGCTTGGATAAAATCAATCGGGGGAGAAGAAACCGTTTTAAAAAGAGCACCAAAAGCGTTCTTGCAAGAGAAATTATCCCCTCCACCCAGCCACACTCTACTGTCCATAGAAGAATCAGGTTTGACCCTACTAAGCAGCATCATCATTGAAATAAAGTCATCGCCTTCACTGTCCTTAAGGTTCCTTCGAAACGTAAGATTCCAAGTATCACAACACGGGTCCCAACACTCATTAACAGTGGCCTGAGGAGCAAGAGCAAGTCTGAACAGAGTAGGAAAAACATCCTTCAAGGGTCTACCAATTTTAAGCCAGTTATCAGCCCAGAAATTAATTTTTGTACCATTGCCAAGTTTGAAAGCAGACAAAGAAGCTAAGCAACCATCCAAATTGGCAATGGCCTTCCAAGGACTACGATAGGAACAATTAGAATTAGCCACCGTTTTCCAACCATTGTCAGACACCCTGTGACCAACCCTGATAACCGAGACCCACAGCGAATCTTCCTCAAGTGGTAATCTCCATAACCATTTTAAGAGGAGAGATTTGTTTCTTTTAATAATACCACCGAAAGCCAATCCTCCTTTGTCAATGGGTTTGGCAACCTTATCCCACTGAACCAGGTTAGAACCACCATCCTTACACACCCCTTTCCAGAAAAAATCTCTCAAAAGCCTCTCCACCGTTTTAGCAACTCCAACAGGAATTGAGAAAATAGAAAGATAGTAAGTGGGAAGATTGTTAAGAACAGCTTGCACAAGAGTTAACCTACCTCCTTTAGACATCAACACATTCCTCCATCTATCAATACGTTTGGAAATTTTTTCCACCACCGTATCCCAAAAGGTTTTGCAACGAGGGTTACCTCCCAAAGGCAGACCGAGATAGGACAGAGGTAACTTAGCATCCCTACAATGAAAAGTAGCAGCCACCTTCTTAACAAAAGCTTCATCAAGATTGATACCAGCCACCACTGTTTTTTCCAAATTGAATTTAAGCCCAGAAATCTTCTCAAACACCTGAAGGACAGCAAGAATATTACCAATTTTATCTTCCTCAGCCGTAGAGAAAATGATTGTGTCATCTGCAAACTGTAAGTGAGAAATAGAATCTGCACCAGCCCCCGAAGAGAAACCAGAGAAGAGACCAAAGGATTCAGCACTAGTAATCAGTCTACTCAGGGCATCTGCAACCAGGGTAAAGAGGAAAGGGGAGAGGGGGTCCCCCTGACGCAAACCACGGCTCGCTTTGAACTTCGATCTTGGCTTACCATTAATGATAAAAGAATAATTAACGGAAGAGAGGCAGCCCATAATCCATTTCCTCCATCTTGAACCGAAACCTTTGGCTCTCATCACTCCGTCCAGAAAGTTCCAGTCAACACAATCGTAAGCCTTCTCCAAGTCAAGTTTAAAGATCAAACCTGTCTTTTTAGAAACCCTTCGGCTTTCCACCAGCTCATTCGCAATCAGGATGGAATCAACAATTTGTCTATTGCCTATAAAAGCGTTCTGAAACTTCGAAATGGTCTTAGGCAGAACCACTTTTAATCTGTTAGCGAGCACTTTAGCCAAAACTTTATACGGCCCTGTCGTAAGGCTAATAGGTCTAAAGTCTTTCACAGCTTTGGCATCCACCTTCTTCGGAATAACAGCAATGTAAGTCTCATTAGTGATCCCATTAACCACACCATTTTGAAAAAACTCTTGGAACATTCTCAAAAAATCCTGCTTAAGAATGTTCCAAGTGTTTTTAAAAAAATCAACAGTGTACCCATCGGGCCCAGGGGCTTTCGAACATCCAAGACTCGAAATGGCATTCCATATTTCCTCCTCAGAAAAGGGTCTTTCCAACGAACCCACCTCGTTTTCTTCCAAGGGACACCAATTGAGATTTTCAGGGATATATCTGGGGCCAGAGTCTTTAGTATAAAGGGAGCTAAAAAAACCATAGAATTCCAAGTCAATCTCGTTATCAGTAAGGAGGCAAACCCCTTGAGAAGAGAGAATTTCAGAGATGAGCGCTTTCTTCCTTCTACCTGTCATGATCCTATGGAAAAAGCTCGTATTCTCATCACCTTCTTTAAGCCAACGCTGCTTCACTCTTTGACCCCAGAAGATATCTTCTTTGGCTACAATATCAAGAATGTCAAGGCGAGCCTGCTTCCTTTGATCGACTTGCAGGGGAGAAAGGCCTTGAGATTCATCGAGACAGTCAAGAGATTGAATAAGGGAGGTGAGGTGTATTTTCTGGGAATTGATATTACCAAAAACCTCCGTATTCCATGAACGAAGTTTGCCTTTCAGGAGCTTTAGTCTTGAAAGTAGTGAATAACCAGCCCACCCCTTATTCTCCAACGCCTTCCACCACCCATCAACAGAGGCTAGGAAGGTAGGATGGGAAATCCACATGTTCTCAAAACGGAACGGGCTAGGCCCCCAAGAGAATCCACCAGAATGCAACATAATGGGATAATGATCAGACACCAATCTTTCCAATCTCGTGACTCTAGCCTCAGAGAAAAAATCAAGCCAGCTAGAATTAAAGAGAAATCTATCGATACGAGAGTGAGTGCCTGAATCGTTCATTCTGGACCATGTGAAGACGCCATTGGTCATAGGAGGGTCTTGTAAGGCAAAGTTGTCAATAAAGGTGTTGAAGTCCTTCATGCTTTTAGTAAAGATACGGCCAAAAGACTTCTCCGAGGACCACTTGCAGACATTAAAATCCCCACCAAGGACCCAAGGGCCTCACAAATACCACCCAAGGCAGAGACTTCATCCCAAAATTGCTCTCTTTCACCCTTTCTGGGAGGGCCATAGATTCCAGATAACCAAAAGGAGGAGGAGTCAGAGACGGAAAGGAGCAAGGAAAGAGAGAAGGCCCCCGAAAAGACCTCTTTAATCTCAAAAGCTGGATCACTCCACATAATCAGAATCCCCCCTGAACTACCAACCGCATCCAGAGCAGACCACGCCACATTCCTCGAACTCCACAAGGATTTCACAAGCCCTCTGTCGATACTCTTCAACTTAGTCTCTTGAAGGATAACAATATCAGGTCTATGCTTACGAATAACTTCCTTAATAACGCTCCTCTTATCAGGAGCCCCCAAACCTCTAACATTCCAGGAGACAATTATCATCAACAACCTGATGACCCGTAGCCCTCTTCGAGTTGCTTCTATCATAGTTAACAGAAGAAGTAAGATTTTTTAATTCTCTTTTCCCAATTGTGTTTCTATTGGAACCGCCCCCTTTTTTAGCTCTTCGACCTGTTTTTGAGATGATCTTCATATTCGTATCATTCAGCCAGTCCCCCAGTTTAACTTTGTTCTCCCCTTTACTATCACAAACAAAACCTGACGAAGTGATGTAAAGGTCATGATCCTCCTGATCCTCTGAGCTTCTATCGCTGTAGGTCTCCACTTGCCTAGCCCTTTGAAACTCTCCATCTTCATGTATCATGGCTAACGGCGTTGCCCCAGCACAAAGAAAGTCAGAGTTATTGATCTCCCTCCCTATGGAACCGCCCTCTTCAACAGATCTAAGGGACCGAGTTTCAGGGACAAAGTCTTCCTGAGAATCAACAACAAAATCACTAGGAAGACTGGAGAGGAGATCTTCAGAATCACATTCCTTCGAATCTGCCTTACCTCCTCTATTATCTCCATTAGAGAAATAAACCTCCTTCGAAGAGAAAGACGCTGAAGTCTTGCCTTTTCCTTCCCCCGTCTGCCGATTGAGGATTTTAACTTTCGTTGGATCAGGATATTTTTTATCCACCGCCTGACTACAGTGGGCTTGAGAGAAGGTAGTTTCATGACCTTCTTTAAGCCCATCCTCGTAATTACATAAGGAATAAGAGGTCCTTTTATCAGGAGGTTGAGAATGGGCCTCAATAACTTTCCCCGGCCCATCAGAAAGCCCAAAACCATTACAAATTTGAAAATCCTCCAATCCCGCGTTGGCCAAAGCGTCGGCCCCACCTATCCCCAGCTGTAAACCACTCCCCTCGAGACAGTGACGGCTCGAAGGTTTGTCTTCAGTCTCCGCCTCCTTCATGCCAGTCTGCAAACCAGACCTATCATAGGTCTGATGATTTTTCTTGGAAACCTCCCCCATTTGTCTTGTAACTTCCTTCCTTGCCAAACCTGTTTCGCACGGTGGTTCGCCGGAACAAAGCACCTTCTTCCTTTTACCTGTGACACCGACCCAATTTCCCAGGTCATCTTCAACCACCGAATTCTCCATAAAAAACTCCTCTTCTAACTCCTTAGAAATGGATCCATGGATCTTCTTCATCTTCTTCAAAAGCATAGGAACCGAGAAATGGGTTGTTATTTGGGCTGTGAATGAGTGACCTTCCTCATCCTTCACCTCAACTTCCGCCGGAACGAAGCCAGTGAAATTACCTCTAACCTTCACATAGGCCTCCATAGTTTCCCTAAACAAAAAAGTCTTTGAAGACGTTTCAATAAAGCCCCCACATCTATCACCCACAAATTTGAGAGTTTCAAAATTCCAAAGATGGATTGGTAAGTTTCTAATCTTAAGCCAGCCACCAAACGAAGGGACAAGGTCCATTTTGGCGTGTAACTCAGGGTTCCAAAACTCGAACCTGATCTGGAACAAATCCAGCTTCCTCCATCTAAATTCCAATCGCAACGCTGATATAATGTCCACCCAATCTTGATGGAAAAACCTCCTTGTCAGTACTATCGTTTTTTCCCATTCTATCCTCTCGAACGAGCTATTAATTCTTGGAGAGATGTAATTTAAAAGATTTTCCCCACCAACCTCCTCTTCCTCATTAATGGCCTTGCCCCGTTCAAACTTCAATGATTTTGGCTTGCTCATCTTATTAGTACTACCCTCATTATTACCCCTAACGGCATCAGCGAAGGACACATCCTGGACCACATCTCGCTGAAGTAGTCAGAAGATCCACACGTCTTCCCGGGTAGTCTTCAATCAAGTTCATAAACAATATCCAACCTTTGAGTTTTTCCCCTTCAGGAACCAAGATGCTGCACTTATGGCCATTATTATCGATCTTGAAGATTTCAGCTACATTACCCCGTTTAGTAGACGTCTTTTGTATCCAGAGTAAGTAATCGTCACATCTTGTCTGCATAAAAAACTTCAAGTTACCCTTTTGTTCCACCAGTTTTTTCACACTTTCCCAAAGCCAGACCAGGGAAACAAATTGGATGGAGAACGAGAAAACACCTCTTCTGCTGGATTCCTTAACTCTAACTCTAGAACCTCTATAAGCCTTGTCAAACTCCACATGAAAAATCTTGCTTTCTATCTGAATCGACCTTTTGGTATAATCCCATCCCATAGGCAGTGAAAGGCACCGGCGTAGGAGACGCCGGCGCTACAGAAGGAGAGAGAACTGGGACCAGAAGTACTAGGTTAAACAAGGGTTAAGGCTAGGGTGGTCGGAAAAGATGGGGGAGGAAAGAAGGAGGAGAGAAGAGGAGAGGGAAAAAGGTAGAGAGAGATATTCATTCAAAAGTTATGCAGTCTACTCACAGTTTTTCATGTATTCATGTCAATGCAAGACTGCAAGTTAAATATTGTATCTGGGTTGTTAGATTTGTACAAAATTCATTGTCGTTTGAATTCCGATGTTAAAATAACAGGTAGATTCATTTGGTTCAAGTTATATGCTCACACACCAAGATTGCCACTTAATTCTACCTAGTTAACTCATAAGCCAAATTTTCCTGTTGAAATGGTGAAATTACCATAATATGGTTTAGTTTATCTAGTTTCTTGAGGGGCATATGCACTTCAGATGGGTTGGATGATCAAATTCCTTGGTTACCAACAATTTTCTTGTGAAAAAAAAAAAAACAGGATGTGAAGAGAGAAACCCGGTTTACTTCTCAAAGCTCTGCAAATGAGATTATGTCGAAGATTGAAGAAACTGCAAAACCTCTAGGCTTTAATGTCCGAACGCGAAACTACAAGGTAATTAAACTCTTGATTGCAGAAATAATATAACTAAGTTTCTATTCATGGTTAATCACATATGGAATCTCTGCAGATGAAATTACAAGGTGACAAGACTGGGAGGAAAGGACACCTCTCTATAGCTACTGAGGTATGAAACTATTACTGGTGAACTTTATTCTTAACTATAGTTTCATTTCATCAGAATCGAGCCCGTATTCAAGGCAAACGTGCGAAAAGAAAAGCTTCCTAGGAAGTCTTAATACTGAACAAATTTAAGTTGGTTTCATTATAATTATGCCCCATCTAGTGATTAGAATCACAAAAGGCATTAAATTATTATGTTTCTTGGCACAAATTTCCCATTAACAGTCCTTTTGGTCAACATAATATGTAAAATACTTTTGCTCTATCAACTTCAGGTATTCGAGGTGGCTCCTTCCTTGCATATGGTGGAGCTTCGGAAAACTGGTGGCGACACGCTCGAGTTTCACAAGGCATGTAGTCTTCCAATTCGAAACTGCTTACTTTATGAGAAACTGTAGAATAAGGAAATAAAAGTAGAGTTGTTATCTTGGATTTTATAGTAATTCCAATTTCAAAGCCAAATTGCAGAATGCTGTATACTAATGTGTTCTTTTGCCTTGTCATATTACAGTTCTACAAAACCTTCTCTTCAGGACTAAAAGACATAATGTGGAGAACTGATGAAAGTAATGGAGAAGGGAGGAGCTAAATTTTCTTTCTTTCTTCATACTGCTATGGGGTTGATACCCCAGATGCTGCACAGGTATATATTGACATACCCGTACGGGCAGAGTCCAAGCTTGTATCGTCTTTGACTGATGTCGAAACGAGGTAGAAAAACCTTCATTTGTTCTTATTTCACAGTACTCCATAATTGAGAGGGTAACTGTACAATAATTGCAGTTTCTGAAATAAGAGAAGTGAATTTGATGCAACTAAAGAATGATACTTTTGTTTATGGATGGTAATCTCTTTGTACAGTATTTGCATTTTTGTTACTTCTTTTACATGTTAATTTTCTATTGCAGCCAACTGCCAACTAGGCTTTGACTTCGACTAGAAATACAAAAAGGAAATGGATGACACTTTCTATTATCAAAAGCAATTTTTTTTCTATTTTTTTTAGAGTAACTTTTAAGATCTTTTTTATTATTATTAATTATTAGTTTTTTTTTTTGTTTTTGAAGTGATTATCTTTAACTCCATTATTTTGAAAAAAAAAAGAGTATATAACTTCAATTGTTTAAAAAAAAAAGGTTATTCATGACAAACAAACCAAAACTGAGTAGAGAGTGTTATTTTTAATAAAAACAAGAAACACTTCTCACTGATGAAATGAAATGAACACAAAATCTCCCAAGAGATGGGAAATAAAATAATATATATTTGTATAAATTAATTAATAATATAAATTGAAAATTAGACACGCGACCACTTTTAATTAATAGTAAGTAGGGATAAATGCTTATTAGTAAGTATCTATATATATTTTTTTAAATGCATACACGAGTTAAAAAAAAAAGGCATGAGGATGAAAGGGAAATAAATATATTTGAGCTCTCAATAATTAAGTTTTCATTTGAATGAAAATTCACTGATTAAAATCATAGAGTCCATAGTAGTGACCTGATAGTATTTATCTTTTATTTTCACTATATTCAGTCAAATATAGTCTTCAAAGTTTTTTATTTTCTTTATAATTTAATTTTTAACTTTTTAACTTTAAATTTTTTTAATTTAATCTTTAGTAGATTCAAATTGTAATTCTTCCTATTCTAATATGAATTAAAATGTAAAGGAAAAAAAAAATATGAAAAATGATCTATTTTATTACAAACATAAATTCCATATTTTTTATTAATAACATAGATGATAAATTACAATCACAGTCTTTTTTTTTTTTTTTTTTTTCTCGTTAAGTTTCCATCACATCCTAGCAGCTAGCTGGCCTTCATGCATGGCTGATCGACTCAGACACTTGTGGAAAACTGGTGGAAGTATTGAATTATAGTTGGAGATTGGCACATGGCTTTGCCACTGTTCCACTTCCACCACCCAAATATCCATTTAAAGCTCTTTAATCTGTCCAAAAATCAACTTTGGCTGTCCACCCACTCATGTCCTTATCATATTATAAACTTCAAACTTTTTTTTGCCTGTCACACTTACGTGTCCCATGATCCATCTTGTTCTCGAGAAATTATTGAATGTAAATATCAGTCAAAGACGATATTTATGATTTTAATAGAAAAAAAAACAATTATATAGATTCAATGATTTATAAGTAAGACTCTTATCAAATATTTTTGTTTTTGATAATTTTAGTTTCTATATGACTAGTTTTTAGATATAATGTTGTGTTGTATCATAAAATTATGTGCCCTTAGCGATTTAATATCAATAAAAAATTTGCTTTTTTTTAAAATTTTGTGTTCACATAATTTGTCATAGAGTTATTGGCATTACTCTTGACTTTGGTTTACGTCTCTAAATTTGCTTTATTAATGACTAATGAGTGTATATTTATTTAATGTCACTAAAAATGAGTGTGACTGATCTCTTCCCAAGGAAAAGTAGGATGAAGAGCATGTTTAAGCTATGACAAGTTCATGTCATATAAACATGTAATAAGAATGACAAAACTAACTACATGATGGAGATTTATTTTACATCACACAATATGTGATTTATTTTATACAATGAACTTAATATATGTGATCAATTTCCTTAAATAAGTTATTTGGAATTGGAATATAACTCGGTGACACAGATTGAATATTAAGGAGGTAAGTGAATTAATTTATTTTATCTAACAATAAAAGTATAAGTGAAATTATTTTTTTCCTTTGAGATATTACATAATGAGGGGAGATAATTTCAAACCTTCAAACTCATGAAAAATAAGTAAATATATCTAATCGTTTGAACAATGTTTATGTTGATAATACGATTGAAAAGATTAGTTTAGTTTAAAAAACGAAAAAAACCAACACGAACATAGCTCAAGTGGTTAGACACCTGCTCTCTTCCCATGAGGTCGAAGATTCGAGTCCCCTCCTCCTAATTTGATGTAATATCAAAAAAAAAAAAAAAAAACCATATGAGTTTGAAACCCAATTCTCTATAACATGTGAACGTGGCTATTATTGTTAAAAAAAAACACATAGGGCTATTAAGAATGCAACTAGATCAATCAAAGTGGAAAGATCATTAATTTCTTGGCCAGAAAAATAAGGGACACCTTCCGTCTTCCATGTAAACCGTAAATTTCATGAAAGGAAAGTTTGTGAGACTAAAGATAATATTGCATTAATGTGGTGTAGAATCTAAAGACTTTTTAATCTTTTTCATTACGGTTCATTGTTATGCTTTCTAGTTTCTATCAAGGCTGTGGTCAAAGTTCTACATTAATTAAAAGTAAGAAAAATTAAGAGTTTAACCTATTAACTGGTAATTTTCAACTGAAATTAAAAATGAAGAATCCTTTTCCGTTTGGGATGCCATTTACTTCAAGATTTTTCTGAATATTAAACAACATTTGATGGGTTATTTTTAAGGGGCTTTTGATATATTTAAAAATAATTGAAGTTTTGAAAATTCTCAAAAATGACATTTCTCAGACAAAGATTGATGAAATCTCACACTGAAAAATGTTATTTTTAAAATATTTCAAAACATTTACTATTTTTTATTGATATTGAAAGTACATCATTTTATAACGAGATAGTTGACATTGCTATAAGATTTTTTTAAGTAGAATTTATAAGTAAATTAATTTAAGCGAATTTACAATCCCCACATCCTTATTCTTATCCTTAATATATAAAAAAAATTGATGTTTAAGAAACTTTTTTGGACTACTATACCCCTTTTAAAATCTTAAAATGACTAACATGTCATTATATATACCCTTTTAAAACCTTCAAATTACTAAAAATGTCATTATTATTTATACCTCATTATCTATTAAATGACTATTTATATTTTTACTAAAATATTTCTCTTTTTTTTATAAATAAAATATTTCTCTTCATTGAATAAGAAATTGTCAATTTTATTAAAGGGTAAAATACCATTTTGGTCCCTGAACTTTACATCTGGTTTCATTTTCGTCCCTGAACTTTCAAAAATGACCGATTTCCCTGAACTTTCCAAAGTGTTATTTGTCCCCTTCCGATTTTCCCCCCCCTTAGGTTTCCCAACATTAACGATGCTTACGTGGCATGCTTACGTGGCTTTTTTTAAATAGGTGGCATGTTTAGTTCTTTAAATCAATTTTTTTTAATTATGTGGCATTTTTTATTCATTTTTATAATTATAATCTCTCTTTCCTTTCTAAGAAAAACCCTAATTTCATCTCTTTTTCATTGTTGACTTGAAGCCCCGCCGCCCCCTCTCCCCTCTTCCTCCTCTTGTGTGAAATTTTATCTCTATCCAAGATCGTGTTCAAGATTCGGATCTCGGGACCACCATTGCTTCATCTCGGACATATGCTTCATCTCGCATTTCAAACCTTCAAATCGTGGCCCCCAGCCCCCCCCCCCCCCCCCCCCCCTACTAAAAATCGCCATTATTGATTTATACCACGTGTCTAAGATCGTCAAATCATTTTCATTAAATGACTTATTAATAAAATATTCTCCTTTTTTTATAATTAAAATATTTCTCTTCATTGAATTTTTCGTTTTTTTCTTCTGCTTTTGGTGTGGTTTTTTTTGTCTTTTCATGAAATTGATTCAAGGTTTTTTGTAAATTAAAAGCCTTGAGTTTCAACCTTTTTTTGTTTTAGCTTTTGATTATTATTCAAATCAACTTCTCAAAAATCTTTGAATCACATTGCAATCATTTTAAATTTCTTACTATGGATGTGGAATTACAATCTTCTAAATCCCAGAACTCCCGAAATGTAGTTAAAGAACATGTTAAAATCCCCTAAAATGGCTATGAGATCTTAAAAAATCCCCTAAAAAATCTCATATTTTTATCCCTTAAGTTTCTAGATCCGGGTGATTGGTTTTTGATTGAAGCTTGAGAAAAATGAAAAAGCATTCATGGTGGTGAATGAACTTTCCTTTCTCATTTTTTTTCTCTCTCTTTTTTTTTTTTTTTTTTTTTTTATTTTTTTTTTTTTTTTTTTAACTAGGTTTTGAAATTGAATGTGATATTAAAATGAATTTATTCGTTTAGATTTTTCACCAATTTATGAAAAATAAATTATATTTAAGTATTCAAATATTAAATGAGAGGAATTAATGGAGAGGAGAATAAAAAATGACACATAACCATTTAAAATTATAATAAAATAAAAAATTTATTAAAATATTATTAAAAAACAAAAAGACAATTAATGATTAAAAAAGAACTACAACAAAATGAAATTTATTGAATTAGTAATCGGTATAATATTTTAGAATATTTAAATAAATGTAAATTTGGGAACTAAAAGTGGTAATTTACCCCCCCTTAATTAAATCCTTGCGTTTTTTATTGCTTTTCACAACATCAAATTATAAAATAATTGAAAAAAAGCAACCTATGAAAATGAATGTGATATTAAATGTGATTTTATTGTTTAGATTTATCACCAATTTATGAAAAATAAATTATATTTAAGTATTCAAATATTAAATGAATTAATAAAGGTAGTATAAAGTTTTTTTTAAAATTTATAAAAAAAAACTTAAATTGTTTAAAAAAAACAATTAAGATTAAAAAAACAACTACAACAAAATATAATTTATTGAATTAGTAATGGTATAATATTTTATAATATTTAAATAAATTTAAATTTTTTTAATTAAAAATATTTAAAAATCAAAGAGAAAAATATATATAATTTCTTAAATTTTAATAAAAATTAGAAATAAATAATCTATAAATGCAAAAATTAACTAACATATGTATATAGAACAAACAATTTATTTTTTATTTGGTAGTATAAATTTTAAAAATAGAGATGTTAAAAAATAACGTCTTATATAAAAGATGCATATAATTATGAAATTAAGTAAACTATTACGATAATTTAAATATTAAATAGAACATAATAATATGTTAATAAAATCATTTCGAAAAAGATTTATAAACCATAGAAAAATCAAATAAAAAATATTTCGATATTTTAAATATTTCTATGTTAGAAAAAATATCACGTGCGACGCACGTGGTAAAAGACTAGTACTCCTAAAACCAGCTGTGGCCCCTCGTTTTCATATAAAGGATTTGGTGTTGTAGTTTAGAAAAGTCTCATGCTCACCTTTCTCATTTGCATAAGAAAACTTAAATAATGTTAGTAAGCTATCTTTGGGACGAAAGGGCAAAGATTACATTTGTTTTCTCTATGATTTATTAATAATGAAAGGCTAATATTTTTTTAATTAATTTAAATGAAGAAACCCTATGTAATTAATTTATATTTGACCAACAATTTTGGCATAGACAATTACCCCCACAATTATTTAAAAAATTTAGCATCCGGCGCATAACTGTAACGCAACCCCATAAATTTAAGTTGGTTAAATTACTATGTTCAAATTCTTTATATAATCCTTATGTTACAAGCCATCCAACTCTGATCATTTATATTTATAATTTTGTTATTAACTTGAATTAGTGTTAATATCAATACGTTTAGACTAGGATAGGAGGCCCTTTGCTAGGGTAGAGTGCCCTTGATCTACTTCCCTTCAAGCCAAGACGCCATTGCAGAAAACATTACGTAACCTACACAAATATTGGAGACAAATATAGATCAAAACACAAGGGGATATAGTTTGATTTTAGTACGAAAAGATTTATTTCCACATTAGGTAATAGGAACTTCTGCTAATTTTTTTTTATAATCTATTTTTATTGGATTGTGAAAATTAATGAACCTACATATTTATTAAATATAATATAATATTATATTGTTGGAGTGCAAACAATAATCCTACATTAGTTAGGAGAGATAATGATCATGAGTGTATAAGGGAAACTACATATCTATTGGTATGAGGTTTTTTAGGTGAAACCAAAAGCAAAACCATGCGGGCCTAAGTCTCATTTCGGTGTAGTATTAAGTTTTATCCCACACGCGTTTGAGGATTTTTCTCACCCAATAAGAGAGTTTTCAAACAATTGACAGTTGATTAATTACACATTTATATATGGGTAGTGATATATAATTATTTAATAAAAATGAAAAATTATAAAAGAGGATTTTAATTGATTTAATGAAAAAGTTTACAACTTCAATAGGTATGTTTAAGGTTAGATCAAATCAAAAGTTTATAGAAGCTTAGATACAGATTTAATTTTTCCCCCTAACTCTTACAATTAAGTGTAATTAACAAAAAGCAGGATCTTAAAATTTAAATATTTTTTTCAAGCTACAATATCGGTGATTTTTTTAATTTTTTTTTATATCGGTGAGTTGAGTTAGAGAGAAAGAAAATGGTAGAAATTACAAATAATAAAAAAAGGAGATGATCACTAAATGCTAAATATGGGGAAACATAGAAACCAAACTAGGCATATTTGCAAAAAGTAGAAAAGTTTACTCATCAAAGCCAGCCAACCTTGTTTGACATTTGACTCTCCCTTCCTTCCTTATGTGTCTTTCCAAATTTATTGTCTATCAATGAGCAGTCACCTACAATCCACCAGCCTTTTTTTAATTTTCTCATTTTATAAACACATGCATCCGCCCCACGAGAAATTATTTAATGTGACTCATGATCTATCCATATATGTTGAGTGTATATTCTTATTTTTCTCATTAACATTTATGTATACAATAATTATAAGTAGAGAGCGGAATTATCAAGGCTACACTAAATAATTTATCGTCTTTACACGTATTCCAAACACTTCACTTGCCCTTTATCCTCCCTATCCTCCTATCTTCCTCATAACTTCATGTTCATACATTACCATCAATATGGGGGGAATCCTTCTCTTTGTGTGAAAAGAAGACCCCAACGTGAGTTTCTTAGTCAATGGCCCCGGCCTCTAATCAACTTGTTTCACACTTTTACACAAACATTTTTTTATTCAATAATATGATAATAATTTACTTCCTCTTTTGAATTCCTCTTTATTTTTTTATTTTTTTCTTCATTCTTAGCAATTTTCGTTTTCAAAGAAGTTAGCATAAATTGATCAAACTAATCTACCAAAAAAAAAAGTGAGAGCACCAATTCAAAAATAAATGGAAGTCTTTTTAGCTTGGAATGAGATATCAAGATAAAGGCGAGACAGAAGACTATGGAGAAAGCTAATAATGAAGAAGAAAGAAAAAGAAGGTTAAAATATAGTTTTCCTTCAACATTATCCCGGTTTATAATTTGATCTCCTTAAAGAAAAAAAATTTAATCCCTCCGAACTTAAATTTAAGTCAATATTTAATGAAAAATATGTTATAGTATAGTTTTGTTTGATTGGTTTATGGTATCCACAATTCTAACTAAAAAATAAAATTTATGGTGGTAATAAAATGAACAACGTCCTTTTTCTATTGACGTTTAACTCATCTCACAAAACCACAAGACAAACGGGAATTAGACTTATAGTTGAAACCCCAATTCTGAGACCCACTTGTCACTCACGGGTTTGGATAGACTTATTAAATTTGGTAAAAATGATTATTTTAAATAATTCATCTTACAAGACCACAAGACAAACGAGAATCTAGACTTATAGTTGAAACCTCAATTCTGAAACCCACTTGTCACTCACGGGTTTAGATAGACTTGTTAAATTTAGAAAAATGATTATTTTAAATAATTCATCTTATAAGACCACAAGACAAACGACAATCTAGACTTATAGTTGAAACTTAAAATTTAAACCCACTAATCAAACACCGAAGGGACGGGACTAAGACTACATTTTAATCCAAAAGAAAATGGTCAATTACTATTAAAACTCTAACTGCCCAATTCAAAACCACTATCATTTAAAAAAAAAAAAAATAATAAATAAATGGGTAATTGAATAGATTTTCTCTCCCCATTCTTCCAGAGATGTGGTGGTTGTTGAGCTATCTCACCATTCTTGGAACCACTCCCCATTTATTTCAATCTTCCCCTTTCCTCTTTTCTTGTGTTCCTTTATAATTCTTCCCTCACTTATCCTTCTGCCAAGTGCCATTCATTTCCCCTCTCCCTTGATCTTCCTCCTCTTCTTCTTCTTCTTCTTCTTCTTCACTCTTCTTCATTTTATTTGTTTAAATTGAGAGATTCAAAAAAAAAAAATCAAAACCCAGAAACCATAAAGATTAAAAAAGTGATCTTTTTTGTTTTTCCACAATATGGAGAGTATAGAAATGGATACCGAGAGATTAACGGCGGAAATGGCGTTGAAAGACTCGTCATCCGCCGTTATCAGAATCCGGCGAAGGTTGCCGGATTTTTTACAGTCAGTGAAGCTTAAATATGTCAAATTAGGATATGGGTATTCATGGAATCCAGCCACCATTCTCATGTTTCTTGTGATTTTGCCTTTGTTTATCTCTATTGTCATTCAATTATTTGATTGGCTCTCCGATTTACTCACGGCCAAAAAATTTCAATTGGATAGCGTTGATGCAACGACGACGGCAGCCGGTTCTTTATTGTTGGTATTTCTTCTTGCTCTTTACTGGTCCAAGAGATCTAGACCGGTTTATCTCGTCGAGTTTTCTTGTTACAAACCGGAAGATTCTCGGAAACTTTCCGTCGACGGATTCGTGAAAATGAGCGAAGAAAGCGGTGCTTTTCATGAAGACACTCTTCAATTCCAGGCCAAAATCTCCACACGAGCCGGCATCGGCGACGAAACGTATTTCCCGAGCGGAATCACTTCTCGACCGCCGAATTTGTGTTTTGAAGAAGCTCGATCTGAAGCAGAAGCAGTAATGTTCGGCGCTCTCGATTCCCTTTTCGAAAAAACCGGTTTAGATCCGAACGAAATCGGAATCTTGATCGTCAATTGCAGCTTATTCAATCCCACACCGTCGCTCTCCGCCATGATCGTGAATCATTACAAGCTCAGAGCCGACATTAAAAGCTACAATCTCAGCGGAATGGGATGCAGCGCCGGTTTAATCTCCATTGCCCTAGCTAAAGATCTTCTCAACGCAAACCCTAACTCATACGCCATTGTCGTGAGCACTGAAAACATAACCCTAAATTGGTATTTCGGCAACGACCGCTCAATGCTGGTCAGTAATTGCCTGTTCCGTATGGGCGGTGCCGCCGTTCTTTTATCGAACAAACGCCGCGACCGATCTCGATCGAAGTACGAATTAGTCCATACCGTACGTACTCATAAAGGAACTGATGATAAAAGCTACAATTGTGTTTATCAGAAAGAAGACAGCAAGGGAAAAATCGGAGTTTCTCTTGCCCGTGAATTAATGGCGGTAGCGGGCGATGCGTTGAAGACGAATATAACGACATTAGGTCCATTAGTACTTCCATTTTCAGAGCAATTCGCTTTCTTTGTTTCATTGGTGAAGAAGAAAGTGATGAAAGCCAAGGTGAAGCCTTATATACCGGATTTTAAGCTGGCTTTCGAGCATTTCTGCATTCATGCGGGCGGGAGAGCTGTTCTTGATGAAGTTCAAAAGAATCTGAACCTCACTGAATGGCATATGGAGCCGTCAAGAATGACATTGCACCGATTCGGTAATACGTCGAGTAGCTCGTTGTGGTATGAATTGGCTTATACAGAAGCGAAGGGAAGAGTGTCGAAAGGGAACCGAGTATGGCAGATCGCGTTCGGGTCCGGTTTTAAGTGTAATAGTGCAGTTTGGAGGGCTCTGAGGGAGATTCCGGTCACCGGATGTGGTGGAGTTAATCCATGGATGGAGTCAATTGACAAATATCCGGTGAAAGTGCCAGTTTGTTGTTGAATGTTCTTTAAACGGATATGTGGGTCCCTTCTCTTTTTTAATTTATTTATTTTTGTTTAATTTTTTTTTAATTGTGATGTAATTGGGGTGGGGACACCAATTTTAGTTTTAATACGTGAAATGGAAAAATGAAATCTTAGATACTGTAATGAAATGAAAATTTTTTAGAAATTAAATGAGTCGGAATTGATGAAGATTAGTTGAAAACATTCCTAGCTTTGATCAAGACACAAATACACATGGTTCGAAATTTATTCTATAAAGTTTCTATATCTTTATCTATTTATTTATAAAATTGGGTAGCAAATTTTGATACAATATTTATAAAAATATCAACTCTAAAAAATATTTGTAAATATGACAGTTTTTATTATGTTAATTAGTGATTAACAATGATTAATGTGTTTATCAGTGATACTGTAAAAATATGTAATTTAATATTATCACTGATTTACCACAATAAAAAATTACTATATTTACAAATATTTTTTAGAACTAATATTTTTATACATATCATTAAAAAAATTGCTAATTTTATAAATGCTGCATTGTTTATTGGGGTAAAATACATGGAAATGATCCAACAACAATTTTAGAAAAAATTTAAAGTTTTGATCAATCATTTGTACATGTTATTTATAATTTAGTGTTTTTAAAAAATAATCTCTGAAAAAAACTATTTTAAAACATTTATTATTTTTAAAATTATTCATAAAAAAGTGTTATCGGTTGAAATTCTCTTTATTAATTTGTATATTTATAAAAGAAAATATAGTTACCAGACTCAATTTGAATGATATTTATAATACAATATTGAGATAATTTTAAGGCTAAAAAAAAGGGGCCATGGGATATGTTATCGAATTAATGTTTGATTTTGTGCATCTTATTTGCAATTTAAGTGGTGAGCATAAATCAAGTTTTATTGGTTGTTTGATATGGAGAGGAATTGAAAACGTGTTAATAATAGAATTTTGGAAAAATGATTGCCGTCGAAAAATAAAAAGTGGATTTTTTCTTCTTCTTTTTTTTTTTTTTTTTTTTTTATTGTTAGTAGGAAAACAATGGAAAAGAAAAAAAGAGAGAGAGAGATTAATTATACTATTTGAAAAAAAAAATAGAATCATATTCAATTAAAATTCCCTTACTTTATTTGAAAGGGGAAAAAGAAACAAAAGAAATTGAGATTTAATGTACTTGTATGATTTGTTGAAAAAAAAAACAAATTTAGGTGGAATTAAAAGAAAAATGTATTTTTCGCTATGAAGAATATAAGTCAATATGATGGTTTAGATTTCACTAAATAACATATGTTTTAGTGATGACAAGTTTATTAGATTGGGTTAAGGCTAAGAAGGTAAATTTACTTGACATATAATTCAACATCAATTAAAGAATGGTATTAATGAAAAGTTGTATATTTATGGGATCAAGCCAAGTGTCACGGGTCGACACCGATGCGGAATAATTTTTAATTTTTGTGCGAACCGTGCGGCCTTAGAACCCTTCTAAGTCAGCCTACTCGATCACTTATCTTGATCACCCACAAAGTACATCACCACACACAACAACAATAGGGACAATATACGACACTTATCGTTTTTGGGCTAAACCGACCCAATGGTACTTTGATTCACTTACAAAGTGTTACAATAGATGGAGATACTCTTTATCTACAAGAGAACTACCAAAGTCTACATTTACAAACGAAATGCACATCTATTTATAGATGAAATACACATAAACGAAACTGCCCACTAAGTGTTTGATAAAATGCCTCAGTTAATGGTAACCGCCTGAGACATGTGTGTTGGCGCCCATGCATCATGCCAACACACATCACATGTGCTTGAATTGTCCATAACCGTATGGAACCGCCCACCATGTGTGATAACCGCCCACTAAGTGTGGTAACCGCCCACTATGTGTGGTAACCGCCCACTATGTGTGCCAACCGCCCACTATGTGTGCCAACCGCCCATCATGTGTGCCAACCGCCCATCATGTTGCTAGCAACCACCCACCAAGGTGTAACCGTCGCCCATCATGTGCGGAACCCACGCACATCATGCTTTGTAATCGCCCACTAAGGCGTAACCGCCCACCATGTGCGAGACCATCGCCCGTGTGTGCGTCTGCAAGGCCATCGTCAGGAACCGCCGCCCATGCCTAGCGTGAACCGCCCAATGCCTTCGCCCATGTCGCAGGCTCACGCCACGCGTCCATGCCATCGCCCATGTCGCAGCTCACGCCCACGCCATGCCATCGCCCATGTCGAGGCTCACGCCACGCCATGCCATCGCCTGTGGCGGCTCGCGCCACGCCATGCCATCGCCCATGTAGCTTGCGCCACGCCCATGTGCCCATGAGCCGCCTCGCCCATGTTGCGTGTCAAGGACCACGCCTATGTCAGTCAGCCAACCCGCACACCCACACATGCTATTGTCTGCCTGCCTACTTGAGCAACGCCCACGCGTGTCACGCCCAAGTGCCTATGGGCTACCATCGCACATGTCGCGTGCCTAAGGTCACGCCCATGTCGCCCCCTGCCTCGGCCACACGCTAACCACGCGTGTGTTGGTGTCATGCCAGCGCCAAGCGCCTTAGTCCGTCAAGCCACTTGTCTTAGCCAACTTTCTCTCATGCCATCGCTCCCCTCTATGTATGCCGCCCACATACTCATGTCTTGGCTTGGTTTTCAGGCACGCCCAAGCCAAGATCTAATGTCTCAATATTAAGGGTCTAACAAACCACCCCCACTTGAGCTCGCCGAAGTCCTCGTCGGATCTGTCCTCTGCCAATATTCTTGGACTTCTTTCTCAAATTGCCAAAGAGTTACATCTCTCTCCCACGAAACCTCTTCGTTGCCACCGCCTTTCCATTTAACAAGAAAATCAGTCCATCGATTCTTCTTGCTCATGCCCATCGTTCTATGGTCTAGAATCACATCAACCTGTTTGTCAAACTGTTTCCGAATGACTGCAGGGGCTCTCTTAGCCTGTCTGCGATTTCGATCGAGCAAATCTTGTGAAAATGGCTTGAGATAACTCACATGAAATGTCGGGTGAATCTTCAACCGATCTGGCAATTTCAAACGATAGGCCACCATTCCTATCCGTTTGACCACTTCGAACGGGCCATCGTATCTTGGCACCAAGCCCTTGTGTACACCTTTCCCTCGTAGTTTCTTCCACATCTGAGGGGTGAGCTTTAATAGTACCAAATCTCCCACTTCGAACTCCAAGGGCCTCCTACCCTTATCCGCGTATTTCTTCATTCTACGCGCAGCCTTTGCTAGGCTGTCTTTGGCTGAGTCCATCATTTCTTGTTTATCACGAGCGAAATGATAAGCAGCAGGGCACTTTCCTCCAGTGCGCTGTTTCATCACCTCTTGAGGACATAGAGGTTGCTGCCCAGTGGCCAATTCGGCCGGACTCAGTCCTGTGGCTGATGATCTATGGACATTGTAACAGAATTGGGCAACATCAAGTAAATTTACCCAATTCTTCTGGCTTGCAGTCACATAATGCCTCAAATACTCCTCTAATAGGGCGTTGATTCGCTCTGTTTGCCCATCCGTCTGAGGATGATTTGCAGTGGAGAACTTCAATTCTGATCCAAGTGTATTGAACAAACTTGTCCAGAATCTCCCAGTGAAACGGGCATCCCGATCACTGATTATGTCACTGGGTAGACCAAAATACTTCACCACATGCTTGAAGAATAGTTCCGCGGCCACATCCGCTGGACATGCATGTGGTGCTGCGATGAATACCGAGTATTTTGAAAACCGATCTACCACCACCATTATGGAAGCTAGACCTCCCACCTTTGGTAAACCAACAATAAAGTCCATGGATACCGATTGCCACGATCCCTCTGGAATAGGTAGGGGTTGAAGTAAACCCGCACCCTTTCTCTTTTCTGTCTTGTCTTGTTGACATACAAGACAAGTCTTCACATATGCCTCCACTTCATCGTGCATCTTGGGCCAATGGTAGGAACGTGATAATAAAGCTATCATACGTTCCACTCCAGGGTGTCCTGCCCATTGAGGGTCGTGTGTTTCCCTCATCAATTCTTTTCGAAGTCCCCCACCACTGGGAACATACAATTTTCCTCCTTTTGCATAAATCAAGCCATCTTCTAGCCAATACCTTCTTACCACCCCCTCCTCTATCTCTTTAAGGAGTTTGATATAGGCCTCATCATTTTTGGCTTGTTCTCTCAACCTGTCAAGAAAGGTCGTATCAACCATCATCAAAGCTGCTACATAAGCACTTACTTCCATCCGACTCAGTGCATCAGCCACGGAATTTTGTCTTCCTGGTTTATGCATCCAAACAAAATCAAACTCAGCAAGAAATTCTTGCCATCTTGCTTGTTTCGGGGTTAACTTTTTCTGGGTCGTGAAATAAGTGTTAGCTACATTGTCAGTCATGACAATGAACTTGGTACCAAGTAAATAGTGTCGCCAAATATCTAGGCAATGCACTACTGCCACCATCTCTTTCTCATGTGCCGAGTATCTTGTTTCAACATCCTTAAGTTTGCGACTCTCAAACGCAATAGGATGTCCTTCTTGAACAAGTACTCCCCCAATGGCACGGTCAGAAGCATCAGTGTGTACCTCAAAGGGCAAATCAAAGTCTGGTAACCGAAGTATTGGTTCTGAAGCAATTGCTTCCTTTACTTTTGCAAAAGCATTTTGGCATTGTTCAGACCATATCCACTTAACATCTTTCTTCAATAAATCAGTCAGAGGACTTACTTTCTTCGAATATCCTTCAATGAATCGTCAATAATAATTTGCCAATCCAAGGAAGGATCTCAATTCTGGTACCTTTGATGGAGCGATCCAATCAACAATTGCTTTGATCTTCCTTTCATCCATTCTGATTTGTCCTTTGCTCACCCAATGTCCAAGGAACATCACTTCCTTGCGACAGAACTCACACTTCTCCTTCTTGACGTATAGTTGATGTATTCTTAACTTTTCGAATATTTTCTTTAAATGAGTTAGATGATCTTCCAATGTTGAACTATAGATGACGATATCATCAAGATAGACAACAACAAAATCATCAAGATACTCATAAAGAACATCATTCATCAAGTTGCAAAAAGTTGTCGGGGCATTGGTTAACCCAAACGGCATTACTAGGAATTCAAATGAACCATATCTAGTGACACAAGTGGTCTTTCCTTCGTCTCCCTCAGCAATCCTTACTTGCCAATATCCTGAACGAAGATCAAGTTTGGTGAAGAAGCTCGCCTTCGACAACCTATCAAACAAATCCGCAGCATTGGGAATTGGATACTTGTTCTTGATCGTAGCCTTGTTCAGGGCTCGGTAATCTACACACATCCGTAGAGAACCGTCTTGCTTTCGTTGGAATAATACTGGGGCTCCATAGGGAGCTTTAGATGGTTGGATCAAACCGGCATCCAATAAATCATCTAATTGAGCCCTCAACTCAGTCAATTCCAAAGGAGACATACGATATGGCGCCTTAGCAGGCGGTCGAGCCCCTGGCTCGAGTTCAATCTTGTGGTCTATGGTTCGTCGGGGAGGGAGTGCTCTTGGGAGTTCGGAAGGCATCACATCAGAGAACTCCCCAAGAATATGTGCCACGACATCTGGCACTTCTTCAAACTTATCCGGCTTGATTTCTATCAGGGCGGCCACAAAAGTTTCCTCTCCTCTTTTTAAACCCGACTTCACTTGTTGGGTAGACAACATTTCCTGTCTTTCCAACCCATCATAGCCCACGCACACAGCATGCACAAAACCCGGACTTTTCTCATCCGTTATCATTGCTCCACGCAAATAAGGCATAATGGACACCTTTGCCTTAATGAAGAAGTCAATCCCTAAAATCAAATCGAAATCATCTAGGGATGACATTACCATAAGACAGCATGGACCCTCCCATGGACCCATCTTCAACATGGCCTTCGCTTGTCCGTGAGTAGGTTGGGCAACGGAGTTGACAGCTTTTATCTTTGTGTCACTCCGTATGATCTCCAGTCCCAACCGATTAATCATCCTTGTCGCAACGAAGTTGTTCATAGCCCCCGTGTCAAGCATGGCCAAAATCCCATGCCCATTGACTTCAACTGACACATGCATGAGACCCTTGTGGAGAGAGTCTCGTGTGACAGTGATGGCATTCAACAATTGAAGAGGATTAACTCGATAATCCTCTGTGACAACTTCACTTCCCTCTTCTACCGTGAGAGAATTCAATTTCTCTTTTTTTGGGCAATCCCTTGCCAAATGCGGTCCTGTACAAATAAAACAACCCATTCCATTGTTATTCTTACTTAACGAGTCATGAGCCTTCCCCTTGCCTTTATTCTTGTCATTCCTTGAGAATGACTTGTTGCTATTATAATTCCTCTGTTTCTTCCCATCATCCTTCTTCCTTTCATTCGATTGAGAGGAATTTTTGATCTTGAAGTCAACAAGAGAATCAGCAGCTGCAAAGGCCGTTGGAAGATCTTTTACTCCCTGTCTCCGCAATTCAGTTTGAGCCCATGGCTGCAAACCAGAAAGAAAATTGAACATCTTGTCCTCCTCGGACATATTATGGATGTCTAGTAACAAGGAACTAAATTCCTTGACATAATCACGAACATTCCCTGATTGTCTTAATTTCTTCAGGGCTTCCATTGCAATCCACCCGGTATTGCATGGTAGGAACTGATCCTTTAGTTCCTTCTTGAGAATTTCCCAAGTTGAGATCTTTGGTCGTCCCGCATCAATATCATCTTGCATACGGGTTCTCCACCATAACTTAGCGTCGCCAGAAAGATACATGGAGGCGATACCAACTCGCCTCCTTCCGGTATCTGAGAAGCTTTGAAATACTCCTCAATGTCCCATAGAAAGTTTTCCAACTCCTTGGCATTCCTTGAACCATTGAATGGCTTTGGTTCAGGAATTTTAACTTTCGAACCAACATTCGTGTCCTTGGTTGGAGCATCAGCAAGTGCTCGTTTAACCAAGTTTATCTCGTTTCCTGCGATATCCAATCCAGCTTTTAAAGAGTCAAAGTTTGCACTCATTGTACCTGTGAGGTTCAAAAGATCCCCCACCGTAGCATTGAGCCTATCCCCCATCCCAGCAATCATAGTTTGCAATGAGGCTTCCAAAGATTGGAAACGTGCCTCATGAGTAGCAACTATATTCATCAAAGGGGTAGTTCCATCTTCTTGTGGAACTCCAATTTGCTCCTCCAAACGAGAAACTCTATCACGAATGGTCTCTGACATTGTGGTGATTGAAAACACATACTTTCTTCAAAAGAATCGTGCTCTGATACCAATTGTCACGGGTCGACACCGATGCGGAATAATTTTTAATTTTTGTGCGAACCGTGCGGCCTTAGAACCCTTCTAAGTCAGCCTACTCGATCACTTATCTTGATCACCCACAAAGTACATCACCACACACAACAACAATAGGGACAATATGCGACACTTATCGTTTTTGGGCTAAACCGACCCAATGGTACTTTGGTTCACTTACAAAGTGTTACAATAGATGGAGATACTCTTTATCTACAAGAGAACTACCAAAGTCTACATTTACAAACGAAATGCACATCTATTTATAGATGAAATACACATAAACGAAATTGCCCACTAAGTGTTTGATAAAATGCCTCGGCCAATGGTAACCGCCTAGAATCGCTCGAGACATGTGTGTTGGCGCCCATGCATCATGCCAACACACATCACATGTGCTTGAATTGTCCATAACCGTATGGAACCGCCCACCATGTGTGATAACCGCCCACTAAGTGTGGTAACCGCCCACTAAGTGTGCCAACGCCCTATGTGTGCCAACCGCCCATCATGTGTGCCAACCGCCCATCATGTTGCTAGCAACCACCCACCAAGGTGTAACTGTCGCCCATCATGTGCGGAACCCACGCACATCATGCTTTGTAACCGCCCACTAAACCGCCCACCATGTGCGAGACCATCGCCCGTGTGTGCGTCGCCAAGGCCATCGGCAAACCGCCGCCATGCCTAGCTGTAACCGCCCAATGCCTTCGCCCATGTCGCTGGCTCGCACCCACGCCCATGGCACGCCCATGTCGGAGGCTCAGCCAGCCCATGCCAGCCATGTGCCGGCTCGCGCCACGCCATGGCATCGCCCATGTCGCCGGCTTGCGCCCACGCCCATGTGCCCGTGAGCCGCCTCGCCCATGTTGCGTGTCAAGGACCACGCCTATGTCAGTCAGCCAACCCGCACGCCCACACATGCTATTGTCTGCCTGCCTACTTGAGCAACGCCCACGCGTGTCACGCCCAAGTGCCTATGGGCTACCATCGCCCATGTCTCGTGCCTAAGGTCACGCCCATGTCAGCCCCTCGTCTGGCCACACGCTAACCACGTGTGTGTTGGTGTCATGCCAGCGCCAAGCGCCTTAGTCCGTCAAGCCACTTGTCTTAGCCAACTTTCTCTCGTGCCATCGCTCCCCTCTATGTATGCCGCCCACATACTCATGTCTTGGCTTGGTTTTCAAGCACGCCCAAGCCAAGATCTAATGTCTCAATATTAAGGGTCTAACACCAAGCCACTATGGAAAAAGACTAAATTCTCTATCTACTATTCAATGAATTGAATTGAATTCAATGTACAGCCTTAGTGTATTAAATATAATTAATGTTTAAAATATTAAAAATCTATATTAATTTAATAACTATAAATGCTGATGACCGTGTAAATTAAGAGTGAAAATTAAAACCGAAAAACCGAGTCGTTTCAGTTTTTCTTATAAGAAACTGAAAACTGTTCTGAACCGGTAAAATAACTCGGTTTCTGGTTTCAATAAAACCGGCGGAAACCAGAAACGATATATGTATTAAAAAATCTATTTGCTGCTTAATTAGTCTACCACGTAGATGAGTTGGTCAGTGCATTGTTATTTCTTATTGGAGATTCAAGTTTGAAATCCTAGGTAAGTCATTTTTATGATCATTTGTTTAAATATGAAATGGGCTAGACTCATTCAGTCCAACCCAACCGAAAAGTAACCCAAGAACTAAATTGGTTTCACCCCCTTATAAATTATATTTATAAAATAGAATCAAGATAACCTTAAATTTAAATATTAAAATAACAATATTAAGAATTATTATAGAATTATATCTTGAGAAAAATCTTGGTACCTGCACACACCAAAAAAAAAACCATGGTGTTAGAAAATATAATAAAAATTAAAATCGAATCATGTAACTAAAAATTATTGATCATATATAATTTTCCACTGTCAAACTCTTAAGTTCATATCTATTCTTATCCAAAGTCAAAAGACCGAGCTTGGGTCACGTCCGACTCAAACTCAATATTTAATGAGTCATACCAATTCTTTGTGGTTGAATCTGAATCGAATTTAGACCTAAAAAAATATAAATCCAGTCAGACAAATATATTTTGATTAAAAGTTATGAGAGAAAACATTTCAATTTTAAAGGTCTGGAATTGAAATCCAAACAAGGTCAATGTTTGAAGTCTGGGTTTAGATAGTCTATGTTTGGATATGTATGAGGTATGAGTTATATAAGCCTGAGGTTAGATAACCTATGTTTGGTAGATGGTTTTAGCTTGAGTTTTGTGTTGTTTAATTATTTTATAAGGGGTTAGTAAACCCACCAATGTTACTATTTAAAATTCATGGATTCGGTAGATTAAAGTTGGGATTCGAAGATCCGTCTAACAAACATGGGGTAGGCTATTGAAGCCCACCCCACCCCTCCCCTCATTCCAAACACCCCCTTAAAGATTTAGAGAGACTTTAATACTTTTTTGAAGTCCGTCCAAACCATTGAATAACACTTTTGATTGAAATTTAGTTTGAGTTCGATTTATCTTTTGTTTATCAAGTTTATAGTCTTTATCAAACTATAACTCACTACTATCTTATAGTTATAGAATATTATTAAATTCTATACATATTCAAAAGAACTCTAGGAACATATTATTTATATTTTCATAGATTTATGCATCAATGAGTTGTTGAAATAATAACTATGATGACCTAAAATTATTAAAAGTGAAAAGTCTTAATATCGTTTTGAGAGAGTTATTCTAGGCTTCTATGAGAAAGGCTGATTTTAGCACGGAAAAAACTTATTTTGGAGTAGGAACTTCCACAAACTTTTCTGATATTGTGTATTTTTATTGAATTATAAAAACTAATAGAAATTGACTAATATGAATAGAAATGGATTAATTCTTTGGAAACAAGTTTAACACGTGTTTGAAGATTTTACTTGCCCAATGAGGGATTAAGAATTTTCAAAAATTTGAAAGTAGATTAATTACCCATTTATCCGTGTAGAGACATGTAAATTAAAAAAAAAAATGATAAAGAGGTTTTAATTTGATTTAATGATAATTTAACTTCATTCGAAAGTGATACATAAAGCAATACCCCGTAATCAGATTGATCATTCCATTTTGCCTATCACATGCAAAAATACTTTTTTCAAACTTTGAAAGCCAACTGTTTAATAAATTGAACATATATCCGCACATCATAACCTTTTTTCCTCTTCCATTTAAGCTGAATATCAGCAACTTAAAAAAAATGCAAGGGCAAAAAAAAACAACCAGTGAAACTTAACAGAAGCTAGCACCTAAAAGAGATGGGAGATGAGCAGAAAACAGCTGCTGAGAAATTGAGATAAACAAAAATGAATGTGGGAAATCATCTTCACAGATCAATTTTCTTTGTTTTCTCCTCGAGTCAAGCCAATTAAAAAAAGCCACATAAGCGAAACCGTTAAAAAAGGATCTATAGGCTATCTTTCGGATTACGAGTACCTCTACTCTCTCCTACATTGTTCAGTTTCCTTTTACATTCTTTCTTTGGGTAGGGGAGTTTTTTCGTTATTTCCTCTGTGATTAGAGTAATGTCTGATAGCAGGGTTTTCAGCCCTTTACTGCTAATAGGGCCGATACCTTCTTCCGCGGTGGCCTTCATCACCACTGCTACTACCTCCTGAACGGCCCGTTGATCCACCCGAGCCATTACTCCTCTCATTTCTTCGAGGTCGAGGAGGTGGCATCTGTACTCCAGGTTGTTGACTGCATCCACAAGTGACAACATATATAATTCACAATTTTTACATGGCTTTGTTGAAAAGGAATGTCAAGTCCAGTGAGCGCAGTAAATTCTTACAGAACATAGCCAATCTGACCATCTGGTAGAACCATTGGTACCATCTGCATTCCTGATGGCATTGGCCCCCTGCCATAAATCATGGGCTGTTCATGAAAGCAAATCCATGAGATTAATGTGACAAACGAAGACGTGGACAAATAAATATGTATAATTTTCTCCTTCCGGGAGGAGACAACTGAAAGTGCTGTAAAAAAATTTAGCCTCAAATAAATATTTTCTGAAAGGTAAAAAGATAAATTGACAAGATTACCTGATGGAAGCCAGCTGAAACACCATACCCACCTCCTAGGGAACCATATGGATTTCCAGAATATCCACCATATCCAGCATGAAGAAGATGATTCGGATGAGTTCCAGATATATGGGGATGAACCCCATCAAATTTTTTATCACTCTGAGGCTTTGCAAGGACAACCTCCAACAATTGGCCTGCAGATTAATCTCTGAAGATAATTATTTTGATCAAGAGAAAACGAGAATAAATAAAGCATTTTTGGATCCTTTCCTAAGAATTAAACAGTCAATTACATATGAAGTAGGAGTAGAAGTATTGCCACATCTATTTGAACTACTAAGCTACTTCAGATCCATCCCACTTTATTTTTCAAAGTTTGAGACACATGCATGATGAAATTTCAATATAATTTCAACACATTGTTAATTTTATTAAAAAAAAAAAAAACTTTAAGAGCTATCAGAATCAGCTGAGGAAGTTTTTGTTTGCAGCCAAGGATGATTATGTATGCACATCAAGGAAAACAGATAGAAGCCAAAAATATGCTGAAACGTTTTTCTTTAATGAAGTGTCAACGTGCTTGGCATTTCAGGTTCAAAAGTAAATCTCCACGGATATGAAAATAACACCTTCAATTTCATATTTCTCTGTCTCTTTAACAGCCTTCAATGCACTTGACCTCTCAGCATAATGGATGAACCCAAAATCCCGTTTACTATTACCAGCTCTGCCGGGTGGCATAACCACTTTTGTCACTTCTCCGTGTCGTTGGAATAATTCCTTCAATTGTTCAGTAGTAGTGTTCTCAGGTATGTTTTTCACATAAAGAGCCTTCACCTGATATCCCATATAATTTAGTAGATATTGTGGAATTAAAAATGCAAAAAATTATGTTATAATAAGATTATATCATGTCATGATAAAAAAAATAAAAATGTAAGAGATAGAGAGTTGAAATTCAAGATAACTTCATAAAGGAGGTATGCATAAATATATTGATTTAATATATTAAAATGTGAAGTTACCAGAAATTTAAAACAGTACACAGGAAAAATTAAATGGGGGAGGGATAGATGGTGAAAAAAAATTAGCTTTTATATGATAAATTTATTTTACTGCTGGTTAATTGTGATAAAACAAATATTATATTGTCCTAGTAATTAAATTCATTATCTCCCCTATTATGTGTTTTGACTTTTTCAAGCCAGAGTTTTTTTTTTTTTTATTAAATGTGTTTTACTTCAATCTACATTGTTGTCCCACAGCGAAGATTCTTACAAGTCAAAGGTATCAAGTGCCATATAAATCTTTCCCCTTCCTCTCAGAACATATATTAGTGGTGGGCTTTATTTTGCTTACAAATCATGGCCTGAAACTCCAAAAAAATTTGGATTTTTGTTTGCAAGTTGTCTGACATTCCTGCTAAACTGTCTGACATTTGAACGATATCACTGATACCGTCGATATCTAAGCAGTATTGGCGATTAGTCGAGAAAGCAATGAAAGATATTTCTTTCAGTCAGAATTAATATCGGAGACGGTGTTTCAGCGACATATCGCTCGATATGTCAAAGGCATCGTCGACACTTAATACCATGTAGATAATGAATAATGAAGTGAAAACAAAAAAATGCATGTATTCAATGAGAATATTGCAATTGCCCATCAAAAAGCTTCTTCAAAAAATTAATTTTTCAATAATTCAAAAGGCTGCTACGATTGGCAACCAGTGTGTGGATCAAACCATCAGAGACAGAAGATAATACAAAAATTCAGATAAATCTGCTTTGAGCTCAGTGTTAGATTCTTCGGCTCACCCAAATTACTATATTTCTGCTTGTATATCCTTGTTCTTTTGGATATTCAATATAATTTGGTGGGTTGGAAATCTGGTTCCTTAAAATTTTCTTTTAATAAGCTTTCATTTAGAAGAATGAAAGATGCCTTGTTTGTTTGTTGATGAAATTGAAGGAAACAAAATAAAGAACTGTAATCTTTATTCAACCCTTTTCCCATGGTACATATATCTACCAAATTCCAGTTTATATCGAATTCCAAGGCACTTAAAAATACCATGCAGACCATTCAGTTACCTGAGCAGCGGCAGAATTATCAGGCCCACTCTTCGGATCAGCCCAGCTGACAGTTGGGGAATTCCCATCAAGCTTAAAATTCCCACTCAACATTTTCTGTCTTGAATAATCAGCACAGGCATTGTTATAATACAAAACAAATGCAAAACCACGATTTCGGCTTGGGTTCTGAGGATCCTGCAATTGATTATGCACAAGAAAGCAAGTGAGGCCTCCATAACTACCGATTTCTAGAGAATAAGATGTATAAATTTGCAAATTCACCTTAATGAGCTCAATAACTTCAACTCCTGGCCCAACCCCCTCTATAACTCCCTTAAACTCATCCTCTGTCCAACTTTTTGGGACATTACCAACGAATAATCTGTGTTTAGAGTCTGATAGAGAACACCTTATTGTTTTACCCTGAGGTGTCAAACATATACTAAAATTACATTTAAATTTAAGGCAATATGTCTCTGGAAAAAGAGCAGCCGTGATACTGCTGAAACATGACAAAATTAATATAAGGGCATCAAAGTTATAAAAGGTCCCACGGTTACCTTGAATTCTTTACTATGCAAATCCTCAATGGCCTTTTGTGCAGCCTCCTTGGTTTTAAATGATATAAAAGCATAACCTTTGTTTTCGCCAGAATCTCTGTCCTTTATTATCCTTATCTGTAAAACAATAATATTACCAGAATGTACATCTAACAGCAAAGAGAATAAAGTAATAAAAGAGAATAAACCACCACTCCAGACCTCAAAAATTTCACCTAGTGATTCACATAAATCTCTTAAATCTACTTCTGAAGTATCACGTGGAAGTCCACCAATGAAAACTTCAGACCCATGAGGAGGAAGAGCAAGGAGCTCGGCATGTTTCTCTAGATCCTCTTCATCAAAGGAAGCAGCAGACTTTTCTCGATTGTCTACAGACTCTCCAGATGCATGGTCTCTATCATCTTCAGAAAACTTATCTTTTATATTGGTTCCATTATGAGATTCTTCATGTATTTCTTCAACATTCTCTGACGAATTGTCATCGTCACCTCTATCTACCCCATCCTCGTCTACACGTTCTTCCACATCATCATCCATTTCTTCCATGTAATTGTCTTCCTCAAGATCTACCCGCTCCTCAATTTCCGAACCATCTGCCATGACTGAACTACCTCACAGATATTGTCATTCAACAAACAAACTTAATAAGCACCAAAATCACCTGCAATATAGCAAATGAATTTCACAAATATAAAATTCTATCACTTTTAAATACGAACACTGGGTACCAGTAACTAGTAAACGATACTAGAAACAAGATGAAAATGATCATTGAATGGGGGAAAAAAAGGAATTTCAGTTTATTTAGTAGAACATCTAGAAGTAAGTAACATTACATAAGACTATATTTTCTATTCATATATAAGAATTGGGACTAAAGAATTTTGAAGTGAACTCACAGGAATTGCTCTAAAATAATGAAATTCTATAAACTAAACGAAAGGGCAGAAAAAGAGAAAACTAATGTCCACCCACGAAAGAAAATAAATCCATTGTTATATATACATGCATTTTAACAAACACAAAAAATGCACATAAAACAACACACGACCCCCCGAAATTCAAATCAGACAGACAGAACACTACGAAAAGAAAGCCGTTTTACTTTTCTAATAAACGAATCTCATAATAAAAAAAACAAACACAAGCCCAATTGGAAAACAGACGCCCACATGAATGTGATATAATCAGATATAGACACCCACAAACAGGATAAAACTTGTCAGCCAAATACACAACATGGGCAGCTAAAGAAACAAAAAAAGACGTTGCCTTTAGAAAATTGAGCTGGAAAAAAAAAACACATGAAAACAAAATCAACAAGAAATCTGGGCACTTTTTGACCCTCAAAAGTGAAGAACTCGGGAAATTAAGAGTGGAAGTGAGAAAGTTGTACCAGTGAAATGGGAATTGATGTGGCAAAAAGATTGGATTTTCGGAAATGGGTTTCCTTTTTTTCGGTCAAGGAAAATGAGGGGGAGGGGGAGGGGGAGAAGGAGGCTGAAGGTGAAGGGTTTCAAAGTGAAGTAACCTCAAAGCATAATCTTTACTATGCGTCGTCGTCTCGTGCCTCTCTCTCTCTCCCACCAAAATAATCAACCATTTTCTTTCTCCTCAAATTTATTGCCTATTTGTATTTTGTACCCTATGTGAAATGTCTAAATTACATTTTTTTATAATAATAATCATAATTTGCATCCTCTTTTATGTTTTTTTTTTAATTCTTGTAAATATAACATGATCTATATATTTAATATTTATAGAGATATAGACGAATTTTTAACATATCTATCACAAAGATGATAATCAGGTGAAGTAATTATGTTGATCATCTTCATCGCTGGTTGACATAATAAAAATTTGTTTTATTTATAAATAAATTTTAAAATTGTTATATATTGAATTTTTTTATTAGTTTATCATAATTCTAAATTTATAGTTTTGACCATTTAAAAAATATTTAATATCTCTAAATCTCATTTTAACTTTTTATAAATAAAAGAACAATAATTCAAATTAAAACAAATTCTTATAAACCCTAAAAAATATAATCTCTAAATCTCATTTTAACTATTTTCTTTTTCTTTTTTAAGAAATGATTTCAACTTCCTCACATTTGTTAAATCTAAAAATCACATTCTAAAAGTTTTTATTATTTATGATTTAAAATGAAAGATTCAAATTTCAAAAAACCATAAAGACAATCACACATTTCAGATTCAAGTTACCCCTCTCCTCCATTTTTCTCTTATTAATAAATAACCTAGGGTGCCATTTGTAATTTACCAAAAAAAAAAAAAACTAAAAACTAAAAAAGAAAGCCTAATGGCCATGGTGGTTTAATGCCGGTGCAGCAAATCCCTCGAGGTCTTCGCGATTTCATCTGAAAAACAGTAAACACGAAGCTTGATAATCAAATCGAGAGTATCTATCTCTTTCGACGATTTATATGTTAAATTCTGAGCCAAAGCTCACATTCACTTCTCATTTACTCCTATGACTGTTTTGTTGTTGTTTTGTTTGATTTTCATCATAGTTGTTTCTTGAATCTAACTATGTGGGATAGAATAATCAGATCAAAGCTTTCACTTTTATCAATCCTGGGTCGATCATATTTCATCAAAGCTCTCACTGATTCAAAATCAGCTTCCATTTTCATTTCTCCCATTCAAACCCTCAACTCTGTTTCTGCAATTAACCATGGTATCACTGCTCTTTCCTCCTCTAATTCTTGTTCTTATGTTTCCTCTAGCTATATCCATGATGTCCCGGATGCCCATTTGAAAGAATCTAGTCAATTTGTTACTAGTTATGATGATGATGATGATAATTGTGATTGTGAAGAATTTGATGAGGAAGATGTGGATTTTAAGCAGTTGAATGTTAGTGATGATAGTGTTATTATGCAAGATGTTGAAATCATTATGTGTATATTACGTGAATTTCGAGATGTAGATCGAATTCAAGTGAAAAATAAGCTTGAAAATTGTTGTGTCAAGGTATCTGGGGAGTTGGTTGTAGCTGTACTTTCTCGGATTCGTAATGATTGGGAAGCAGCATTTACTTTTTTTGTTTGGGCTGGTAAGCAGCCTGGCTATGCTCATTCTGTTCGTGAGTATCATTCGATGATTTCGATTCTCGGGAAAATGAGAAAGTTTGATACTGCATGGACTTTAATCGATGAGATGAAAGCGGGGACGAATGGGTCTTCTCTGGTGACTCCTCAAACTCTTCTTATCATGATTAGGAAATATTGTGCTGTTCATGATGTTGGTAAAGCTATAAATACTTTTCATGCTCATAAAAGATTTGGATTCAACATTGGACTCGAGGAATTTCAAAGCTTTCTCTCTGCACTCTGCCGTTATAAGAATGTGAAAGATGCTGAGTATTTACTCTTTAGTAACAAAGACGTGTTCTCGTTTAACACAAAGAGCTTCAATATTATCCTTAATGGATGGTGCAATGTCATCGGTAGCTTTCGTGATTCAGAGAGAATTTGGAAGGAGATGACACAGAGAGGTATCAGACATGATGCTGTCTCATTTGCGAGTATCATAACTTGTTACTCAAAAGCTCGTAACCTTTATAGGGTGCTCAAGCTTTTTGACAAAATGAAGCAAATGAAAATTGATCCTGATAGGAAAGTCTATAATGCAGTCATTCATGCCCTTGCCAAAGGTAGGCTTGTGAAAGAAGCTATCGATCTCATAAAAACAATGGAAGAGAAGGGTATTGCTGCGAATGTTGTTACTTATAATTCTTTTATCAAGCCTCTATGCAAGGCCCGAAAATTTGATGAAGCTAGACGGGTTTTTGAGGAAATGTTGCAGCGGGGCCTCTGCCCAACAATTCAGACTTATCATGCTTTCATGAGATACCTGAGGACAGAGGAAGAGATATTTGAGCTATTAGAGAAGATGAAAAGAATGGGATGCAAACCTACCACTGATACCTACATAATGTTAATCAGAAAATTTTGCCGATGGCGCCAGCTTGATAATGTTTTCAAGTTATGGCGTGAAATGAGTGAAAATGGAATCAGCCAGGATCGCAGCTCTTATATTGTTCTAATACATGGTCTCTTCTTGAATGGAAAATTACAGGATGCATACAAATACTATTTGGAAATGAAGGAGAAGGGATTGCTTCCAGAACCAAAGATTGAAGAGATACTTCAATCTTGGCTTGCTGGTAAGCCAATGATTGAAGGCTCTATGAATGACTCTTCAGACAACCAACTGGATCGATTTTGGAAAGGCAAAAGTTCCAGATGGATCCCCAAAAATTTTGATCAGAGAGTTGATTTTCACCAACAACCTGAGATTAGAACGGTTTCAAGAGATCGTGGTTTTTCATTTTGGAAACAGTAGGATTCCATTGTAAATCTTGGCAAATGGCTAGTCTATGAACGTAAAAAGAAGCTAATCATCTACCATTCCTCTGAGGTTCAAATCTCTCTCTCTCTCTCAAAGTGATTTTTTCCTCAGTTACACACAATCAATTGTTTTATGCAGTTCATAGTTTATCAATTTATAGTTAAAGATGCAAATTTTCAGCTTCATATGTTATTTGGTCTCTATTTCTCTTTACATCACCTGAAGTCAAATTAAACATTCTTTTTTATGTTTGTAACCAGGAGTCATAGTTTGCCCACTTATGATACGAGGAGCAGTACCGAACAACGAATCATTATTTGCCATGCACAAATTAAGCTTATTCAACAATTAAGAGCAGTTAGGACATGTTTTTAAATAGACATGAAATTGTTGAAGCACTAGGCTCAGTTGTGAAATCATTCTGAAAATATATCAAGATCGAAAATTAATGCATATGAATGACTATATGAGTGAAAGTTATTCAAGCACTATGCAATAGTTATTCAAACTTGATGTTGTTCATTATTAAGAATTTTTATGTGAGCTATTGAAAAAGGTTCTGACTAAATATCTGTTGTCAGGTTTGCATATGCTTATGCTAGAAGAATAATATGAGAATTGGGATGAGATTTTGTTTTCCATTCATTGTTGGTCTAAGTCTTTATATTTTTGGTACTAGAGTCACTTGTTATTTGCAATGACTCTAGATGGACATTTTTCATAATTTCTTGTCTCTTGTTTATGTAGGAGTATTTTTCGTCCTCTTCGATTCTTTTATCGATATATATATATATATATATTTGGTGGAATATAGTCATTTAATATTAAAGACACTACTTGAATTTTATACTCTTTTTAGAGAGGATTTTATCCAAGATAACCAATAACATCCCAAAAGGCATTTATCAATAGATTAGGCTTTTGTGATTTCAGTTTTTGACAGGTATGCCGGTGAGTGAGCACAAAAGCTTCAAACTAATATCCATTCCCTCATATAAAAACGTTAAGCCCTCTAATTATTTTTTGATGTTAACTTTTCCTTACATGCATTTACTGAGAACTAGAACTGTATACTGATACATGGACTGAAGGGGAAAAACAAGTTGCAAGTAATAACCAAGAAAATCATATTTAAGAAGGTAATTATGATTATTATTAAGTTAGATATATAACATTTATTCTAACAAAAATAAACAAGGCATTGTTTCGATGATAAAAAGTTTCAATTTTTTTTATAGATATTTAATCAAATTGGAGAATGACAAACCTTCGACGTCATGGAAAAAGAATAGATGCCTAACTAGTTGAGTGTTGATATAAAAAAAAATATATTTGATTTAAGAGTAAGTTAGGTATTTTGCTCAAGTGTATCAAAATAATTTAGTATTATGGTTTAATTTAGATTAGAATTAAATGAGTGTAATGTAATAACTTTTGTTCGTAGGTATTTACTAAAAATAAAGTTTGATTGTCACGTAGTTCGAAGATATTTATATCTTCTCCATAGTTCGAAGGGAGATTTTTTTTTTTTTACAAAAAGCTCGAAGGGATATTTTATTGGGAAATTTCATTGGGTAGCAGAATTTTTAACAATATTTATAAATATAGCATTTTTAAAAAGTATTTGCAAATATAGCAGATTTTTAAAAACCCTCATTCATGTGATTAGAGAAATCAGTGATAACTTATAAAATAATGACTGCACAAAATATCAGGATATCAGTGATTACTGTGAAGATATCACTGATTACTAATGACAATTTTGTAATATTTTGGGCGCGAATTTAATTTTTCTGCTATTTTTGCAAATACGTTTTTTTACTGTTATTTTTATAAATATTGGACCTATTTTTACTATTTTCGCAAGAGCCCCTATTTTATTTGTTCTTTATTCTTTATTTTAATTTCATTAAGCAAAATCATAATAATAATAATAATATTCAAACAGAATATATAAAATTAAAAAGAAAAAAGAAAAAAAAAATTGCAAGTTGACTCCATTGATACTCAGTCATCCACTCTCAAGAAAAATCCATTAGTTTTCATTATTCGTTTCGAATTTCATGGTACGACGCTAATTCTCTAGTCATTCTATCTTTAATCCGAATTTTATCTCAAAGTTCCTGACTTTAGCCTCTGATTTTTTGAATTATTCCCTGATTATCCCTTTTAGATTCCTCGAAATTCTTCGTAACCTAGGAAATGGAAATTGTTAATTGCTTACTTGCTAGAATTTTTCGAATTCCACGATAATTTCTGAAATTTGAAATGGAAAGATTCAACAAGCTTGGAATCTCCTTATGAGAGATTCATGATAATCAAGTTCTTGTTTTTAGGTTATCCAGCCATTGATTATCTTACTATAATAAATTTTAATTAACTTCAATAGTTGGAGAATCAGAATTCCTGATTTATTCTGAATGTGAAAAATATTTATCGATCCAGGTAATTGTAGATAGAGAAACTTAAATCCTATAGGAATTGAACTCATGAAAATTTCTAAACATAAATTAAACATGCTAAGTTCATTGGATTCTTAAGAATTCTTTATGTTTCTTTAATGAAGTTGGGTGTTTATGTGTTTGTTTCCAATGCTTTTGCAAAAAAAAAACGCCATTTTAATTTAATCCACTCAACTCTACTCTACCTGTAGCTGGTTCAGTTCAGAAAATATATCGATGGACCGTTGGAGTGGAATTTTGAAGGTTCGATTGCATCGAAATAGCCACAATTTTTATCGAGTTGGAGCATCACTCTGCATTTCCCAAACTTCTAAAACATTTACTGTAAGTTCTCTATGCTTGAAATGAAACAGCAATAAGACATGGAATTCTTTCAATATTTCCCCCTTCATGTAGATCTTGTAAGACATAGAATATGCATTTTTTTTTCCATAAATTTAACTCTCACTTTTAAACTTTATGGCAATAGGTTCCTTCTGCAAATGTCATCTTTTTCACTGGGGATCGGGTTGAAGGGACCTGTAATCCAGTAATTGAGAGACTATCTGATCCACAAAACATAGCTGAAGTTTTAGTTTCGAAATTTGGAGACTCCATCAATACATGGGTTGTTGAGGCTTCTGATTTCAATGGGGCCTTTGCTGTATATAAGGATTTTATACCTTCTCTGAATAGATGGGGAGAACCAGAATCATATGTTCCAAATGGCTTTCCAGCTTCCACATCGACCATTGCACTTTTGAGAAGTTGCTTGAATGAGGTAGGCTCAAATTCCAAATTGAATTAATGGGGTGACACCGACGGCGATCTATATTTTTAGTCATTTTATTGATTATGCAGTCCTTTATAAATTGAACATCATGTCGAAGTTTATGGAAATGTTGTTACTTGTGCTAAAGCCATCAACCTTGTCTTTTCCACTACATATTATGGATTTAGGGAGCAGATAAATACTGGTTGAATTGTTATTATTACTTGTAAGCCATCTGAAGCTTGGATTAACTGAGTTGAATAAAGTTGC
Organism: Gynostemma pentaphyllum; assembly: GCA_028015215.1. Taxonomy (NCBI): domain Eukaryota; kingdom Viridiplantae; phylum Streptophyta; class Magnoliopsida; order Cucurbitales; family Cucurbitaceae; genus Gynostemma; species Gynostemma pentaphyllum. The sequence goes on along the minus strand of CM051350.1, from coordinate 49,127,716 downwards.
CTTAAAGTATTAGATCTCTCAAATGTTTGTTTGAGAGTACTTGTGACTGTGAGAGCGAGAAGGGAGTGGGCTGGGGCAGGGTAGGAACAGGGGAGTGAAGCTACATGAGAGTCTCATATGAATTGATGCTATCGATTGTTTATTTGCAGGTAAAGAATGTGATTTCCATGGGAAAACAAGGTTGTTCTCAATCACTAGGTCAAAATCAACCCGAAACAATCATTCTTGGGTTTAGCAAGGGAGGAACTGTAGTTAACCAACTTGTGTCTGAGCTTGGTTCATCAGACTCCACATCCACTGAGAATGTTCCTCATTCTAAGCATTCTAGTTTGGAAGACATTCAGATTATACCGAGCTTTTTGAAAAGCATAAGAGAGATTCATTATGTCGACGTTGGACTGAACTCCCATGGAGCCTACCTCACAGACCATGAGGTGATTAAAAGAATATCAAGCAGGCTAGCTCAGGAGTCAAGACGAGTCCGTTTCGTCCTTCACGGTACCCCTAGACAATGGCGCGACAGTAGAAGATTTTGGATACGCCATGAAAAAGAAAAAATGTTAAGTCTACTTGAATCTGAAGCTCAGAGAAGTGATAATATACAGGTTTGTGAGAAATTTTATTTTGCTGATAGGCCTCAGGACATGCAGATGCATTACGAGATAATTGACAAGTTGGATGTTTCCTAATAATTCTTAAAATGACAAAAAAAAATATTGATCTGTAAAATGATGATAATGGAAAGTTTCAATTTCAAAGGTTACTCAACCTGCTGGGATTCCTTTCATGAGAATGAGAGAATGATAAGATAGGAAACTTCATAAATTCATTATAAAAAAAAAGGGAGGAGGGAAGTTTTATTCCAAAAATTATAAGTTGTAGTTAATCGTAGACAAATTGATTATACCAAATATAAAATATTCACTCAAGGGATACCGTGTAATCCAGGATTGTTGGATATCTAGATAACAAGTTATTTAGATTATAGGGGATGTAAGAATACAGTGACAAGTAATCATAAACAAGATATTTATGCGTATGAAATATTATAGTTTTTTTCTGGAGTATTTGACGTTGGAATAAAATGAAATTAACAATTTTTTTTAATAATGCCCTTGTTATAAGTTTCTTATTAGTTAATGGTTGACCGATATGTTTTTGTAAGATTGACCAGTGGTGTAAATAATTCATTAAATAATTTGGGAATAACAGATTCACGGTCAAGTGGTTAGACACTTGCTCTCATGTCATAAGGTCCGAGTCTCCCCTTTCCCAATTTGATGTAATAACTATTAAAAAAAATCATTTGTAAAGATTTTAGGTATTAAAAAAAAATCTTTGAAATTGTTAATTAATAATAGAGTTTATTATCAACAAAATACGAGGTAAGATTGATACCATCAACCTTTTTTGGTTACTGATGATTTAGAAGTTTTGAAATAACCATAGTGTAGTGCTCGAAATAAGGATTTCAAAACATCTTGAATCATCCAAATCGAAGTTAAAACAAAAAAATTATGGCTAAAAGAAAATTAGTGGCGTTGGAGGGAGGGGCTCATTGGAATAATATGAAACTATAGAGGTATGATTTACCATTTTTAAACCACAAGAGTTGTTTATTCATTTGGAACCACAGGGGTCTTATTTGTACATTATCGTTAAATAAATGGTATATTGGGTAAAGGTTTATAGGAGTACACGATATCACTTAAAAAGGTGATTTTTTTGTGGATATTACTTAAAAATTTAATTAAAATAAAAAATTAAAATGATTGGACTTTATACACTAATATATATTACTTCACTAATAATAATCTAAGTAGGGTATTTTAACAACTTTGGATATTTTATCTTAAATGGTGTAAATTTAGATTCTAATTTACCATCATTTTATCAATAGTCTAACGCTACAAATAGATCATTTTCTCAACAAAACTAATCATTATACGTAGCATATACAAATATATGGAGTTGATATGTGCAGAGGAGAGCATGACATAGACAATATACAGTAGAAGTATCATGAAAACCATGAACTGGACAGTATCTAAAACCTTCATCAAACTCATAAGAAGCAAAGTAACGATGTTCCATTTCTAATTGAATCCAGCTAACCAGTTGCTCCCTGCTTCCGCTTACTGGAACCAGTTTTTCGCTTTCCCCGTTTTCTTGTTTTCTTGGATATTTTAGATTTGACAGCGAAAAGAGATTTTACTATCGGTTGCATCTGCATGTTAGGCTCGGTGTTTTTCAAAGTAAACTCAGCTTGAGAAACTGCAGGTGGAGAAATGAGTTTCTGCTCCGCCTCCAATATCTGAGGCAGCTCTAACTGACCACCTTTAAACTCTTCTTTAAAATCCAGCTCTTCCTTGATTGCACAATTTCGTATGGATACTTTCTCAGTCTGCAACATACCAAGTGAGTTCCGATGCTTAGAATTACTATAATCTTAATAGTTATGGCACAACCACAAAATCAAAAAGCAGTTAGACATGGACCAAGACTCTAAGCATCTTTATTTTCTTAACAGAGTTGAGGTATATAATGAAATATATGATGTCATACACCTACTGCTAACATTACAAACAAAATAAATAAAGATGGTTAAAACCTAATACCAAATTGGTGCTCCCTTGGCCAGACTCCCAGGAAGATGTCACACATTTCTTTCTCGAATACCCCCTTAACCAATGTGTTTTTAGATGAAGTCACTAAACGGAATGATTTCAGTATTACCAAAGGACATTTTCTCACTACTTTCTCTAGACCCTTTTGGTAAAAGTGGAAAGGAGAAAACCCCCTGATTTGGGTTTTATGATTGGAAAGAAGTAATCGCCTTTTCCACAATTAAAAAAAACTTGAGAAGCGTAATATATGGGACCAGATTCTTTTTCTTTGACAAAGAATGTTAAAGATATAGATTTTAGCTTTCCCTTTGCAATTATTTTTTTTATGTAAATTTATTTACCAATTGTGTTTTGGCAGAAACTTTATCAGCTACCTTGGGTGTTCAGCTGATTTTCCTTGGGACGGTGGAAGACAGCCTCCTATTTTTGTCTTTGTGGAGCTCATCCTAAAAAGAAGGACGCTATTTTATTGGCTCAAAATCTACTGGAGCTTTTTTAGGAGTGTATTGCTGGCTTTAGTGAAATAGGAGTTTTCAAGATGTCTGCAAAGATCCAAATGAGATTTCAGATTCCATAGATACTGTGGCTTCGTTTGAAAGTTCTTTTTCTAAAATAATTCCTTAGTTATTTGCCGTCCTCTATAGCCTCCAACTGGTGAGGTTTTTTGTTCTTGAATTAAGAGATTTTGTTTGTTTCATCATTCTTATCAGTGGAATTAATGTTCCTTCTATAAAATAATTATAATTATAATGAAAATCTTAAGCACCATAGAGTATAGGGTAGCAATTAGAAGATATAAGAGACTTGTGTGACTCCATAATTGGCAACATTTCTTCAATTGAAAATGGGAAAAAAGAATTGTATACGGAAAGTGAGGGAGAGGAAAACTTACACTTCCACAAGACAACCCAATGGGATTCTTATCCCTGCTCTCGATCATATCAGAAAGTAGAACCACCTCTTCATGACTATTAACTGCACTTTTGGGCATAAGTACATCTCCAAATTCATGCTTAGGTATGTGCTGAGATGCCTCACGTAAAGATTGAACTAACACATCATTTCCATCTTCAGGTGAAGTGGGATCATCACTAAGTGTAAGAAAGTTTAGATTATTGATGGAGAACTTCATTGGATTTTCATTCACCACTTTGTCAATTCTGTTCTTTAACTTGTGCAGTTTTGACTGCGCAGCTTCAATCTTTAGGAAAATGTCTTCCAAATTTTTATCATTATCTCCCAACAAAGATGATGCACATCTCCTTGTCATAAAGTCATCAATGTCATCATATCTAGTATCGGTCTTGTCTGTTAGAGATCATAGCAGAGAATCAGTGGTCTACTAGAGCAAAGAGCACTTGTAGCATTGGTAAATTAATTTCAAACGTCTTTCAAAAAAAAAATTCAAACTAAAAATCCTAAAAATGAACTATTCTCCAAATACAGGGAACATATTTCTATTATATTGATAAAATCTAAAAAAAAGGGGAAATATGACAAAAATAACTAATATAACACCAACCTATGCGGCATTAAAATCTAACTTGAATACAAAATGAAAACCCATCAGTTGAAAAGATAGGCAGGAAAACAATCTATACCATAACCAGGAGTAGATCTCTGTGTAAAAAGTGAGACGTGAGATTTTTTCTATCATTGTACAAAAACAGTATCTCAGTTACTAAAAAATTGGAAAAAAAAATCATTAAAGGGGTATTTATATTGCACTGCACCTTATAAATGGAAAGTGATCAAAAACTGCAGTGGCACATGCAATATTTATAAATGGAAGGTAATGATATAGGGGTATTAACCAATATAGACCCGAACAAAAAATAGTAAAATTAATCATACAAATTATTAAATATCAAACTCAAAATTAATTCAACCAACAGTTAACTGACTCAGAATAGCTTTCTCCCCAGTTGATTATTCATCAATGGCAGATTCCTACAATTAATGAAATTAACCAAAGTAAAATTACAATCAACTCCACTTACCTAATTTAAGAAAATTAGGTTCCACAGACATGCCATCAGAAAGAGACCTCTTCTTCTCTGAAAAAACAAAGAGAACTACAATGATGGACAGAGAGACTTGGAAAAATATGTCTTATATAAGAATAGTTGACAACTTTATACCATAATAGGAGAACAGATTATGGTGTGCCATATATGAAGCCATATCAGCCGTCTCTTCAATTTTCTTCCTTTTCTTCCTTTTCATGGCCTTATATCTTTGAGTGTGACTTGAGAATCCTAATGACTTCGCATCAAAACCTTCCACTGAGAAATTTTCATAGTGAGACTGCTTTCTTTGATCACAAAATGAAAGTTCTCTATCATATTTTAAAGTTTGCCACTGAAGTTTCTTAATTTGAAGTTCTAACCATCTACAGCGCCACATAAGAGGACTTATAAACTTCCTCCAATGAACAGTCAACCTTTTCTTCCTGGAAAGTAAGATGCATAAACAATCGTGTGAATGTCATATATAGTTGAGAAAAATAAAGAAATTTGAGGAAAAGTAAACTTTATAATAGTTTTTTTTAATAAGACATGGTTTAATAAAATGAAATATACAGTAAACAAAATAAAAGCCAACCGAAGATTACAAAAATGCACACTAATTAGCTCGAATAAAAAGGAGATAAGGTTTAGCAAGAATACTCCAATTAAAGGCCAAAAAATAAGATCCCACGATTACAACAAATTCCTATCAATTCAATGGATGCATCTTCAAAAAATAAATGCAGCAGATGAAAAAAAAAGGTAAACATGTACCTCCTTGGAAACATATCCCTGTATCCATTAGACATGGGGTCCAAACAGCTACCGCCATATATATGTGACTCAACTTCATCATCCCCTAATGTACCATAATCTTCCCCAGATAATGTATCTCCAAATGAACTTGAATTTTCAGTTGAAATGTCGCATTCACTTTTAGGGTCTCCATCATGAGTATCACTATCAGCATGAGTATCACTATCAGCACACCCAATTATATCAAGGTCTAAATCTCGATTTCCATCTAATACAGTAGGTTGTTTAATTGATAGAGCTTCCATGTCATAAATCTTGTCCTGACAAATACTTGCACTCTGCAAAGGGTTATCATTTTGATCCCGAGTGACTTTTTTGTCGTCTATACTCCTTGAAACCTCCATCAATATTTTGACCCAATGTCAGGACTCAGGAGTCAAGACACATACTAATAGAGGCCAAAATTAAGGTACTCTTTTGTGCCAAGTGATACCATCTAAACAAATAAGCAGCGCATCAGAATCTAATACTAATACGTTGCTACTAATTCAGAGTACAATGCACAAGTACCTGAAGAATCCAAAAACAAGTACTAGATTTCGAACAGTGAATAACAAAAAAATTGAGTTACATGAATTTATTGATATCAACTCACATCCAATTATCACGTGAAAAAGTTACTTCAGAATCAACTTTTTTTTTTTTGCAAGAATCGAGAAAATTCCGTTTTTTTCTCGTTTTTGTTCCATGAACACGTGAAAGATTGAAAAGAATGAACTTTCCCTTGCATTAAAAAATAAGAAGAGTAAAGTAGTATGACCAATATTTATCTTCTTTCACCTCAAAAAGGAACGGGGAAAGAAAGTAGAGCACGATAGTCCAACCCGCCGTCCCAGAAACTTAAAAACCACCCATATCCACTCCACTAACATTTACAAATATAAAAGATTCATAAATTATGTCATGACAATTGAAGTGACCTTTTAGCAAACAATAGCACAAATACAATAACAATCCATATAATCTCAAAAAGAAAACTTCAAGAAGAATTAACAGCCACCGAGAATCTTCCACAAATTGAAAATTCCCATAAACAACTTCAATTCGACTAAATCACAAGCAATATTTCAAAAAAAAAAAAATCAAAATTACAAAAGTAAAAAAGATACCTCGAATCCTCGATCATCCAGATTACAAAAACATTCGAAATCAACGAAAGGGAGAAAAAAAAACCCTAACAAAAGAAATTGTCTAAATACTAATCTTTAAACGAATTATCAGAAAAATCAAGACTGGATTTCATGATTTAAAAAAAGAAAAGAATAGACGAACCTGAGATTGCGGGTTAATTTCGATTCTACTGATTATAGTTATCGTTGAGCGCGAGAATCGTCGAAGGAAAACTCCGATAATCAGATCGAGCAAAATTCATTCAATTGAAAAGGAAAGAAGCGAAAAAAGCGAACGGAGTTTTGCGGAAACTGTTAAAAAGAGTCAAAACAAAGATCGAAAACCATTTCATTTCATTTATATAGTTTTCTTTTGTATATTAATATGTATTTTTTTATGTGGTGGGGTCCACTGTACGCTATTTTTTTTTTTTTTCCAATCTCATCTGTTCTGTTTGGTTATATGGTCTAGAATAAACTAATCATGAATTAGGGTTATTTCATTCTGATTTTCATTCATTAAAGGCAGTTCATATTTCTATACTTTTTTTATTCTTATTCTTAAAATTAAATTTTACTTTTAAAAGTTGGATGCATATAATTGAAAATTTTTCAGAAGCTGACAGTTGATATTGAGATGAAATTTTAAAAATCATATTTATTTTTTTTTTTTTTTTTCTATGCTTTGTTTTGATTTTGATTTTCAAAACATTATATTTGTAATAGAAGATAAATGGTAAAGATATCACTTGACCTGTAATTCCTCTATCAAACTAGAGTTTTGAATCCTCCTCTCATATTTTATATATAAATAATAATAATAATATCTCATCCTCTATTTTAAAATTAAAAAAAAAACACGAAAGATTTTTTTTTAATTATAGTTCACTACTAATTAGAAGACATTCAACACATAATATATCATTGATAACTTAAAATAATTTTCTTTAATGATGAAATATGAAATATATATTTTTTTAGAAATATCACTACATTGAAACACAATGGTAAATTTATTTCTAAAATCTACAAGTGAATATCCAAACACTAGATCATAAATAAAATTAAAAAGATGTTTCTATTTTATAAATAATCTCACTTACACAAGTATTCTTATAATAATGAAGTAATACAAGGTCAATCAGTGCTCATGAACGATTATCTTTTTCTTCTTATTTGTGTACAAGATATATTGAATAGTTCTTCAGAGGGAAGACTCAATGTTGTGGTATTCCAGATTTCTAAGAACAATTCTAGCAAATATTTTGGCTTGTAATGGGGCAGTTTCTGCTGCAGTACGCAGAGCTCGTGATCCACCCGCATTCTGCATAAGGCTCGCATGGTGCAGGGCGTGCCGACCACCAGGTATTGTATATTGAAGATAACTCATGAGATAATTATAGTGTAGCTTATTAAATCAGACAAAATGTTACGAAATCAAAATTCCATGACTTCACCTGTAGAAGAGCAAATGCTGCACATGCTTTCAGCATAGGTGATGGATTTCCAAGCATTGTAACAAATCGTCCAATTTCAGCTCCACTAACAGTCACAAAAATTAAGATAAAATAAATAAAAAGAATTGTTAAAAAAAATCTGCCTCACGGCCTAAACCCGACGTTCCTACAGCAGCTGTTCCCAGCATTCATGCACGCACAAACTTAACGAAAATTAACGATTATCAAAATTGCATGAACATAAGCTTGTATAGATGACAGAAAATATGCGCACCATATGCCGAAGAAAAATAGCAGGCAGTACATATTCATAGACATGAAAGTATGGGCAAGCTATAAGTATAAAAAATAAAAGTACAATCCATCCCCAAACAATCAAGAAATTTCTCCAAGGTGTTTGAGTGAACCTGCATCTCAAATGCCCTGCTTCTTGAATACGGGCTCGTTCTGTTACTTGAACCAATGCTGCAGGCACCGAGGACGCAGTGGCAGAGGCAAATGCTTGTGGATCTGAAAATGTTAGGATAAAAGCTTCAATGTTCTTTAGTGCCAAGCTTCTAGCCCCATCTAAGCTCTCACTTTTTGAAATGCCTTCTGATGAGCTTCCTGGTAAAGCACATTCATCCATTCTACAAAAGTTGAATTAAATTTTCAAAATGTTTAACCCTTTGATTATTTGTAATAACGATAAGTCAATTAAGTTGGAAATCTTTTCAAAGACATTGAAAAAATTTATTGCAAGTAAGCTTTCGCTGATAGAGAAGTGGGCGTATTGGCTTCCTTGCTTTCTATCTGTCAGGAATTTGTGTTAATCTCCAGGTTTTAAAGATAAAATAATTTGGTCTCGAGTCTTCTGGTGTTTATTCCTATAGACTGTTTTGTTAGCCTTGTTTATTTACCCACGCAGTCTCCATCTCTTTCTTCTCTAAGCTTTAAAGGGTTAGAATATCGAAAAAGATCAGATGTTTTTATTGGTTGCATTCTCCATCTCTTTTTTCTTGAAGCTCTGAAAGGTTAGTCCTTCGTGCTTGGACCTCGATGTGTATTTTGAAAGCAGGTGTCTGAGGATGTTGTCATATTCTATGGAGTAACTCTTTCGTTGGGAAGATTTGGTCAAGATTTTTGCAAGTGTTTGAAGTTGCTTCAGCTCCTAAACATAATTGATGAGCGCTGATAAAGTTATCCTTCATCCTCCATTATGTAACAAAAGGAGGTTCATTTAGCAGTTGGAAGTTTTTTGCTATCTTATAGAATATATGGTCAAAAAGGAATAAGAATGGGTGTAGAGAGGTTTTGGGAGGAGTTATGAAGTGTGGAGTACTTGAATGCTTCCCTTAGGCTTCGTGCTTAAACACTCTTATAATACTCCTTTGTGTTTTTGGTCTCCAATCATGGAAAAAATTGATAGAAAAAATTGATAGAAAAATTCCTAATGGAGGAAGGGTGGTCATCTCACTGTCATAAATGCAAATCTCTCGGCCATTCCCACTTATTATCTCTTTCTTTAAGATTTCCAGATAGATTGCAAATTCCATCAAGAAGAATTTGAGAGACTTCCTTTGGCTTTCATATAATTTTTTCTAAAAAACAATTTCATTTATAAATAAGAGGGAATGGCCGAGAGAACTGCATTCAAACTTTTATATGAAAAGAATTCAAACAAACATATATGGCAAAGAACATTGAATAAAATAGAGGAACTTCAATCACCATGAAAAGGACACATCACACTTGTAAAATATGAAGGACAAATCAACGAGACAGGTTAATACAAAAGGTATCATGTGCATAGATTCTAGCAAGGTCAGTCTGTGTACCTCCCGTCAAACATGTAGGCCAATGCCAAAGCAGACATAAAGCGTGCCATTTTTTATATTGATACCGAACAAAGATGAACTAGGGCCGGAACACCCCCTTCATCTACTATGCGAAAAGCATTACCAGAGTTAAAGGCAAGATTCCAAAGAGCTCCAGCAGCAGTCTCATGAACGTCCTGGAAGAGGGAATGAATTGAGCACAGACATTTGAGTGACACTGAACTAATTGAACATTCGTACATATTGCACAGGCATTTCTGAAAGATCCTATCAAGTAAAGTAACATGAGAATAATTTGAAATGCTTACTACAGCATCTGAGCGCGCCAAAGCAATTAATGGAGCAACACCCCCTTGATGACCAATAGCAATGCTACAACCCCAAAAAGTAAAATGTTAGAACTTACCACAAAATTAAAGAGTCAAAATATCACTTTCATTTGAAAAAAAAAATAGTAGTTTCTCATCTGTACAAGGACAAGGAGTAGTATCAAAGAAAAAATAAATAAATGCTGACGATAGTTTTCTCATTACTTTGGACTAAACAAGAGACCTTTAGAAGCAAGCAAATTTCTTATTCCATAAATGATCATTATCACACTATCATTGAACTATTATTCAACGCCGATTATTAACTTGTAAACCCCAGCGTATAAAATTCTTACAGCAAGAAAAAGGAAGCAATGTTCCCCATGTCTAATGCCAAGCTATTTCAGCAATTATAATTAGAAAATTCGAAATGCAAATTTCCCATAACTCCAATTCATCAGAGCATTTCCTACTACGCCAACCTATTTCCTTTCCCTCTTCCAGATCCCGTCCAAGGTTGCTCACTTCATTGAAAGCGAGATATGAGATTTCCTTTAGGCAAGGGAAGACATTTACTGGGGTAGTCATCTTGTAAATTGGAAGGAAGTTTCCAATCACCTGGCCTTTGGTATTGTCTGAGATTGAATCTGAAGATTCTCTCTTGAAAAGGTCTCCCTATGGTGCTCTATTATCACAAGTCTTCATGTTACTGATAGAGGAGGGTGGTTCACTAATGATCACCAAAATCTTAGAGGATCTGGCACATGGAAATTTGTGGTGCAGTGCAAGAGCATTTGTGCAACTTTTTGGAATTCAAAATTAGCAATGACAATAATACCAGCCTCCGGCAGCAAGCTTGGGCTTTGGAAAAAAACTACCTTATCCAAGACTGTTTTCAGTTACCCACCTCTAAAGCATCTTCTCTAGGAATGCTGGGATCAGAACAACAATACTTGGCTCTTCAATTTCACAAGACTGCTATTGGACTGGAAAACTGAGGACCTCCCCAACTTTCTGAGGATTTTCCAGGATAGATTGATTTGGCATTGGGATTCATTCAGGAACCTTCTCTACAGAATCATTAATGCTTTATTTTACCAACAGAAACACTATTCTGAACAAAGCTCTCTCTAAATTCATCTAGCAAAAGGGGACTTTAAAAATAAAAGGTACTTCCTTCGAAATCTTGCCCTGGGAGGAATCAACACAAGCATCATTCAAAAAAGGAACCATCATTGCTTTTATTCCCCTGGCTATCGTTTTTTTTCTTAAACAGTGCGGAAACTCAAGACCATATGCTTAACCACTGCTACTTCTCACAAATCCTATGGTGGAACCTACGGCCCTACGGGGAATTTCCAATCTCGATTGGTGCTCTTCTACCTCAACCCTCCAAAATTGGAGCAACTTCTCACTTGCCATCACTTCAAGGATAAAGAGAAGGTGTTATGAACTCATGCTATTAAAAGTATTTTGTGGGATATTCAGATTGAAAGAAATAATAGAATTTTTCACAATGTTCATTCAGGGGTTCTAGTCTTCAGTCTTCTACAGATGTGGGTGGTTGTATTTTTTATAGGAGAAATGTGGGAGGTTGTACATTATAAGGTCTCTCTTTGGAGTTCTATCTCTATATTCTTTTGTAACTATTATTCCTTATTGATCAACACTAATTGTAGGAACCTTCATGGGTTGTTGGCTTGACCCCTTGTCAACCTTTTGTATGCTTTAGATGTTCAATGAAAATTCTCTCAATTCACTAGTAAAAACAAAAACATCCCTCTCCTCCATCCTATGTAAGTATATTTATACACGCAAAGAAGCATGTATGTATCTATGTGTGTGTTTAAGAATCTTCTTTTACATTTGTTAAATACCTCAGCGAAAGGTGATAAAATAGAATTTGAGCCTCAAAATATATACCTGTTGGCTTCAGATACTGACAATCCCCACAGAGCACCAGCAACCCTTTCCTGCAAACCCGAGGATGCATTTGAACAAGATTGTGCTAGAGAAACCTAAAATAGAGCGAGAGAAAAATATGCAAAGAAGGGTGAGCTTCTCATTGTATAAGATTAAGATGTAACATGTTTCTGACAAGTATATTTTGTTAGCAGATGCATTTTTACGACAATTAAAACTCATACAAAGAAATACATCGTCAAGTTGTGTACCTTCGTTTGCTTTGTTTTGTAAAATTATACCTGGTAGAGGTCTTAATATCCTTTTTGGGAGGATGTTTAGATCTCTGATTCTCCTCTTTCGGTCTCTTTTCCTCTTCTTCACCATATCTCCTTTAATCATTTTCCTTCCATTTTTTTCTTTTCAACCTTCACAATAAATCTTGGAATCTTTCTTTTTTAGAAATTTCAAAGATGATGAATTTTTAGAATTCACTATTTTACTTGACAATATTTCTCAGTTCTCTCCTTCTTCATCTCCTGGCTGTCTTCTTTGATAACTTCATTCTTCAGGTAAGTCTTTCTTTTACTTTCTTACTGATAATCAATTTTCTGATTATTTTAGGCCTTTTCATTCCATTTAGCTTCCCGGTTTACCTCCTAAAATGTACTTTTTCTTTGAAAGTTCTACTTGGTAAAACTCACTATTGGACATGCCTATACCGCACAAGGAACAAGTTTGAGGATCTTATGCTAATAATAATTTCATTTTACTGCCTATCAAACAACCTCTGTAATAATAAAATTAACAGGTCATTCTATACTCATACAGTAATTCTGCTCTTGATTTTATTCTCAGATCCCAAATTCTTTCTTCCAATTTCATTTTTTGATATGATTTTCTTTTCGAGTTCATTAAATTCAGTAGATATACCGAAGCCTGATCAGTTTACATCAATAAACAATTGAAGAACAAAGTTAAACGTCTTACCAATGCCTCAACACCACCTGCAGTTGCAATTGCTTCTCTGTTTCTGTCATCCAACGATAAATTCCATAGGGCACCAGCAGCCTCTTGCCTGTTTTACAGGAGGCAAAAGTATTTTTTTTATTATAAATAAATATACATGTAAGATTAAAACATAAACACGGATGTTATATTGTAGCCGAGATTCTGTCAATATTTTTAGCATGGAAAGTATATATATATTTGCAAGAAGATGCAGAAGCCTTCCCTACGAAAAATCACCTCCTAAAACTCAACCAGCAGAAAATTTATCCAAATGTTTAGATTTCCCACTTTAAGTTTAAAAGCACAAAATTTTCACCTTCCTCAAGATTTGCATGCCATCTAATTTTAGACAATTCAGATGAGAGAAAAGCTGATTTTCCCACTAAAAGACTTCATATATTTTTTTACACAAGGTTTGGCATAAGATCTAGCTAATTAATTTCTTGCATAGAATAGAAGTAGTTCCTCTTTTTTCAATTCATACCAATTGAAAAGCTCTTTCATAAGTCCTTTTGACCTTTCAACTTAAGCATGGAAGAATATCTTATCTTAATACAATGTTGGGGAAAAAAAAGGAGTGTCACTATGACCATCATAATTAAAATGTCAATTATTAAAAAAAAGAACAAAATTGATGCTATATCATTCAGGTCAACACCCAATGAAACAACAAGCTTAAACACAGTCAAGAAGTAACTTCAGATATATTTCTCTTCCTTTTATAGATAGTTGTAGGGGAGTATGTGTAGTTTCCAAGAAGGCCTTTTAGGCTTGGTACCTTTTGTTTTCTTTTTTTGTTTTTTTGCAAAAGAGGTACATGTTATTTGCATAGGTGTTACGAGTGGTTATATTACTTATCCAATCGTTCAAGTGATTTCATTTCTTCAATGAATTATTTTGTTCAGTATTAAAAAAGAGTCACGCTCACAATAAGTGGGGAGAATTTTGAAGTGGATAGGATGATAATTTACAAACGAAAAAAAGTAAAACCAACAAGAATAAGTATGAAACCATAGAAAAACTACCTGACACCTTCATGAGGAGAATGAGTGAGCTGAACAAGTGCTTCAAGTGCACCTGCCTCTTGACCAACAGCAGAGTTGTTAATGTTGCTATCTCCATGGGCAGCCAAATTTGCCAATGCACGAGCTGCCTGAATGAACAAATTATTTTTGTAAAATTATGAGTAAGGTGCGGATCAAACACATAAAAAGCCTGATCAACCAAGTTAAGCACGAGAGCCTGGTAGACAGGAGCTATGTGAAACACCAAGTCAAATAATAATTTGAAAGCTGTGCAAATTTAGAAAACATGTCTTGAAACATCATTTCATATTTAAGGTAGTAAATTACTCAACTAATTAGTGGCAATTGAAGTTAGTATTCATCAGTTTTCTTGAACAACAATCACTAGCACAAGAAAGACAAAGATGTAATAGTAAATAAAAATTCAGGTGCTAAGTGTTGTACTCTTTGAGCGTATGATACAAAATCAAAGCCTATATTAGGGACTTTGAATATATTCCACCAGAAGGGGAAAACGAATAATAAAATCACTTCGATCAGGAATATCGTTGTCCGCAATGAATGGTAAAAAAATATGCAACTTTTAAAACCATAACTTGCAACACACATTTACCAAGTCTCCCTAGAAGACAACACAGTAGGCACATTTCAAATAAATTAATTCAAGGGTGACAATCACCTGCTCTTGTGCTCCTTCAAACTTGCAGTTTCGAGCAAGCATCACCAAAGCACGTACACCACCAGCTAAAGCAACCTCAGTGCTGCACCTATCATCAGCTGCCAAATTTGCCAGCGCACCTGCCGCTCGTTCCTGAACATGAACATGGAGATAGATTTACAATCTATGCTTTTTTTATTGCAAACTTTAACTCATTTTGCAATATTATAGTGCTTAAAAGAGATAAGGAAATAAAAATAAGATGTGAAAAAGAGAAACTTACGAGAACTCCATCACCATCACCCCCAGAAGACCATTTAAATATCAAGTCTACTAAAGCTCTTGGTCCACCAGCCTCAACAATTGTACCCTGATTTTTTTTAAAATAAGTTGCATTCATTACACAACTGAAGTTACAAGTCTCTGAATGTCGTGTATTAATGAAATATAATATTCAAATGCCAGACTTTATGCTCCTCGCCGACCGAAAGATTCCACAATCCTCCAGCAGCCTCTTCAGCAACCAGCCTGTTCATGGATCTTGCAAGACCTGCAAGAATATTAATTCCACCTTCTTCAGCTACAGCTTTTGCAACATTAGCATTCATAGACAAATTTACTATAGCCTACACAATCAAAACCAAGACAGATATGAGCCACACTTACAAATGAAGTGCATCTTATAGTTGATGTCTCAATTATCATCAAAATCAAATCAATGAACCTAAAAAACGTATAATGTTAATTTGATGGCTTGTATATCCTTACAAAACTTTACCTTTGCCGCCTCAGACTGCAGCCCTTCCCGCCAAGACTTTGCCAAGTCTAGAAGCAGCCGTATTCCACCACGCCGCATAACTTCTTCTGCCCTTTTAAAATCAATACTAGCATTTTCATCATCAATGACAGCAAAAGTTGCAAGACCTGTACCTGCCCTTTCTTGTACATCCTCCTGCGAACTTTGCATTAAACTAAGGAACAATGCTGCCCCTTGATTGAGCCAGAAATTATCCAAACCATGCTGATTGCTCTCAGCAATGCGCAGAAGATTATGGGATAAGATCCACTCAAGCCAGATCATAATCCCATCCAGACTCTTACTTTTGTTCTTCAGATTTCTCCAGTCTAAAAACATGTTTTCCCTAGTTTCGAAAAAGAAAGAAGCTATTTCCTTAACAACGTCAGTAAAA
The DNA here is from genome assembly GCA_028015215.1 of Gynostemma pentaphyllum. Taxonomy (NCBI): domain Eukaryota; kingdom Viridiplantae; phylum Streptophyta; class Magnoliopsida; order Cucurbitales; family Cucurbitaceae; genus Gynostemma; species Gynostemma pentaphyllum. Next base: position 49,111,787 of record CM051350.1, on the reverse strand, counting down.
AGGGCAAGCAACAGTTTACCTTTATATTTGCTGACATTTAAGCCAATGTCTTCTTCTAGAGCGGAACAATTGAAGGCACACAATATTTTCAAGCTTGGAGATGATGACATCAGTCTTAATACAGCGATGGAACTGATATCAGTTCGTGAAACATCTATACCAACCAAGTTAGGCAGCTTATGCCACTGATGTGTATCGGCACCCCACTTGATGTTTGAGGTTCCTGCAACTGAGAGAAAATGAACTGATGCTAGATTTCCAAGAGACAACTCATCAATATTCAGACAGTCAATGAACCCAATATCGACCAAATTTGGACAGTGCTTTGATAGAGCATTGAGAGCCTCAGTATTTACATCCCTAACTCCAGAAAGCCGAAGCTTTTTCAACTTAGGACAGAAAACAGCAGTTGCTTTAATAGCATCACTACTGATCCTCTCACAGAAGTCTGGCCCAAGCTCAAGGCTTTCAAGTGCCTCATGTCAAGCTGCAATGGCGGAGAGTGTAGCATCAGTAATATATCTACAATAATCACCACTTAGTTCGCGCAAATTCTTTGCGTGAAGATGTATTATTGCATCAGCAGACTCTGCCCCACGAAACCTAAGTGTATGAAGATTCTTGCATCTAGAAGCAAGGGAAGCTGCCATTGCAGCATCACATTTGTATGCTCGAAGATCAAGTGAGGACCACAAGCATGAAGACAGACCAAGATTTCTCTATCCTACAAGTTGATGACAAATTCGCCCGGTCACGGTAATTCAGACGAGAGAAAAGCTGAATCACTGCATCATCAGGCATCCTAGTCCAATCCCTTGCACTCTGCAAAGGGTTATCATTTTGATCATGAGTGTCATTTTTGTCACATATACTCCTTAAAACCTCCATTGATGCTTTCCTTTTGATTCAATGTCAGTTCACTCACATTCCATTAAATGCCAAAATCTAAACAAATAAGCAGAGAATCAGAATCTAACACTAGTATGTTACATCTTATTCAGAGTACAATGCACAAGTAGCTGAAGAATCCAAAATCAAGTACTAGATTTAGAAATGTGAATAACACAAAATTTGAGTTTTTAAGAATTCATTTTTGAATGTTTTGGTTCCAAGATTACAAACATGACAGATTGAGAAGAATGAACTCTCAACCTTGCATTCAAAAATAAGAATAATAAAGTGGTATAACCCACAAACTCTCCATAGCCACTACTCCACTCACATTTCAAATATAAAAGTTTCATAAATTATGTCGTGTCGTGACAAACTAAATGGTCCTTATAGCAAATAAATGGCCGGATTGATATTGTTGTAGCTTTTAAAATTACCGTGGTCAATTATATGATAAAAGAAATCAGTTGTATCATATGTTTGGTAAATTCAATTTATGAATTAAATTATTATTTAATAAATTTAACTCTTAAAATAACTAATTTAACAGTTTATTCATAGAATTAAATTTATAAATTTTTACCACAACTCAACTACCTACCATTTATATTACTTTGATTTTAATCGAATTGTTAAAAAAAAAATCATTATGATCATAAAAACATGAAAAATTGAAGAAAATAGTAAAATAGTAGAGAGAGATATGGATTAGCAGTCGTAGATTTCTTTCGCTATTAAAATCTGACGGTTAAGTTATTTTTTAAAAAGTTTTAAAAAAAATTACCCGACACTAAAAAAATATCGATATAAACATAACTTAAGTGATTAAAGCATCACTAAAAGAAAACTTCATCAAATAATTAACAGACTTCGAGTTCCATTAACAAACTTGAATTGGTTCAAAAAAAAAAAAAAACAAAAACAACTTGAATTCGATTGAACTACAAAAAACATTATTATAAAAAAAAAAAAAAGGAAAAATACGAAATAAAAATAACAAAAGAAAAGATATCTTAATTTTTCATATCAGAAAAATCAAACTGAATTTCAGATTTAAGAAAAGACGAACCTGTGATTGAAGGCTAATTTTGATTCACGCATACTATTTATAGTGATCGTTCAGCGCGAGAATCGAAGGGTAAAGTCAACTCTAGAGTCAAAAACTTCGGAATAAAGAAACAGCAAAAACATTTTTTTTATGGTTTCATTTCATACAATTTCATCATGGGATTGGGGTCCACTGTTACTTATTTTCAAGTTATTTTTATTTTTCATTCTGATTTTGATTCATTAATTATACTTTTTAATTTTTGTTATTGAAATTAAATTGTAATTTATAAAGTTGGATTGGATGCTTATAATTTATTTTAGGATTTTTAAGAAACTAACCATTGGTTTTGGGATCGAAATTTTTTAACTTTACTTTTAAAGATGTATTTTTAGTATATAAAATAACATAATTTGACTGCTTAAAATTTTAAAGAAAATTAAAAGAGACGAATTTTGATTCGATTAAGGTAGTCTTGGATTAAGTAGTCAAATATTGTGCTATTTTTTAAAAAAAATTATAATAAAAGATGAATGAAAGGATATCTCTCTTAAAAAATACATGTTTTAATCTCTTTTACTCTTCTTTTCTCTCTTTTTTCCCATGTTATTTAGCTTAAGAAGATGCAATTTTAAAATAGAGAATAGGATTACATTATCACTCCATCGGATATATTTTATGTTTTTTTACTAGCTTTTCATTCACTCATATTTTCTTCACTTCTATTTTGAAATTTAGAAAAACATGGAATACATATTCTATTATAATTTTACTATTATTTAGAAGACATTCAACACACAATATATATAGCAATAACTTAACGGTGCAATTACTGAAATAACATATTTTTGCATACTAATTCAGAACATTTCAAAAATTACTCAAATAACATAATTTTAGTTCAATAAATGATTGAACTAAAATAAAAAAAAATTAACAAATTAATTGAAAATAATAATAAAAAATGACCAAATAGTTCAATAAATTATGACCTTGAAATTAAAAAACAAAAAAAAAACAAACAAATTCATTAAAAATACCTATGAAAAACAGTTCAATAATTAATTGAATTATAGTTCAATAATTTATTGAACTATAATTATGCTATTTGAGTAATTTTTAAAAAGTTCAGACATTTTAGTAATCAATATGCAGATTTATGCTATTTGAGACAAATTCTTATAACTTAATACATATTTATTTCATTTTTTATTTTCCATTTTTATAGATAATTTCACACACAACCACCTTGTGAACAAAAATATTTTTCATTTTAATTTCTCAAACCGTTAGTATAACATACATTTTTTAATTATTATCTAGAAGCAATCACTAAAATAACATATTTGTACATATTAATTATTGAAATTTTAGAACATTTAAAAAATTAACCAGTTCAAAATTTTATTAAACTAAAAAAGACAAAAAAAAAGTAATAAATTTACTGAAAAATAACAAAACATTTCAATAAATTAAATAATAATTTATATATTATTTATGCCAATGTTGGTTTTTTCATCATCGTTATTTTAAAACCGTGTATTGCCTCATTAAGTTAAGAATACTTAAACGTCATTACATTATTGATTACTTCAAAATGCAATAAAGAGCTAGGATTTGTTTATTACTTAAGAAATAATGCCGATGAAGAAAAAGGGAACCATTCATTGTATGTTGACCAGTTTAAGCTTTCAACTGGCAAAATATAATTTTAAAATATCTAACTCCATTGCTAATTCATCATAATCTGCAAAATTTATAAACACTAGTTCAATTGAAACACATCCAAAAAAATATATATATATATCATTTTTCTTCCTTTTCAAAGTATGAGTGGGAGATTTTCCATCCCTATACATTCAAATCAAACACATCTAAGAGAGAAAAAACATCATATTATATAAAGTTAAAATTTAAACATCACTAATTATCCTCAACCAATCCAACTGCCAAAAAAAATGAGAGCTAAGCATTGTACCAGCTAAAACAAATTTATGACTTCTATTCTATCATTACATGGAAAATATCATCTCAACCAATATTGACAAAACAAAACAAAATGGTTAACCCCCAAAGAACTTTTTTTTTTCTTTTCAAGGTTGTGAGCATTGGATCAACTCCCCTGCCTAAGGTAACCATAAACATATATGAATTCTGCTGGAAAAGAGGCTCAAAATACAGGAAGAAAAAATATTTGAAAACCGACCTTTTCGACGCCTCTGAAATGTAATCAACAGGAAATAACAGTGAAGCTGTGCAGCCGAACCACGTAGTCTTTTACGTGTATTGCTTGGCAACAGAAACTCGATGTTCCGTTGTGAGACATATACACGAGCGTTAAGATTTGTGCATGCCATGCAGCTCAGTTAAGATCCATGAGTTAAATTGAACTCACCATGTGAATAAGATATATTGAATAAGTATTTAAAGGGAAGACTCCATGTTGTGGTGCTCCAGATTTCTGAGAACAATTCTAGCAAAGATTTTGGCTTGTAATGGGGCAGTTGCTGCTGCAGCTGCAGTACGCAGAGCTCGTGATGCGCCTGCATTCTGCATAAGGCTCGCATGGTGCACGGCATGCCGACCACCAGGAATAGTAAACTGCAGGTGGAAGTTTTTTCAGGTAATTCTAGGATGGCTTATAAAATCAAGCAAAATGTTATGAATGCAAAATTCAATGACTTCACCTGTAGAAGAGCAAATGCAGCACATGCTTTCAGTGTAGGTGATGGATTTCGAAGCATTTGAACAAATCGTCCAATTTCGGCTCCGCTAATAATCATGAAAATTAAGAATAAAATAAATATGATATGGTAAATTAAATAATTAAATAAGAAAGTTTAACAAATAAAAATTATATAAGCACAAGTGTTTGAGTGAACCTGCATCTCAAATGGCCCGCTTCTTGAATACGGGCTCGTTCTGTTACTTGAACCAATGCTGCAGGCGCGGAGGATGCAGCTGCGGTGGCAAATGCTTGCGGATCTGAAAATGTTTGGACAAAAGCTTCAATGTTCTTTAGTGCCATCCTTCTAGCCCCATCTAAGCTCACACTTTTTGAAATACCTTCTGAAGAGCTTCCTGGCAAGGCACATTCATCCATTCTACAAAAGTTGAATTAAAATTTCAAAATGTTAACCCTTCGCTAACATTTTTTGTTAAGTCGGAAATCTTTTCAAAGACGTTAAAAACTTTCATTTCAAGAGAAGAGAGCACTCGCTGATTGACTTCCTTGAAATCCATCTCTCAAGAACTTGAGTTATCTCCAAGATTTAAAATAGAAGATTTTGGTCTCAAGTTTTTGGTGTCTATTCCTGTAAACTATTTTTTGTTAGCCTTGTTTCTTTACCCACACATTCTGTGTCTCTTTCTTTTCTAAGCTCTAAAAGGTTAGAATCTCAAAGAAGGTCAAGTCTTTTTATTGATCTCATTCACCATCTCTTTCTTCGCTAGGCTTTGAAAGGTTAGAAATCCAAAGATGGACAAATCTTGGAAGAATTAATTACCACCATCGTTCTATTGACAAGTTTTCCTCCTTCGTGCTTGGGCAGTGTGTTCTTTGAGATGTTGATCATATTAATGGAGAAGCTCTTTCGTCGGGAAGATTTGGTCGAGATTTCTGCAAGTGTTCAAGGTCGCTAAATCTCCTAAACAGAATTGTTGAGCACTGATAAAGTTATCCCTCATCATCCAATCTGTAACAAAAGGAGGTTCATTTGGCAGTCACAGTTTTTTGCTATCTTACAGAATATTTAGTTAGAAAGGAACAAGAGAGTTTTACGGTATGTGGTGCATATCTCTTTGGGCTTTCGTGTTTAAACACTTGTCTAAAATTTCTTTGTGTTTTGATCTCATGTGAGGGAAAAAAATTTGATAAAAAAGTCTCACTATGATGGAAGTAGTTCTCTCAGCCAACCCCACTATTTATCTCTCTCTTTTAAGATTCTCACTATGATTCCTTAAAGATTGTAACTTCCTTTGGCCTTCCAAAGGTTTCAAGAAAGGCAATCACTTTGTCAATCGGAGTAAAACTTGCAGAGTTAAATCTAATGGTGGCCTTGTTGTTGGAAACATCTGTGCTAAAAACCATGCTCTTATTTCAAAACGTCGAGCCAAATTCTTTACGGCACTCCCTCATCGGCAGCAAAAATGGAGTTATCCAAGGTAGGTGGTTCTCGGCTAAGTCCAAAAATTCGAGTAAAAAAAGCCTTTGGAGCTTTCTTGTAAGTTCAGGCTGGGAAATGATAGCAGAATTCTTTTTTGGTTGCATCATTCTAGGAAGCTCTCTTCATACTGCCTTCCCAAGACTTTACGCTCTTTCTAACTCACAATTTCTTTTCGTTAAGGAATGTTGGGATTCTTCGACCTATGGTTGGAACCTGCTCTATAGAAGAAATTTTAATGATCGGGATCTCTCTAAATGGTGTGTCAAATATCTTTTCTCCTTTGCACGGTTAGACTCGGTTCTATTGGTAAATTTATGTGGTGGACTTCAAATAATGGAGGGGAGTTTCTACTAAAGTGATATTCAATCATGTTATGTGAAAGAAAATTCAGCCAGTTCTTTATATTCCCCCGTCTTTTTTCATCTCTATCTGATAAGATCCAAAGAAGACATCCAGTATCGGCCTTTTTCGAATTGAGGAGAATTACAATCACTTATTTTTGCACTGTCCTTACAACAAGGTTATTTGATGGTCCATCTTAAGAGAAATAAAAGGAAATCAAACTTTGATTTATATAAAAGGTATTCATTCTTCTTATATAAAAAAAATAAAAGGTAGTCATTCAAACTAACGTTTAGGGTGAAAGAACATTAAAAAAAAATAGAGGAACTTCAATCACCATGAACAGGACACTTCACACTAGTAAAATATCAAGGACAAATCAACGAGACAGGTTAATACAAAAGGTATCATGTGCATAGATCAAGATCAGTCTGTGTACCTCCCGTCAAACATGTAGGCCAATGCCAAAGCGGCCATAAAGCGTGCCATTTTTGATACTGACGCATAACAAAGATGAACTAGGGCTGGAACACCCCCTTCCTCTACTATTCGAAGAGCATTACCAGGGTTAAAGGCAAGATTCCAAAGAGCTCCTGCAGCAGTCTCATGAACGTCCTGGAAGTGAAAAAGAATTAAGCACAGGCAATTCTGAAAGATCCTTATCAAGCAACACAAGAATAATCTGAAATGCATACTTCAGCATCTGAGCGCGCCAAAGCAATTAATGGTGCAACACCCCCTTGCTGACCAATGGCAATACTAAAAAGAACTCCAAAAAGTAAATTGTTAGAAATTACCATAAAATTAAAGATTCGAAATATCATTTCGGACAAACAAGAGACCTTTAGAAGCAAACATTATAAGCAAAAACCTTTCTTGAAGGAAAATGTCTTCCTTAAGTATGTTAAATATCTCTACGAAAGGTGATAAAATCACATTTGAGCCTCAAAATTTATACCTGTTGGCTTCAGATACTGACAATCCCCACAGAGCACCAGCAGCCCTTTCCTGCAAACCCGGGGATGCATTTGAACAAGATTGTGCTAGAGCAACCTACATTGGAGAGAACAAAATATGCAAAAAAGGATGAGCTTATCATCAAATAAGTTATAACATATTCCTGGCAAGTAGATCTTTTTAGCAGGTGCATATTTGTTACAAACATTTAATACTCATACAAAAAAATACATCGTCAAGAACAAAAAAGTATAGTCATGCAACTTTGACCTAAAACAATAGGAAAAGTAATATCTTAAAGCTGCCCCAAGCATTTCAAAGATGTTTTTATAAACTTCCAAATATGTAAAGGCAGGCATTCTTCAATACCACAAGACTTATCTACGCATCAGCAGCATGTCATGTCACACTGACACCTGTTCTTATCTAGAAGAGCTAAGCCCTTCTATAGTAGGGATAATTTTAAAAAATTATTATTATTATTATAATAAACGATTGCTATTTCATTGATATATGAAAAAGTCCAAAAAGGCGGGAAGGGATTACAAAAAGGCCTTCCGATTTAAAGCAATGATAGAAGGAGCATAATTACACAAAAAAAAAAAACATTACATTTTGCATTCCAATTGGAGGCATTAAGAACACTAATCTCCCAATGTCTTACCACGACTTAGATTCATTTATCCACAAAAAGTCTTCTATTGCGCTCAAGCCAAATATTCCAAGTGATTGATCTCACCGCGTTGTCCCAAAAAATCCTTCCTCTAAGCTTTTTTGGGATCCAGTGGTGGATAAAATTAAAAAAAGGATCTTAAAGTAGGTAGGGTTCTTTGGGATTAGAAAAATATTGTTTTGTAATATTTTTTTTTAATACTCCTACCTACGAAAAGATGTAATACTCCTACCTACAACAGACTAACATGAGAATTACTCAATGCAATTAGATGCTCACACTTTGAATCAATAGGAAAGGAACAGCTTTGAAATGACTAGTCGCCTATTGAATCAAATCAGACTAATAAGCAAAACATGTATACCAACTCCCTCATTAAAATTCCCCTTCTTTCCCACATGTGCTAACATTCTTCAACACAGGGACCAAACCAAACCCAACTTCCAAAGATATTCAGCCAAACTACACCATAAATCCTCGTTAAAGATTATTGTTCCCACTTCTTTGTCTATAATAGGCAAGATACTTACCGATGGTAAAGGCTAGTTTTCAACTCCATTAATTTTATTCTTTCACTCCCCAAATTACTTTTTTCGAGTACAGTTGGGATACGATTATCTTTTCGAGGACATTAAATTCAGTAGTTATACCAAAGCCTGATCAGTTTACCGCAATGAACAATTTTAAGTACAAGGTTAAATATCTTACCAATGCCTCAACACCACCTGCAGTTGCAATTGCTTCTCTGTTTCTGTCATCAAACGATAAATTCCACAGGGCACCAGCAGCCTCTTGCCTGTTTTACAAGAAGGGAAAAGTAAATATACATATGTCAGATTAAAACCTAAACGCATGTCATTTATAACCCAGGTTTCGATAGTTTCGTGTGAAGAGTATCTCAACATCTAAATGGTGCCTCTTTTCGAGGCCCATCCAAAGTGCTTTGGACTAATTCTATTTTGGCTACCTACTGAAAGATTTGGCTGCAACGAAATGCAAGAATTTTCAATGACTCTGAGCTTGAGACGTGGGAATCCGTAGACCTATTAGCTCTCTTTGTTGTACCAGGTCCAATTCTTTTGTAATTTCAATCTCTCTTTTATAGTTGCCCATGAAAAACAATTTTAGAAATATATCTCTTTCTTTTAAATAGCTTTAGGAGAGTATGTGCAAATTCCGAGAAGGCCTTTTGGGATTGGTACATGTTATTTGCATAGGTGTGACTAGTAGTTAGATTTCTTATCCAATCCTTCATTTGAGTTCATCTCTCCAATGAATTATTTTATTCTGTGTCAAAAAATAGCTCACGCACAATAAGTGGGGAAAATATTGAAGTAGATAGGATCATATTGTACAAACGAAAAGTACAACCAACAAGAATAAGTATAAAATCATAGCAAAACTACCTGACACCTTCATGAGGAGAATGTGTAAGCTGAACAAGTGCTTCAAGAGCACCTGCCTCTTGACCAACAGCAGAGTTGTTAGTGTTGCTATCTCCATGGGCAGCCAAATTTGCCAATGCACGAGCTGCCTGCATGAACAAAAAATTTTTTGGAAATATATGAGTAAGGTACAAAGCAAACACATAAAAATCCAAATCAACAAGCACAAGAGCCTGGTAGAGGTGAGCTGCGTGAAACTCCAAGTCAAATAACAATTTGAAAACTGTGCAAATTTCAGTCCTATAAAAAAATACTGTGCAAATTTTAGAAAACTATGGGTTTTTTAAGGTAAGAAATATGAACAGCACATTCCTGACAGCTGAATAGCATCACATGACAAAGAAAACAGCATCAATGAGCAAAAACAATAATTAGAAAAATGGGTCAAACAGAATATTGTAATAACTAGAAGCGGTTTTTAGTCAGTAATAATTTCATTGAACAAATGGAAGAAAACAATGGGGACAAGTCACCTGCTCTTGTACTCCTTCAAATTTGCAGTTTCGAGCAAGCATCACCAAAGCATGTACACCACCTGCTAAAGCAACCTCGGTGCTGCACCTATCATCAGCTGCCAAATTTGCCAGCGCACCAGCCGCACGTTCCTGAACATATATATTGAAGCACATTTACAATCTATGCTTTCTATAGTACAAACTTCAATCACTTTGCAATAATGTGGTGCTTAAGAAGGATAAGGGAATAAAAATAAGAAGTGAAAAAGAGAAACTTACAAGAACTCCATCACCACCAGAAGACCATTTAAATATCAAATCTACTAAAGCTCTTACACCACCAGCCTCAGCAATTGCACCCTGATTCAAAAAAAAATCAATTGCATTTATTACAATTTACAATTTAAATTACAAGTCTCTGAATGTCGGGTATAATTGAAAATATAATATGCAGATGCCAGACTTTATGTTCCTCGCCGACAGAAAGATTCCACAATCCTCCAGCAGCCTCTTCTGCAACCAGCCTATTCATGGATCTTGCAAGACCCGCAAGAATATCTATTCCACCTTCTTCAGCCACAGCTTTTGCAACATTAGCATTCACAGACAAGTTTGCTATAGCCTATACATTCAAAACAAAAACATATCAAACCTATTTCAGCTCAAACTCACAAATTGCAATCAATACCACCAACAACATATATATGTGCCACATTTTTTGCCGAAAATGCATCTTATTGGTTTTTCGGCCTAGAGATTTTCTTGGCTTGTTGATGAATGATTGATTCGAGAGAGAGAGAGAGAGAGATGCATCTTATAGTTGATATCTCAATTATCATCAAAGTCAAATTAACCATTTTTTCCCTTGATCAATGAAAGTTTATCTTTCTATCAAAAAAAAATCAAAGTCAAATTAACCAACAAAAAAATCAAACAATGTTAACTCGATGGCTTGTATATCCATATGAAATTTTACCTTTGCCGCCTCGGACTGCAGCCCTTCGCGCCAAGACTTTGCTAAGTCTAAAAGCAGACGTATTCCACCACGCCGCATAACTTCTTCTGCCCTGCCAGAATCTATACTAGCATTCTCATCATCAATGACAACAAAAGTTGCCAGACCTGTAGCTGCCCTTTCTTGTACATCCTCCTGTAGACTCTGCATTAAACTAAGTAACAATGCAGCTCCTTGATTGAGCCAGAAATTATCCAAACCATGCTGATTGCTCTCAGCAATGCGCAGAAGATTATGGGATAAGATCCACTCAAGCCACATCATAATCTCATCCAAACTCTTACTTTTGTTCTTCACATTCCTCCAGTCTAATAACATGTTTTCCCCTTTCTTTGTAGTATCGACAAATAAAGAAGCTATTTCCTTAACAACATCAGTAAAAAGGGAAAGCAACAGTTTACCTTTATATTTGCTGACATTCAAACCAATATCTTCTTCAAGCACCGAACAATTGAAGGCACACAATATTTTCAAGCTTGGAGATGACGACATCAGTCTTGATACGGCGATGGGACCAATATCAGTTCGTGAAACATCTAAACCAACCAAGTTAGGCAGCTTATGCCACTGATGTGAAACGGCACCCCACTTCATGTTTGAGGTCCCAGCAACTGAGAGAAAGCGAACCGATGCTAAATTTCCAAGAGCCAACTCATCAATATTAAGACAGTCAATGAACCCAATATCGAGCAAACTCGGGCAGTGCTTTGATAGAGCATTGAGAGCCTCAGTATTTACGTCCCTAACTCCAGAAAGCCTAAGCTTTTTCAACATAGGACAGCAAATAGCAATTGCTTTAATAGCATCACTACTGATCCTCTCACAGAAATCTGGCCCAAGCTGGAGGCTTTCAAGTGCCTCGTGTCGAGCTGCAATGGCAGAAAGTGTAGCATCAGTAATTTTCCTACAATAATCACCACTTAATTCACGCAAATTCTTCGCATGAAGAAGTATAATTGCATCAGCAGACTCTGCCCCACGAAACCTAAGCTTATGAAGATTCTGGCATCTAGAAGCAAGGGAAGCAGCCATTGCAGCATCGCATTTGTGTGCTCGAAGATCAAATGAGGACCACAAGCACGAAGACAGACCAAGAGCTCTCCATGTCCTACAAGTCGACGAAAAATTCGCCCGGTCACGATAATTCAGACAAGAGAAAAGCTGAATCACTGTATCATCAGGCAGCCTAGTCCAATCTACAAACTCTTTATTGTCCAAATCAGAAATCCCACTTTCAATTTCAGGGTAACTCGGCAGAATCACCTTCTCCTTCCCCTTTCTTGCCACCTTCCTCCGAACCCTACGACTCATATTCCAACCAAACCACAGAAACCCAGATGATATAACTCCTAATCCAAATAAAAACTTGAAAACTCCACTATAGATACACAGGAGAAAAACACAAAATCATCACTCTTCAAACCCAAATTCCGAATTCCTAAAACGCAGTGAATGGTGTATATACAAACGCAAACCGTATACTATTACTTTAAAAACCCTAATCCTCAAAACAAAAGGGAAGATTGCGCCACAATTGATTGAAAACTGAAAACTTTTAATGGAATGGCAAAAAAAAAAAACAAGTTCGTCGACAACAAGAGAAAGAGAACAAAAAAAAAGCAATCAGCCTTATGGATGCATTATAATAAGAAAGTTGAAAAATCAACGTCCCATAAACCTGAGAATTGTGGCAATCTGGGTAGGGCTAAAAACCCTGAAATGTTCGAACTTTAAGAAGAAATCAAGAGGCATTTAATAAGATTAATTGAAAAAACAATTGTCATTAACAGAAAGGAATGATGAAGAAAGAGAGAAATAGATAGAGATGGGGGAGATTGATTGAGGGAGACAAAGGAGAGAAAGGGATGGAGAGAATTCAGGTAATGGTTTTGAAACAGAAGAAGGGAAGCTCAAGACAAACCCTCAAAGCATGTTGTGTCTTCTTCTTCTCATCTCTCTCTCTCTCTCCCCCCCTAATTTTACTTTCTATTGTATTGTAATTTGTAATATATTGTTTGTGTAATAATTAACAATTAGAGAGAGGAATGAGGTGAGAGAGAATTACAGCATTGAGATTAGAAGGATCAGAGAAAAATTGTGTGAATGAAACTGAAACTACAGCTAAGATTGGAGGATCATTCACCATTCTCTCTCTATATATATAAATTATATATCATGGCTGATGGATGTTGTTCAATGTACATGTACCACATGGGTGTGCCAAATATTACTTCTCCAAGGTTAAGTTTGAGCTTTGATTTAATAGAAGGAATACAAGTGTTTTATCGTTAGGTTGATTTATAATTAAGTTGGATTTCGAGAAACCAGTCTGGATCAATTAATTTTTTTTAAATAATAAATTAAGTGAACAAATTCAAATCGATTCAACTCATTATAAAATCATTTATTAATGACTTGTTTTTCTTGAACCAATCTAATTTGAACAAATGTGGGCAAATTTTACTAGAGTTTTGATTGCTTCACATATTTCCTTTTTCTATTGACAAATAACTATGGGTTGAATTTACCTAATAAAATATAGTGAGAACTGAGAAGTAATGTAATTGTGATTAATATGAGTTCATCTTTATTATGTTTATTATTGTAAGATTAATTTAAACTCATGATCTCAATTGTCTTGACATACTTTTAGTTCAATTATAAAGTATTAAACGGCTTCAATGGTAAAAGAAACTAATGAGATAATCCTCCCCTTCATCGGATGGGTTCAAATATCCTCAACTCTCAATACTCGGGAAAAAAAATGGCCTAAAAATTTTAGCCATTATTTATTGATTGATTGATTGATGTACACCATTGGATTGTATTCCAAGGCCAAGGCCAAGGCCTTTTACAATGTGTGCTGTTCACTTTGATTTGGAAGTTCAATCAACTTTAGGACATAATATTATGAAAGCCAGAAAACTTGCTTGTTTTGGATATCAGAAGACAAGAATCCAGAGAAAATCTAACCCATTTATAGCAATGAGATTATAGCAATCACAATGGATTCAAATATCAAGGCTAAAACAAACTTATTATCTTCAGATTAGATTCTTGTACTGCTTCCTTTTTTGTCAATTCAATCACTGAATTAATAATTTACATCAACTAGGTCTCATTCATAGAATCATTGGATATATATATATATATATAATATATATATATATATAACTCGTATCACACAATGTGAATAAATTTAACAGTTCTTAATGGAAAAAAATACGACAGATTATAAATCTGCATAGCAGTACGGATTTCTTTGGACGCTTCATTTCATCCAAACATTTTCAAAAAAGACAATCTCCAACTCTTAGTTGCAAACAATATCAGAGTAGAAAGCTATTGTTCTCCTCTGACAATCTTGAATGTTCAACAATTCCACGTCGAAAACTTCAAACTGCTTCGCGCTGAAAAATGTGGAAGGCCCCACCTGTAGATATTCAAAGTCTCTTATCATCTGAGTTTGATCAACAGCTATTACAATGGTCACAAAACCTTAAAAATGTTGACTGATTAGTACAAGCATTCTACATTTTCAACTGAAAACAGCAAGACGCGAGTATTCACTAGTTTTTCAAGATATGGGAATAGTAAAGACTATTTGAATCCAAGCTACCAAGATAAAGAAACTAAATAATGGAGTTTATCTTCATAATTATTGACAATACTTTCGAATCCAGAATTCCTTTTTGTATACTATTATGGAAGAAATGTACAAAAATTGGTAGAGAGTAAAAAACTAATGGAATCCAGTGTCGAGGCTGGCAGAGAAGAAAGCACAAAAGACTGTCTATAACTTTTTGTCATTCCTGTTCCGCAAATTAGGGAGCTTATTGGATTGAAATTTAATCCAAGATTCCCAAGGATATTACTTAGATAAAGAATGGACGTGAATGAAGTTTGTGTAAATAAGTAATTAAATCTTGTTTAACATTACAATATGAGCCAATCTCAATTCTCATGGATAAAAATAGTAATTTATCTCATTGGAGATGACTAATCTATGAAGTGAAAATATAACTGAGCAATGGGATAAAATGGACTTATGTCGGGCAGATAAGATCGACTTTGGATGACAAAACAAGTAGAAAGTCACTCCACCCAAAGAAAAAGTTATATTTGGTAGTTTTTCAATCTTACATTTCAATTATGGGTCTTTCCTTGCATGATTAAAATTACTGCAGATGTATCAATCAATCACAAAAAAACTTGAGATGTTTATACACAACAAAAGAAAATTCATATTTTATGATAGAACTCACTGGTGGTCCAAGTTCTGGTGGTATTATTATTCTTCTCTTTCCTCCAGGTCTCATGCTTCGAATTCCTTCCTCAAATCCTGCAATAAGTCTATTTCAGATGCAACTGATTCCTTCCCATCCTAATTCAACTTCTTCCTTTTACAACAATGCTGGGTTTTCCTTATTAAAAAATGACAAGGAATAAGATCATTACAATCCCAAGATAGTTCTCTCAAATTACCTGGGACCAATGCATTGGTGCCCACACGGATTTTGGCAGGAGTACCTTGCAAGTATGTGCTGTCAATACGACGACCAGACTCATTATATCCAATATAGTGAAAAGTCACCTGAAAGGACCTTCAGAGTCACAGAGCATACCATGAAATTTCACTGTTGTCAAAACTATGAACGTAAAATAATCACTTATTTGAAAGTCAAATTGTTTATGATTGGGCAACGAGTTCTTTTGCATACAAGTGAATAGATGAAAGTAAGAAAAAACATTTCTCACACACTTCCAGAAGTGAGTTAGTCATTCCAAATCCCTACAAATCCCCACCCCCCAAGCCACCATAATGTCTTTCAGATGAAACTTTCTATTACTAAACTATTCATCAGAACTTAGATCATCGCACTATCATGAATCCGAAGCCACACAATTCAGACATAATTCATAAAAGCTATGCAAAACTTTTCGCATCCTTCTAGATACATCATAGTACACAATGGATCATCAATCTTTCAAGGATTATAAGTGAATTTGCACAATTATAAAAGCAAGCTTCTGCCTTGTGAAATTTCTTAAATAAATGATCTCTAAGGCTCATCTTTTTGGATGACATCAGAGGTTGGCAATTATTTCTTGGAAATCTAAAATATCAACCCTTTTGAAGAAAGGAGGTTTCTGTTCCTTCACATTTTGTTTTACCTTCATTTACTTGGACACTAAATTTCCTTTTACATGCTCTCAGTCCATACTTGCATCATAAAAATGGGATAGACTAAAAATCAAGCCAATTTTTTTACAAAGTGTGTTCATCTGAAACTAAACCACAAAAGAATGCTTGATTAGTCTCCTCTGATCCAGAATATAATCTTTTAATAGATATAGACAAAGGGATGAAATAAAGATTGACTACAATACAACGACTCAAGCTAATCCTGAAAATTCACTCCTAATCAGGTAATTATTGTTTCCATGAAAAAAAGTTCAAGAAAGAAATAATAGTTTTGAAGACAAAGAAATAAAACCTGCTGACCATCCTTTGGACAATCACCTTCACCAACTTCAATATCCCAATATATAAGCCCAGAGTCACGTGTTACATAGTCCTCTGATGTTACTACCTTGACCTCAAAACCTGAGCCACCACACCATAACATTTGTAGTTTTATATACACCGATTTGATTCAATGATTTTTTTCTCTCATCTTATCAGGAAAATAAATTGCAATCAAATAAAAAAACACTAACTTGAAGATACACTAATTGAGATATGAAATGACAGCAGGATACACACCTTCCCTGACAAAACTTGGAAAATCCTGAGGCGCGTTGTTTTCTCTCTGTATTCGCTTGTTTTGCTCCAATAAGCGTCTCTCATCATATGGATTCTTACTCTTTGTTTTGGCAGATGAAGTTGGAGTTGGAAACAAAGCTGTTGTTGATAAGAAAAATAGAAGAATCTTCCGCCTAGAACTCTCATCAGATAATGATATATAAGAACTCTTCCCCCTAGTTGTGAGAATGCACCGTAAATATTGTGGTCAATACATAGCTGATCATAAGTTACCTGGGCTATGAATACAAATCACAATCATGAATCATCAACTAACTATTCCTTAAAGTCTAACCTGCTATCATCGAATTTGTGACAGGAGCTGCAATGCAAACTTTGTATTTGCTTATTATGGATTATGAAGGTTCTTGATGTTGGACATGCTGAAATCGCCCTGTCTGCCAAAGAGCATCAATCGACACGAGAGATGAACCAGTATTCAACTCAATTTATTAAGGCATGTCTAAAAGAATTTCTAGAATCTTAAAGTTAACAAATGGTACCAAAGAAGAGCAAGAACCCAGTACTTGTCCACTTCCTAACATTTTTAAGCTACCAAATAAAACATTATTGGTTGTACAAAGACAGCATATGAATACTATGGTTTCATAACTCTATTTTTAAATTACACATAAGAGTATAGTATGTCAAAAAAAAAATCAAGTTTTATGACATCATTATCATTTTGCTTTTTAACTACTGCATTGTGTCTGAACTGAAATATAAGGTATAAAATATCTATGCAACCTTTTCCCCTGCTACAATATCAATTGGAGAGAATCAGGAGAGTGAAGGAGAGAAGGAAGATAAAACTTGACACCCATTTTCTTTAATAAATCATTGAAATCAATTCATTAAAATAGTTGATTTTTATATCTCGGTAATAAAAAGAGAATTGTTCTATAAAAAAAAACTATCACAAGATGATAAATTGAATTGTGGGGGGTGCCAAGGGGATCATTTTCATGGACCAGCACAGAACATGAGAATCCGGGCAGTAAAATAAAATTCAGCAAATCTTCTTGAAAAAAGTGTTAAACCACCACTAGACTCAAAAACTAAACTTATCAAGTTAAGATAAATTTAATACGACCAAACAACACAACGGGTTTGAACCCATATCCTACTACTCCGATACCGTGTTTAATCAACACTAGATCCAAAAGCTTAAATCGTGGGCTAAGGTAAATATAATATTTTAAGATATTCCCAATAAAAAAAGAATTACATTTTATAAGAATGAACAGTTAGATTTCCATTCTTATCACATACTTGGGGAAAAAAATTATGGTAAAAAATGACAAGGAGCAGCTGTTCAATTGTAGAAACAGCTCATGACAAGCAAACAGGAAGCAAAACCCAGAAAATGAACATCATTTAAAAAATTAAAAACAAAATAACGAATTTCTGAGAGATTCATTATGAAAATAAAGAGATAGAAAATCAAGCAAATCATACAAGAAGTAAAACCCAGAAAATGCAAGTAGAAAACTTAGAAAATCCCTTACTAAAATGTCAAAATTAGTAAGCATAATTCGAGATATAAGAGAGAGGAAATTGATCTTACGAGGAAAAGATTGGGCGAACGTAATAGAAAGCATGGCTTCTTCTACTATGAAATTGAAGACATTATCTTTAATTTTTGCAGGTTTTGTTAACAACTTAATGGCGCCTTTTTTTCAAGTTTCCCGAAAATGCCATTCACTTTTCTTTTCCCCATAAAATTACCTATTTTATGTTAAAATAATATTTGTATTCATTGTTTTTAGTTTTTTATTTTTATTTTAGATATTCATCGTAATATGTACCTTCATGTGTGATGGTTCTTTTTATATTGTGGATGAGATTCGAACCTCTGACTTAATAAAATAAATACGAAGGTCTTATTATTGTGCAAAATTCTTATCGACTTGGTGTGAAGATTTAGTCTATATATTCTTAAAATACAATAATAAATGCATGCCTTTTAAAAAAGCACGTTTTGCATGAATAATTGAACCAAATAAATGAGGCTAAATTACACAAAATGTCCCTAACTCAGTAACCTATGGGGTTTATTTCAATTTTACCCCTAACATTTTAAAATTTTCAATTATACCATCAATCTTTTAATTTATTTCAAACATATCTTTTGTTAGCAATTTTCGTTAAGTTTTTCAGGGAAAATTGAAACTTACTACATTTAATATATTTGGCCTCTAACATTTAAAAATTCGTAAAATTTTATGAAAATTATTAACAAATGGTACTTTTGAAACAAATTGAAAGATTAGTAGAATTGAAACTTTTTAAATGTAATGATAGAATTGAAACAAAACTCATAGGTTAGAGGCATTTTGTATAAACTTAACCAATAAATGACCAATGAGATCTATTTATGGAAGGAGATTTGAAGGTATATGGACTAAACCCATAAAGAAAAAAAGAAAAAAGACAATCACAAAACCCAGACTTTTGATAGCCCATGGGCTTCAATTTGTTGGTGTCCTGATGAAATATTGTGTTGATTTGCGAAGCTCTATTTGATCCTATGATTAATATTTCCTTTTCCTTCTTTTTATTTTTTTAATTTTAAAGAATTAATTAATTAATTAAATTATAAATTTCAAAATACCTTTTCTCTCTCTAATATATGCCTGTTTTTAGGTATTTGAGGCTTTTTATTATTTTTTTAAACCAAAAAAAACTAAAATTTGAAAAATCAATAGATCATCAAACAGTTATATTTTAAAAAAATTAAAATCCAATAACAGAAAATGAAATGTTACTAACCAGATCTTAAGTTGATTTAACAAATTAATCGGTTCAATCGATCGATGGAACCCGCACGGGGGACAAATTAGGATTTGTTAATAAGAACTTCATAGCTAACCTAGCTACCAATTCATCATCACACCTCCATACAAAATTGCTATCCCAAATGCATCAAAGACTACACAAATATATTTCAATCCCATCACCTTCTCATATCTTGACAAAGCCTAGTGATCTCAGCTGGTTAACATACCATATGGTTCATGGTTTTACATAAACTCAATCGATCCGGTCCCAACAATAACGAACCAACAGTCAACGTTGGATCGGCAACACTGCCCATGGAAAGGGAAGTTGCGCAGCAGCGGTTGGAGGTGGAGGAGGCGGATGGCGGGTAGGAGGCACGGAAGGAGTCGTGGAGGTTGAAGAGGAGACACGTTCGCATTGAGGGCACATGGTGAGGGTGGTAGGAGGATTCATGTGCATGTAGAGCTGTGGTGAAAGTTTGAGAGCTCTAAGCTCTTGCACTTCCTTCTGCAGCCTCCGGTTTTCATCTGTTAGATTCTCACAACACCTCTTCAAGTACTCACAATCAACCTCTGTCTGCTTCAATTTGGTCCTATTGAGTTATTATTAAATATTAATTGTTGAGGATACTAAAAATATTACAATGCAAATTAAAAAAAAAAAAAAAAAACTGATAATTGTAAAAGAACTAATTTCAGAGTTCCAAATTAATAATTTAAAACATGATATAGAATGTTTCTGGTAATTTAATATGTCAATAAATACATTTTATTATGAGAATTGTAAACGAATTTAACTGTTCCAATGGGTGTATAATCCCAAGAACACTCATCAAAAGAATGTTAAATCTCTCAAATAAAAAATACTATCAATCATTAATAAGGAAATTGTGATTATGGAAGAAAAAAGAAGCTAATTTCTCATAGCATTATAGCGATAATAGTGGTTGTTTGTACAAACGGTTTGGTTGCTATATGTTTTGTGTCATTAATGGGTTAAAGCTTCAGTTTTGTATTAATTAATTTTATTAAAAAGGTTTAAAAAGAGCATTTACTAGGGCAATTACAAATATAACATGACTTCAATTTGAGACAATTAATATTTATCATTATTAATCACTAATTAACCCAAAAAAATTCGTTAGAATTACAATTACTTTTTAAATGTGCAATCCATTAAAATTTACCTTTTAAAACCAAACCCATAAAAGAAAGGCAAACAACTCAAAATAATAAAATATTATACGATCATTCTAAACTAATTAAATATACTTTTGACACCGCTCATGATGTTTATTGCATGGTTTTTTTTTAAAAAAAAAAACTCAAATTTCCATTTCCATATGGTTTTGTCGCTCGCCCATATCTAGATTACTCGTGAAGAATATCAATAATGTCGGATGAAACATCTTCATATCATATGTCGTTTTTTGACCTTACTTCTTCAATTAAATTCAAATTTTCAGAGCATTTATTAAATACGAAAGCAACTACTCCTTTGTTGTTCTGTTCTTTTCTATATTACGGTTCTACCCCCTGAATTCAGATTTAATGGACCTGGTTTAAAAAAAGTCAAAACTACCCTTGATTGAGAGTAAAATTACTAACCTTGCCCTCCTATTTTGGAACCAGACCTCCACTTGTCTTGGTCTCAGATTCAGCTGATTTGCTAGTGCCAGCTTTTGTTTCTGACATTTAAAAAGAAAAAAATCAGCAAACCATCTGTGAAATGTGGTTGTAAATAGATTTTCTGAAGCTATCTTTCTAATTAAAATTACAACTGAATGAGACATTTTGACATTGATTGGACAAAATCACCCTCTTCAAACACAATTATTAACGAAATTGCCACCAATCATTTACCCAACACAAAAAAGCAATCAAATCAAAAATTCAATCAGAGAAAAGAATCCAACCAAATGACCAAAACACCCTTAACTCACTGGATTGAGAGTGTTGTGTTCTTTGAATGTCTCTTCAAGCACCAAGGATTGCTCTTTTGACAGCCTCAGTTTCTTCCTTGAGGCGTCGCCGTCGCCGTCTCCTTCTCCACCGCCATCTTCATCGTCGCTCTCTCGAGAGCACGATGCCCTCTCGGCCTCGTCTCCGGCTGCTTCTCTCTCGCTCCTTTTCCCACTAATGCTGGAAATTGTACTGTTCGGCGATGAAACGCCGGTCTCTTCCTCACCGTCCACGGTTGTCGGTAATCGATTTACGTCGATTCCTCGAAGAAAAGACCTCGTATCGGTGTTTCTCTCTGAAACAAAACGATCGTACCCTCTTTCAGAAACAAATATATATATATTTAAACTAATGACACTATAAAACTAGACCAATTGTAAAAACAACATATGGGTAAGGAAGGAAAAGAATCTCACAGATCTAAGAGAGAGATAATGATAATTGAGAGATTCATGCATGAAAGGGAAAATAGAAAGAAATTACCAGAAAACTGAAAAAGTTCGTTCCAAGAATTCTTGCGATGATGATGATGCATGGAAATGGCATGAGAAGAAGATCTGTGCATGTGATTTGGCTGAAAAGAAGGTTGACTCATTACTCCATAAGAAGAACCCAAGCTCAAACTCAACCCTAACCCTTCCTCTTTCTCATTCTCACCCATTTTTTCTTTGCTTTTCCAAACCAAACCCCAACACAAAAAGAGAAGAAAAAAACAAAATCTATATAAGCATATATATATATATATATGAGAGAAGAGAAGAAATATTAGTAGTATTGATGTTTTGTTGTGGTTAATCCCTAGTGTTTGGATAGTGAGAAAGTAGAAAGGAAAGAAAGGTCAAGAAAAAATGGCAGTGGATTGTCATAGCTTTTCCTGCTAAATTGCAGCACAGTAAAAGCATGGATGGATGGGACAATATTTATATGTATAAAAAAAAGAGGTATAGGTAGAGAGAGACAGAGACAGGAGGGGTGTAGATTTAATCATCACATGTGTCAGAGAAGGGCTATTGGCTAAATGATGATAAAAATGGCTTCTTTTTTTTTTTAAACCCTACCCCCTTAGCTGCCCCTCCCCCTTCCCTTAGCCTGTTTCTGCTCCCTAGGGTTTTGCTTTTAACCCCACCCCCCCTTTCTGTTTTCAGCAAAAAGTTGAAACTCAATTAACTATGGTTGAGTCTTCAAGTTTTACCATGGTTTAAAAACTAGCTGGTTTACTTTGTAACTGAGTTTTCTTCTAATGTCATTGGTTTATTAGTCTTTACTCTTTTTGTCTAGGCTTTATTGGTAATAATAAGAGATCTAACTAATTTATTACAAATATGGAAAGAGAAAATTATATAAAATTATAAGAAAAGAAGCTCTCGATTAATTGTATGAGAGAAAATATTTGGTGCATTTGCAAATCTAGCAAATTTTTTAGTAATATTTGTAAAAATAAAAGCTCAAAAAAATAGTTGAAAATATAGTACATTTTAATTAGGTTTATTAATGATAAACATTGAATTATATATTTTTACACTATGTTTATCACTGATAAACATATAAATCACTGTTTATCACTGGTAAACATGATAAAATTGCTATATTTATAAATACTTTTGATATTTTTATAAATATGGTATAAAAACCTGTCACCCAATGAAATTTTCTAAAATATTTTAACCATCTTAAATCGATTAAATACTATGAAGATTGTTAACACTCACAATTGAGTTTCTTTTTTAAATAATGATAAAATAAATATTTATTTATGTTTGGTCATGTACTTTTGTTTGTGGTGATTTAAATTTTTTGTATGCATAAGAATATAATAATCAATTCTGTCTATATTATTAAAAAATTATTTTAGATATGAAATTAATTAAAATAAAACACAGTTAATATTATTTAATTGGTTAGATATAATTTCATGAAACTCCTATTAAAAAAAAGTAAATTAAAGAAAAAAATGATTATTTAAATCGTAATAAACTATGGAGAAAACTAAGTATGTATTAAAAGAATAAAGAAAAACAAAAAACAAAAAAGCGGCTTTCCTGCTCGTGAATCGTTGACCAGGAGAAAAGATCGGGGTATGCCTAGACGCGCATTAAATTATAACTTGATGATTGTGGTACTCGATATCACGTGCAGTGGGTCCCACAGAGATGGGGCTGTGAATGTGGGACCTTGTCTGTGTGTGAGCCCTTTGACAGCTCCACATCACGAGGCAAATGGGTTATATCCAGAGGTTTTTTTCAGATGTCGGGACCCTACGAGATATAGAAGGAGCGTGTTATACAGTTTCATTTCATAAATCATATTAATGTAGGATTCTTCATTAAAAAAACATTTATGTAGGAAGGTAAGCTAAAATTGAGGTTACTCTTTAAGTTTTTAACCAAGAGGAGCAATTGAATTGAAAACAGCTGCGTTAGATTGAGGTTTACTTCAACTTATATGCAAATGGTTCCTTCAAATTCAAAGCATATTTAATGCACATTATAATCAAACACATTGAAAGCGGTGTTTAACTTGTGGGTCATATTGTTATTTGTTAAATTTAAAAGGGTAACGTTTTAATAGAAAACTTACTTTATGACACAATAATTTCACTCTTAGATACCATCAATTTTTAAAAATATTGGTAAATATTATAAATTTTAAACGAGTAATTAGTGATCAATATTGCGTTACATATTTTTATAATAAATTAATTATTAATTCACCCATTAATCAATATTAATCATTGATAAACGTGGTTCAAATTGTTATACATTCAAACAATAAAATATTTTTAAATATTGCATAAAAAATTACTACTTACTGAGATTTTCTTTAGTTTTACTAATTGTAAAATTATATTTATATATTTTTTTTTCACTTTTTCGACAATATATCTTATTCCACATTTCATTAATCTATCGTGTGACAAGTGAAATAAATGTGGAACCAAACTTAATAAAAAAAATTACTGTTTATAATAAAAAAAAAACTACATGCAGATATTTTTGAAATTAAGTGAATTAAATTAGTTATATCTATCATTAATTATAATTTATAAATTAATCAAACAACCAGAATGTGATTGGGTTATTAAAAAAAGGTTATTTAAATTAACAAAAGTGGGGATGGTCGGCGCGTGAAAGGAACGTGGAAGCGAAGTAGGGAAGGAATCTGAAAATCCGGTGGGTTGAAGGAAGAGTTAAGCTTTTTATTTGATGAGATAAGATAAAAATGGGGACGAAGGAGGGGTGGAGGTCACGTGGGAAACATGCAGGAGGTCACATGCAATGGGAAAAGGAGCATCTTCGCACGTGGTCCCATCATTGCACTCGTGTGAATTCTCCTTTGTCTCTCTTTCACCAGACAGCCCACTTGTCTACAATCATTGGATACTCTCTCTGATTCTCACATCCACTACCCTCCTTCCTTAAACCCCTTCTCCCACGCTCTCCCTTCTACACTCGCCCTCCACGCTCCTCCACTCGTCTCCTATCTCGTTTTCTTGTTTTAAAAGTTTTAATTTAATCTATCTACTCTAGATATAATTTATAATTAACCTTTTAATCTATGTAATTAGATGTGAACTACGATAATTATGATTTATGTTGTAATATAGTTTTCCTATTCAATATTGTATATATTATTTATAAGTATTTTTTTATTATTAAAATAACGCATAATTCAACTAATTAGACATTAATAGTTTTATCCATAAGATTGAAAATTCGAGTTTCCACTTCCCTAATTTAATAAAATATTTATAAAAAAAAACTTAAACTTTTTTTTTAAGTTGGTATACAAAGTGGATGTCTTATATGATTGTTTTTTTTTAATATAGGAATTATAAGATATTCAATCTTTTACTTTAATTGGAATATGAACGTGCAATGCATCTTATACAAAACTAGTGTCAGATATGAAGGGATATTGGTTATATTTTTTTCTGCAACCGTCCTAAATGAGGTGGGTACTCGTGCTGTTTAAATTTGAGAAGTCTTCGACTCTTTCATTCCATAAATTTATGGATATCTAATATCGATCATTATATTTTTTTTATTGATATTGGGAAGCAAATCAAATTAAGAGGTTAATATTTTATAATTTTGTTTTTTTTTTTTTTTATAAATTTCATGAAGACCACATAAAAGAGTGGGTCAAAGAGTTCTTACAGATCTCGCGTCTATAAAATAAGGGGAGTGAAAAACACAAAGCATGTCAAAATAAAAAACGACTTTGCCAATTTGTGAGTAACAAAATTGCTCTACCTCTTAACATGAAGACGGGAAAGAATAACAAACAAACTAGTTAAAGATAAAATGTCATAAAGAAATAAAACCAAACTCAAAACAGTTGAATAACAAATTTGAAAATCTCTCACTTATTATAAGTTGGGGGAATAAATAAATAAAGAGAAAGACATGCAATGTTGAAGTATATCAATGTACTTTATGTTAAAAAAAAAAAGGGTCATGTGAAATTTGAAATAGTGACCTTTGAGGTGGTCTTGAGGTTCACAAGCATCTGATGCTATAACAATGGCATGTACATAAAACAAGAAAAAGGAAAATATACCAAAATCTCTTATGACACCTGCATACCTATCTATCTCCAACGTTCAAAATGTTGGACCTCAAATTTTAGTTGCATGTGGTACTCTTTTTTCTTTATTTCTTTTTATGTATGTACACATAAGGACAACCCAATTAATCAATAATAAAAAAAAAAGTAACCACAAAATTGAAAAAATAACAAAAATAGTATATATAAAAAAAAAACAAAACATTGTGAATGACATTAATCAGTCTCATAATTCATATATATAACTTAATCATACAAACGTCTCATCTCAACTCCAAAATAAAATAAAATAATAATAATAAAATTAACAGTAAAAAAAAACTCAAATATGACATAAAAGGTCAAATATAGCCATAATTTTTTTTTAATACAAGAATAAAAACCATTTTTTTTATAAAATGACTTCATCTAATGAAAATACTAGGATGCAACTTAAAACCGATTAAACCAACCAAAATTGGTCGGTTTAATAGGTGTCTGATTCAGTTTTTAATAATATTGATTATTAATAAATAATAATAAAATAATTTTTTTAATTAAAAACTGATCAAATAAAACCGAAACTAACTAATCGACTCGAACCTATCTAGAACAAGTCTTTATTCAAATATAATCGAACCAGAACTGATTTGATCATAATTGATTGGTTCGGTTTCTTGATTTTAAAAAAATTTACGTCAATTTGATTTTGGTTCTTGTAAAAAAAAATGATTGAAACTTGTACCCCTAAACAATAGCACCCCCTCTAACAATAAATCTAAAAAAATCATGTTACTCTAAATATCAAAGCATATTATAGCATCATTTTTATAATGAATTAAAGATTTAAATTGATGAAATTAAAATTTCAAGATTTATATTACTCCATCTCACTCACTCTTCCAAAGTTTATGAGTATAAATTGATTTTTTTTAATGCGGGTGCAGTAAATTGAGTAATTTTCATAACTACCCCTTTATAATTTAAGTTATCAAAAGTATCTTAATATTATTAAACTTTTCAAAATTACCTTAAAATTAATAAGTGGTTACAAATGATTGGTGAGTCACCACAACAAACTATGTAAAAACTACCCATTAAGGGTAGAAAAGAAACTAATTTTTTTATTAGGGTAGTTTTGAAAACCACACTTAATAAAGGAGTATTTAGGGGAATTTTCATAACTACCCCGTTAGAAAAACTAGTTTTCAAATTTACCCTATGTATGTAAAAGTTATCAAAATTACCCTTAATTTTACACATGGAAGCTAACCAATGAAAGTTAGTGGGATGACTATAACTAACAAAGGGGTAAAAATGAAAGTATCATAGGAGAGGGGGTATTTTTGATAACACACCTTAAATTTAGGGTAGATATGATAAAATTCCGAGTATTTATGATAGTATTTCCAGTAAATTTGGGCTCAATTAGAAGGATAAGCCCACAAGAATTTAAAATCCAGAAATATATCAGGCCCATTTACAAGGAAGACGAAGGCCCACACTGCCTTCTAATTTACAGAAGGAAGTGGCAAAGCCAAAGCAAAGCCTAAGCAATGGAAGGCGATGAAAATGGAGGAAGCCATGGCAATGGCAATTTTGGTAATATCAGCAAAGCTCACTGGTGGTGGGCTATGGCGGCAGCAACTCAATTTGGTTGGGGAATTGCTTCCTTTAAGCGAGGCATCGTCGGTAATTCAACTCTCATGCCTCTCAAAGCCTTCGCCGTTGCTTCACTTTTCGTTGGCGGCGCTGCTTCATCGGCCATTGCTTCTCTTAAAGCTTCTGGAATCCATAAGGTTCATTTCCTTACTCTATCTTTACTAATTAGGTCGAAGACTTATTAGGCGACTTCGATTAATCTCGCTTTGCATTTGTATCTTATACAATTCGATTGGTAATTTGATTCATGGATACCGTGTTCTCAATTTACGAAAACAACAAGGAGAAGTTGATGTAAAATTAACTTCAAAAACTAGATTTTGATAAAGTACTCATCTTAGGTCTGAAATCTATTAGTGACAACTTTACTGAATTGATAAAGTTCAGTACCTGTTTTGGATTCTGAGTTCAAGAAAAAAATTGTGGTCTTTGAAGTCTTCAATTAACTCAATGTAAAAGTAAACTTTTTGCTGATTTGATAATTGAAGATGGATACCTTTTTTTGTTTTGTTTACTAAGGTAATTATGTTATAAAAAAAATTGTTTGTATATTATAGTAGTCTTTCACATAAGAACTTCATTTTTAGCGTGATAAATAAAAAGTACCTTTTAGTGTCCGTTTGTGATAGCTTTTGAAAATGTTTATAATGGGTTTTTAATAGTTACCAAAAACACTTTATTTATTTAAAAACACGTTTAAAACATTTTCAAAAGCTATCCCAAACGGACACTCTGTGAAGAGAGGGATTTTATTTTAGGTGGGCAATCCTATATGATCAACTAGATGAGGAAGCATCATAATCTGAAAAGGTTCTTGGTGTTTTCATGGACTGAACTTGAAGAATTTCAGATATGAGCATTCAATTAGTGTATAAAGATTATCACTAGTCTTGTGAAAGATGTTATTCTCACACATTCTTTATCAAATATATACTACACGTGCTTCATATGATTTAATCATACTTTATATCCCCAGCTCTGAAAAACTCACAAAATGAGGATGAGAAAAAATCTTCTAATGAAATTGAACCTTTTTTTCGTACTAAGAGAATAAGTTTCATTGACATCATCAATGAAAGTACCAAAATACAGCCAAGACCAACCAGAGGAGCCACCAAAAGATAATTGAAGACACGAGGGAAAAAAGCTCAGGTTGTTATAAATCAAACACCACCCTTTTGAAGTTATGGGAAGTGTGACTTCCTGAACCTAATAGAGGTGGCAGTTCGAGATTTTTTTTAGGACAAGATAAAAAAGCTTAGGGTAACGTAGTTGAAGAGGACCCGATCAATCACCAATACATTGGTCTTCTTAAAAATGAATTGGAGCCTCATCCCCCACCTCGAGAGTAGTATTACAGTCGAGAAATTGTGGAAAGGGAAATCACTTTCCATGTATACATGTAGGTGCCATTACCAACAAATGAGTGGAGTCCATACTTATAAACCATAATTTTATGCCACAATGTTTCAGTTTCAAGGATGTGAATGCTTACCCCTCAAGCCTTGAAAATGGATTGGTGCAGTTATTTCACAGAATTGAGAGAAGCATTTCTGGTAGTTTTTTAAATCACATGAATATTAGTCTTAAATGTTTGAACTTTTTTTAGTGAATATTCATGTTTTCTTTTAATTTCAAGGATATGTTTTTTTGCATCGCTCTCAAAAAGTTGACAATTGAGTTGACCTTTCATATTTCTTAGTCACAATTATCGAAGTCTCCTTCAGAAATTGCTCAGATATGGATATTAATTCACTAATGCCAGAACAATTGGTTTGGGTGTTTTTTAGGTGGAAGACCTGATGGAAGTAGGGGCTAACATCAGGACAGGATTAGGGGTTCGACCAAGGGCACGTGATGAATGACTTCATTCTTTTCATGTCCATGTGTTGTTGAGATTCTGTATTTATTGTCTCTTCAGGTATGCAATTTCAGACGGCACACTCTCCCAGTGTCCTTACAAGGTGAAGAGTCTACGCATGATCGCACTTCTGATTGTGAAAGAGTCGATAAAGCTGATTCCTTTTCATCAAGACTCATTTTGTACTTCTACAAGAAGAATCTTGAAATTAATTTTATGTATCTAGTTGATTGGATATTGGGGTGAATATGATGTTTTTCCTTCCAAAAACTAGTGTAATTCGAAAAGAAAAGGATATATATATATATATATGAGTTCCCTTTTCTTCTGATTCAGGGATACTCAAATCAACAAAATGAATTGTATCACCAAACATTCAAATACTCAGAAATAAGTATACAGTTTTCCAATTGAAAGATTTCAAATATTACACAGAAAAAGAAATACGCATCAAATCTCAACTCAATAAACAAGTTACAATAATCTCAGCAGAAATAAGTAAACGGTTCGTGTTTTGTTGGTCAAGGATGCAAAAGCTAAACAAGAGCGGTCGGTCTCTGGTTATCGATTTTCAAACCAAAAATGTTCTGAACCAGTTTGGGAGTCGCAAGGTGAAGGTCCTCAGAGATAGGAGGCATGAAGTTAACTATTGGTTCATGTATATTGTATCTACGAAATCAAAATAATGATTAATCAGCGAACAATTGTTTCTTACAAGATTTGATCGTTGAGGAGAGAATGGGAAAAAGAATAACCAATTAAGTAAGACGAAACAAAACTCACCTTATCTTGCGGCACTTTGAGGCGCGCCGATCAACGATCTTTCTCTTCTTAGTTTGTAACCTCTTCAGTGCATAAAAAGCCGACTCTGTTTTTTTAAAAAAAGGGACAACCAATCAAACTCGAGATAATGAGCGCCTTTAACACACATTTAACTAGAATATAAGTTAGTGTCGTCATTATAAATGAAAGAACATTAAAAAAACACAAATTATAACACCACAGAACATATTTACCAGATGAATTTGGATCAATCGTCTCAAAGAATTCTTTCAACAATTGCTGATAGAATTCAGAGTCATCCAATAGTTCAGGATCACCTTCAACTTTTGCTTCCTAAGCAGAAAAGAGGGCAAGTAAGGTAAAATATTGAATGGCTAGCCGCATTACTAGAAATATAAGCAAGTATTACCTCTCCCTTGCTCCCAACTTCCTCGAGAACCTGCCATCAGCACACCAACCGTTAGCGCATAAATATAATCGCTGAGTTTAATATTAACACCACGTTAACACAATAATAATACAATTACTCTAGTTTGAGAGTTCAAAATAAAACATGTACTCTTAGGAGTTATTCATACCGTCCCGAAGATGTCTACTGTCGATCTATTTAGCTGCATCTGATTAAGCATCCTACTTGGATCTCTCATATAAGCAGAAACTTGTTGGCTGATATTCTGTTACATGAACAAAACAATTACTGCTGCCCTTCTCACACAAATCAAGAAAATTTAAATCTGATGGTAGGGGCTAACCTGATTGAAGGCCTGCAATTTACCTTTACCTGTTTGGACCTGTGTATTCCTATGGTATTTGTCGATTGACTTGTTCCTAAAAGGAGCTATCCTGCATAATCCAAATGCAGAATTGCTCAAAATTCATTCCCTAAATCTTTATATTTAAAAAAAAAAAAAAAACTACCAAGGAAAAACAGAAACAAAACAAGATAAAAATATACAAAAGCTACACATTTTGAAGAGAACAAATCATTGCACATGTAGTGAAAGCATGGATTGCAGTCAGGTAATAATGAAATGAATAATCTGTTTGATATCATCAATACAAACCCTCTTCATTGCTTCTTATATGTGATGATGATGATGATAAAGCTATTAAAGCGAAAGCATAAAAATAATAAGCGGAAAATGATCATTTACCCATTCCTCTTGGAAATAATCTTAAACGTTTCTTTAAACTATTTGTTCGATCAGTTTCAACTCCCTATAACATTTATACCCATACTACTAATTTACAAGAAAATGAAAATACAAGTACAATAGAATGGAAATTTTTAAGCACCTCTCATGCATCTGAGCAACCAGTGACCAATCTTTGTCATTTTGAACGTCTAAGATCTTAGAAGACTCCAAATGCTTTGATGATCCTCCAGGATAACCTATTTAAAATTTTCAAGGTAGAAAGAAAAGCACAATCAGTGTCTGCTCATGCTATTAACTATATTATGCCTGGTATATATATATATATATATATTATAAACATATGTGGGGTTCTCATACCATCTGAGGCTTGGACGATAGACTTATTATTTTCAAGTAAAGCCTGTCACAACAAAGTAGAAAAAGATTATTAGAAGATACACAAACCCTGGGACTTCGTCAAGAGAAAGCATAATCTTTTCAAAAACACCACACCTCTTGTAGTTCTAAAAGAGAATCTAAAGTGTTCTTTGATGATGCAATCACATCAGAGTATGCCACCTCAACACCCTTATCTAATTTACAAAATGAAGATTTAACTGGCTCCTGCAAGCAATTGATGACTATTATCAACAAATGTTCCACTTTCCAATATAACATACAACAGAAATCAAGAAATGATGCTTTGCAACCAAGAGACCTTTGGCAATCTATTTGAACTGGAGAATGCCCTTTGAAGCAAAAATCTCAACTCAAGACTTTTGTCCCACAAAGTCTACAATCATAAATGAAAAAATGTGAGAAAAATATTCATCCTTGCGTTGTTTCAGATTAAACAAAAGCATAAAAAAAAAAAGGCATACCCTTTGGTTCTTCACAGCTTGACCTTTAAGAAAATCTTCATCCTTACGTTGTTTCAAATTCTTTAAAATGTCCCTGAATAGAAAAAACAAACACATGAAAAATGGAACACACCAAAAATGCATCAATTAAAATACCCCACAAAATCACACGTCAAAAGTTAAAAATCATAAAAACAGTTATAACTCGACGCCCTGAAGTAGACACGAAAATTCTGAGAATAAAAGAAACAAAGAACCTCACAATAAACATAGACAAATCTGATCTTTTTGTTATTAATACACTAGATACTTAAAGCATGAACTTAAAAAATCTATTTTTCCATCTAACTTTGAAATCTTAAAAAAAAAACTTAAGGGAACATATTCATCGTATTCTTTATCTCCTGTACAATTTTTTTTTTCCTTTTCCAGGAACATATTAACATGTTAATAAGAAAAGGCAGCAATGAAATGAATTAAATGATATCTTACTGCTCCAGATTCTGAGATTGCATATAAGTTTTCTCAAGCTCCTCCAATTCAGCATCGTTTTGGACACCTTCTTCTCCTTCTCCTTCTCCGTCGTCTTCTTCTTCTTCTTCTTCTTCTTCTTCTTCTTCTTCTTCTTCTTCTTCTCCTCCTTCTCCTTCTTCATCTTCTCCTTCTCCAGCACTAAAATCTCCCTCATCCAAATCATCATCATCACCTTCATCACTGAAAAATTCCTCTTCCTCTACCTATCAATAAATCTCAATTAAGATACTAATATAAGGTTAAATAGATAGGTCAGAACCACACAAAAAAACCAACTTACAATAAGATTTTGATTTTCATTGAAATCTTTAAACCCAGTATCAGTTCCTTGTGATTTTCTCATTCTCTTTGATCCTGACCTCATCTTGAGAATTGAATATTGAAAAAAATGCAAAGTTTAACGGATTAACTAGTTAAATTGTCGAACCCCAGCAGGTGAAAATCAAACAAGACAATAAATTGGAAGCTGCAAAAAGAGAACAGATAAAGAACGAATCAAAAATCAAGGAGAGGAAGAAAAAGATGATAAAAACAAATGGGAAGAAGAATCAAATTACTATTGCGCGCGCAGTCGGCAATTTACTCGGCGTCTCCACTAAACAGGACAGGGTTTTAGAGTTCTCGGCTTTCTCCAGAATATGGGGTTTTTGGAAATTTGGTAAAGTGACCTCCAAAATCTTAAATTAACCTTTTTTGACCTCCATTCTCATATTAATCTTTTTTTACCTTCTGATGATGTCATCTTTGCGTGAAAACTCTCATTTACCCTTCATCTTCTCCACTCTCCTCTCTCATTCAACTTCCAACTTTCTCATCTTCCCTCTCAACTTCTCATCCTTCAACCATTGATTCTTCTTCATCTTTCAACTTTAACTTCCATTAATTCTTCATCTCTAACAATGAAAAGGTACACAACGATTCAAAATCTCAAAACTCCTTCGATTTCCGGAATTCGGAGATTTTTTTTTTCTTTCCCCCACTTTTTTTATTTAAGATGATGAAGAAACCCATTTAAGAATGAAGCTCCAAGGTTAGTAATGGTGGTGGGATGGGTTCTTCTTATTCTTCTTGTTGTTGTGTTGTTCTTCTTCTTCCTCTTCTTCTTCTTGTTGTTGTGTTGTTCAAAATCCGGAGGTATGAAATCCATGGATTTCCATGGAAATCCTAATTCGATTTCCATGGATTTCGAAGGATTTCCATTTCCGGAAATCGAAGGAGTTTTGAGATTTCGAATCGTTGTGTTCCTTTTCGTTGTTAGAGATGAAGAAATTAATGGAAGTTAAAGTTGAAAGATGAAGAAGAATCAATGGTTGAAGGATGAGAAGTTGAGAGGGAGATGAGAAAGTTGGAAGTTGAATGAGAGAGGAGAGTGGAGAAGATGAAGGGTAAATGAGAGTTTTCACACAAAGATGACATCATCATAAGGTCAAAAAAGATTAATATGAGAATGGAGGTTAAAAAAGGTTAATTTAAGATTTTGGAGGTCACTTTAGCCAAATTTCCGGGGTTTTTATTTAAAATAAAATAATATTGTGTATATATTTATAAATTATAAAAAAAATATTAAAAAAATTGCCTAAATTTTGTATGATTTTAATTTTTTCAATTTAAAATATGAATATTCACGAGGGTTAAATTTATACTTTCGTCAAATTACCTAAAAACCGGTCAGTAGATCATGAGTATATCAAGATAATAAAATATTATGTTTTCGTTAAATTTATCTAAATTTTGAAATTCCAGTAGTGGTTTGATAACCTTATATTTATTTATTTATCTATCCTATTTTTATAATGTTCTTAAATTTTTAGTCAAATTTGATGATAACTCAACTGGTCACTATTAATACTCTCTTATTGTGATTAATGGTTTGAGTCTTTCTTTCTCGAAATTTTTAATGTATTTTTTCTAAAGAAATTCCGGGTCGAATTTAAAAGAAAAGCAAATGTTGTTACATAATGCGTTTTATTTTTTAAATTTGTAAAGGTTTTAAAAAGAGTTTTTTAGAAGTGAGAAAATGAGATAAAAAATTGTTGGTGGATTCATTTTAATTTTTAAAAACAAAAAATTAAAACCAAATCGGTTATCATAGCTTAAACTTTTACCTCTAATAGGACAATAAAGCAAAAGTTAGTTTTTTTTTTCAAATATACTACATCAAATTAAGGGAGAGAATACTCAAACTTTTGATCTTATAAAAATAAAATACTGATATTTAATTAGTTGAGGTATACTCAAATTGATAGCAAAAGCTATACACTTGCTAATAAATACACTTTAGAGAACATGCTAATTGTCACTCATGGTAAGCAAATAAACACTTGTATGATTATAATAATTTTTTTTTGAAGATTAATCGAGCTAACATAAATACTCATAGATATTAAAAAAAAAATAACTATATTTTTTTTTAGCTTTAAGAACGGTAACTCGGTCATTAATTATATGTTTGTAGCAATTCTTACAAGTGTTAATTCTATAGATACCCATTATATATATATATGTTTATTACATAATAATGTTATTTTTTTTATGAAAAAGCAATTATACCCACACGATTCCACGCGCAGGGTGAAAAGGAGCCGAAAAGACAAATGATGCCCTTTTGATTTAAAATATATATATTAAAAATCCCTTATAAAATGCTAACCATTTATTGTAACTGACAGAATTTTTGAAAACCGGAATTATGGCAATGATGAAAGCGGCAGATTTGATTTTTAAAATGGGTAAATAATAAAAACAGATTAATTAAAAGGAAACGGGAAATCAGAAAGGAGAGAAAAAGGGGATTTCATCTTTAGCAAACCTAAATCTCTGAAAATCTCAGGCAACTGAAAAAATTGAAAAGTAGAGAAACGAAAGAATGGCGAGAACGCAAGGAAACGTTAATGGAGGAAGAGGGGTAAATTGTCTAATTGTGTTTAATTTTAGTGGAGTTAGATGATATTATTCATTCATTGTATGTGATAAAAATGCAGGGACGAGGACGAGGACGAGGACGGAAGAAGAGTGGAAAGGAACCAGCGATTGGTGAATCAGTATTGGAAGAAAGGGATGATGTAGAGGTATTTATGTATTTAAATTACTAAATTATTAGTGGATGATTGTAATATTAACATGCATGTTGTTGTTATGGAAAAATGTAGGAACAGGAAGTAGAAGAAATAGAGAAGGATACAAACTTACCAGAAGAGGGACATGATGAAGAGAACGAGGAAGAAGAAGAACAGAATCAGGTATATTGAAAAAATTTCCCCAGTTTTTTAAAACATTGAGTAAACGTTTATAAAAAGTAAATGTTTACAGAAAATCAAAAAAATACAAATTTGTAAAAAATGTTTAAATGTGATGCAAATGTTTATAAATAGTAGACATTTGCTACGGAGTGAACATAAACTTACATGGTGTTTACTGAAGCAGAATGTAACAACAAGCAGGTCAAGAAGTGGAGGGAGGGAGAAAAGAAAAGCTGCAAAGGTCAGTGGAAGAACAAATGTAATACAAAGAGAAAAAAATGTTATTCCATATACTATTATTACATTGGTTATGATAATAATTGATGTTGCAGCAGGAAGGGAAAAAGAGGGGCAGAAAAATTTATGACTATTTTGAAAAGAACAATGAGACCATTAGAAGGGAAACAGTATGATATAATTTCCTGATTGCATTGAATAATATAGTTCTAAGAATATGATCTTTCATGATCAATACATTGTTATATGCAGGGTGTTGAATACGTAATTAAATCAGAAGACTGGCATAAGGAGAAGAAGACAGTTGCATTTGCGAAGTATGATCTGATTGAGGAAGTAGAAAAGTTTTGCATGGACAGAGTGAAGAGTTTGTTGGACGACTGTTGTTTGCGAGACGTATTGAAGATGTCGATTAGAAAATTCCCAGCCAAATTGATGCAACAACTACTTGGGAGGAGCGTGAAGAACGATAACCCGAACGAACTAAGTTTTAAGTTTGGAAGTGAAGTACATACGTTCACAATTTTCGACTTCTGTTTGATTACGGTCATTTATGATTGTTATCCGGTGGTTTCCGACTTACTAGTTTACTTATTTACGACTATACCCTTAATAGAAGATGTGGCTTGCGGATGACCAGATTTGATAATATCAACAGAACACGAATGCTGGAGACAAAACTTCTTAATGGTCCACCAATCAGTACCCTCATATGGAGAAACTTTGACAAACCAAGTGCATTCAATGTCTTTACAGCAAGCGAAATATCTTCCGCCATCGGATTTTACAACACGAAAATTAAATTCATGTTTTAAAGATTGCACCTTGATAGCTTTCTTTAAAACATGCTTTGAAGCATAAATAGCATTTTCAGTCTTGAGGTAAAAAGATTCACGAGGGCGTTCAACGTTAACCATGGATATGAAATCAAAACCCGCAGGAGCCTCGTCAACATAAAAATCTTCGGGGTTACTATAAACACCTAAATCAAAAACAGGTTGTGATTGGATCATAGAACAAGAAGGGTTGCTCTCATGAGAAATAGGTACTGGATTAGAAACTGTTTTTTTCTTATCAATCACGAGAGAAACACATGCAGAATAGTCCTCAAAAAGAAAAGTTTCGAGGAATGCAACATAATTGTCAGATTTGACATCTAAATAAACCCTAACTTTTGATTTCATGATAACTTCCATCAACAAACAATGAGAGTCAGGATTGAAAGAAACTTTATGTCGGACCTTTTTGATAAGATCTATAAACGTGGTGTGTTGGAAATACATCATAGATTTGAGTTCGTAGCATTCGTAAACGTGGGCTTCGTTCCAACAACCATCGTATATGACATCAATAGATGTAGACCTCATTTCGTGAAAATAGAAAAAAGGATAAAAAATGGAAGAGATGAAGAATGGAATTGTGATGTATAACAAAACGATTTTTTAAAAAAAAGGAAATAAATGGAGAAGATGATATAGATATGAGGAAGAGAAAATGTAAAATCTAACAAAATCAATTACAGTTATAAAAATGCTTAATTAAAGGAGTCATTAATTACAATTACAAAAGGAAACAAATCAATCAAGATTTGATATGAGCTGTTAAAACGGTGGGGTCAAAAGTATAACAATATCTATGGTGGCAACCGGATATTCCTAGAAATCGGGCGATTATTGGGTATAATTGAAATAGAATGAAAACATCCATCAAAAGTGGATTTAGGTTAATTATTGTGGTTATGAGAGCAATTATTTCTTCTTACAAATTACCATACTTTACCATTTTCTGTTAGTGCTAGCATATTAAAATTTTATTTCAAAAATCATGCGTCTCCCATAATATTTGAATTTGATTATGATCAAGGCTTCCATAACTTGGCTGATGAATGAGTTGGAATTGTTGCTGCTTCCGCATTTTTGAAGGATACAATTGTGCTTCATGTTGATTATTGTGGATATGCCAAATTGAAAAGACTCTACAACTTTAGTAGCAAGTATTTTTTAGGACCCTGTTCCTTTTATTATTTGGTATACTAATTGTATTATGTTCTGCTCATATGATTTGTCAAATTTTTATTTTTTTTTTAGACAATTTCATTTATGAATGATATCGCTTTAAGAGATAGCTGCTGCATATCAACAGTTAAAATAGACGTTGCACATTCAAGTGAACATGAAGTTTATAAAATCATTAATGTTTAATAAGAAATCCCACAAATTTGCAACTCCCAAAAAAAAAAATGAAAGTAAAAAAGGACGTCTCAATTCTCATCAACTTAGGGAAACAACAACAAACCATATAGTATAGGACTTCGAAAGAAAGACTAGAAATATAAAATATCACTTGTAAGATTACTTGAAAATATAAATATCACCTTCTAAAACAAAAAGAGAGATTCCAAAATCAATGTATTCATAGATGACGTAAAAGAGTGAACACAGCAGACGAGTGAGGTGAGCGAGCGTCTCATTTTCATTCTTCTACTGGTGTTGGCATGTGTTTGATACCATTTTGAGCATCACGAATAATCGCCTCAAATTTTCCAAAGGTAAACGAATCGCCGTTCTGGAAAACAGGTCTTCTCAGTTCAACATAAGCACAGTACTCAACGCCATACACAAGTGTGTCTTCCATAAATGAAGTAACAGCAACTTCAATTCCTTCACCTAATAAGGCACCAGAGAACAAATAACAACTCAAGCGGAAAGCATGACGAATGACGATATCATATTCTCATTGATATGATTATATATGCATGGACTGGACCTCACTTTTATATAACTAAAAAAAGAAAAAGAAGAAACTGACATGACTTGATTATTGTTCAAATTGATCTACAAAACATGTCAACTAATCAAGATAAATGCGCCTCTAATTGAGCCAAGAGATAAGTTTTATTCAAAACAGATATCACTATAAATTACTATTATCTGGTATCAAGCAGGACGTAAAATACTTACCGTGCGTGATAAGCAGCAAGTTTTCTGATGGATATTTATCAGCAAGCGCCTGGAGTACTTGCTTATATCGACGCCTGGTGACGTCTGCAGTCCCTTCCCATGGAGGCATCTGAAATTTTTAAGAAAGATCTTTCTTAAACAGCTATATTTTATGTATGCAAAAAATTTACACATATCAAAGCTTAAACAAACAGAGGCAGAGAATAATGAGTGTTTTGAATCATACCTCTTTATATACACGTTCTATCGAATGGTCCACAACATCGACGGGTAACAAGGCTTCGAGTTCTGAAATATTGAAACCCCAATTCTCATCCTTTGGAGCTAGAGCTGGTTTAATCGCTATACTGCATAGCATCTCACACAATCCATATTCTATAGAAACCTACATTAGTCCAGTAAATAAAAAGTCATGTCACGCACACATAATTTACTCTCATTTAGGAACATTTGCAAAATCAGTATATGCATGAATATAAATATAAATTACACTAAGCAATATCCCAACTGTAGAAATTATAAATCACAAGTTTATTATATGGTATTCTATTTTTCAAACGCAACGCCTAAGAACAACAATCTGTAACTATGAAGCATAGATACTTCAACTTGGGTGACGTATCCGTATCCGTATCCGTATCGGATACTCGGATACTTCTTGGATACGTCTCGGAGAAAATTAATAAGAGTTGAGATTGAAAAACATCAAAATCTTTGTTTAGTTTGATTATTTCTTTCTTATTGTCTTTCTAATAAAAATATCATAAACTAAAACAAAGAAATTTAATGTGAAAATCATTGTAATTTATAAAATTAATCTAATTAACCTAAAGATCGTATATTGTAATCAAACGTTTCCTTGCCGTATCCGTATCCTAGGTTTTTAAGAAAATGGCGTATCGCCGTATGCGTATCTGTATCCCGTACATCGTATCCATGCTTCTTAGATCTGTAATGATTTTCATAAAAGTCAGAATAGAACAGTTTCAAATCATTGAAGAATTTGGGATCATACTAATTAGCTGAAGACTTTTCCTGGTCCAAATGTAAGGCTTACCTAAGAAAATGAAGCAAGAGTAGATTTTTCTGACTTTGGTAGTATGAGAATTTTGAAATAAAACATCTTTTGAAGAAAAAATACTTTATTATTCATACCTCATTAATTTAATAGACAATAAAATTAAATTTATCAAGTAGTTTATTGTTAAACAAGAAAATTTCAGCAATCATCATATGTCAGATTTATCAATAGACCACAAAATAAAGGGGTAAAATAAAAAAAAGCTAATTCAATATTCATGTGAAAATTCTAATTTTGACTCATTCAAATATCTAAGTGAGCCCACTCAATACTTCACTTGAACCCTATAAACATGCATTTTCATGATTTCATAATTTCCTTTTTGACCAACCAATATTTCAAACTCTGTATATCTATTTCTGCAAACAGAAGAGAAATCACTTTCCTCTCTTTCTGTGTTACTAAGAAGATGTCACCTTCATCAGTCAAGTGTCAAGGAGAAGATCACTATCCTCTCACATAGATAAGACAGGA
Source organism: Gynostemma pentaphyllum (assembly GCA_028015215.1). Lineage (NCBI taxonomy): Eukaryota > Viridiplantae > Streptophyta > Magnoliopsida > Cucurbitales > Cucurbitaceae > Gynostemma > Gynostemma pentaphyllum. The sequence goes on along the minus strand of CM051350.1, from coordinate 49,070,875 downwards.
AAAGACAAAAAAAAAAAACAGAAATTTCAAACAAAAACTTGTTTTTGCCAATGAACAAAACCAAAGAATTTTTGGACTTGGTGCAACAAAAAGAGAATTCATAAACATATAAAGCATAAACAAACTTCAAACCTTTTTAGCACTCATCATTTCAAATACAGATCAACTACTTCTAATTCTAAACACCACTTTTCCACTCTTCAAAAGATTTGCAATCAGCTTCCAAGTTCCAACAACTTATCTCAAAATCAATTCAATCAATCATCAAAAACCTACAAATCTTCCTAAAACATACATAGTAATAGTTGTTATTAAATTACCATTAAACCCAAAAACTTAAGTTGTTGTCTCAAAGATAAATTTAATCCTTTTAATATATTCTCAACACTCCCCTCACACATGGGTTTAAATATTAGCACGAGATTTAATCACGTCGACTATTAATAAAGGATAATACTTTACTACTCCCCATAAAGTAACTATTCTTGCATCCATTCTCACAAGCATAAATTTTATTAAATAGAAAAGAGACTGATTTTTAAAAAAAATGTCATTAAATTATAACTATAAAACATATAAAAACAAAACTCAAAACATCTTACTTTGATACCATTTTAAATCAAATCAGACTAAGATAAATTTAATATTTTCAATATATTCTCAAACCCAAACAAATAAACATCCATTGGGCATAAATGATTGGAAAAAAAAAAAATCTAACAAAAAGAAGAAGTCAACGCCCCAAATATCACGGAAGCAGTCACATTCTCCACTACTACAATTACTCCAAAAATGATAAGAATAAACAGAAAAACGTTTATTTATCACATTTTAAAATACAAAATCATAAACCACACGCATAAAACAAAGCTAACTTAATACGAAATCGGTAATCTCAATCTGACCTTAAGTTTGGAAGAAGAAGAATGGATCGAAACGTCGTCGCCGGAGAGACCGGCGATGACTTGAGCGGCGGTTTGAACGCAGCGGAGGAACGGGGAGACGAAGAGACGGTGGGGAGAGAAATCGAGAACGGTAGAGAGAGCCCGACCCGTATTGAAAGCCCGAACCAACCCGCTTTCGAAAAGGGGTGGGTCCCATGGCCGAGACGCCGTTAAAGTCCAGGAACGGTCGAAGTTATCTAAACGATCGCCGTGACGCATAACCACGACGTTTTGGTAAAAGTCCGGTACCGGCCTTTCATTTTGCTCTTTGTTTTGGGAACCCATTTTCAAAATGCAAAATTGAAAATAGAAAATGGAAAATAATAAATATTATTATTATTATTACTTTTTTTCTTTTCTGTGTGTGATTTTGCATACGGCTGTAACCTCTTCTATATATAAGCAGTAGCACAAATGCGGGTCCTGTGTGAAAAGTACTTAATTCTGAGAAGAAAAATAATAGTTTTTAGGGAAAAAATCAATTTATACCCCTGAACTTTACATGTTGTGTCAATTTAAACCCTAAACTTTTAATTGAATCAATTTACACCCTCAATTTTTTTAAATGAATCAATTTAAACCCATATAATACTAAAACTATAAAATTAATCAAAATTCAATTACCAAATCACCAAAAGATAAAAATAACAAAACTTCTATGACCTCATCATAAAAACGCCCAACCTCAACAATGAAAAAACTCAAATCCTAGTTACCAATTTAAACGGTACAAAAATGTTCAAACCTGACACCAAAACGGTCAAATTTAACCATAAAAAATATTTAACATAAACTTAAAATTAAATTTCAAAAAATTAACTTTATTTCGATATAAAAACGCCTATGTCTAATTAAAAAATTTCAAAAATAATAGTAAGTTTATTAACAATGGGTGTAAATTGATTCATTTATTAAAGTTCAGGGCGTAAATTGATTCAATTGAAAATTTAGGGTTTAAATTGACACACCATGTAAAGTTCATGGGTGTAAATTGATTTTTTCCCTAGTTCTTACTTTTCTCACACATCCCCAAGAAAAGATTTACCTCATGCATATGCATTAAAAGATAATTAAAGATTTTAGTTAAAATAAATAAGTAAGATTGAAGAAAAATAAATTTAACCCATGCGATTGAATTTGAATAAGACTAAGCAGGGATAAGTACACAATAATGTACAACTAAGAGCATGCTTGAAAATAATGTTTAAAATTAGGTATAAAAGCAAAATACACCTTGTATTTTGGGTTATTATTAAATCATGCCCCTACAGTTTAGTAAAATTGCAAATCACACTATTCAATCGATTAGTTTTAACGAAATTGAGATACATTTATATTCTACGAATGTTATGTATTCTGATTTCATGAAGAAAAAAAATTGACAGATATATAAAATTTTAGAATGAACTCTTATGTTAAAAAGAGTAAAATCTAAAAAACACACTCAAATGTTTAAAATTGTCGAATTTTTAGTGGTTTTAGAACACATGGTATGCGTATAATATACATGCGTCTATATTTCGTTAAAACTAACCGACAGAAGGGTGAGATTTGCAATTACCTAAAATATAGGGGTATAATTTAACAATAACCCAAAATGCAGGGGTATATTTTGCTTTATCCTTTAAAATTATCGAAGGAAAAACGAATTTTCACTGGGTTGCAGATTTTAATGCAACATTTATAAATATATCATTGTTTAAAACTACTAGTAGAATCATGACACAATGAGTTGTGTACTATATGAATTAGTCACTTTATAATCTTGTAATTATGATTAAACATTATTAAAATGAGATTATTGATTTTTCCAAAAAAAAGCAAATAAATATATTGATTAAATTTTACATTTTTATTGTAGTTTTACAAACCATTGATTTATGCAAAATTTAAAACAATCCTGAATGAAAAACATTTTTTAAGAAAAATAACAGATCAATTTAAACTATCTAATTTCAACGTCATTAATATGACAATAAGAAATCTACGGGTTTGTCATTTTAAGACTTTTTTTTTCCCAAAGATAAACTTGCATTTTAAGACTTTGTTCCCGGCAGGTTTTCAGTTATACATTATTACAATATTATATTGAGAAAATTTTAATAACAAATTTCAATGGGGTGAGAATTTTTTTTAGTATTTATAAATAAGGTAAAATACAAATGAGACCCCTGTGGTTTCTTCCAAATGCATGAACACCCCCTGTGGTTTGGAAATGGTAAATCACACCTCTGTGGTTTCAATTTTTTTCAATCAGACCCCTCCCCTTCAATTTCAATAATTTTATTTTAGCCATAACTTCTTCATTTGAACTCCAATTTAGATGATTCAAGATGTTTTAGAATCATCATTTTAGGCTCTACATAATATTCACTTCGAAACTTTTAAACGATTAATAAATAAAATAGTTTATTAACATCTAAATTTTAGATACGATTGACACTCTTAGCTCTATTAGTCATTAATGATTTAACTATTATGTAGAGCATGAAATGATGATTCTAAAACATCTTGAAATTGAATCATCTAAATCGGAGTTCAAACGAAGAAGTTATAGCTAAAATAAAATTATTGAAATTGAAGGGGAGGGGTCTGATTCAAAAAAAATTGAAACCATAGGGGTGTGATTTGCCATTTCCAAATCACAGGGGGTGTTCATGCATTTGGAAGAAACCACAGGGGTCTTATTTGCATTTTACCCTTATAAATATAATAAGAAAGATACTTGCCTTCTGACCGGTAGGAGATCACTTTTCCTATGTGTTCTTTTTCGATTGAATAAAATATGATATATGATGTAAATATATTATTTTTCACTAACCACATGAAATTCACTTATTTGTTTTAACTAATAGGAACACATAGACCAGTCAAAAATAGTTCCTTCTAGTAAGGAGAGTATTTTTCATGTAATAAATTTTAATTGTGTTAATCAATAATTATTATTAATTAATGTTAATCACTAATTGGTTCACTCAATCAATCCTTGTAATAGGTAAATAAATAATTATAGTATAAAATGATTGTTATATATATCAGAGAATTTAATAATTAACATGCTTTAAAATTGTTATATTTACATTTACAAAAATTAAATACAAAAAATTTGTTAAATTTGCAATTTTAAAAAAATACTATCCTTATATATATTATAGATTTTTTTTTTACCAATTACAATCACCTCAAAACTAATAGTGGTAGTGGTGAAATATCAAGTGTTTCTTAATTTAATATATTAAAATTTAAATATCATAGTGTAGTTAAAAAAAAATCGGTGACTTTCTATCTACTTTTATTTGGTTTAGGTCTATCCAATTTTAAATATTCTCTTTTAATTCCTAAATTTTAATATCAATAATTTTTCCACGAAACTTTCGAGTATTTTGTTCTAATCCGAAACTTCTCCATAAAAATCTATTTTAGCATCTACGGTAAATTTTCGATAAACCATTTAATAAAAATTCAAAACTATTTAGAAACGCAACACACCGCCACTACACTTGATTTGTTGAAAAAAATTAATAAAGAGAACTAAAATAGACATTTAATTGTATAAAATTCAAGAGCTAAAATAAAACGTTTGATTTTTTTTTTTTTTTTTAACTAAAGTAGAATTAATATGCGAAAGTTCCATAAATAATTTTATTATATTATATCAAATAAAAAGAGAAAGTGTTAATTTCATATTAGACCATAATAAATAGGTATAATAGCATTAATACTTATATGTTTTATAAATTAGCAAACTTACACACTTTAACTCCACGCGCCGTTTAAGGGAACAATGAAAAGACGTTTTCTGCCCTCTATTTATTATGGTCTACAACATTTAAGGAAAGGGCATGATGGTAATTGTTCAAAACGGAAAACATGGGATCACCGCCATTTATGGTGTTTTTTGGGCAAAATTGATATTAAAAAAACACAACCGGTATTAGTGAATTAATGTGGATATTCTTGATAATATTTCAAAGAGAAAGGAGGTTTATTAGAGGAGGGAATACAGACATCTAATTAGCTGAACTAGGTATAAATAAGCTAGATAAGAATTTAAAACAACTCTCAAACAATATATTAATGATTTTAAAATTATACTTTAATAATTAACCGATGAATTAAAATGACAATTGGAGCCGAATAATCAAAACACTACAAAAAACTGCAGAATATTTTAGGTTGTATTCCAGTACTTCACTTGGCTTATTGCATTAAGTTTCAAAAGGACATGTATTGAAAAATATTTAAGTTGATTTGGCTTATTGCATTAAGTTTCAAAGGACATGTATTGAAAAATATTTAAGTTGATTTGGCTTATTGCATTAGACTTTTTCTTCAAAAAAAAGTTTGAAGTTGTTAAACGAACACATTCAATTTTTTCATTAAACAAAAAAAGCACATCAATTTTGAATTAATTTGAGGAAAACGATTTACTTGTTTTTATTGCACCAAGTCAAGAAAAAGTGAAAAGTTGTAACTTTAACCATTAAAATTTGTCACACTCTAAAAAATTGCCCATATATTTTGAAGAAGATTAAGAAAAATATGAGTCTACGAAGAATATTAATTTCCCATTTAAAAATTAAAAAGAGGGAGCTGGTTTTATACTTTTCCAATTTACCCTTTTCCTTTCCCCATTTTTGTCATTTGGGTTTGAATATTTTAGTCTGATATTTAAATACTATTTTGTTAATAGAATTTCCACACTTATTTTATTTTTATTTTTAAACTTCCAAATATTCAACTCTAATATTTCAATTTGCGTAATGAATTATTTAATATTAGTTTTCTTTTAATTATTTTTTCACAAATGATTTATCAAAAAAGCTTATGTGACATATATTTTGTCTAATATCTTGATGAGTAGATATCTACACATAGACACGTATGGATAAATTTATCTAAGGGTCAAAACAAAATATTTGACATCTAAAGGACGTAATAGAATGTTACATATGAAAATTCCTCGAATAAAATGTCTTGGGTAGTGTTTCAAGTTAAATACTCTTTGTATTAATTAGTACTTTTGAAAGGAAAAAAAAACTTATTAATTACTTTAAAAATACATTGATTATGTAGCAAGATGTCATGAAAGAATTACAAAAACAGGTTTTAATTAATTAAAATCATTTTATATTCTTTCAAAAATCATATCTAATGCTTAAAATATAAATAATCAACCATCATATATAAGTAAAAATACCATAGATTCTTAATTTAAAAAAATGAATAATACAAAAAATATTTTTTTTTATTTCATTTTCTTTTAAAATTGATAAGAAAGTGCTATATCAGCCTAAAAATAATAATTAAGAAAGTGTTAACATTTTTGGTTGATGGATGATCAAGCACTGCAAATATGAAATTGCCAATAATCAAATGCTTCATAATCAATAAAGGATGTTCATTGAAAGCCCAACGCAATCAATTTTATTTAACATCTAGCAATAATCCTCCCTAAAAAAAGACCATAAATCAAATATAAGCATTAAACACATAGATAATTGTCTATTTTAGCAGAGATCAATTACCACATATAAAGTCTTAACATAACATAATATAAAAATATCTCTTTCATGAATTAATTTTTTTAAACCCGAACTAATTTTTATCAGTTGAGTTGTCTCTACTAACTTTGTCGATCATCGCCTCGATATCTTCAATCTCGAGAAGTAAGAACAGAGGTTCGAGATCGACGAGTTCTTCTAGAATCATATTTTTTACACCAAAGAGTCTTTCTCTCCACAGAAAATTTAGCTTCCTGCCTTCCCTCCATAACGATAGCTGGAACTGAAGATGCTGTAAAAACCACTTTCCCAAATAATGGTGGTTCATTTTTGCCCTCTTGATGATGCACATACACCCTCTCAATACATGCCCCATACTGCCTGCTCATATATATAATTCTTCCTTATAAATAATATGGGTGAGAATTAAATTAAATTAAATTAATCTTAATCTATTCTCTATGGGAGTTCATATATATTACTTTTTCATGAAACCCTACATATGAATTATATTAATATTTATTAATAATGTGGGCATCCATCTCAAAACCAATTGGTAATGAGAGGAGGGGCCCTTATATTTATAAACCATGTGAGTTCCCTGCAGCTTTCCGATGTGGGATTCTCAACATGCCCCCTCAAGATGATGCCTCTTTTGGGTTCACCATTCTTGGGTCGGATCCCATTTTGGACCGAATACCCGTTTGGGCTTGTTGGGCTCTGATACCATATTAATAATGTGGGCATCCATCTCAAAACCAATTGATAATGAGAGGAGGGGTCCTTATATTTATAAACCATGTGAATTCCCTGCATCTTTCTGATGTGGGATTCTCAACAATATTAATGATTTAAGACCCATTTAATAACTATTTTGTTTTCGATTTTTTTGTTTTTCTTTTTATAATTTTGAAAAAACATGAAAACAAAAAAACCAAAAACCAAATACTTAAAAATAACCTAAATTTAAAATATATATTTGTTTTTAAAATTTAAAATTGAGAAACTAATAGATTTTCAATCTACAAGGTCATATATGCTAGATCATAAAATCATGCCATCCGTTAAATGTTTTAAAGAATATAATCAATGTATATGGAAATTTATTTGAATGTGACTTACCTATTCCATAATTACTCGTCTCTCTCGTTAAAATCATACATCTAATAGTAACCGATAACGAGTAATAAGAGTACCTTGTGAAGAAGTTGACAATTTCGTGCTCTGAAAATGGATAGCCATTTGAAAAAGTTAAAAACAAGCATCTATCTTCCTCTGGAGCCGAATCGTTATTCGGATTCCACTCTTTTGCATTAGGGTTTAACTCGCATGACCCTTTTTCTTTCAAAATCTCCATCAACTCATCACGCATTACATCACACAATTCCTCCACACCATTTGAAACTCCATCCTTTCTCGAGAAAACTTCAATCATCGAGGCCGCGGTAGAAGGGTCGTCGGCGAGGCTAGACGTTAACGAAAAGTTCATCGAATGATCCGGGGAATCAAGGATCTCCGAACTCACATTCGAGACGCATTCCACAATACTCTTGGCTTCGGCCGAGATCGAGGCCAAGAATCTATCGTCTCTAGAATTGATTTTGAACATAAGTTCATGAAAACCTAAGGCTTGAGAGACTAAACATTTCCAAATGACAAATATCTTCACAGCCATTTCAGGGTCATTTCCATTGTCAATCAAACGAACAAATAATTTCTTTTCGATATCGTTAAGAGATTGAACTGTGTCCATTATCGGATAGATAGATAGATAGATAGATGAATCTACTGTGTATAATGTGGAGAAAGAGAGGGAGAGACTGTGGTTTTTTATCTGTGGATTGAGAAAGAAACTGAAAATGAAACTGTGTATTTTTTAACAATGAGAGGAAATGAAGATGAATTATAAAGGAGAGGGAATGAAAGATTACGACTGTTCAGAGAATAATGAATAATTAGTTGCTTAAAAAGGAAAGAAACAATTCATATTGAGAGGAATGCATGAATCCAAATGCAGATTCATTCATACATCTTTGGCGCCGCCCGATGGCAACGTTCGTAAAATAAAAAGACACATTCATTAGCAGGTTTTTTTTTTTTTTTTTTTTTAATTCTTTGTATGGAAAGTAATGGTTAAATCAAAACCCAAGTAGGAAATAAAAGGATTTTAATGAATTGATTAGTAATTTAACTCAAAAAATTTCAGATCCAAACAATGGATTTTCATAAAATTTTAAGGTTAGGCTAGGTTTGAAGACAATTTTAAAAGTTGTTATCTATTTTTTGTTTTAAGAATAGTTTTTTTAGGTAAAATGCAAATAAGAGCCCTGTGTTTTTTCAAAATGACGAAGATCCCTGGTCTTTGAAAATGGCAAATCGCACCCTTGTGGTCCTAATTTTTTTCAATCAGACCCCCCCTTCAATGTCAATAATTTTCTTTTAGCCATAGCTTTTTCGTTTGAACTCCGATTTTGATGATTCAAGATGTTTTGAAATCTTCATTTCCGGCTTTACATAATCGTCACTTCGAAACTTTGAAATTCATCAATAACCAAAAGAGTTAACGATGTCAATCATACTTAGTGTTTCGATGTTAATAAAATCTTTTATTTATTAATGCTTTCAAAGTTTCGAAGTGACATATATGTAGAGCCTAAAATGAGGATTCCAAAACATCTTGAATCGTCCAAATCGGAGTTCAAACGAAGAAGTTGTGGCTAAAAGAAAATTATTAACATTGAAGCACGCGGTCTGATTGAAAAAATTAACCACGTGCGTGCGATTTTCCATTTTCAAAGTACGGGGGTTTTATGCATTTTGTAAAGACCACAGGGGTCTTATTTACATTTTACCCTAGTTTTTTTTTCTTTCCTTATTTAGTTATTTTTTTTAAGAAGAAAATTAATTACAATTTTTTCTATTAAATTAGGTTATCCATGAAAAGCAACTAAAATTAATAAGAACAAAATTGAATCAAAATGAGAAGAAACAGCTTTTACTAAACCATATATGTTTTAGTAATTTAGATCTTTTCACTAAATTTTTTCGTCCAAAAAATAGAAAATGTTTTTTTAATAACGGCATCTAAATAAACTCTTAACTTGTCATTTATAAGCAAGTAAATATTATTATTTTCACTGATGCACTCCATTTAAAAAAATAATAATTTTGCAGCCAAAATTGTATAATGGGATATGCATTAAATTTTCTTGCTAACTTATTGAGCAAAAGATGGAAGGACAAGTTAGCTCCACATTTACTGCTTTGTTCTTATTTTCCTTCTAGGGTTTCATTACTCAGATTCTTCATTTTGTCTTAACAAATTCAACATGGAGGTCTTCAAAACTCAATATATATATAACACAACAATAATGATTGAAAGATTTCTTTAAAAAAAATTAAAAGTATAATTTAAGATAGGAGAATTTGAATGGAATTGTAATTTGGAAAGGTTAGGATTAATTATGGTCTGGTGGTGAAAAATAAAAAAGAATTCGGTCAATTTTCTGTTAAAGTTTGTTTATTGACGATTTCTTTGTATTATAATTTATTTTTTTAAAATGTTTTATAAGATCCCACAAAATTTAAATAAATATTATAAAAAAAATGAAAATTTTGTTTTAAAAATATGACTAAGATTTCAAATTTTAAAAAGTGCAAAAAAAAAAATCATGTGCAAAGATAGAAAGTAACAAACAATAAAAAAAAAACTACCGTTGAGAGTTGTTAGTATCATAAAAAGAGACTTAATATGGAAATTAATTCATTTATAAGAAAGAGTTAAAAACAAAGTTGTAGCTTGAAGATGTTACGAGGTTACTAAGTCTATATAATTACATATCATGCTATATATGAAATTACATAAAATTTGTAAAGAAGAATAAGAAATCAATATTTATGAAGTACAGTTTTATATATTGCGTCCTACCGTTACGTATATCTGTACACACTACAGGCATAACTTAATTATCTCGTAGCTTAATTATCTTAATTACTTTTATATAGTACGTCGTACCGATGCACAACATTAATTTATTATTATTATTTATTTAGTTTGGAAGGTTTTTTAGATATAAAAATCTTTTTTTAAACCAAAAAAAAAAATCAAGAATTTTCAAATAATACTTTAAAAAAAGTTTTATCAAATAGTAATTTTGAACTCTAGTTAAAATATCAAAAGTTTAAAACTAACTATATAATGTTATTCTTTCTTCAATATAAAAATAAATAATTATGATCGAAACTAAAAAATTTAAATTATAGATAATTTAGGAATTGTATTATTGAATATTAACATATTTAAGTTATAAATATTTATTTTTCTACATAATGTTCGCATTTTAAAAGAAAAATAATACATAAGAATTTAATTAAAAAAATTAAATTAAATATATATGAAATTCAAAATATAATTTTTTTTTTTTATAAAAATAAAAATAAAATTAATAACTTCAAATCTCCTTATTATTTGAACACAGTTTTAAAATCATAACCAAATTTAAAAGGTCAAAAAATTATGTAAAACCCCGTTTTTTCTTCCCGGAAATTTGGTTAAATTTTCAAAACTATTTTTGAACCGTTAAAAACAAAATAAATTATTATTAGTAAACAATACAAAAATTTTAAATAAAAATTACACATAAAATTATTATAATATGTTTTGTAATCACGTTTTTAAAACCATATTAATTATTTTTTTTAAAAAAATCTGACGATTGCACCAACTACCATCATCTACCTACATTAGTTTATATTGTTCTATAATAAAATGACATTGGTTTGAATTTATAAACAATAAAAGAATCAATTAATTCCAGTTGTTTCCTAGTTGTGTTCTTGGACAAAGAGAGGTATATATATATATAATTGAACTTAGATGAAATATATCAAAAAACTATGTTGGTCACTTGAGCTGTTTAGTTGAAGACTCCAATTGTTAAGTTGTAATTAGTTATTTTCACCAATTAAATTTCCATCACTCATTTTATGACATATTGAAAAGATGACATAAAATTACTAATATAATTATAACTTAATTAGTTAAACGTCGGTATTCTGGTCTAGGAGGTAAAAACTTCAAGTTATATTTTCCCTCAATTTAATGTAATATATTGAAGAAGAAAAACATATAAGAAAGAAATATTTTTATACATAAAAATTTAGTGAAAAAAAATAAATTCACTATTCCAATGAAGAATGAAATATCTAGAATGCTTGAAAATAATTGAAAATGATTTCTATTCCATTGAACTCGTCAATGATTTATTTTTCCCATAAAATGAAAAAACTATACAAATTTCAAAGTCTATCTGCTTCCATGACTTGAGCTTAGGAGACTGAGGGTCTCCATTAATGATTTAATTAAACCACTGCATGAGTCTTCATGACTTTTTATTTTTTTTATTTTTTTTTAATATCTGATCAATTGGCTTCTTCTTTATTACCGTCACCAAGGCTGATGAATTTGGGAATATGTCATATTTCTGACTTATCTGTTTGTATGTTTATTGACCATTTGTTTCTTGAAGTAATTTCCTATGTAATTTCAAAGGCATATCTACTAAAAGTACGTCAATTTTTTCGGCTTTAAAACCAAAATTTTAAAAAGAAAACTGTTATGATATTTTTGTTGTAGTTTTATTAAATTATATTTGTATTGTATTCTATTTTGTCTAACTACTTTATACACATTTCCGCTATTTTCCAATAATATAATAGAAACTCACATTTTCCTCACTAGTTTCTCACTCCTTTCTTAATATCGTAGGCACCTACGTTAAAACCAATTGATAATGAGAGGAGTAGCTCATGTATCTTATAAATCTTGTGAGTTCTCATCATTTTTTTGATGTGGGATTCTCAACAACCTTTACTATTTTTGTATATACATTTTCTCTGAATCTCTCTACACGTTTTCTCCTGCTAACTCTATCTACACATATTCTCTCTTTCATCATTTTCTTTTAGTTTAATTGTAGATATTTTAGTAATTCATCAATTTCCTACCAAACACCCTCATAGTGTGTGTTTATCTCTATAAATTAATATTATATATTGTATAATTTTACTTCTCTCTTTTGAGATTCCCCCCGTCATTGGAGCAACCTAAACAGCCTTGATAAACATCCTTGTGACTCTATTATAGAGTTTGTTTAGGGATACATTTTAGAATAATAATTCGAAAAAGACTTCCCTGCTACCAGTCAGCAAAGCTGATCAATTACCTGGGCCCTTTTTTTATAAATAATATTAGGGTAAATTGCAAATAACCACCTAGACGTAGTTTCGGTCAAATTCATGAACAGCTCATGTAGCTTAAAAATAGCAAATCACATTCCTGTAGTTTTCAAATTATGTCAATAAGATCTCCCCTCTAACGTTGTAAACTTTCTTTAGCCATAAATTCTTCGTTTGAACTCTGATTTGGATTATTCAAGATATTTTTGAATCCTCATTTCGGGTTCTATATTATGGTCATTTGAAAACTTCTAAATCATCAGAAAAAAAAGGTTTAATGGTTTCAATCATATCTAATATTTAGATGACATAAGGTAGAGCTTGAAATGAGGATTTCAAAACATCTAGAATCATTCAAATTGAGTTCAAATAAAGAAGTTATAGCTAAAAAAAGTTCATAATATTGGAGGGGAGGTGTCTTATTGACATAATTTGAAACTAATAAGGGTGTAATTCGCTATTTTCAAATTATATTTCATGAATTTTACCGAAACCACAATGGTTTTATTTGTCGTTTACCCATAATAATAATTTAAAAAAATGATGGTGTGCAATTTGGCCTGGGTGATTAAATTTCAGCCGTTGTAAACCACTTTTCAAGTAGGGAAGTCTTTTCCTAATAATTTTATGTGAAATAATTTTTTTTATTTACATTTTAAATATAAAAAAAATCCAGTAATTGAATACTTATTATTATTATTTTGCTGGAAATTAAATTGAAAAACACTTTTGATATTAAAAAAAAATATCTAAAGAATTTACGAGTATTCTTTTATTAGTCAAAAAGTACTTTTAGGATATAAAAAAACACCTCGAAACATACTATTGAAAACAATAAATATGATGAAGCCATCTAAAGTTGAACGATTTCTTTTAGCCATGAGCATGGTTTTCATTCTTGAAAGGCAAGTATACAGCTAAAAATAGATATCAAAACTAAGCATCTTTCATAAAGCATAACCATCAATTAAATTCCACATTAAGGCAAGGCCACAAAGTTTGTAATTTTTGGATTAATTAGTTAGTTAAAATGGCATAAAGTAATATATCATATGCTAATTAATTTTGGAATTAGTAAAGCTTGGAGCAGACATCAACTAGCTTTTTCATTCCATAGTTGAAATTAAAGAGAGAAAAAAGTTGAAAACCAATGAATATATCACTTTTGGCATATAATGAATTATTTATTTTTTTTACAAGAGAACATGCATTTCTAAAACACCCACATGAAAATCAAGTTTGGATTGAGCTGGATTTTTCTCTCTTTTTCCATAAAACATTTGGACCCCAGCTTCTTTTGTACTCTTGTTCTTTCTTTTTCATCACTATTCCATAACATTATTTTTATTTTTATTTTATTTTTTTTAAAAAGAGAATAAAAGAGAAAGAGAGAAATTAAATAGAATATGTTGTATTAAAGTAAGCATGAAATGCCATAACAAGAAAAGAAAAAATCCCATTATTCTCTTAAACCACATAATCTTGCTCTCTCCCTCAAATCAATGGAAGAGTGTTTCAATGACTTGGAAATAGAACCTGATGCTAAAGAAAGCTTTTGCAGCCATGGAAATATTGATGATAGAAAGATCGAGGGGAAGCAAAGGAGTGTTGAAATTGAAAGGGAAAGAAAACATCATATTTATAGAGGAGTGAGGAAGAGAAACTGGGGGAAATGGGTGTCTGAGATTCGAGAGCCGAGGAAGAAGACAAGGATTTGGCTTGGAACTTACTCAACAGCAGAAATGGCTGCTAGAGCTCATGATGTTGCAGCAATAGCAATCAAGGGTCAGTCTGCATTTCTCAATTTCCCTGAACTTTCTCATCTTCTTCCTCGTCCACTTTCTAAGTCTCACAAGGATATTCAAGCCGCGGCGGCGAAGGCTGCTGCTTCCACTTTCTCGGTCCCAAAGAATCGTGAAGACGGCATGGGTAGAGCCGAAGTGGCTGAGCCAAATTCTTCTTCTTCTTCGTCGTCTTCGTCCACTATTGTTGAAGAGGCATTGTTTGATCTGCCTGATCTGTTGGTTGAAAGTTCATGTTTAAAAGATGGATTTCTTTATAATTCTTCATTGTGGCAGTTTTGTGTAGGTGATCATCACATTGACTTTAGGCTTGAAGAACCTTCTTCATTTTGGGAATACATTTAAGCTTCATTTTTCTCATTGTTTGATATATGCCTCAATCAATCAAAATTCAGTTTCAAAAGCTTATGTGTGTTTTTGTTTCATTAAATAAAAAACAATATATTAAAAACATTTTTCACCTATAATTGCAAGTAAGCTTAAAAATACTAGTAATTCAAGAGTATAATAATGTTTTAGAGTAATAGATCTTGAACTTAAACAATTATATTCACTGTTGTTTCTTCTTCAAGCTAAAATCAGTAAACTACTCAAAATAGAATGAGTTGTGTTGTGCCCAATAATAATTTGAAGGTTAATAACATTCATCAAGTTCATGGCCTATGGGATATGGGTGATCATTCCTGAAAATCTCCATAATGGGTTAGATTGTTGCAAGTTTCTACATGCTTATAATTACCAAGAGTCGAATTAATTTTTGTTTGCCCTTTTCATATTTTTTAAGTAAGTCTTTGGGCCGCTTGGATTATAGGTTGGGAAAGCCTGAGTTTGTGTAGTCTGAAATTATGAAGTCTGGGATAAAAAAGCCCTAAAAATCAACTTGTTTAAAAAACTAAAATGATATATTGTAGCAACCTACGCACTATAGAAACCAATGAAGTAAACCAACAATCCAAACGACCCGTAAGAGGATGAGAGTCCATACATGTTTGATGATGTCAAGGCTTCTAGCTCCTTCTCTTTGGATGTTATTGCTATAAAATAACTGCAGAGAGAGAGGCAGAGCAGTTGGATTAAAAGTTTCCAACAACTAGAAAACAAAAAATAACACAGGTAAATTGCTAGCAAGATGACAACATATCATTAAGTAATAAGAGTTCTTCTTTCTTTTACTTTCTTTCTCTATTATTGATTATCCACCAAATAAACTATTGCTATTCATACATGAGACTTGTTTCAGTTCAGAATATTTGGTGGTGAGTGACCTCATTCATATTGTCTCACCATCATTATCTCCTTTATAATATTCCAAGTTGCTATCATTTTCTTTGCTATGGCTAAAGTTAAAAGAATGACCCAATTTTTTTTTTAAAAAAAAAGAAGGCCCCAATAGGAATCTTGCAGAAAACAATGACCTAAATAACTTAATTATTAGGTAGTTTTTATTTTTCTTTTCAGTTTAATTATTGGTATTCCTTTGTTGAACAACACCCACCAACGTTTACTGATTTTTAATAAGAATTAGAACCTGACAAAAGCAAAGACAAAAAGAAAAGTAGATTTTTTTTCAGGAAAAAAAATGGAAAAGTAGATTAAGAATTGTGCAATAATTGAAACCAGAAAACGAGCTAATCATTCATTACAACACTGACAACTGATTTTTAAGTTTAGTCAACATCAGTCTATTCTATAGCTTCTGATTATTTTCTATAAAACATTGAGAATAATGAATTAATTGTTAATCTCAGGTATTAATTGGCCTTCACCCCCAATAAAAGTAAAAATAAATAAATATAAACACTACGTTGACATGTTTGAATTCCCATGCATGATGAATTTGATCAGCTAAATAAAACGACAAAACGAAACAACTGGAGATTCTGAAACCTATACCTCACGTTTTCTTTTCCATACTTAAAATTTTTATAGAGTTTCATCTCTTTTCACTCATATTACAATATGTGAACTTTTGACAGCAATATTAATAATAAAATATATATATATATATATATATATATATAAATGGTCTAGCAAAGAAGAAAAATGAAGAGTACAAGAACAAAGAAAGGTTAGATTCACCAATTACCATGTTCAGAGTCCAGATTTTGGCAGAACTTCAACTGAAAAGGAGGAAGAGAACAACATACCCCATATAGTAATGTTCCACCATTTTTGTTTCTTTACAAGTCCAAAAGAAAATGCTTTAGAATAAATCATGTGATGTCTATCTTGTATGCTTTTGATGTATACATGGGTCTGTCCTTGACGGGACAATATTTTTTACATCTTGAATAATAGTAATGTTTATAAAAGCGAGAATCTTTCTGTACGGACAAATATCTTAAAATGAAGAGAAAACAGATCAAATTTTTAGATATTATATTATATTACATCAAATTGAATGAGAAAAGACTCGATTTTTCGACCAAGGGAGCACTAATGTCTTATCGCTTGATTCCAAATCAAGTAGATAAACATAAATAGTCAAAACATAAATAGTCAAAACATAATTTAATTCAACGATTTTTTAACTGTCCTCCATAAGTTCTTAGATAATAAATAAAGACATCCTAATTTTATCATCGATCTGATCAGGATCATCTCATTCAACATCTGCACACCGGGTTTATAGTACATCCATCGAGAATTCATGCTTACCTTATCAAAGCAATTTATAATAAATCAGAATATCATAATGAGTATGTACATATGTACAACAAGAAAATATAATAAGGTAAATTTCACATGTGCCTTCCCAAGCAGCAATCATAAAAATAATGGCTTACAAAAATAATTATGGATTAATCCAAATGTGCACAAAATACTCAAAATTCATGTTTAAAAAACTATGCAGCAATCATTGATTTCATAGAACAAAGTGAATGTAATTGCTCCAATATCAGTAGAAAACACGTATTTGCAAAACGGTCGAACTGGCATAATAGAATTCAATGTGAAAACATACTTGAGAAATAATGCTCATCTTTGGCCTGTAGAGTTGTAAAAACACAGTAAGCTGTGTTTCCTTCTAAGCTTGAGGAAGAGGAGAATCAGAAATTGTATGCTTGAACAGCTACAGAAACAAGGATCAAAAAAGACTAAACTACAATGAAGTGAAAATGCAAAGCTTATAATCACAGAGATGCACATTTTCAAACAACTTCTGCAACTGTGGAGGCACTGTTAGATTAACTAAACATCAGCACATGAACTGAACTGTTGATACATTTGTAAAGACAAACTAAAAATGTATATTTTAAATCAAATATATATCAACTTCTAAGATCTAATCTAACCAAGTTGAGTACAAAAATCCTTCCAGGCAAAATTTATGGCATTGCTCCTGATCTGTTTTGATTGAGCAAAACCGTAGGCATTAGAACATCTCACAGATCTACTCTTGCTTCTAACCATTGGAGTGCTATTTTTTGATCCAGATTAGAGATAATTCTTCATCTATGTTCATCCATTGTTGAATACCCATGACGTGATTCCAATCAATCTGCAAATAATGAATTGGAAAAAGGCTTCCAGTTGCTCCAAGCAGATTATATGACAAGGTAAAAATATGTAACAACGAATAAGCATCATTAATAAACTTTCAACTAAAATCACAAGGCTAGAACCAAGCCAACAATCTAAATTAATTTTCTTAAATTCTATGCAACAGGAATTCCATGTTCCCATTTCCCTCCCCGCTCTCATATCACGCACAATTCGCTTTATGAACGTAGCAACACACATAAAAACCTGTTTGTATATCCACATGTCAACTCCTGCATCAATCAAATGGTCACGAAATGTGCACCCGAGGCATCTGGGGAAGGCTTATCAAGAGGTACATATTCCCAGTTTCTGTTTTCCAATCAAAAGAAAACTTGCTTGACATCATTAGGCCCAAAACTTGCACTACATCTTGGGCACTTGCGTTGTGGACTCTTTAAGATATCTTGTACACAGGAATTACAGAACAAGTGGAAGCACTTTGTAATGACAACCTGAAGAACAAAAAAAAAATTACACGTGAACATAATTAGAAAAGGAAGTTACAAAGAAGTGGGGAAAGACACAATTACAAGAAAGAAGAAAAAAATGTTTAAAAGAACTTCCAGTTCCAACGTGAAACTACACGACTGAAAGCTAAAGACATAACTCCCATTCGAAATATTTTGTTGTCAAGTCGAACAACTAGAGCAATTTTTGTCACCAAAACAAGTGTTTCACCAATGTAACAAGACATGTCGTAGACATAATGATTGATTTCAGTACTTTTCTATCCACCAGTAAGCTTCTATTTACAGACATTCGTCTCCGTGACTATCAAATCCTTAAATCTTAATAGCTAGCCACCATATTCTACAGTAAAGCAAGAAATCATATAGAATGCAAGGCGTTATCACAATTTCTTATTGTGTGCAAATTTTACCACCACAGAAAGAAGATAATGATATATATTCACTTCAGAACTTTTCCAACCATATTACAATCAATCAATTCTGGATTTCTCTCATTTTCAAATAAGCCAAAAACACATCTAAATATGGTATAAATTTTTATTTTTAGACTAAAAATTCACATTTTTTTCGAAAGAATAGACTATTGTCAAATTATAGGGTAAAATGCAAATAAGACCCCTGTGGTTTTTGTCAAATGCATTAACACCCCCTGCGGTTTGAAAATGGCAAATCATACCCGTGTGGTTTCATATTATTCCAATAAGACCTCTCCCCTCCACCGCCATTAATTTTCTTTTAGCCATAACTTCTTCGTTTGAACTCCGATTTGAATGATTCAAGATGTTTTGGAATTCTCATTTCAACCACTACGTTATGGTTATTTTGAAACTTCTAAATCATTAGTAACCAAAAGGGTTGATGGTATCTTTTTTTTTTATAATAAACCGGCTATTTCATTGATAAGTGAAAAAGCCCAAAAAGGCAATACAAGAAAGCTAAAAAAAGGAGAAAATGACAGAGAGGGTATGAACCCTTCCCGTGCTTCTACAAAAACAAAAACAAATCAGCCCACATGATGATGAACCCACCACAAGGACAAGAGGCATCTAAAGACACCCAGCCTATGAAACTGACACTCCAAAAAGAACTAAACATCCTTAAGCTAATTTTGAATTTTGAAGAATGACGAAAACAGGAACATAACTTATAATTAGAACTCTAACAAAATTTCTTTTAGACTCAACCCCCAAGCCTCTAACAAAACAACTAAGAATCTTCATTAACAACATCAATAGCCCTTTGGAGATACAAATGCTTTGATCTCTCATAGTTGATTGAACTTCTAAGATTCTTAAGTTCCCTTTGGCCTTTAGCATCCTTTGAAGGTGTCATACCTTTCTTTTTTTGAGATTTCCTTCTATTAGGAGCTATGTAAGAATCACTACTTCTGAGCCAATCAGCAAGTTTCATCCTTTTTTCACCAATGTTATCTTTAAACACTATAAAAGTCCCTTCTTCCTCATTTTCAGTTAGCCCTTCTTCTTTATCCTCTGAAGTTTGCTGATGAGACATTGCTTCAAGAGGTTCTTGTGTCTCAGGGACAATAACTATATCCATTATGGAATTAACAACGCCCTGCTTCACCTTGTCAGCACTCATCTCCTCTTTCTCACTACCCAATTGAATCAATCCCTCTGCCTCTCTTTCCTCCTCTGTTCCCTCCACCTCCTGACTTCTGTTTTCAAAGAAATCTTCAGGGATGCCATCAAAACTAAGGGTCTGCTCCTTATCTGTGAACTCTTCTTCCTCAATATAAGCATGCTCACTAGAATTATAAAAATCAGGATCTGAATTTATTGCCATCAAAAAAAGGGTTGATGGTATCAATTATACCTCGTATTTTATTGATTACAAACTCTTTCATTTATTAACGATTTCAAAGTTTCGAAGTGATCATAACGTATAGCTCGAAATGAGAATTCCAAAACATCTTGAATCATCCAAATCGGAGTTCAAATGAAGAAGTTATGACTAAAAGAAAATTAATGGCGTTGGAGTAAAGGGGGATTGCACTAATATGGAACCACATGGGTATGATTTGTCATTTTCAAACCACAGGGGGTGTCCATGCATTTGGAAAAAACCACAGGGGTCTTATTTGTATTTTACCCTAAATTATACCAGAGAAAATAAGAAGCCAGATATATATTTCTAAATTATACACCTTTTAACAAAATGTTTGTAGATATAATTATAAAAATTCTAAATACTTTAAGGTTTTGTAACGAAAGGAAATTTAAGTCAAAATTCAAATCTGTCCATAGTTTTCAAGGCACACGAACTCAAAGTGTCTCCCATAAGGATATATGCAAAGATCATCCAAGACAACATTAGCATATTTTCTGTAGGTTGTTTTACGTGTAAGATAACTTAAACTCTTGTATCATTGTAACAAAACGCTGGTGCATGATGTGCAAAAAGAAAAAAGAGCAGATCACCCCTTCCTTGGGTGCTCTTTCAGTTTGGATTACTGAAAGAGGTTTCTGAATATTTTCAACAAGTATGAGTCTTAGTTTCTTTAAAATATTGGGACACTGGGATTGGGGAGATTTGAACCCACACCCTCTTTGAGGGATGGGCTTTAACTAGGGGCATTGCCACTAGACCACCTTATTGGTGGTAGTATGAATCTTTCATCTATGCCAATTTCAGTAAATGAATATTTCAACTTCTTACTTTAGAGCTAACAATGGGCAAGAATCTATATAAGCTAAAGGAAGATTATAAAATTTTACCTGCTTTCGGCTGTTTACACAAATCTTGCAATTCACTATCTTTTCATATTCCCCAAGTTCCTCGTGAAGCTTTTCAACTACTGATAAGCCCTCTGTCTGTGCTTGAAGCCGTGAAGCCTTTCTACTAACAACTTCTAATTCTTCTTCAATTCTTTTCTTCTCATACCTAATAATGCACTAACATTCACTTGTACATTCACCAAAAATCAAAATAAAAGAAAAAGACAGTTTACGCACCGTTCTTTATCTATTTCTATCTGCAGCTCTGCTTGAGCTGTGTGACTTTTCTCAACATTAAATTGACATTCATCAAGTAATTCCCTTGTTTGCTGAGATGATATTCTAATATCCAAGAATCTTTTTTGGGTGTTTTCTAGAGTAACCGTGTCTTGAAGTTTGTCTTCTTCAGTTTTCTGAATGTGATCTGAGTAACTTTTCAACTGCAAAATGATAAACAACTACAATAATCATAATTGTACTATCGATATAAAGTATCTATGATGTTTCTTAAATGAAATTTGATATCATGCATCAATATGAAGCTCGGATTTACCTGATCTTCAATTCTAGCAGCTTTCATCTCAAAAAGAACAAGAGATGCATTGGCTTGTTGAATCTCCCTCTCAAAAGTTTTTTTGTCCATGAGCATAGCCTCCTGCAATTGCCTTGCTCTGACACTCTCTAGTACAAGCTGCAAAAACATTGAAAAATAACCACTTCAACACCAGAAACTCATATTGGCAAGATGAACCACATAAATAAACTACAAGACAACCACATAAATGCAAGATCTACCCTCATTTTTTTCACTTATTTTTTTAATTAAAAAAACAAATTAAAGAGGAAAATTTTATCACCTTAATGTTGTAGTCATCTCTCTCAGTTATTTGTTGCAACAGATGCTGATTTTGAGTTTGCATATCGTCATATGCCTGTCCAATTGTCTGTATAATGGAGATAACCAATTAGATCACCTCAGACATTAGGAAGACAAAAAAATTGTGGTTCATAATATAAGAAAGTAACCTCAATTTCAGACAAGTATGCCACATTTTCCTCTCCTTTAGATTTCAAAACATCTGATAATCTAGCCATATTCCTGAAGAAAGAAAATTAACACATCACGTGAATCAAATATCATAGTCATTTTTAAAAAGAACAACTTTCTAAAAAGCTATAAGTCTTCAAGAATAGTATCAACAGAGAGCAATAATTAAATTACGCAACAGTGGTGGTGGTGTTGCAAACAAGATGCTAAGGATTGCAATCATAATCTTGGTCTTGCGACTTTGCTAGATCAGTGTAGCAAAGATTTTTTTTACACTTTTAGCATGAGCTGGGTTCCTTGCCGGAGTTGCTGGTTTACCATGCAAGATATCTGACCACACCACCCTCTTAAGAGGAATGAGAGGAGTTTATCGCAGACATGATTTTTCACTATTATTTGGTTCATTTGATTAGAAATAAATAGGAAAATATTTCAGGGTATAGAAGGTTCTTCAAAAAAAACGTGTAAGAAAAGGAAAGGCACATATTAATAGTTCTTCTTGCATATCTGTAAATAGATTTTTTTTGTAAAACCCCTATTTTATATTGCAACAACCAGAAATAAGAATGAAAAAACAATCAGCTAAGGGAAATTGGAAAAAGCTTCAACAATATTTTAGCAAATTAGCACATGGTTTCTGGGCAGCAAATCAACCAGAGTAAAGTTCAACCTTTTAGAAGCTTCTAACTTCTGTCTTAGGTGGGCAATCTCAGCTTCAGCAGCAGCTAGCCTTTGTTGAGATATAGCTTCAGCTTCATTTGCAGTCTTAACACGTGATTCCAAGTTGCGTTCATCCAGAGAGGACTTCAAAGACTGAACACGAGCCCAAGCCTTGTATTCCAAATCTCTAGCTTGCAAGACTTCCCTGAAGATATAAACTTTTAAGCACAGTGCATGCACCTAATATAGGCACTAATCAAAACTTTTTAGAAAGGAAACAATTTCATTAATGTATGAAATTTACAAAGTTGAACTGGCTAGGGGCAAACAAAAAGACTTCAACAAGCTCAAACCTGTTTCGGTAAGATTCTCATTTCCAGTTTTCTAGAAGCAGGTACTTTGGTAACACTTTTTGTCACTCATTTTTTAGAAAGATTACAAAAATCATACAAATTTTAGATCACTTGTTTCCTATGTCTTTTAGTAATTTCTATGCTATTTTGGGAAGGAGAGGGGGTACTTTATAAACAGTTTAAAATATCCGATCTCCCTAATTCTGAAAGATTCAGCTACTAGATCTAAATTTTGCATGTAAAACCATGATGGTTGTGTAAACTACCTTTTTTTTTTGTAAGAATTCTTGTCCCCTCCATCAAGATTTTTCATCAATAAATTTTAGAGATATTTTCAAAACAGGCACTTTTGTAATGGTTAAATTCAAAAATAGCAAAAATTACAAAAAAAAGGGCACTTTTTTAACATTCAGTAATATAATTATAGAAAACCATTAAATTAATGAATTTATCGAATAGTAAAATCAAACAAAACTTGAAAAGTTACTCAATTCTAATTCAACATATCTGAATAACTAGATTTGTCATTCTGCAATACCAAAAAAAAAAATATTATAATAATAATAAATAAAAAAATAATGAAAATGAATTCATTAGTTTAATGGAAGGTGCTATTTTTTGAAAATAAATCAAACTTTTTCTATATTTGAAATTAAGGTGGAAAAAGGTGTTATTGGGTGTAATTTCTCTAAATTTTATCACTGAAATAATCACTGGTTTTGGTAGTAATTCTTGGCGCTTCAGCTATCAATTGAAAACACTATATCAGAGCACTGAAAAATCCAATTACAACAATTATTCATTTTGCCCAAAAGCCTTCTCTAGTGGTATCCAAGAAGGTAGTTGAACTACCCACCCTCTACCCAGTATATTTTTTTCCCCAACAAATCAGAATCTCCCCTCCGATGTAGAAAATAACAACAATTATACATTTTGATCATAACGAAGCACATAACTTTAAAAATTATCATAAACCAAAACAACTGAAACAATAGGGGTAAGTGAAGACCACCCAACCTTGAATCAGTTGATTCACGTCTATACATATCAAGTACGAGTTTTAACTCCCGATTACCATCTGTTAAATCTTGAACCTGCATCAATGTTTAGAAATAAAAGTTACAATTAATAAACCACTCCTTTTGAACTCTTCACAGGTCAATAAAAAGTTATATCTAAAAGAAGAAACAATACAATTTCTTACTCAAAACATACATGCATATACATGTGAATAGAGATATACATTCTACAACCTGAAAAAAAAGTAAAACTTCTCAAGAAAGCACTCTCCTAAACCTAGTGGACCTTAAATAATAATGTTCAAGTGTTTGAAATTAAAAAATGTGCAAAAACATTAAAAACACCATAAGAAAAACAAAATTGTTTCATCACAAGGAAAACAGCACATGCCAACATAAGTAACAAATATAAGAAGCACAAAAAACAGATCTTTCAATTTTCTAAAGTTTTCCTTCTATCAAAGGTGGATAATAATGAAGACAAAGCCTTCTTGTCAAATCAATCCACAAAAAAGGGCTCCGCTACCAAGTAACCTAAAATTTAGACGCAATAAAAAACCTTTTTTATTAAATAGACATAAGGACGATTGCTATAAACCCAACTCTGAGTATAAATATAAATTATATAAATGTTGGTGCATGTAATAACTTTTTTCTTAGCTAAGAAACCACATCTCTTTCAATTGGAAAAAAATATATATTCTGTGACAAAGAACAAATTTTATTCAAATTTTCTTCATTAACCAAAAGACAGAAAAAATTATATATATAAAAAACCGTTGTTTATTATCAAAAAAAAACCTGGTCAAAGGGCAGCTAAACACCTAAACTCAAACTAATTTATTTTACCAAATAGTGTGCTAATGACTATTTCACTTCTTTTAGAATACACAATCTATGGAACCAGATCAACAAGATATTACAATAATAATATTGATTCAAAACAAGTACCTTATAACCATGAAATAAATCCAAGGCATGCCAGATAAACCATTACCCTCTTAAAATTGTTCTAACAAAATAAAAATGCACAAACAAATCCTCCTTTTAATCAGTACCACTTGTTGTTTATTAAATTTTCCACTCTTTCCAGAGCAAAGAAAGGGAAAAAAAATATTAAAAGAAGCCTATAATACCAAAGCTTGCAACTTCTGTATCTCTGCAATTTGATCGTTAGATCGGGATGACATACTTTCACAGTCTTTCACCTGTTACAGAGCAAAAGAAATATCATTGAGCTTATAACTCATTTCAAGTGTAACATAAGCAAAACCTACCCACCATTCTATCCAGAATATTGGAAAGAGATTGCATGTCAGCCCGCATAGAATGAACATCTTTAGCAGCTTCTTTGTATTTATGCAACTGACTTTGCATAGTGTCCATTGCTTCAGGAAACGAAGAAAGCAAAGCTCTAAATTCTGAAACAATTTTTTTTCTTCCTGAAAGAAAAACACATCATCATATTTATTGGAAACACTTGATCAATACAGACAGGCAGGGCACTATACATTCTATGATCAGAGAAAGGCCTTAAACAGAGTCTGACCTAGTTCTTTTGATACTTCCGCCAGCTTGCTCTCAATTGTTTTTTTCTCTTCCTTTTGATTCTGAATCATCATTCCCAAATCATTAATTCTAGAATCAAAAACAGCAGATGATCTTCTCAAGACATCAAGTACGTTATTTTTAATATTCAATTCCTTCTCCTTCCATATAATGTTGTCTTTCTCAACCTGAAGTTGAAAAGAAAATGGGTCAACTTCAAAAAAGCAAAGCCACATAACAAACAACAGATTCAGGCAACAATGAAACTACCGACCAGTTTACAACCTGTAGTTTCTCAAATAAAGCCTGCTGCTCAGAAACTTCTGATTTTAATTTATCTACTTGATTTCTCAACAAAAGATAAGGATGTGATGACGAAATAGATTTCACACTCTTAATTGTATTCTGTCAATAAGATAGATCAAACCGTAAGTCAAATTCTAATAGGTACATTCAACTGTAAAAAGCTCCATAAAATAATTTCAACTTAGATCACAAAACGTTAAGAAAGCCAGTAATAAAAAAAATATCAGACCACATTTAATTAAGGTCTAACCCGAATATCAGATAACCGATGCAACATTTTTATTCTTGCTTCATGAAGACCTTTTAGTTCCGCAAATCTTCCAGCTGCTTGGTCCTTTAGAGCTTTAAATCCCATTAGTATACTGAAGTCTCAGTATGAAGTCAAGCGAAGGAAGGGGAAAAAAATAGACAAATACCTTCAATTCTTTAAGAGCAGACTCCATATCCCGCATATCTTTTTGTTTATCTCTGACCCTAACACTGGCACAATGTTTACCCCCTAGGTTCAAAACAGGAAATGCAGCCCCTTTTGCCGCATCTTGTTCTGCTCTAAGCTTTGTTAGTTTGGAATTGCTCTCTTCAAATTCAGCAACTGCACTCTCCAATTCCACTTCATAGCAACAAAGAAAGAAGAAAATTAAACGCACAAATGGAAAACGGATAATAGCACAAAAAAATAGTGCCCAAAATAATAAAATATTTACTCCGTTGGTGGATTCCAATCCCAAATGCTTAGCTATATTTTCATAGCAATGTGTGACGTTTCTTTAAAAGAGACCACCATAATAGACATTCAAATGAAAAATCTACCATGGGTAGCCTAGCCTAGTGATTAAAAAGGCTATCTTCAAGCCTTGAAGTCAGGTGTCCAAAACCATGGGTGGCCATCTATCTACCTAGTGTTAACCTACCCCGACGCCAAATGTTGTAAGGTCAAGCGGTTGTCCCGTGAGATTAGTAAAAAAAACAATGACCAAAATAATATAAATTTCCTCTTTTAGTGGATACCCACCAATCCGAAAGGCTTAATTATAAATGCAGAGCAATGTGAGAGAGAGACCACCATAACAGACATTCAAATGAAAAATCAATCAGGGGTAAGCTTAGTGGTCAAAAGGCTATCTTCAAGCTTGAGGTTATGGGTTCAAAGCGATGGGTGGCCGTGGCCACCTATCCAAGATATTATCCTACAAATTTCCCGACACTAAATATTGTAGGGTTTGGCAGTTGTTTCGTGAGATTAGTAAAAGTGTGCATAAGAGGGTCACATATGTTAAAACAAAAGACATTCAAATGAAAAGATAGTTTAGTGATTCTCTTTCTTGATATCAAGGTTGTAAAAACATGCACAAAACGTGCATCACTTAGATAAAGTATACTAGCATGAATTGAAAAAGGTAGTTATTTATAAAAATCAGTTGATGCATTTACAATCAAGTTGAAAAATGCACTCAAAGCTTTCCGCAAGAAAAATAAACATGGATAAGTACCACTTCTCACTTTAATATTACTATTAATTTGTAGAATTTATATTCAATATTCTGAAATCTTCTTCAATAGCACCATCACTTTTCTTCTAACTCCCCTGATTTACATTCCTTTCTTTCCCATTGCTTTCTCTTTCAGTTTTTTTTTAGATAAGAAAAACACATTTCAATGATCTATGAAAAGGCAAAAAGGCCAAAGAATGGGCTACAAAAAGGCAAGCCAGTTTTAATTATTAACAATCTCACCATCGTCTCAAGAGCCCCTTCCCCCAAAAAATGGCAGATTCAATTATATGTATCCCAGCAGCAAAAAATAATTACATGTATCTATCATGCGGCGTACATATCCAGTCATATGATGGATCATATGAAATATCAAGAAGTTACCTTTTAAGCGTTTTAGCTCTGCTTTATTCCTCACATCCAAGTCTTGATGAGTCCGCAATTCCCTAGCCAATAGCTTGTGCTTTAACAGAAAGTCCTTTACTCTCGACCTCAAATTCCTTACATCTTTCATTAAGTCACCGGATGTCTCATTCCTGGATGAATCTAACAAAACAGAAAATATGCATAGAAAAATAAGCAAATACAGAATGACAATAGATAATTACATTAGATACATTCACTACGCCTTGAAAATCCTACCATCTTTTGGAAGCTCCTTCAACAATGAAGCATGTAAACCATCCTTGAGATACCAGATGTTTTCAATTGAGGCTTCTATATTTCGCTCAATGATTTTGGTCTTCTCACAAGGTGATTCAATTTCTTCTTCAATTCGATTAGAAGAACCATATGTCGAGGAACTTTCAGTAGCACCTGTGTCTGCAAGCCGGCTGAGAATGGCATCTTCAAAGCTAGTTGGAGATCCATCTAAGAAGGAATTAAGAAATCCACAATGTTCATAACTAGCTAGAAATTGACCAAGATACAAAGAAGAGTAGACAGTTCCAGTCAAAAGACACAAAACCGGAAGAGTATAAAATTTTACAAAAGCAGCTGGCTGGTACATTCCATCAAAGGCATAGAAGCTCATAATTTTTACAAGTCAAGTACTGGAATACAACCTAAAATATTCTGCACCAAAAAGGGGAAATAGAAAAGAAAACCAAAGCCTTGTGAAAGTTAGGATTGAACATTATCATAGACAAATATATCTTTCCAACCAAGGACTATGCAGGCGCACCTAGCACAATGGCTAAAATCACTCCTCGTAACTGCGAGGGTAGGTGGTAGTGGTTTGAACCCCATCCTCACCAAGTCCTCTCCCTTTTAGCTTTTGGAAGGAAAAAAAAGACTATGCAGGTTTGTAACCTAAATCCAATGTATTCCAACAATCCCAAAAGTTGAAAACTTGGAAAATATAATGAAATTGAAAGGATCCACACCACCAGTAGCATTCATAGCTTCGGCAACATGAATGTTGTCTTCAACTTCATGGGGTTGGGAATAGAATAATCATTAATACAAAAACATTTGGATCCACATACCTAAAATTTAACATCCCGGAACTTTGTCAAGTAGAAAATACAAAAGAGTCGATTAATATTGTAGGGGAAGGCAATAGTTCTCTCTAAAACTAGTGACAATGGCAACCAAAATAACTCAATCTATATATGCCTACTACAGGCTAGATTTAAGTGGCATTTCATTAAAATAATGAAACATAAACATTTCTGCTTTCCATTTCCAACAACTCTTTTTTATTGGAATCAAACTTTTCATTGATGGGTGAAAAACCATTTCCAACTACTCTTATCTGATAATAAGGGGTGCAAAACCAAAACCAGAAAAACCGATTGAGTCAGTTTAGATGATTTAGCCAACAAGTTTCGGCTCTAGTCGATTTTTAAGTTAATTTTGTCCATTTTAGTCAATTCGGTTTTTTAGTCAATGTTCAATTTTTTTTCTTAAACTGAAATGTTGGTAAAATATCTCAAAGATAAAATAACAAAAACAAATTTTTTTTATAGAGCAATATCGAAATGGAAAAAATTAAGAATTTCGATAAATAAGCAAGTAACAAAAAAAACCCCAATGAACATATAAAATTAGTGAATCTCCTACCGTTATCATTAGGTTTCAGAACTTCAACTGAAACACCAAGCGAGAAACTTAAAACTAAATCTTGGCATTTCATCACAAATGAGAGGCAAAGACAATATAACCAAACAAAATAATAGAAAATATAATAGGATGAACACTCACCTACAGAAACCATTGTATGTTCACCATCTTGTTTGCTTCTCCACTTCCTCATGCGGACAGAACATGTTTCCAATCCATTAACGAGCTATTGCAGAATGGATCAATAATCTATTAACAATGTGCAAAGGACCATAGGGTGTAACAAAGAGATGAAAAATGAGAGACAACAATACAGTAC
Organism: Gynostemma pentaphyllum; assembly: GCA_028015215.1. Taxonomy (NCBI): domain Eukaryota; kingdom Viridiplantae; phylum Streptophyta; class Magnoliopsida; order Cucurbitales; family Cucurbitaceae; genus Gynostemma; species Gynostemma pentaphyllum. The sequence goes on along the minus strand of CM051350.1, from coordinate 49,040,830 downwards.
CTCATCCCAAGAGTTATTAACCACAACCAACGTCGAATCATATGGTTCTTGTTTCTCCTTCAGTTGAAAAAATTTGTTCTCAAGAGCTTTGTACTCTACCTTCTGAGCCTCTAACTTCTGTATGAGCTTTTGATTTTGGTATTGAAGAACAGCAATATCAAGCTGCAACAGCAAGGAGGGAAACTTTCAAACCTTGTTTGTTAATAGATGCTACATAAATAGCAGTGTGGACAAAGAACAGTGATAATGTAGCAGAAACCTAACTAGTATTATTTCTCCCATTGGACACAGATATAATCTTATGACAAGGGACTGACCATGTTATTTCATCCTCGATCATGATTCAATCTCAGCAATATAAACTTGCGTAATTAGCCTCACTAAAGATTTTCCTAAGTAGTAACTTCATCAATTTTATATTCACATATGATGGTTCTTCAAAACATACCCAATTATGCCAAACAAATACGGCAGCTTCAAAATTAAAAGAACGGTCAATATAGATCTAAATCGAAAACATCAGACAAGATAGGTCGATATAAAGTTCAGACGGTATAATCCCTGGTTCATAAAAGAAAGAGTGAAACTACTCAAAATCCCTAGCTATCATGAGTAAACTTAAATAACCAAATATGCAGAGTAATTCAACATTAATTACAACCCAAACTCAAAATTTACAACCAAAACAAACCCACAAAACCTAATATTGAAACACAAACAAGTTAGAATGACTTGAAAACTTATAAGCAAACAAAAACACACCTTTTTGTCCTCAGAAATGGGCAAGAAAGGCTGCTTCTTAGGAGTAGCAGCCGTGGGAGATAAAGTGCTGAAGTGACGCCGTTTTCTATCGGAATCGACGGTGCTCCCCATTCTCGCCCTCCCTCCCCAAGCCAGCCACCGCCGGGCTCACTCACATAACACCACACACTCCAGTGAAAGATTAAAACCCTAATTCAAAGCCAGTCCTCCTAGTAATAGTAATATCCTATCATAAAACCTTGAGAAAAAAAACCTAGAATCCAAAAATATAAAACTCAGTAGATATGGCGTTTTCAAAATCGAGAAAAACAGGAAATTGATTCAGCGTTTGAAACCCTACAATATGAAGCGAATGAAATTGTTAAAACCTAAGATGAAAGTGGAGATGAAGATGACAATTCGTGATTTTGGTGCTGTATTGTGCTGTTGTGTGTTGTTCGTTCTCTGGAAAGGAAGGGGGGAGAAAAGGGCCGAGTCGTGTGGGTCTACTACTCTTTGGCATGGGTATTACCATAATTTCGAAGAAATCGAAAATCTTTGTATGATATGAGGGCATTTCGGGAAAAATTGAAATTTTATATGAAAAATCATACTTCGTGATTTATCCATTATTATTTTTTAATACGATTTATACATTTTTATTGATCTTATATATGGTTTGTTTTTTAAGCGTTTCCTTATTATTATTATTATTGTTGCTAGTTTAATAATTTAGTGAACTGTTTATTTTTCTTCTTATTTTAAGTTGAATAGTTGTCATTTAAGTTAATTTTTGAAACAAATACACTTGCTTTTTGAAGGATTTTTCTATGTGTACTCTTTCTATTGGATAAAATATAATAAATATATTATATTTTATGAATTATATAGAACCCACTAATTTATTTTAACCAATAAAAATAAGACACAGACTAATCTTCTCATGACACCAGAACTCTCATTTGCTCAATTGGTTAACTCTCATTTTCAATAAATATATATATATATATATATAATACAAAGCGATGTGGTTAGATTTTTTTATTTTTGACAAAAACGGTGTACTTAGATTTGATTCCATATGTAAGAAGGAAAAAATCTACACGATTCATTTGAGTCAGTCAGGTTTTTAGGTATTTTTCACCCTATATACCTAACATCAATCAAAATCGGCTGGAAAACCCCTTTTTGAATCTTACCAGTTACCGAAAGATGATAACATCATAGTTGAGAGAAATAAAAGTTGAAAAAAAATATTTATGTTTTAGATTAATGAAAATGTAACTGAAAAATAAATATACTTTCACAATTTTGCAAATGACAAAAAAATTAAATCAAAAGAATAAAAAACATTTTTATATTTCCTTTCAAGACCACTTTTAAGAAACAATTTAAAGTAATTTATAAATATTAAAAAAAATCAACGCGACTACCATTTGTCAATGTTGAGTTTATAACTCATTATTTTATGATTATCGGATATATGTCACTGTTTTCACACTCCATCAAAACTATGTATCCAATCATTTACAGTAAAATAACATCACATGTATCTTGCTATGAAAGTAAAGTAACACTTAAAAAACATTAACGTCATATCGTAGTTGGTCAGTAAAATTGACGTGCATAAAAGATACCCGCGCATTTCTAGAGAAAATTTCACTACAAAATTTATAACTTCGAACAAAATGTCGAGTTTAGATCCATCCACGACTTGAATTGTCGAACTCCAAGATTCATCACTGTTTTAATATTAATGTATTACTAATAGGATAAAACTTGTCTCCACACCCGTTACCAAGAACTCACACCTACTTTTATTCCTATTGATTAGTTCATAACACATTATATTATATTATATTTAATTACAATCCAAATAAAAGTAGATCGCATAAAAAAGAAAGTAGGAATTCTTATTGTTTGGTTATCTAGACCCATAAAAAGTAGTGATCTCATTTTCAAAATTATTTACATACAGTATGAGTTGCATTCCTATCCAACCTAGCCAGTCTACTAAACAAGATGTGGAAAAGCACACATTCTCTTTCCAGTAAAAGATACAAGAAAGAAATAGATGCAAAAATACCAATGTCAATGCCATCATTCATCTTTCTTCGTAAATTGATGTCTTTTCCTTTGCCCCACTTCCACAAGCAATGTAAAAAGTGCCTCGCTTATTTGAGATGCATCTGCTTCAGATGTGTCATCATTAAGTGATGAATAAACCATCCAGGCATGGTCTAGCTTACGTTTCGGCCTTACCACCACGGATCCGGGGACTTCAGCATCACGGCGAGTTACCAGTCCGTCACTCTTCTCACCATAACGAATCTGCAGCAGCTGGGCGCAGGCTGCCATTGCAGCTCCGAGGGGCACCACTACTGGGAGTTTAGCAGGTTGAGCAGTTGAGAGTGGGGCTGGTAGTTCTGCATGAGCAACATGGGACAAGGTGGCCAAAACTGCTGGGGAAATGCCGGCTTCGGTATGAAATGATACTGTGGGAAGTTCTGTTGGCAAGTTGTGCTCCATTAGAAATTTCTTCCTCCTCTCGTAAGTTAAGTCTTCCAGAGCTTGCATGTCACCCTGAATAAAAGCAAACAAATAATCAAAAATCTCTCCACTCTGGTTTGAATTCAAAATTGATAAAGTATTTGTAATCTAAGCTATCCATACTCCTGAGTTTTTTTAATTTAAAAAAATCTAAACCTTTCAAAAACCATGAGGGATCACCGCTTGGAAAATAATTAAGCATACCTTGATCACTTTACAAATCAGAATCTCCATAAGCTTCCTAACGTTCACATAATCACCAAGCTGTCCTTCACGTAAGATATCGGATGCTATTGGACTACCGCCATATGGACTTTGTGATAATACCAAGCCAGCAACTTTATCCCTCAAATCAGACCAATACAATGATAAGGCAGCTGCTGCATCAACTCCTCCTTTACTGTGCCCAAGAAGTAATACACGTTTTCCAGAACCCCAATATATTTCCTCAATGTACTCCTTTATCTCTCTCGCATTTTTCTCCACTGAAGCCTGATTAGAGATTTTTCGATATTTAGCATGAAGTGAAAAGAACACACATAAAGATTAGGAGCAAGCAAAAATACCTCGCTATGAATTTTGGCAATATGACAGGCAAGACCCATCTTTGAGAATCTCATTTTTGTATTAACAAAATATAGTGGTCCATGATTGCTAAAAAGACCTGTCAAATATATAAAATTGTCCACCCAACTGGTAAGTATGTTTCTAAGCAACAAAAGGATCCAAGCAGAATAAATGCTCTACATTTGCTAACTGTACGTTATAGTTTACTTCAAACAAATAAAATTTAAGGTTTTGAGACTAACGTCTGGCACGTCCAATCGCAAATTCAACCACAGCACTTTTCCTTTTTGCACAAAACAATGTAGATTTTTGTTCCAGACCTCAAATTTTAAAAGATCCAACTTCTCAATTATAAGTTTGATGTTAAGAGCTGGTCGTTTTCATGTTTCCAAAACCTAGTAGCCACCTTGACCCAATGACAAAAATGGTTCTGGGATAAAACTCCTCTTGAGATAATATGACCTCAAGTCTACAATATTATTACTTTGCACTTGAATTAAATCAAAGTTCAAAACAACTTCATAACATGCATGTCCTCATTCACATAAGATTTTACCCAAGCATAGACAAACAGACACATGCCAACTCCTATGTTAAAACTACAATCATAAGTACTATAAAGTTCCAACTTACAAAAGGTAAACAAAAAATTTTACCTGGAACTAATAAGTAAACCATTGAATTAGGTAACCTGTGAATACCATGCCTGAAAGTAAAAGAGGTAAGGCATCAATTTAAATTCCATTCATGAAGCATGCATAAATACAGCAGTTATCACTCACAATACCTGATGTCCTCCAAAATTTCCATGAACCTCTCTGTCCCATCTTCAACCGAAGGCATTCCAGATGCACTTTGTAGCCATCCTATATCATCTGCAGACCCACGTACAGTCCTCAAAGCACGATCAATAAGGCTAAACAGGGCAGAACATGACCAATGAAACAAACAAAAAACTAAGCTAAATAACTATATCTACTAAACTACAAAACAATATAGAGGACACTTAAAGTTCCCAGAAAAAATACCCTTGAAAAATTGAGATGCCATTTCGACTAGTAAGATTTGACACTTGGAGACCAACACCGCTGTTGGATGGCTCTTCAACGGTGGTCCTAGAAACTTCGTCACGTACAGCCAGATCAGCAGTTGCATCAGGCAATTCAGAAATTACTGATTGTATAGCACTAGAATTTTGGTGACTAATATTTGTGGCTGATAAATCTGCAGATTCTCTTGAAGTAAGTGTCACTAATTCCTCTTGATGTACAGAAGAATCTGTAGGAGATCTAGAATCAGGATCAACTGAAATGAGTGCACCATAAAAACTGTCACTAAACTAGTCATATACACAAGAATAAATAAAAATAAAAATAAAAACAATAGAGAACAGATCTGGAAGTGTATAATAGAGGTTAAAAATTAGAGATAGAATTTCAACCATGGAAAACCAGCACTGATTAAAACAAAACAACGCAACAACTGTCATCATAGAAGTAATGTACAAAAGAAATAGTAAATGTGACCATAGAAGTTAAACCTCAAATAGAGAGAATTAATCAGGATATATAAAATAGACAAACAGAAAATAAAATTAAAATTGTATATGCAGTGCATCAGCTAATTCTACAGAAAGCAGCAGAGAGTTAGTTAAAATACTTAAGGACATACAGAAGTCAGATAAGTCTTTTTTAATTATAAACCGGAGTATTTCATTGATAATTGAAAGAGCCCATAAAAAAAAGAAAACAAGAAAAAGCTTGCCAGTTGGAAAGGAGAATAACTACAAAAAGAGTTGCAACCTGCACTCCAATCGGAGGCATAAAGGATTGCTATATCCCAAATTTCTTCCCATGATTAACACTTGTCCACAAAAATTCTCCTATCGCGCTCAAGCCAAAGATTCTAACAAATCTTTTGCAAAAAAAGAGATTCTAACAAATCGATCTAAATACAGAAGTCAGATAAGTTAGTTGTTATACTAAACAACCAAGGTTCTTTCAATCATATTTTTACCTGTTAATTAATTCAATTTAGTCTCCAAGTAGTTATTGTATTCTTTCAGTTTCCATTAAATAATATTTCCATCTTCATGATGTAACATAGAAAAAAAATCCAAATTGTAATGTCGTCACTAAATCATTATCAACATCAATATTTTTAACATGTTTTCTAAATAATGTGAAAGGGGAAAACTATAATTATCTTGAATAAAAGGGGGAAATTAAATATTTCAAAGTCAACAAATCAATAATCAACAACAAAATTGAAAAGATATCAATAGTTTAGAAACTGAAAGAATAGTTTACCCTAAAAGACAAAATGTACAGGAAGGGAAATTCAATATTTGATAAAGGTCAATGAAGAGATGAATCAATAGGATAAACTCAAAGAAAAAGGAAAAAAAATACCGGAATAATCAGAAAAACAGCTTGTTAAGTATGAAGTTGTCTGTGCCACATATGAAGCAGCTTCATGGAGAGCTGGTACAGAGGTTAATAGCTGGGGGAAAAGGCCTTCAACTGTGCTATCATTCTCCGCCTGAGAAAAAGGAATAGGATAAATAGATGTATAAAAATAAAAAGCATAGGCAGCTTTTACTTTGACACAAAAGAAAATAACTTTTATAATGTATGTTGACTATATTAATAGCATATATTTATATCAACCACCAAAACCAGACAGCATCAGAAAACACAAAGCAGAAATCACAGTTTGACTCTTAGAAGACTGAAGGTTTGGGTTGCAAAGTCTTTGTGACAACAGATTCAAACAGAAGACAAACGTGCTATGGAGGATGGACTAAAATGGTTCAGGCTAAGTGGAGATCATTTTTGTATAATTCCTTTAGCTGAGAGGCTATCCCTCACTATTTGTAAATTTCATTCAACGTTGAAATTATTTCTTATATCAAGAAAAGCCAACTCATATGAGATAGGAACAAAGAAAGGACCATAAATATCAGAGACCTCCCAAAGATAAATCTTATCAGGTATAAATAGATGCACACAAAACAAGCATATCCTCTTTTACGACAGCATGGCCTATAATTGGTGGTGGTGGTGGGGGGGGGGTGTTGGGGGTTGTGTAAGAAAAATAGTGATAGTATTTTCATATTGCTTTTAGACTACTTAAAGGGAGTATCATGTCATTAAAACCATTTCTGGTGTTCCATGAATTTACTATTAAATTATTTTCCGTGATCAATTTCTCATGACTGTGTGATTTTTTAAAAGAAATTTAGATGCTGATGCTATACAACTTGATCCCACATACTACCCCTTGATTAACAGAAATCCCAATAGACTTTTTTCCTGCTCTAAATGGGATGCCATTCTCAATTCTTTGCACTTAAGCTATATCTTAATGCCCACGGGGTATCTTCTGCTTCTGCTTCCAAAATTCTCATTTCTATTAACTAGTTTTATTAGCTTCCAATATGGTTTAATCTGATAAACAAAAATTGACCTAACATATAGAAAAAAATTAGATGGTGCTTTTCCATGATGATCACTACTTATTTATTCAGAATTTATGCAAAATTTATATAATATTATTTTCTACCAATAAATAGAGTTTACTAGAAATGAGGTGAAACATTTCATATCATTGTATACTATAGTCTATATCAAACCAAACACTTCAAATTTGCAACGCAGATATTGTTGACATGTTAAAATCTACCAACACCCAACTGTTCCATACCAACTGATTTTTCATAGACAAATAAAAAATGATTTTTTTTTAAACCAAACTAATCCTCAAAATCTCCGTAGAGACAGATAGTTAGCTTAAAATCTGTGAATTTTAACTATCGTTCTCCAATAAAAACATAATCACATGTAATTGGAGCCATTAACGATTTAACGAAATCTTCAACTTCAAGTTGAAATTAAAACCATAAAAATTAGGCAGATTACAGCAAGCAAGAAAACAAACACAAATCGAAGGATGCATAATTCTTACCACAGATTGTGAACCCGAATCTCCCCCACTCGCACTTTCGCTTTCCCTCATCTGTAAATTAACCGATTGAATTTTGGGTAATTAGCTATGAATTATATCCGAATTCAATCTTACACGGATGAATTAACACAATGAAATTCTTAAACTAGAAGAAGATCAAGATTCAAGAATTCGATGGGGGAAGGAATTGCGTGGGAATCAAGTGCTTGTGTGTATAGTTTTCCTTGAGTTCCGTTGGATCAATCAAACGTTGTACTTCTTCCACGCATCAAGTGTATTTGTAGAATTGTTGTTTATATTTCTCCACAAATCTTTTTTATTTTGTTATTGTTAAATGAATTCATCTCAAAAGGTTACTTTAATTTTTAACTGGTTTATTTTTCGTTTGACAAAATTTTAAAAATAATAAATAGTATTTTAAGAACGTCATTTTATAAAAGGGAAATTTGCATAGATAACCTCGAAATTTGGTCCCTAATGAAAATAAACCTGACTTTTCAATTTACATATATAAGACCTTCACATGATGTCATCCAAGTGTGAAAAGTCCAAAAGCCCCTAAAAAATTAAAACGTAGTGAGAAGCGCCAACGTCAGACCCACGATTGCCTCTTTAATTTTCAAAACCCTCGATCGGTTATCCCAAACGTCAGACCCACGATTTTCCCTTTGCGAAACCCAAGATTTTCCCCTTGCAAAACCTACGATCTTTCCCTCGAATCGACTCTTGGCCTATAAATTTGAAGTTTTGATTTACAGAATCCAACGCTGAAGAAAAAGAAGAGAGTTGAAAGTAGTTTCGAGGTTTTCTGCGGGTTATTCAAATCTAGAAAAGGTATGTTTTCGTTCTAAAAGTTAGGGTTTAGGGTTTTATTAAATATGATCGGTCAGATCATATATTGATATATGATGTGAACGATCTTAATCTACGATCGTACCAATCAAAAACTGTGATCATTCGAACCACAAGCTTATGATCGTTCAGATCACAAGCTTATGATCGTTCGATCGAACAGTCATAAGCGTGTGATCCGAACGATCATAAGCCTGTGATCCGAACGATCATAAGCCCGTGATTTTTTTTTAATGATATAAGTTTGAGTAGTGGCTAACATCAATTATATATCACTAGCATTCATAAGATCCTCTCTCAAAGTCAAACTGAAACAAGAAATGAAAAGTACATTTGGCAAAGAAAATTTGTGGAATTAAAGAGAATACAAGAGAAGAGGCATTGAAATGAAATTAGAGGCTACGAATTAGAATGCCTTCAAAAGTAATGCCTGGTCCAAATGCCAAAGCCAATCCCCATTCTTCACCATCATCTCTCTTCAGATTCTCTCTCATCTTCTCAATGACATAAAAGATGGTGTTGCTGCTAACATTTCCATAGTCCACCAATGCCCTTCTGCTGCAATCAAGCTTGTCATTTTCCAACTTGAGGGTGCTCTCTAGTTTGTTGAGAATTGCCGGACCACCGGGATGAACCGCCCAAAACAAGTCGTTAAAATTCACCAGCTTTTCCTTTTCCATGAGCTTCCTGCAGAAATCTTCGATGTTTTCGTCGATTCTCCGAGGAAGGTCTCTACCAAGTTTGAAGTTTATACCTTCCTCAGAAAGCTTGCCATCAATCACATTGTGGGTGTCTGGCAAGAATTGTTGGATGGCATAGTTTAGTTCCATGAAAGGAGATTCTTGACCTGGTATTGGATTTGTTCCAATGATCACAGCTGCAGCACCATCACCAAAAAGTGCAGCCCCAACAAGGTCATACGGGCGTGCTTTGTTCGGGGGACGAAATCCGAGTATTGTAGTCTCAGAAGTCGTTAATAAAACGCGGCTTCCTGGATTGTTTTCCGCTATGTCTTTGGCAACCCTCAGTCCAGTGACACCACCATAACAGCCTAGAAAATATAGCATCACTCGACCAACATCGTTTCTCAAACCGAGCCGATTTGCAATGTAAAGATCCCCACCAGGCAAGCGGATTTCACTGGAAGAAACATAGACAACATGAGTGATATCTTCAACAGACCTCCCCCATTCTTTAATGCAGGCTTGGCTAGCTTCAGTGGCCATCTCAACAACTGCAGGATTGGCAATTTCCAACCTCTGTCTGATGGTGGGTGAGCCTTCAGTTACAAGCTCAGGATACTTTTCCAAGATCTCTTTCGACATGACGGTATATCTTGTCTTCACAGTAGTCGTTTTACCTGAGACAAAGTAAAAAAAGCTTTGTTAAAATAAAAGGAAATTAAAGGAGCTTCAACCTCTTAATACTACTTAAACAATCATAAAAAACTGCAAAATGTTTGTGGAAACAGTTTTTTTTCTTTTTCTTTTTTGGTTTACATAGACGCTCGAGTTTCTCCTTGATAGACGCATCTACACATTTTGTGTCGCGCATGTAGCCCTCAACCAAACATTCTTGAGGAACAAGTTGGCTCGGAAATGCCTTGCCTACTGCAAGGATCGTTGCCTTCCCAGGTGTCGGAATGCGCTTCGCCCGCACAAGATTGTGCACAGTTGAGCCATTTCCATTTGACATCTTTGGGAGTTTAAACAAGAGATGGTATATGGTTCGTGTATGAACCTGTTTGAAACTTCTCAAAGAATTTGGAGAATTTAAATGGGAGTTTGGGTACTTTTCTTGGAGAGAAGTTGGTGATCATGAAGAAAGAGTTCATAAACAATCTTCTTATTTTTTACAATTTGTTAAGAAATTAAGTTAATAAAAATTCTCAAGTTCCTGTGGGTGAAAGTGCGAGAGGGGCACAATCTTTTCCCCATTTCTAAACATCAATTCTGTACCAAATTCTAAACAACTACCCATGCCTGTTATGCATGGCATATAAAAAAGAGACAGCAGGAACCTACTCATGCTCAGAAATTACAGAGAACCCTAATGTTCTGATTCCAAACATCTCTCACCTGTTTTTAGCATAAAATATTTTTTATAATAGTTTCTATGATAAAGAAATTCAAAGTCACCAAACTATCCACCCAAAAAGTTGTTACATTACATCATATATAAAATCTTCCCTCATTAATAAAGGAAAGATTTGCTAATTTTATCCAATTCAACAGCTTTGTAGCAATCGAAAAGCAAATTCCAGTTTGGATTCTGGAACAAGGACTGCATGCATTTTATACATATGCTCTAAAGATGCTAGAACTTGATAATATGCTCATGCTCCTCCAATTCAGTCATATTGAAAGGCCAGATATCTGATTTTGCAATGTCAAACCTTCGGCAATATACACCAGAAGCCCGCATAGTCAATCTTTGACATCAACCTATAATGGGATAATTATCATGGATGTTATGAGAAGAATAATTCAATAAAAAAAATGTGTACAAACTAAACCAGCCAATAAAACAAGGAAAATATATATAGTTGCTAGTCACTTCGCTAATATGCAAACTAGACAACAGAGGAAAGGATATCCTCTTTTTTCCGGGTTGGATAGTGTATCCTCATACAACTAAACTAAGTTAGAAAATTCTAATTATGAACCATAAGACGGTTTATTACAAAACTATTTCACAATTCTTGTCCATAAAGCAGTCAAAAAGGTCTTTCAAACTAGTCTTACAAAATTCTTGGATCAATCCAATCACAAAACAACAAATAGCTGAAATTTCACACCTAGAATCTTCTTCAACGTAGAAGCTCTACCACCTAATAACGATTAACCACAACTCTAACCAAACGCAAACCTTCTGAAATTTGAACCATTACAACTGGGAGCAAAAAAGACCAACGAACTGTTTACCATCCCTTTTGCACAAAGATACTTAGAAATTGCACTTTCCAAGAGCAGAATTATGACCAGGCAATAATTTTAATCAGAAAAACATTAGTGACTTCACCTTGTTAACTGTATCATTGGAGAAAGATTTCTGTACAATTCATTAAATTGAAAAACTGAAAGCAGATAGTACAAAGCTTCAACGAAACTTATTGGACAAATTGATGCATCCAACCAGCCCAAAGGATCCATGAAGATGATTGGATATACATGGTTCTTTTTCTCGCTTTGTCCTGACAAGCCTTGAGATGAATCCTGCCAAGTAAAACCTGAAGAAAATACAAGCGAAAATTTTATCAACGTTTGAGCATTACTTACTATAACAAAGAGATTTTAGTGTCCTTTCCTTTTGGAAATACACGAAGTAGTTAACTGTAGCATTCTCAAAATACTGACCATCATTAAAAAGAATGACACTCTGGAAACAAAGCCATCTTGAAGCTTTCAGATTCTGTGGATCATAATCTTGGTTTATATCCGGGGTTGCACACACAAACTGACCATTTTCTCACGCCTCCCCATGTGGCAACAAATCAATTTGGTTTCTCCTGAAAAGGGAATAAAAGATATGAATATCTTTTAGATGATGGTAGAATACCAAAGAAAATTTAAGCAACGACATGATAAAATATCTGGTGGTATTTAGTTGAAAAGAAAAGGTAATATACATAAAATCACATCCCACTGAAGATTTCTGCTATCAAACTTACATCCATGATCCATATTTACGTCTCAGAAGCAGATATTCCACCCATGAAATTGGCTACTTTTGAAGCCTTCATAGACATATCATGGAAGTTTGTTTTATCACCCTTAACCAAAGAAATAAATTAGATATTTTCTTAGTTCCCAGTTCTATCCTGTCATGATCATGGTTTTTAACCAACAGTAGTATCAAAAGTAATAAAGCAAGAAATAAAAAAGCCATGTGCTGAAAAATATATGGCAGAATCTTACTGTTTTCCTCTTGATTTTGGATTTAAACTGCCACTTGTGTATGGGTATTTTAAAATTGTTGATGTTGTACCATCCTCTTTGATAAGAACACAGCCTCTTTCAGTTTTCCCCCAGCCTCGAGGGAAATTTTCAGTTGATTTTGACAGCTTAATTGTTGATGGACTCCTATCTCCACCAATTTATAGTACAGACTAAAGGCTTCAGGCAGCTTATTTATTTCACAAAGGCCCAAAATTACGGCATTGCAAACATCCATTTCAACAGATTGATGCTTCTCCAAACTGAATAGCAACATTTCAGATGCCTCTAAAACCTTTTTAGAGTGGCAAAGGTAGTGGATTAATTCTTCCATTTTCACTGAAAAGCCATTTTCATAAAGCAGACCGACAATCTGGAATGCTTTTTCTTTCATTTCAGCTCCAAAAAGTAGTTTAATACAACAAGTTGTAAAATTTATATTTTGTCTAATATTCTTGTCTAACATTAACTGTATAAGACTAGCAGATTCAGAAGCACTTCCCTTTTCTAATAGTTTTGCAAGTATAGAATGGAAAGTAGAAGATTGTGGAAGATGGGAGCTCTTCAGCATCTTTTCCAGCGTCTGGAGAGCAAGAACTGGTTTATCCGTGTGCAAGAGCCCGTTAATTAAGGATTCATATATGTCTATATCAGGTAAAAAATCTCTTCTCAGCATAAACACTAGCAGCTCATACCCAGATTCAAATGTACCTTCCTTGCAATGCCCCATGATCAAAGTCTTGTAAGATGGAGGGTCTTGTGTTCCTCTTTTCATTAGCTGTCTAAATAATTTCTCGGCCTTTTTAGTCTTTCCATTTCCACATAAATACTCAAAAATGGGGTTATATGCAGCGACAAGAGGCTTACACCCGTCATCATTCAACAATATTTTTCTCTCTAATAATTTATCTAATAAGACCTCTGCCTTATCATGCTGCCCTCCTTGACACAGACTTCTAACTAATACACTGTATGTAGCTGAATCTGGTCGGACCTTCAATTCTGTCATCTTCTCAAACACTTCCAGGGCCTCATTCAAGTTTCCTGTGCTACAATGGCAATTCATTAAAGTGTTGAATGTGCATGTATCGGGAGAAAATCCTCCGTCTCCTGCTGCTACGTCCAAAATCTCTTTGATCTTCTCAAGTTTCTGCACTTCACAAAGTCCCTTAACAAGAGTATTATAGGTTATATTGTTTGCTTTCAAGCCTAGATTTTTCATTTCTTCAAAAGCAGCCAAGGCTTCACTAATCTCTTGCTTTGCACAATAACCTCGAATTAAAGTTGTGTATGTCACAACATTGGGATTCAAATCCACACTTTTCTTCCACATTCCATTGATCACATTATGTGCAGTGGCAACTTTACCAACCCTACACAACCCATCGACAAGTGTATTATACGTAACTACATCCGGTTCACATTCAAAACGAGATAACTCCTTGAAAAACCTAAAACCTTCATCAACCATGCCACTCATGCATAACCCTCTTATCAAAATATTGAATGTGTAAGTATCTGGAGTCACCCCAAAAGTACTAAGCATTTCATCATACACATTCTTCGCCATATTGGTCCTACCCCTTTTAAGCAAAATGGTCAAAACACTATTAAACGTAACAGCCGAAGGGGAAACACCGAGCGATTTCATCGTCGTAAAAAGCTTTATAGACTCTTGAAAAAGCCCAGCTCGACTATAGTTCCTAATTAAGCTATCAAAGAAACGGGCTTGGAGTTTAACAGCACCACGAGACCGTTTTTCGATTGAATACAAGAAATTCCTAGCCGGATTAAGATATCGGTTTCGACCCAAAATCTCCAGCATTATAAAGTATGATTGTTCATCGTGAGTGTAACCCATTTTCTGTGCCCAATTAAAGAAATGAAGGGCTTTGTTTGGGTCTGTCAAAAACCTCAGAGTTTGAAGAACGGTGGTTTTAGAAAGCGGGAGTGAAAGTGAAGAAAGGGATGATTCAAGATCATTTGACCAGGCTTTAGAATTGATAATGATTCTCGCCGTTGTTCTTGCCTTTTTGGTTTTTGTTGAAGATTTGGTTTTGATAAAATCATTGATCTCTTCATGATTCTGGGTTTTTTGAGAGGAATTAAACCTGTGTTTTTTAAAAATCAGTAAAAGGGATGCATTTACAGGACAACAAAAGAAGATGGGAGAAGTAAATAGCATACCTGGGAATTGAAAGACCCTCCTTGGAAAGAGACAATTTTGAGAATTGCCTTACGAAAATAATCGTCGCCTTCTTCTTAGAACTGGAATTGGCGGCCATGGAAATTAGATGAATCATAGATTTGTTCGCATTTTGCAAGCAGATGTTAAACCAGTCTCTGTGAAATGCGGGTGGACTTGTGTTGGTGTAATCACCAATAGACTCAATTTCAGAAAACTTTAGCCTGATTATTAAAATCTCCTTAGATAATTATTTCATTTTCCTTTTTTTTCTTTAATTTAAAAAATAAATGATTAATTATTTTATTTTTATAAACATGAACATAACTCCACTAGTTAAGCATCTACCTTATTTATTTAAAGTCTAAGGTTCCAGACCCCTTTAATTTGATTTAATATGTTAAAAAAAAAATTATAGATTATATTTTTTTAAATTAATAAAAAAAAATATATCAAATGAGATCTAAATCATATAAAACATTAGTGTAATGGTATTAAATTTCCCTTTTTAGATTATTTATTAAGAAAGTATTAGTTTTTTTTTTAATTGAAAAAGGGAAGCTCGAACCACTGTATAAGAGGGAATATTAATATTAATTTTTTTAAAGAAGAAATATTATTTTTGTAATTGTTTAAGATAATGGCCATTTTTACTATTGATTGGTGTCATCAATCAAATATTCTTATTTTTAAAATAATATACAAAACTTGTTTAATTTATAATTATTTTAAAAAATATACTCAATTTATATACTCCCCTATAATTTATTATTATTTAAATGATAAAAAACGTTTAATTATTTTGCTTAAAGTACAATAAAGTTTTGGAAAAAAATCGTAAATAAGACTTTTGGAAATTTGGGTAAATTGACCTCCAAAATCCACAATAAATGTTTATTGACCTCTAATATTAAATTAACCTTTTTTGACTCTTTGATGATGTCACTTTGGTATGAAATATCAAAATACCCTTCACATATCTTCTCCAAATTTCCACTCCACTTATCTCCTCACTTCCTCTTCCACTTCTTCTTCTTCTACAATTTCTTGAACTCTTTCATGAAATACATTACCCACATTTAATTCCTCATAAACCCCACTTTCATTATCAGTCTCATTGACCTCATCTTCCAAAATCGAACCTCGAACAACACAAGAAGAAGAAGAAGAAGAACCCATGTTTTTAGCTTCATCTTCAACAAACCCACCACCTCACCATTACTAACTCTCGGAGCTTCATTCTTAAATGAGTTTCGTTCATCATCTTGAGTAAAAAGAGTCCAAAGCGTATTACGAAGTGGGTTTATTCCCACCCAAGGTTAAAAATGTCGATGTCGATGTCGACATCTCAATTTTACGGAGATGTCGAATGTCGACGGAGATGTCGACGGATATTCCGAAAGAATCACGGATATCACGGATAACTATAGAAATAGTTTAAATTTGTGGATGAAACTTTTATTAGAGCTTAATTAAACATTAATCCATCATTCTAAGTAGTCATGCCAATAAAATACACATATATACAAACATTAGTGGTGCAAAATATCGAAATTTAGGCGTAAAATAACATTTTTATAAAAGATAGAGTCATTAATATGGTTTACAAAAAAGAACAACCAACAATTACATCACATGAACATCTAATACTGTCGATCTCGTTGTCTATAAATATATATATATATATATATATATATATATATATATATATATATATATTTTATATAATAAAATTCATAGAAAACCTTATAATATCACTTAAACAAATAAATATATCACTTGTACATAGTTTTTTAAAATTTTATATCAAATAAAAATATCATTTAATACATATATAAACATAATATTTTTAGATAGTTTTTTTTATATGAAATTTATTAAATATTATAAAAGTTAAAAGACACACTAACTTAAATATTATAATATCAAATTTTATTTAGAAAAACCCTTTATATATATATTATAAGTTAAAACCTAAAACTTGACAATAAATAACTTAGGCCCAACCAACTAAAAGCCCAATTCGTCCATGGCCCACCATTTCCACCCTTATAATGAAAAAGAACCCTAATTTCTTTTCATAGCCGCCAGCCACCTCTCTCTCTCTCTCTCTCTCTATCGTCCTTCTCTGAAACTCAAAGAAAACTGAAAAAATGGAAGCGTTTCCGGCCAGAACTGGGAAAACTCCGTCGACATCTTGACGACTTTGGCGAAATTTCGATGATATCGACGACATTTTGACGATTTCGACGATAAATCGACGATACCGGGGAAGAACGACTCTTCCCCCCAATATCGGTGTCGGAACCTCCGTTTTTCCGACATGTCGGCGACACCGGCGACATTTTCATCCTTGTTCCCACCAGAGGGTTTAAAAAATAGCTTTGAGAGCGGCGGTGGCGGCGATAGTGGAAGAAGGAATAGGCGGTTTTCAAGAAGAAGAAGAAGAGGCCCCCCAAATAATTTTTTTTTTTTCCGGATTCCGAAGATCCCCACAACTTTTTTTTTCCGGATTCTGGAGGTAGCCCCTCAAAATTTTTTTTTTTTTTGGAGGTGTCCTGGGGAATCCGGAGGCGATCTCCGGATTTCGAAGGAACTTTCCTTCGAAATTCGAATCCCTTTCAAAATCCTTAGGAAATCCGTAGATCCGAGGTTTCGGGATTTTCAAATTCTAAGTTGTTGTATCTTTTCTTTCACCGTGTAGTATTCTTTCTGTTGTTAGAGATTGAAGGATGAGAAGTGAAATGAAAGATCAATGGAGATTAAAGATTAAGGGAGATGGAGATCAATGGAAGTTGATAGTTTTGTTTAGAGAAGTTGAGAGGAGATTTTTTTCTTCTTTTTGGAATGAGAGAGGAGAGGATAGTGGAGAAGAGATTAAGAGTATATTAGAAATTTCACAACATTATGACATCATCATAAGGTCAAAAAAGGTTAATATGAGAATAAAGGTCAGAAAACATTTATGGTAGATTTTGGGGGTCATTTTACCCAAATTTCCAAGACTTTTATAGTTCTAGTCATATGTAAATACATTATTTATGGTCAAGAAAATGAAATTTTATTTCCAAAATTATACAATTTCACATTTGTCACTAATCATGAACGTTGTTAATTTGTCAAGCATAGCTCAATTGATTAAGCACATGGTCCCTTCTTGAAATCGAAAGTTTGAGTCCCCCTCCCCCAATTTGATGTAATATCTCAGAAAAATAAAATAAAATAATTAAAGTTGTTAATTTTCTTGTAATCATAATTTTTATAATGATATAAATGACGGAAAAAAAAGGGATCCAAGTTGCAAAGCGTCACCATAATTCTATATGAATCAAGCTTTGCATGGCAATGGCATGGCGACACATGCTGAAACAAAAAAAAATGGTATCTCTTCTCTTTCAAGTTTCATTGAAACACCATCACTTATCAACGTCCTCGATTTCATCAAAATTATTCTATCCCCCCTCTATCTTTCCCTTTCCCTTCTCCATTTTCATCTATATATATAATTAAAGTGTCTTGCTTGCTTCTAATATATCGTCATATTTTCTCTTTTAACAGATTTTCATAAACCATGACGAAAACCCCTGTTCGAATCTTGCTCACTGGTGCTGCTGGTATTTACTATTTTTTCCTATTCCATTGAAACATACCATATAATTTATCTATTTTCATAAGTTTAATCTGTTTCTTTATATTTGGAATCTGAAAGGAAGAGCACCACGTTTCTGCATTTCTTGTAGACTTTGTTTTGGTATCTGATTATTGCCCTGCCGTGGCCGTTTCTTCGATTCTCTGTTTTTCTTTGTCAATGCTAATTTTTAGTACAAATTTGTAGAGAAGCAGTTTGAGTTTTTGTTTCTTTTTCTTTGAGGGGTTTTGTTGATTTGAGAGAGAGGGAAAAAAATGGAGCAAATTGAAGTTGAATTGCTTCAGAAAATTTGTATTGTTTCCTTTGCTATCGCGTTTTTTTCGAAGCTTATTACGCATATATGGAGTTTTCTGGATGTAGAGAAGGAACCAGTGAGAATTTTAGTCACTGGAGCTGCAGGCATGATCAATTCTTCGTTTTATTCAGCTTTTTCCACTTTTGTTTCAAAGGCCAACTTTTAAAACCAATTTTCGAGTGGTTTGAAAATGATAAGATTGTCGAGTCATTATTGACAAGTTTATGAAAACTTTTCTTAATTGATAATTTCAGAACAAGAAGTAGATAATTTGTTAACATGTTATTGTTTTTCATGCCACAAGATAGACGGATATTTTTAATTAGACTAGGAAGTAGTTCTTGCATATGATTCTACTTATCTGAACAGGGCAAATTGGTTATGCAATTGTTCCAATGATTGCGAGGGGGGTCATGCTAGGCCCCGATCAGCCGGTAATTCTGCACATGCTTGATATCGAACCTGCAGCTGAGGCTTTGAATGGTGTCAAAATGGAATTAATCGATGCCGCATTTCCTCTTCTAAAAGGTATACAGTTAAAGAGTCATCTTGTCTTTGGTACTGCAATTACCTTCCACGGGGTCTAAAGTTTTGCGTCTTGTTGCCCCACAGGCATTGTTGCTACAACCGATGTCGTTGAAGCTTGTAAAGATGTTGATATCGCAGTTATGGTTGGTGGTTTTCCTCGAAAGGAGGGTATGGAAAGGAAGGATGTAATGTCTAAAAATGTCTCCATTTATAAAAAACAAGCTTCAGCCTTGGAGCACCATGCAGCTCCGGATTGCAAGGTAAGGTACCTCCAGCTTCAAGGAACGTGTTGCCCCGGAGCTATTGTTGAACAAAATAAAGCATACGTAAAACAAAGCTTATTTGTATTAATGACTATTTATTCTTGTTTGTTGCATTAACCTTAGGTATTAGTGGTGGCTAACCCTGCAAATACAAATGCTCTCATCTTGAAAGAGTATGCACCTTCAATCCCAGAGAAGAACATCACATGTCTTACACGATTGGATCATAACCGAGCGTTAGGCCAAATCTCTGAGAGGCTGAATGTGCATGTCAGTGATGTGAAGAATGTCATTATCTGGGGCAATCACTCTTCTACTCAGTATCCGGATGTCAATCATGCAACCGTGACCACTAGCAGCGGTGAGAAACCAGTTCGAGCATTGGTTGCAGATGATCATTGGTATGGAACAACTTCACACGGTATCCTTAAAATGTTCATTTAAGTCGATTTGTATTAATATGTCATCATGAGATGAGATTACTCAGTTTTCTGCTCTTGAGGTGAAATTTAACTTCATTAGTATTTTCTGTCCCAAAAACTTCACAAACATAAGATGTTTTGGTACATTTAAATTTGAGCATACTAATGCAATGAGTTTTGGCAAATTGGTTTTTGTTTAGTTTCAAGTTTTACGGCAGTCGTTCGTGACAGTCACCCGAACATGATAGTCATTAGCACAGGGCCACTAAGTTTTATTTCTGCTTACTTACAATTATCCTTTTGAAGGTTGAATACCGAATTCATCGCCACCGTACAACAGCGTGGTGCTGCCATTATAAAAGCTCGAAAGCTATCCAGTGCACTGTCTGCTGCAAGTGCTGCTTGTGATCATATACGTGATTGGGTGCTAGGGACTCCCAAGGTTGATCATTAATCTTCAAATAGAATTTGATTTTTTTTAATTGTAGTTTCATTATTTAACTATAAACTTCATTTATTTGTTTCATTGCATCCTTTGTTTAGGGTACTTGGGTTTCCATGGGAGTGTATTCTGATGGTTCTTATGGTATTGAACCTGGCCTTATCTACTCTTTCCCAGTTACATGTGAGAAAGGAGAATGGTCAATTGTCAAAGGTAACCTCCCTTTGATCCCTATTCTTTGTTGTCACATGACAAATTTTGCATATTATCAAAATAGTCAAACCCCAACAAATATTGGACTTAATTGTATTTTTCATTCAAATATGTTTAATTTGAATAACGATTTTAGAAATAAATGGTTTTTTGTTTGAAGGATGTTGAGAATTTAAAAATGATTAAATTTGTCTTATCCAATAGCTCAAGTTTTTTGATCTGTGATTTAATATGGTATCAAAAGAGGATGTCTTGAGTTCGAACTCATGTAATATCATTCTCTCTATTTATTATAATTTCATGTGATTTGGTCTCGTGTAAATATCCGAGCCCACTTTTAGGTTAGGATCTATTGTTGAGTGATTGTTGGAAGTTTCTTTATTGCACTTGCAGGGCTGAAGATTGATGAGTTTTCAAGGGCTAAGATGGATGCCACAGCAAACGAACTGATTGAGGAGAAATCGCTAGCATATTCATGCCTTGATTGATACTGACAGTTATGCCTCTTCAGCCATTAATGGATATGAAAGCTATTCAATAAAACAGAATTAATTATGGGGTGTATGTGTACTTCCTCATTTGGTGTTGATTTCTTTATAAAACGTGTAATCTATATTTGGTCATTGTTTAGTGTGAAAAAATGGGTTAACTTACCCAATCTAAAAATAATAATATAATAAATTATTTCAAATGTTCTTGATGTTCTAGTTCATGCATTGTTTTTAGATTAGACAGACTATGTTGGTTGTGATAAATATCCGAGCGAGTAAAAATATATTATCGGTATGCAAAATTCCATGGTTCGTGCAGGCAAAAATATATTTTCACTTGGAAGTGAAACATGACATTTAATACAAATCAAATCAAAGTACAAAAAGTAAAAAAATCACATACTTAAAACTCGATATGAAATTGATTTAAGGCCCTTTTTTTGGACCCCTTCAAGAATTGAATTCATGTAAAATAATTGGATTATATATAGGATGCATGAAAATGTTTTGTTCTTTTTTTGTTATATCATTGGTATTAATGTTATTGATTGATGCTATATCATTGTCTTTCATTTTCTTAATTGTGTTTTTCATTGGTTATGAGTTTGTTTATATGAATTATGATGATTGATTAGTTGACTTAATTTTTTTTTTTTTTTTT
Organism: Gynostemma pentaphyllum; assembly: GCA_028015215.1. Classification (NCBI taxonomy): domain Eukaryota; kingdom Viridiplantae; phylum Streptophyta; class Magnoliopsida; order Cucurbitales; family Cucurbitaceae; genus Gynostemma; species Gynostemma pentaphyllum. Next base: position 49,019,070 of record CM051350.1, on the reverse strand, counting down.
ACCACAAGAATTAAATGTTGTCATATAATCTAATATCAGGTTTAGTAAAATAAGTGGCCTAAGATTTCTATTGAATACATTAAAAAAAAGACTAAAAACTATGACAAACCAAACTTCAAATTATTAATAGCCCCTAAGAATGAATTAATTAAATGATTTAAGACTTAATTAAAATGATAAAATGTAATTAATAATTCCAGAATAGTATTAGATAACACTTTAAGATTTAAACAGCATATGAGAGTCGTGAAAAGAGTTCCATAAATCAGAACACTCTTCTTCTTCTTGTTCCTCCTTAGATTTGCCCCTCATTGACAAGAGCCCAAATGCATTGCTGGGAGCCTGCATAAGGTCAAGTGTAACCTGAGCACCGCCATTCCAACTTGGTGGCTGTTGTTCGGAATACATCGGATGCTGTTGTTGGTGGTGGTAGAACGATGGAACAACATCACTGAAGTCATCGGTTGACGATGGCTGGTGGTGGTGGTGGTTGGAATGCCATTCTCTATCAAAAAAAAGTTGTCGAGCAAGGACAGTGGCTCGGTTTTCGGCAATCAGTTCTCGGAGAGCGGCTCTGGACCTTAAGGAGAGATCCGAAGGGGTTGTCGTTGTCCAACAATCGTTCTTTGATGACAGAAGAGAGAGAGCACGTCCTGTTGGCGACCCCGACGGTAAGTATGGAAATTTGCCACTCATTGATCTGTTATCTACAAGTTCATAGTTTCAATATAAAATGCAAACTTTCAAGCTAACTTAAAAATAAACAAGCATGTTTCTTAAAGTACAAATTATAAGAACCAAAATCATTATCCACACATTATTTTTTTGGTGTTTTATCATCCATTTTTAAAAATTAAACTTATTTCGGGCTGGTTTGGGCCACTTTTGAAAGTATTTAAGTGTTTTTTTTGTGGTTATCATAAACACTTTCTTTTAAAAAAAAAATATTTCAAACGATAATTTATTAAAGGGTAAAGGTCCCTGAGTTTTGGAGGTCGTGTCTATTTGGTCCCCACGTTTTTAATTTGTGTCTAAGTGTCCATGAGTTTTGGATATTGTGTCTATTTGGTCCCTGGATTTTAAATATCATGTTTATTTGGTCCTTGAATTTTCAATTTATGTCTAAATGGTCTCTGAATTATTAGAAATAAGTTTAATTGTTCATTAATTTGCTAACTCATTAACATAATATACACTTAACGGTGACATAAAATGTTTAATTGATTAAAATACTAACATGAAATTAATTATTATTACAAATTTTAGGCCTAGATTGATGAAAGAGTTGAAATAATATTTAATACTATCTTCGTATTTTGACTAATTAAACATGTTATGTCAGTGTTAAGGAAATTAACGAATACGTTAAATTAAGGACCAATTAAACTCATTTTTATTAGTTCTTGAAAATCTAGGAACCAAATAGATCCAAAACTCAGGGATTACTTAAACACAAATTGAAAACGCAAGGACCAAATAGACATAACATCTAAAACTCAGGGACCACTTAGACATAAATTGAAAACGCATGGACCAAATGGACACGACCTCCAAAGCTCATGGACTAAAGAGGTACTTTACCCTTTATTAGATTGAAGTATAATTATGCAATCCACATTAACAATTCAATTATATTGCCTCTTGTTGTCAGGGAATCAAAAGGGAAAGTCAAAATAAAACTGTTTTCTTCCTTTCTTCTTTATTTAAAAAAATAAAAAGTGATGATTAATTAACAAACAGAATATTAGTTTTTACTTGAAATGGAAACCTAAAGAAGAAGAAAAATAAAAAATCATATTGAATGGACCTTAAATCTAAAGAGGACCCTCATAATAAGAGTAGTTCCTGTCCCTTTCCTTCTCTGAATAAAAAGAAAACTACAATCTTCTCTCTCTCTCTTTCTTTTCTTCATTGGAATTCCTTTTACAAAAGAACAAAAAGTTAAGTTTGACAATTGAACTATTAATCAACTTAGACTTGATTTCAAAGCAAAACCTAAACACACACGCTAAAAAAAAAGAGCTCTGTTTTTCATCCTACATTTCACATGACAGACAAACAAATCAAAGGAAGTTATTTAATAGGAGTTGTTATATAACTATGTTTGGATGTGTATTTCAGAAAAACCGAGTTTATACAACTTATGTTCGGCAGGTGAGTTTCAGTCAATATTTTAGTATCTTTGAAATATTTTAAAAAGTTTAACAAACCAACTTCTTTTTTACTATTTAAAATACATAGGTTATAAAAATCAAACCCGAAGATGTAAAACTAAGTTAACAAACACGAGTTAGACTAAGGAAACTCATCCGACCTTCAAAGTTATAAGCAAATTAGCTAAAAAGTTACCTTGGGAAGAGCTTCTGGCTACAACAGACTCATGAGAACTCTTTCTTCTCCTCTCATTATGCCCTGCTAATCTCCTCCGACAACTCCTCTTTGAATCATCAAACTCAGATACCACATGAAACCTACAAATCCCAATTATTAATTTCTCTCAAATTTCAATTTTATTTTCCTCAAAAAATAATTATAAAAAAAAAAACCTGCTACATTGTTGGCAAAACCTCTGCTCTAACCCCAACACCACAACTCTTGGAGCCTTGGAATGCATCTCACAAACCCTATGCCTTCTATGATAATCCTTAGCATTCACCAACGCCACGTGGCATCCCTCCACTTGACACCGTGGCACCGTCGTCGGAACCGGTCCATACGGTCCCCCGTCACCACCGCCACCGTATAAACCCTTCCCTCTCTTCCCCACGGCGGAGAAACCTCCGACCACGGTGGCATCCTCAAAGTAATGTCTTTTCCCAAGCTTCAAACACATCAAGTGAGGATCAGGATGAAAGTGGGTCCCATTATCTCCGGCGTAGAGAAGCTGGTGCTGCCGGTTTCCGGGAACAACACCGTCCCCTTCATGAGTCTGAAGCCATAAACCATGGTTTCCTCCACCACTGGCCGCCGCCGTGGCATCAACTCCGGAAGGTCCATAGAGGGAATTACCGGTGGCCCAATCCAAATCGAAACGGGAAGAATTAAGTTCCCAAATATGAAGAGGCCAAGAAATATTGTTACCATTTTGGTCTCTGTTGGAATTAGTTTGTCCAATCAGATTTCCACAAATATCCATCTCCATAGAAAAAAGGAAGGGAGAAGAAGAAGAAGAAGAAGAGGGATTGGTTGGCAGAAGAAAAGGAAGGGGTGAAAGGGATTTGGGGTTGGGGAGATTTATACCAAAAGGAGGAAAAAGCAGAGGTAAATGTCAGGGGAGACACAGAGAGAGAGAGCAGTGAAATGTCTTCGCTTTCTTTGTATATTTTAAACTATTTAACCCAATGGGGGTTTTTTTTTTAGGGTTAAAGTGAATGGAAGAAAAGCTGCAGAATTTGGGACAGAGAGAGAGGGGGAAGAAAAGAAATGGCATATCAATGGATTAATCGCGTCACTGACTTCACAGACAGAGAGGTTGAATTGAAGTATTTAAAAAAAAAAAAAAAAAAAAACAATTCTATCAAAAGTAAGTGTTTTTCTTTCCTAATGATTTGGCATTTGAGCAATTTACACATATGTCCACAATATTTAATCTTGATTATTTTTCATAGTGAATTGTCTTAAATACCATTGACCTGTATAAATATGTATAAGAAATTATCTCAAATAACATATTTTTCATACCGATTATTGAAACGTTTGAATTGTTTTTAAAACTATTTAAATAGCGATTCAATAAATTATTAAACTCTAGCCATTTCTATTATTTTTCAGTGTTATTTCCAAGGGTTAAATGCACTGATAACCTCTGCACTTTAAAAAAAAATTAATTTACACCCTTATAATATCAATTTAGTTTTTTTCACCCCTACATTTTTTATTGTCCAATTTCTGTAAAAAAAACCATCCAAGTTTAACAGACTTTATTATTTTAATATTATTTATATTCAGGGGCATGTGAAAAGACGTTTTTGACCCATTAACCAATTCTCCGTCAACATTAATCCATTCCTACCATACCAACGACCATCACCAATTTCTTCTACAATGTCCATGGCCGCCTGACGCACAAGCTCCACTACCATACCCACCAAACGAAGACCACTGTCGAATATGTCCCTTCTATATGCAAACAAAACCAATCTCTACTAGAAAATCACAAGAAAAACATTAGGATTTGGGAATAGAAATTATGCACAATTCAACAACAGTATTAGAAGATGAAGTGCTATTTAAAACCCAATAAGCATCTTGTTCTTTCATCTATTCTTTGGTTTTTTTAATTTTTATCACTACTTTATAAGTCACTTTCTGATAAGTTTGATGAGGAGTTGATGCATTTTAGTCTTTTTCGAATGATGTTTGGGGTTTTCGTTTATGGTTCCAATATGGTATCCTGTTTTTCTCTCCCGCTTCATTTAGTATTGGTTTTGATTTATTTAAGCTGATGACTTTAAAATTGATCAATTGGGAACAATATTTAATCGTTGGTTTTATTCTCGGTTTTCAATTGTACGAGCTTCAAGACATTAAGACATGACTCAAGAAATGGCGCGTTGAGAAATTACACCTCCAAGAATTGTGATTATGATTACTATGAGTTCGTCATTTCAAGTTTTGAGAATTTAAAGAATTGTGGGCCCGTGGAGGTGAAGAATGGGGGTAATGTTCAGATGTAACAAGAAATTGATTTTAATCAAAGCAAACAGGTTTGACAAAGCTTGTTTATTAGGAATCAAAGGAAAGACTCAGACGTTGAAAAATGAGTTTGACATAGCTTGTTTATTAGGCAACCATGGAGAAACTCAGACATAGTGAGAGGAAGAAGAGAGATAAAGAAGAAAAAAGTAGTTTTAGGTCAAAAACGTCTTTTCACATGCCCTTGAATATAAATAATATTAAAATAAAAAAGTCTGTTAAACCTGGATGGTTTTTTTGACATAAATTGGACAATAGAAAGTGTAGGGGTGAAAAAAGCTAAATTGATAGTGTGTGTGTAAATTAAAAAAACTTGAAGTACAGGGGTCATGAGTTTATTTAACCCTATTTTCAATGTTGTTGTTTTTTTTACCTTATTTTTATTTCAATAGATTATTATAATAATTTATTTGATTTTTATTTATTATTTTAGTTTAATTACTTCAATAATTAATATGTAAAAATATTAGGTTAGAAAAAAAAAAGAATTAATTACATTAATAACCATTTAAATTCATCTAATTTCAGTTTTAATGGTGGTTTCATATTAATAGCAAATTTACCCATAAAACACCATTTATGGTGGAGATTCTGGTGGATTCCGATTTTTGTATTTACATTATTACCCTTTTATCTCTCCTAATAATTATATCTCATTAATTACATATGAGGGGTATGTTTTGTCTTTTCACAATATACTTTAAATTGACTAGTGGTGGCTTTGGGTAGTTTTGATATATATTTAAGAGTTTGTGTTTTTTTAAAATAACTGATATTTATTTGTTCATTACTGAAATTAACCCAAAAAAAAATGTGTTGTTCAATGATCTAGAGGAGAATAAAATCTGGTACGAGGGGTGTCGTCAAAAGTTGAAGAGGTTTGGGGGTGGCCGGAATCAAAACGGTTTCCACCTCCCCTTCTTAATTATGTAATTCAAATTCATGTCTTTCTCCCGAATTCCCAGTTCAACCCATAATTTCTTCAACCACATATGCAAATCAAGTGTGTATTACTCTTTCATCGTCTTCTTCGGGGCATGAATATGAAGACCTTGATCAGATCATAAAGATCGTGGAGAAGGTGAAATCGTGGGGGTAATTTAGGATAAAAAAAATAATTAACTTCTGTTTGGAAAAAAAATGACATAAGTAAATAATTTTGAAAAGTAATAAATAGGTAAATGTCTTGTTTAGATTTAATAATACCCATGTAAATTTCCCTTGGCTTTATATGTGAAGTTGTATATTTATTCATAATTTTAAATTTTATCATGTAATGTGATTAATTTAATCATGTAATTTTCTATTTCATAAATTCAGGATTCATAGTGAGCAGGATAAGATGACATCCATCAATATGTCCAAAAAGTGAATGAGCTTCAAAATTAGTAGAATCAAAACGGATAGGAACAAGATTGCAAATGTTTGCAAGAAGAAAAATCGATGAATTTTGAATATGAGAAGTCATCATCAAAGGATTGGAAGAAGAATTAATTAGAGATTTGAGAAGTTAGGAAGAAGAGACCATTAATGTATGTCAAGGCATGCTCTGATAACAAGAAAAGCCAAGAGATAATGAATGAAATAATATTGTATTAGGTCATATTGATTATTACAAGAGATAGATTATTTATACAAGGATAAACCTACAGCTAATTCATTAACAAACTCTCTAACAACCTAAAGATAGTTACATAATTAGTAACTAACCACATTACATAATAAATTTGTCTTGGGATGTAAGTAACTTAAGATCTTTTGTGTTAATCGATTTTATTACAGAAACATAAGAAAATGTTTCATAATATAAATTGTTAGTACGAGTTTATATATTATGAGAAAGTGAAGTTTGGGTTTGATCGCACATGTTAGGTGAGCTTTATTTCGGATATTATTTTGTTGAACTCTTATAGATTGATTTATCAAACTTGAATTTTTTTTTTATTGTTTAAAAATTATATATTTAAGAAAATCAAATATGAGAATATTAAGTTCACCTAATAAATAAAGATTAAGTCGAGAAAAAAAATCAGGATAAATTATTATTTTCACAAGATGAAGTGATGATTTTTTTTAAATACTAAAGAAATTAAAAGAAGCGAAGAGTGAATTTAAAAATATATATATATACTTCACAAGCTATACAAATCCTAACAAACAAGGAGTATTTTACATAAAAATAATTAATCATTCGATTAAAGAAATGTATAATAAATATAAATATATACACTATTTTTCCAAGACCACAAATTTGATTAAACCTAACCTACTCAATAAAATAATATATTTGGTTTGTCAAGGTTTTTGATGCACTATAGTTGGGCAATTCATATCTTTTCAGGTCCCACCATGACCAAAAGCCTATTCCAAAAGAAGCCATTATTTCCATATCTTAATAAGTTGTTTTCTATCTTAAATTAGTTGGTACAATTAAATACATCTATTATATTTGAATTTCTTTGATTTAAAAAAAAAATTATTTTATAAAGAGTTGGTTTAGGCTTATTACATATTTAACCTGAGAAACATAGAAACCAAATTACATATTTAACCTAAGAAACATAGGAAGATTATTTTTAACAAAGTGTAATTGTAAGATGAAAGATGTCTTTTCCCTAAAAAAAAAAAAAAGTGTAAGGATCTACGTTCATTTAATGCAGGAAATGGAAAAGAGACAGACTGTAAAGTATTTTTATATTATTTTAAAAAAAAAAAATGATAGAGAAAATTGAAATAATAATAATTGGAAAATGGAAGGAAAGGAAAGAAGTAGGCCATACACGTGTAAATGTGGGCTCCAATTAAGATCTTCACCCAAAACAGCAAAGATTGACCCAGTGTCTGATTGTGACCACTCCTCAGCATTCTTTTTGAAGCCTTTCATTAATTTATTATATATATATATATATATATTTTAAAATATTTCGGTGTTTTGATAGAAAAAAAAGTCAGATATTTTTGCTAGTAATCTACCAAAGTTAATTCTTCCCATCAGAGTCATAGGGTAAAAATCAGTTCAGTTCGGTTGAGTTTGAACAGTTTGGTTCGTCGGTTCATAAATTATAAATTAGTTTTGAATGTATTTTTTTATCTGAAATTTGTTTTTTATTGGATTCACAGTTTTAGAGTCGGTTTGATCCGTTTAAAGTTCTATAATAATAATAATCCTTTTAAAGAAAATGAAAATCCTTAATTTTTGTAACTGGTCAGTTTTTATGGGCTGATCCGACCAATCGGTTTAATTATAAATTTACAACCGAAACCGGATTGATAAGGCGACAAAATCAACCAGCTTATATCAATTTGATGGGTTCACTTTTGCATCTCTAATCATAAAATATTTTTAAATACATTCTTCTCATTGGAGGTCACTACATCAGTAAATTTAAATTCCAATTAATAAACAAAACATTGATCATTCTAGATTCATTGTTTTTTGGAAAAGTCTATATTTATTAAAAATACGGGGGAAAAAAAAGGCTATGATTGATTCAAAAGAAGATTTGGATATATATAAAGGTCAATGATTTAAAAAATACTCGTATAGTGCTATCATATGTAGACATATGAGAGAGAGAGATCAACCTCTCGCTTTATTTTGATCTTTGGGAATCCTCAAGGCTGGCATTGCCTTTACCATCTTTTCACAAATGATGATAAATGTTTTATTTAAGGATTTTTTTTTTGGGATTTGATTAAGAAAGTCATTCGCCGATGATATCAGGTAATGCTAGTAGAGTAGAGTACTAGCCTTCTTATTAGGTTTTTTTCAGTAACTATGTTTTATCACTGATTAAAAAAAAAACACTATGTTTTATCAAATTAATAATAGCGAACCTTTAATTTTTTGTATAGAAAATATTTATATGTACTTAATTAAGATATAATCGTTAATGGTTTTTATTTTATTTTATTCAAAATGACAGAGATTGAGATGGTTTGATCCCCTCACCCTTGAGGAAGCTTGTAGGCAAGATAACTTTCCTGATGAGAGAGCACCTGATGCTCTTTTGTCCTGATTTTGTTATCTCTGTTCTTTTTTGGTTTTGTTTTCTTTGTTATCTGGGCATTGCAAATAAAAAAAATTGAAATTAAAGATGATATTTATTTATTGTCAACCAAATTATCCATTTATTAAATTACCTTCCATTAATGTAGGAGCTTTACTTTGAATCGTGAGATCATAAGTTCATACCTACTTAAGAGATTATTCTACAAATTTCAACAATTAAGATTATATGATCATGTGGTTGTCACAAATGAGAGTGATACACGTAAATTCACTCCAGTACTCACTATTATATAATATATATATATATATATATAACAAATAAAAAGTTAGAAGTTAGTGACGTCATTGAAATTGGTTAAAAGTTTAGCAACTTGAGAGGTGAGAATTTATGACTCTGTCGGGTATTTTTCCTTTTCCAAATAAGCTCGTTAAATAACAATTTACTTCTCTGTTTTCTAGAAGTTATAAAGTTTGCTAAGTCATTTTATTATTTTATATTAGATCTTTAGCATGTATTTTTAGTTTGTTTTTATTAATATTTTTGGGTCTGAGTCTCTCTTTTGATAGAAAACTCAATAAAATTATTAAACCCTGATACCTTTTTAATAGCATCAATTAAACAAAGTTTGGAAAAATAAAAATACAAGAAAATCATTTTATGTGAATGTGATTTAATATAAATTTCAATAATTAGAGATGGTTATACAATATTATAATGTCTAAGTGAGTTTTTTTTTTTTAATATAGAACAAGTTGTAGTTGAAGCCTTGAAGGGTAGAATATGAATTATTGGTTTCACATTTATTTTGTTGAGTAATTTTAAAGAGTTAGATATTGAACGTTATTTTCTGCCTCAATGGACCCTGTTTGACTGCCGCATCATTGATGGTGTCTGTAAAATTTAGGCTGTCTTTAAATTTCTTCTTTTTCAAATTTTCAAAACGTTTTTTTCTTTCTTTTTTGACAATTCAAGATTAGCATCGTTTTCACTCATTTGAAGTAGGGACAAATATGCAGCTTTTTATTAATTTCGGAAAAAAATAATTGCAACTTACTAGTAAAGTAATAATCACTATCACCTTCTTATATAGTAAATGAGACGTTACTCTCTCTTATAAATTTAAGAGTGTTCATGTTCTCACTTTTAACCAATGTTTTTATTGTGTGAGTGAGGGAGATGTTCAAACTTTTAATTTTGTGTGAGAAAATATCAATGTCTCACCACTTGAGTTATATTCAAGTTTGTACTGATACGTCACTTTGCACCTCAACAGATTTAATGAAAAAATAAAATAAAACATTTTATTTCATTACCCATCAACATTTATATTATTAATTAAAACATAAAATATATGTCTAATAATAATATGGAATGTCATTTCTTCATTAAATTTTAATGATTAAAAAATTACTCTATAATAAAACAATAATTAAAAATTAAAACATCAAATTATATTTTATTTTTTCCAAAGTTTTAATAGTGGTATTTTGTGGAGATCAACAAGGTGAAAGTATAAAAAGAGAGAATGGATCAAAAGAACGGTGTGGAAAAAACATGGGACCCAAAGAAGAGACAATAAGTCTGATAGGATTCTGCCACGTGTACGGTCAAAAAATAGCAACAGCAATGGAAGGAAGACAAGTATATCTTAGGAGTACATGACCAAAGATCTCTTCAATCTTAACAAATGTCAATGTTATGTTGTTTGTGTAAAAGGAAAAATTCCATCTTCTGTTTCCTCAGTGAAGTGGGTGTTTGACACGTGTACATCACCAGTTAACTGTTTTTATTTATTTATTTATTTTTAATTTCTTATTTTGGAAAAAAAAATATATATCTGGCAGATGTACTTCAAAACACAAGAATTGGAGGATGAGATTACAATGTTTCTTTTAATGAAACAAATGAAAGAAGGAAAGGCAGGAGGAGTTTTTCCCAAACTTTGGTAATCTACAAAATAAAGAATATAGTAGGGGGACCAAATTGTGTTTCTAATTGTTTTTATATCTTTTTTGGTTTCAAAATTAGAGGGGACCATTCTACCTTACTCACTTTCATGCCACTTGGGATTTTTATGTACTTTAAGAGGATGTTTTTTCTTTTTCTTGTTCTTACATTGATATATGTAAAATCTATCTTGATTTCCTTAATATAATAACAAATCAACAAAATATCCTCTAAAAAAAAGTGTAAATTCAAATCAATTTAAAAAAACAACAAACAAACTTATGAGGTAGTTGATGGAAGTTGATTTGTTAAATAAAAAGTTGAAGAAGTTAATTTTGTTACTTGTTTTTATGATCAAGTTGTTATGAATAGTTCTGAACTATGTAAATATTTTACAAGATTTCATGTCTGAAGTATGTAAAGTAGTATTTGAGTGGGTTTATAATGAGTCGTCATGATCATTGTTTTTAAATCTACTATATCAATATTCTATCTCATTTGATGATATTACAAAGGAGAGAAATATTTGAATCTTCGACTTCATAAAAAAATAATATAGATATTTAATTAATTAAACTATATTCGTGTCAACGTGTCCAAATACATTCAATGTTAAAAATTCTCTACAACTATTACATTCCTATAAGAAGGAAAATAAAAAATAATGAGAAAGAGAAAGAGACCTTAAGAACAAGATGTTCCATCAAGCTGAGTCAATATGGGGCCTTTCCATCCTTTTCCTTTATGATGGTTGAGCTTATAAAAGGGATGTGGGTCCTGATTCTCTGCTAAACTATTTACTCTTCTCCCAGCCTTTTGGTTTTGCTTCCCAACCAAATATCTCAATTATTTCCTTCCCTTTCTCTCCTTTCTGCTCTATTTGGATCGAAGAAAGTATGTGAAATGATTTTAAATCCTGTGATTTCAAATACTATAAATGATTTTAAATTTTTAATTGTGTTTGGAATCAGTAAGATTTGAAATGAATTTAATTTTCATTATGTGTTTGGATGTTGGTAGGAAATGAAAAGAAAGTGAGGATATTATTAATTTAACCTTTAATTCTAAATAATTAGTGGGAAGTTATAAAATATAAAGGTTAAATAGGTAATTTAAGTTGAAATCCTGCAAAATCCTACCATTTTGGTCACGAAATTTTTTTAAGTAAAAAATGGATTTGAAATCATTTCTGATTTCAAATCCTAATAATTTTAATGAAAACAAACAGTAGAATTGATTTGAATTCCATTTGGATTTAAAATCCTGCCAAATCCAAGGGAAACAAATAGAGGGTTCATCCCCTACCATTTATTTTCTTTACCCCCCTTCCATGTTTTGTCACTTCCATCTCCACCTTCCTTCTTCATATAACTTATTTAAAAATTAGGTAAATCTATGGTTAAATTTTGGATAATCCATCCCAATTTAAAGAATAAAGAAAATTCATCCTGAAATGAGAAAACTTTATATTAATCTATTTCATCTGATATTAAAAAAAAACTTTGCGATACAACTTTTTTCAGGTCACTCTTTGATACAACTTAAATGTGGTTATTTATAATTTTACATAGAAACGTGAATAACTAAAATAATAATTGCTAATTAAAAAATAAAATAAAATAACTCTTTCCTAATTATGTCCTACATATTTTTGTTCAAAACTAAAAATATGCCCACCATAACTTTTGAGAATAATATTTTGAAAAATTAGATTAATTGACCTTAAAAAATCTATATAGTTCACTCTGTAACATCTAAAAAAACTTTTATACTGATAGAGATCTGTCTCCAAATATAAACTTAAGATCTTTCAACTTTATTATCGTCGTAGGATTTTAATTGCGCCGTTACTTTTAAAATTAAAACATTTACTCTAAAATACACTTAAACATAATTGTTAGCATTAATGGAAAATGTTTTAAATTAATCAACAAAATCGTATTTGTTGTTCCCATGGTTAATTTTCCCTTCAAAGCTTTTGTTTTTAAGCAGAATTAATTAAGTAATTAGCTAGGTAACAAAAATAACTCTATATGGAAGGAAAAAAGTGAGCATAAAATGCAATTCCATTTTCCCCAATTAATATTTCATTAAATAAAAAAAAAAGTTTGAATAGGTGCAAGCACGTGGGCAAAGCACTCATTGATGTATGTATATAGGCTTTGAGAGTGATTTTTTGCTTGCTTCATAATTTACTCTCTCAAAATCCTTTTGAAACATCAAACGTCATATCGGAAGAAGAGAAAAATGGCAAATTTCAAATGGAGGAAAGATGGGGCTTTATATCACCAAATTGGATTCAAAAGCTCTAATTAATTAGGCTAACGTAATTTAATCTTTTATATATTCTCAATATTTTTTTTAATATATAAGTTTAGATATTTACATAAAATTTAATTATGTTGAATTTTAATATATAAGGAGGAAACATGTCATTATAGGTATTTAAGCTCAAAATTTTTCGCTATGATATTGTATTAAATTACTAATTGATCCATAAACTTAAGTTGTTTGTGACTATGAGTTTGGATATGTGTACAAGACCCCATCACAGAGAATTTTAATAAAATGAGGAGAAAATATCATCATAAAATTTTTCAGGACCTCTTGCTCTAATATTATGTTAAATAATCAATAAATCAAAAAGTTTAAACTATTATTTTAAGATAAATTTAATTATTTATATATTCTCAACCAAGATTCTTTTAATGAAAATCAAATTCATCAATATTTTCAATCTTAATAATAGGGTTTAATTTGAATGGAAGAACTTATAAATTATAACCACAAACTAAAGTAGTAAAAAAAAAACTTACTTTTTTATAATATAAATCCGTATTCATTTTAATAACCATATATTAAAAATTTAGTTATTAAATTACTTGGTAAAATAATATAATTATTGGAAGAATTAACAAAATCTAAATAAGTTTTTAGAAACTTAAACTCTTTTTTTTATAATGCTATCTATTTTTTTAATTCAATCATTTATTGATTTGAGTTGAATAAATTATTGGGAAAAAATTGTTATCTAAGATAAAAAAATCGAAATTAGTGATAAAAATATAATTACATATCTAAAATATGCCATTTGAGATGATTCTTATAAATTCTATTGAACTTGTCAGTCAATTATTACTATGATAATTAATATTATTATCAATCACAATGTAAGTCAATCAATAAATTATGTTACTAAAAAAATCGATAAATTTTGTATGTTGATGTTATCATATAAAATGATTAACATTTATCATAATTAATCGATAATTAATATTTTTTCTTTAACAGGCTAGATTTGGCAAATACTTTTTAAAAATATTATATTTACATTATTTTATGCTAGCCCCTTCCTAAGTGAATATCGATATGTAAGCATTTGGGCTTCCAATTGGGCTTAATCCGAGTAGATGGGCCTTGATTTATAGGGCTGAAAATGGAAAATTATATATATTATGTTGTACATGTGGAGTGGAACCCGACTACTGAACTTTGAGTCTTCTTCACGTACAAAATTGGTAAAAGCTATATATTAATTTATGCAGCATTTTAGCCATGGGAAAATTGAGTCATTCACAAGTCAAAAAAAAATAATAAAAAAATACAGATTTGAGATATCTGCATAGCAAGCAACCATCATAAATCCTAACAACCAGCACTTTCTATTTTAACTAACAATTATATTATTTATATCATATTCCTTTTGAATAGCCCATGCCCATGCATTACCAAATCCCATCCTCCTTTGAGTTTTGGTTTCTTGCAAAATCAAAATCCATTATTGTTATTCCTCAATATTTTTTAGTTTATCCTCTTTATATGCTGATGAAATGACTTTTTTCTTTTTTTAAATGGAAATCAATTTCATTCACGTAATGAAAGAAATATACAAAAGCTATGAATTAAAGTAAAAAGACATAATAGTAAAAAATATATGGATAAAACATATCTCATCAGAGGGAGAGATCTATACTCATGGTTGGATTTTGGCCCTTAATATTTTATTTTTGTTTTTCGTTTAATTAGTTTCCACACCAATATGATCGTGAGAGAAGGCTTACGTCCTCCCTGAGAGAAAGGTAAGTTTTGTCTAAAATATATAGATAGAAAACACCCCATAAATTCAAATCTATAAACGACTTCATTAAATCTATTATATATTATAGTAATGGATCATATGAATTAATTAATTGTGACAAACATAATAATTTATAGAAAATAATTTTTTGAAAAAATGAAAAAGGTGGTTTCCCAAATTTCCCACCAACCTATAAAAATCTTCAAAGTACTCCAATTATTAGGTAAAGACTAGAAAGATGAACCTCCCGAAATTAAGATACCAACAATCCAAAAAAATTGAAACCAAATCTCACTTTTGCTTCCACTAATAATTTTCTTTCTTTTCTTTATAACAAAGCTTCCTCTTCTCTATCATTGCTTACTGTTTCAATATGCCAATGAACACAATGTTTCTTTCATTAACTCCTTGTTCTCGCTCCCTGCTCTTAGTCTTCTTCTTATTCTTCTTCTTCGGCTCTCTGCCATCCCTTCCGGCCCGAACAGTGCCGTTCGAGACGACATTGTCTCGGATTGCTACGTCGGTCGATAAATTGCACATGCATGGTGTTCATGCAACGAGACATTACGTATATTTTCCCGGAAAGCCACGGTGGACACGCCGAATGCCGATGGTGCTAAAATATGCATTCTTGAAAGATGTTTGGATCAGTAACTTGAGCTTGAAAGATGTGAAAATTGTATTCGAGAAGGCGTTTTCAAAATGGGCATCGGTTATCCCAGTTAGTTTTGAAGAAACCGACGACTACGGCTTCGCCGATATCAAAATAGGGTTTTACAGGGGTGATCATGGTGATGAGGAGGCATTTGATGGTGTTTTGGGAGTGTTGGCACATTCATTTTCGCCGGAGAGTGGGAGGCTCCACCTCGATGCGGCAGAGACATGGACGGTGGATTTCGAGAAGGAAAAATCAAGCGTGGCGATTGACCTAGAATCGGTAGCTGTGCACGAGATCGGACATCTGTTAGGTTTGGGTCATAGTAGGGTTAAAGAGTCAGTAATGTACCCAAGCTTGAAGCCAAGGGAGAAGAAGGCGAATTTGGAAATGGATGATATACGTGGTGTGCAAGCTCTTTATGGATCAAACCCAAATTTTAAGTTTGAAAGTATGCAATTAGAGTCCTATAGCACTTCTATAAACGAGGCTGTTGTTTTTAGAATTGGAGCTTGGAGTTGGGCTTCAACCACCATTGTCCTAGTTTGTTATTTTTCACTTGTTTTTTGATTTTTTTTCCACATGCATGAAATTCACATATTCATTACTTGATAATCATATCAGGCAATAGAGATAGGACTTGGATGGTTATGCTCACACGGATTGATTTTCTAAAGAGAAACAAATTGATTTTTTTCCTTTTAATTAATTCCACTCCGCGACAAATTAGTCGGTCTTATTTTATTTAAATGATATATATAAATTGTACCTATATAACCTAATTTATAAATCACACCCTTATAGTTTTAAAAATCATTTTAAACACCTCTGTGATTTTTTAAATGAGTAAACATAGAATAAACTAGTGTTTAAAATTTGTTAAAACTATACGATTTACAATTTTACAAATCACATGGATGTTTAAAATTATTTTTAATTCACATACGTATGATTTATAATTTAAACAAACCACATAACTATATTTCAATTTATTTTTTATTTTTTAAATTGAGGTTGAGTTCCCTTTCCCCAGTTTAACGTAATTATATAAACATAATAACTTTTCAAACAAGCTTAAAAAAAACTCAATTTTTATTCAAGATTCATGGTTTTAATATTCTCTATCAATATTCTTTTATTCCATGTATCATATCTGTCCTTTCTTAAAACAAAACAAACACATTCCCTTTACGCTTTCAACACATAACATCCTTCAGAAGCTTGTACCGACGCGTAGCGGTTCGAGGAGACGGCACTCCTCCGCTCGAATTTTCTCCCTTTCCCAAACCTTCATCACGGCGGCGCTGCTTGATCTCGTCGCCGGAGTATTTAGTCCGAGATGAAACTGAAACTGAAACTGAAACTACTCTGTTTTCATCATCCTCGTCGGCATCGGCAGATTTCCTGGCTCGTCCGCTTCTTTCTTCACTCCGGCACCAATCACACAATCGAATTGGATCGGCTGATTCGCTGTAATAGTTACTGCAATAACTGCACAATTCAAAGATATATTGATTATAAAGAAAAGAAACAGAGTCAGAGAATTTTCCATGTTTTAAAGAAACAGAATTCATTCATACGAATGCTGGAAACGGTTGCAGGAATTGACGCAGCGGAAGAGTGATTTGGGGAAACCGGCATCTCCACAGAGGCAGCAGAGAGTTTGAAGAAGATGAGGATTTGCCATTGATGGAAGCTCGAATTGCAGAGAAAGAAGAAAGGGGGAGAGTTAAATATAGAAGAGAAGGGAAGACAAATTGGAAGTGCAAGTAGATGGACTAGTTGGAAAGGGATTAGAATTAGGGCAAGTTGCTGGAATGAAAAGGAAATCAATTAATTGGGTCTAACTTAGGAGAGGAGGAAGAAGCTTCCATTTTCAACGTTCTCTCGCTTTTGATATTTTGTTTTGAAGATGATGTGGATTACAATAAAACTTGGCCCTCTCTTCTCAATCTAATAAACATGGTCAAACTCCCCTGACAAAAAAATCTAATAAACATGTTTTTATTAAAGTCACTTTTTTTTTTTTTGGGGGGGGCGCAAAGATGTAAAAGTAACACTTTTTAGTAGGGTTTTTTTAGGGGTGAAAAAAAAATCCCAAAAAAGGAACCGGCTCGGTTATTTTTAACAATAAACCGAAACCAAACAGGTAATGCTAATTTTTGGTTTTCGATTCCAATGAAGTCGGTTTAATTTTAAACCAAACCAGTATATTTTTAAAAATAAAATATAGGGCCCCTTTTTTTTAGGCCCGACCCAACCCTGCATGCCCCAAACCAGCCCATTCCAACCCCATTCCGTCCAATTTGAGATGTATAAATGAAAAGAGAAGGAAAACTAGAAAATCGAACCGACTCTAAACTAGACCAGTTCCCCTTGTTAAGCGATTTGGTCTATAATGAAAAACTAAATTGGTTTGGTTTTAACGATCTAGTTAAAAACCCGAACCGAACCGAACATGTTTCATCATAAGAAAATTCCAAATGTAGTGATGGTTTAATTTTATTTTTATTTTTATAGAAAATATAAAATTGTCATTTTCTTAGCCTTCATTAATTTAGCAAAATCATAAGAATGATAAAAACTAAGAAAACTTACAAAATTACTAATTACATCTTATTATCTTTATTAAAAAATAATAACAAGATTCATCATTTTACTATGTAGTTGAATAGATATAATGAAAACGAATTGATTAATTGAATTTTATGAATACAATAAACTCGATTATATCCACAGGCAAAAAGATGGGTTATTTTTAAAATAATTATAGTTTTTAAAACGTATTAGAAAAACAGTGTACGTTTGAAACATTTTAGGAAAATGTTGTAGTATGTTGTTGTGACCGCAAATGTGGCGTTCACCCATTCCTTTCTTCTTTGCCACATCAGCACATTACCACAATTTCCTAAAATGTTTTAAATATACAACGTTTTTCTAATTTGTTTTAAAAACAACAATGATCTAAAAATTTAATCTGAACGTCAATATTATGATTTTATCTATAGTATCTCTAAAAGGTGCTATATTTGGAGAAACTTTACATCCCTATTTTAGCCTTATAATTTTATAAAATGTCACATTTACCCATCATAACTCATGATGCGGGTGACAACTGAAAAGTTTTTGGCCAATTGAAGTTTCATTAGACAAACATATCACAATACATTGAATTGGAAGTTCTCAATTTATTTGAAACCTCAAGAACCCAAAAGTCACATAACACTCCCCAATGTTTCATTATTACTAAAGCACTCATAATTTTGTTTATTATTTATTATTATTATGATGAATTCAGTCTCATGCATGGAGTTAGATCTTTTGTCCTTACTCGACATATAGCAAACAAGAAAGAGGTTCCATGATATTTTGTTTTTAAATAAGTTGAGGATCATCATGTTTTTTCTATGGTAGGAAATAATCTAAGGTATGTGTTTTTTAATATAAGTTTGGCATTTTTGTTTCAATATTTATCAATGGAAATATATTTATATAGCCTCTCCATATGTTGTTGAGTTGATTTGTTAGTTTTATAGATTTTTATTTCTTGATACAGGGAGGAAGTTTGTCGACCTTATACCATGAAGGTAACTTTAAAGTACATGTGGTTATGAGATTTTCTATAAAAAAAAATGTATTATTACGATAGTTTCATTCATTTACTTCATGTACTTCGTTTATTCGATCAATTTTAATGTTTTACTCAATTTTTACTTACCAAAACATAGCTCATTTGATTTATTTCATGTACTTTGTTAATTCGACCAATTTAATTTTTTATTTAAGTTGTGCTTACCGGAACATAACTCATTTGGTTAGACATATTTTCCTTTGTATGAGATCCAAGGTTCGAGTCTCTCTCCCTCTAATTTGTTGTAATATCTGAAAAATATTTTATTTAAATTTAAGCTTTTTCTTAGGCGTATATATATATATATATATATATTTGTCATCTTACGAAACTTCAAAGACATATTTGTAAAGGAAACTCTTGGTTTGTAATTTGTTCGCGTTTTGTAAAAATATTTGTCACCCATATTAGAAATTCATTGGTACTTTGTTTAAAATCCAAATCAATTTTGGTTTTTGCAACTAGATTTTAGGAATTTCGATTTGGTCATACAAAGAAGTCTTACTAAATCTCACTTTTCTTTATGCATCAAATCAACTTCTTTCGTAGCTCTACAAATTATAGTGATATTAAGGGGGAAATGTGATCCCTTCTACTGTTGCTAATGCCATAATTTTGTGCCTTGATTAAGATTGAGTTGAGGAGATTAGCTATTTTCTAAAGTTTGCCTCATTGAAAGGAGACACAAAGAGAAGTTTTTTTTTTTTTTTTTTTTTTTTTTTTTTTTTGTAGTCTACATGTTGGGAGCATCAATTTTAAATGGGTTTGACAGATTATTTTAGCCCGTTGGCTTTCTTTTTCCAATCTTGCATGAAGGGCCATGATTGAATTTTGAATGCGGACTATAAATAGATGCAAGCAATTGGTAGGGAAAAATTAAATGGGTTTGACAGATCATTTAAAATGAAAGAGAGAGTAAGGATGAAATGAAAGACAATAAAGAGGTTCAGTACATCAACTTCCATACTTATTAAACATGAAAGACAGAGTAAGGAAAATAAAATTTTAAAATCGACACACTTGAAATTCAATCATAACAATAGTTTAATTTATAAGAATTTTAACAATAGTTTAAATCACATATTTTAGGTGAGAAAGCACAATGAATTTGAAGGTTCACTATGTTTCTCACTTTAACTCTTCTCAATTTTTAAGATTGACCTTTCATTTCAAATCCTTATACATTAACTATCATAAACTATCTTCTTTCTCCATGTCTATAAATTATCTTAAAGTGTTCAAAATTGAAACTACACAAAACGTGAATACACTCTCCATATCAAACACACTCTCTTTGAAAAATGTCATCTGGTTATAAATCATATTCTTTCATTCAAGAGTTGTATGCACGTAAAAAAGTATGGAAGTTAAAAGTGTTTGTTGCTCGAAAAGGAAATTCTTACATAAATTGTTGGGGGTGGGGATTGAACCACTATCTTGAGGGTGTAACTACAATGCCTTAACCAATGAGCTATGCCATGATTGGCGAATAAGAAATTCTTATGTTTCCAACAATGAGGATCTCAAAATTATGAAATTTATTTTAATTGATGAAGAGGTAAGTTAGTAAATCTAAGCCAAATATATTATATTCATAACTTTTTTTTTTAAATAATATTTGGACATGTGCAACGCACGTACGAAGTAACTAGTTAATATTATACGTATGATCAAGATGAATTTTTAAAAATTTGTTATCAAATTCATCATTTTGTTCATGTGCATAAGGGTGAAAATCAATTTAAATCCTGTATTAAGAAAAACCAAATCAAATAGATCAAATCGAATCATATAGTTTGATTAAATGAATATGACAGGTCGACAGTATGAAACCTCTATATTTATTTTTTTAATTGTATTTGTCATTTTTTATCTAGTGATTTTGTGATTTATACATATTTTTATTCATAAATATATTAATTATCAAATTAATGTGTGAAACTATCAGATTGAACTGTCTATATACAAACTAAATCAATCAAATTCAATTCTTGTTACGATAAGTTCAATTCGGTGTCACATAATATGAGAATGTAAATGTTTTTCACCTCTATCTATATCAAAAAATGATAAATTTGATAATTAACTTGTAAAATTTCATTTTATTTGCATGGATAAATATTAATAAAATCTTTGATATTAATGTTTAAATTAGATTTTTAAATAATTCTAGTTTTTAAACATATTAGAAAAATATTGTATTTTTAAAACATTTTAGAAAAAAGTGGTAGTGTGTTGATGTGGCAGAAAAAAATCTGAATAGGTAATGTCACATCGGCACTCTACCATAGTTTCATATGTATAACCTTCTTCTAATATGTCTTAAAAACTACCATTATTTTAAAAATTACTCTAAAAATAATGTGGTTTGAGTTTCCGTAATTTCTATCTCATACATACCATTTTACAGTTCGAGGAATGGGGTGAGTGAGGGACATTAACAAAGATTTTGTTTTCACGAAGGGGAGTGCCTGAATGACTTTTCTTAATAAAATTAGGGTTACATCACTGTATTTTTAATTTAAAAAGAATTACTCATACGTTTTAAAAAATCTAAATATGCTTTAAAAACCATCCAAAATGCCAACGAGAGCATAGTTCAATCGGTTAGGTACCTACTCCTTCCCTTGAGGTCAAAGGTTCGAGTCCCCCCTCCCTCATTTTGATATAATATCTCAAAAAAAAAAAACATCCAAAATTAACGGTGTAGATTTTTTTTAACCCTTGGTTAAATCTAACTCTCCTTTGTATTCGTCTTCAAATTATAAATGTAAAGGTGTAAATTAAAAACCCTAAAAATGTAGGGATCACTCATGCATTTTTTATTTTTGTTTGGATTCGGATCACTCATGCATTTAAACCTAATATTTATGAACACTGAAATATAACTGTTGTGGGGTGAAATGTCAGTACACGTGGAATTTCTCAACTGGTTCAAAGAATGGACAATCGACATGTCTACATCACCTGGAAGGATAAAGCTACGTCACCTAAGAGGCTATGTCTACATCGCCTAGGAGGCTACGTCTACGTCGTCTTGGAGGCTACGTCTACGTCACCTGAGAGTCTACGTCTACGTCATCTAATAAGACTACGTATCTAAAACCAAGGAAACTACATTATACTAGTATCCAATCAAAAGATGACAGGTGGCATATTCAACACGCAACACGTCGTTACGAAGCAACATGTCGCCCAATTCCGATGCGACAAGTGGCACGATAATGTCATCAACCTCCTCTCATATAAATAGGAGATGAAACTCATTCATTAAGTAACTAATTATACTATAATTCTCTGTGACACACTAGCTCTGACTTAAGCATCAGAGGGTGTTAGGTCGGCACCACACCGGTGCTCTGTTCCTTTCCTGTGCAGTTACATACAGTGCTCGTCATCTACTCAGCACACCGCCTACGCAACACCTCCAGTGCAGCACACTACCTTCGACTCATATCATATTTTAAGTTCGTT
This sequence comes from Gynostemma pentaphyllum, assembly GCA_028015215.1. NCBI lineage: Eukaryota > Viridiplantae > Streptophyta > Magnoliopsida > Cucurbitales > Cucurbitaceae > Gynostemma > Gynostemma pentaphyllum. The sequence goes on along the minus strand of CM051350.1, from coordinate 48,996,577 downwards.
GCCTACGTGAAACTTACCCACTTTTACGCAACAACAATAACCATTAGAATTTAATGGCCCGTTTGGTAACCTTACTCCTTTTCATTTATTGTTTCTTGTTCTTTTTTAAAAAAATAGAAACAGAAACATGTTTGGTAACTGTTTCTTATTTATTGTTTATGAAAAAAAGAAAAAAAATAAATGTGTTTGATAACTAATTTTTGTTTCTGTTTCTCATTTTTTTTAAATATTATAATTTTAAATGACATATTTTAAAACATTATATCAATATCATTTTTTGATATTTATAATATATTTTATAAGTCAAAACAAGACAACGTAATTGAAAATTTTGGAAACAAGAAAGATAAATAAGAAATTATAATTTGTTGTTTCTAAAATTTAAACAAAAAATTGGGAAGTGTTTCTAAAAAAAAGAGAAAGAAGAAAGAAGAACAGATAGCAAACAACTTACAAACAACTTAATTTCTTAAAAAATGAGAAATAGAAACAATAAACATAAATTTAGAAGGTTATCAAACGGGTCATAAATGACCAAAGTAATATATGTTTTAAATATATATCTTAACACATTAGTTAACTAATTTTAAATGTAGTTTTAATTCGTTGCTAAGTTTAACAGTATATTGTTTTTTTACCATAAAAAACATATTTTTTAATATTATTTATAGAAATTTTACCAGATGATTTTTTAGTAATTTAAAAAATAATAAATATTTTGAGATATTTAAAAAATTATGATTGAGATTCTACCATCTCAATGTGAGATTGCTAGATCTCAAAAATTTCAATTTTATAATTTTTTTAAGGGTAAAATACGTTTCTGGTCCCTGTAGTTTCACTTTGGTTTCATTTTCGTCCCTGTACTTTCAAAACTGACTTTTTTCGTCCCTGTAGTTTCCAAAACCCACTTTTTCCGTCCTTCTGTTAACTTTTTCGTCTGGGACATAAACGGCTGCTGAAGTGGCATTTTCTTGCTTATGTGGCATTAAGTTGTTGGCAGAAGGAAGTGATGTGGCATAAATCAAAGGAGAAATCGAAGAAGGAGAAATTGAAGGAGAATGAGCAAATCGAAGGAGAAGTAGCGAAGCCATCTTCATGCTTATGGCAGCCATTTAAGACCAAGCTTGGAGAAAAGTTAATGAAAATTCAAGAAAACCAGTCACCACGAAGCCGTGGATCTCATCTCCTGTTCAACGCAAACCCAGAATTGGGGCGATTCAGGTGAAAATTCATGAATGAATCGAAAAATCTGATTCAAATTGAAGCTACATGAGTTATCTTCTTCCTCGTAACCCAGCCACCGTGAGACTGAGAACAGAGAACCTAACTCCACGCTCTCTCGCTTGAAGCCAATAAAGATGAAGACGAATGGAAACGAAGCTACCGAGGGCTGAGAATCCCAAACCGCTGAAGCCTTCCTCTTCGTGATTCGATAGCCATTGACGGCCGTAATTTTTTTGTTTCTTCTTCTTCTTCTCGGATTCAACCGCCTCAGATCAATAAGAATAGAACCAACCACCGACCACAGGGGAATTGAAAAGGCTGATTGAAGTCACAGCAAAGATTAGATCCATCAAAAATCATTTTCATTTTCATTTTTGTGTGAAGCTCCGGTACAAACCCAGATCCATCAAAAATCAAAACCACAAACCACCGTCGCAGATCTAATTGCCTTGTCGTTTGATTCGCGAGCTCGTGATTCAAATTTATCATTAATGTCATTCGAAGCTTTCAATCTGTTGGTTCGCGAGCTCGTGATTCAGATTTTGATTTCCATGGATCTTGTTTCCATTTTTGAAAGAAAAGGAGAGAGAGAAATTGCAAATGAGAAGAGGAAGATGAAGAAGAAGAGGAAGACGAAGAAGAAGAAAAGGAAGAAGAGGAAGTCGAAGAAGAAGAGGGAGACCAGGAAGACGAAGAAGAAGAAGAAAAGGAAAGATATTAATAAAAAAAATATTTTTAAATGCCACATCATTTAAAAATATTAATAAAAAAATCAAGTCAACCTGCCACATCATTAAAAACACCATGTCACCAATGACTAACAGTCCACTAACAGAAAAGTTAACAGAAGGACTAAAAAAGTGGGTTTTGGAAAGTACAGGGACGAAAAAAGTCAGTTTTGAAAGTACATGGACGAAAATGAAACCAACGTGAAACTATAGGGACCAAAAACGTATTTTACCATTTTTTTTAAAATTACTATTTTTGGAAAAAAACCCCAACATGTGATATTTTTATTTTTAAGAAACATATAAAAAAAAAAATTCAGAAATTCGATTCAAAATAGGGATTCCCCGACTTTACCTTGATCTCATTTTCGATACCATGCCTACCCTATTACCACCCCCAATGTCAGGTTTAGACGATTGTTTAATGATTTATTGGAAATTAACTATAAATACGGAAAATGATTAAAAGGTAATTTTCATAACTACCCTACCCTTATAATAATTCAGTTATTAAAAATACTCTAAAATTATAATTTTTTTAAAATTACCCTAAAATTGGTCATTGAATCCTAATTAATTGGTGGACTATAATAGAAAACTGCTAAATAAAGGTAAAAAAGAAACTAAAATTTTAATTAAAGTAGTTTTAAAAACCTTATTTGATTTTAAGGTATTTGTGATAATTTTTCAAGTCTAAGGGACATAAGAATTTAGGGATGAAGACTGAATAAATATGAAGATCTAAAGATTCAAAATAAGATTTAAACATAAATTTATTTGTTTAATTAATATGCCCAAATAAATCAAGAATAACACTAAATCGACAAATAGCAGCTTTAAATAAAAAATCAGTCTAACGGGTCAGATGTCATTAAATCAACTTGAAATTCAACCCTATCGAAAGAAGTATACTCCAGTTTTAATTTAGATTAAGGCCATTTTTCAATAGGATTGATAAAGAAAGCCCATTTAGAACTAGAACTAGAACTAGAAGAGAGAGAGAGAGAAAGAGAATATAAATATATCTCTCCTCCATTAAAAAAGAAAAGAAAAATACACCTTCTGTTTCTGATCTCTCAATCTTCATTCGCGTCTCTCTTTTCTTCTCGACTTCTCTTATTCTTCGTCGTTCTCACTCTCGAGGGCGATCCTCTTTCTCAGTGGATAAAACCCTACCTTCTCAATTGGATCACCATGCTGAGTTTTGTTACTGTAACGTTTTCTCAGATTCGGTTTCTTCTTCAAAGCTTGACTGATTCCAACTCTGAATCTGTTCTCAAAGAGCTTTTCGAGGTATTATCTCACTCCTTAGGTCTTTTCCTTCAACACTTTGTTTACTTAATACTTATCGAGTGCTTTATATTGTTAATTTTTTTCTGGATTTGTTACTTCCTTATTGTTTTACGTGAATTTCAACCCATTTCTTGATTTTTTTTGTAATCATTCTTTATGATGATTTTATTGACGTGTTTGGGATTTGAGGCTGCTTTATTGTTATTTTTTTCTCCATTTCTAATAGCAGTAACTGAGTCGTGCTGCAGTGGAAATTTGAATACTTTTTCACATTCACTGTAATTGCCTTTGTGATTAACTAGTTATAAATCAATGACATTTTTTTTTGGTTTTTTAGGAAACGATGATACATAGAAACTAATTGAATCTTTTTGATATTTAGATGTATTTTTATGTGTTTTACTGAATCAAGATTTGCATTGTGCTTCTTGGCAGTTTATCGAATGTGGAATTGAGGGAAGCTTGTTACTGCTCAGAACTTGTTTGGATTATTTCACTGGTCATGACTTTGATTTGGAAAATCCTCAGTTGCGACAAGTGATAACGATAGTTTTCAAGCGTCTCTTGGACAGACCTAATTTTAGTTCGATATTTTGCGAGTCCTTGAAAAGTGGAGATATCAACCAAGGTGTTCTAGATAATATCTCTAATATGTTGAACTTGTCCACCTGTGAAAGAATTGGCATTGGTCTTGCCATTTCGGATTCTGAAAATCTTGATGCAAGGATGTGTGGTAAGTTTCAGAAAATACTACCTATTGTTATATTTTCTTGCTTTTCTAGATTCTTTACCCTTTTAACTATCTATCTTCTTTGAACTGCTCTTATCATATGCATATTTCTGAGGAAGAGCAATTCTTATGGTTACTCTTACCTGTCAAAGGATCAAGGAACTCTTATAATCCATAGTCATCTTTTCAATAGTTCATATATGCCTGCTGATCTAGAATTTATGTTTTGATAAGTGTGGGGCAACACTTGAATTTTTTAAATTATCAGTTAATTTTAGTATTTTGCAAAGATGACATCATCGAGCAAAACAACTCATCCTAGTTGGTCAGATTTTTTTTTCTCCTCAAGGGTGTTATCAATTTTGCTTCTTGTTTTCAGGGAAAAACTTTTGCATTGGTCAGATCGAGGACCTTTGTGCTAATGCCGTTTCTGTGGATTCCACTCAGCAGATTCAGGATATTGTCATGTTCCTCCAGAGGTCTGAGGGCCTCTCCAAGCATTTAGATTCTTTTATGCAAATGCTATCTTTGGTGCAGTTGAAAGACCTTACAGAGTTTGTTTTATCGCCACTGCTATCAGATGAATTGAGAGAGGAGAATTTTTTGAGGTGCCGAATAATTTTGCTATTGATTGTGATAATCCTTATTAATTATTATGTACAATGTTCTGGTCTGATTTTTCTTTTTTAAGAATTCAGGTGTGTATTGAAGCTTTGGTTATAGTGTTATTAACTTTTTATTTTCTGTTGTAGGAATGTAAATCTATCACATGAATCACTTGAGAATGATTTTGATGCTATCTTAGCTGAAATGGAGAAGGAGGTGAGCATGGGGGATATAATGAAGGAACTAGGTTATGGATGCACAGTCAATGCAACACAGTGTAAAGAGTTTTTATCCCTTTTTCTGCCGTTGACAGAGATCACTATCTCTAAGATACTTGGCATGATAGCTCGTAATCATATGGGTCTTGAGGACAGTCGAAACATCTACACAACCTTTAGTCTAGCTTTAGATTGCAGCACCTTGTCTGATCTACCATCCTTGAACTCATGGGATGTGGATGTTCTTATAGACACAGTGAAGCAACTTGTAAGCCTTTTTCTTCTTTACACATATTTTATGGATACATTTTCTTTCTTTCTTTCTTTTTCCTTATTGTGTTCTCTATATACAGGCACCTGGTCTTGACTGGGTAGGAGTAATGGAAAATCTGGATCATGAGGGTTTTTACATTCCTAACCAGGAGGCATTCTCTTTTTTTATGTCTGTCTACAGATGTGCTTGCCAGGTATTGTTTGCTTTATTTGTGTTTTAAGATGAAAGAAAATCCGTTTCTTTTTAATCCCTAGTATTTGAGTGAGGTTTGCAGGAAGCCTTTCCTCTTCATGCAATTTGTGGGTCTGTTTGGAAGAATATGGAGGGTCAGCTTTCTTTTCTTAAGCATGCTGTGTTGGCACCACCTGAAATCTTTACGTTTGCTCACTCAGGAAGACAGCTGGTACGGTCAATATTTATGATAACTCCAACTTCCCCCCATTGTCTGTACCCGGGTTATTTTAGTGGTTGTTTGAATTGTGTTTCTGGAATTCTGTCTGTTATGGCTATTGGTACTTCTTACATTTTATAATTAATGGGTCATGTTTGTAGGCTTATGTTGATGGAGTCCATGGGCATAAACTTCAACTTGGACATACAAATCATGCATGGATTTGTCTTGATCTTTTGGATATACTGTGTGAACTAGCTGAGAGAGGTCATGCTAGTTTGGTGCGATCAATTATTGAGTTTCCTCTTCAAAACTGGCCTGAGCTTTTGCTACTTGGGATGGCACATGTTAATGTACATTTCCACTTGTCAACTCTGTCTCTGTCTCTCTCCTCTTGCATTTTGATATTGGTTGTAAATTCACATATTCTCTTGCAGACTGCATACAATCTGCTCCAGTATGAAGTTTCTTTCACCGTCTTCCCATTGATATTAAGAAATTCTCTTGGTAGCGGTATCATTCTTCAACTATGGCATGTTAACACCAATCTGGTGCTACAGGGATTTTTGGACACTCAAAACAGTGATCCAGACTGCATAATTAGAATTGTTGACATCTGCCAAGAGCTTAAGGTGAGCTTGTAATTGATAGTCCCCCCCCTTCCCGGTTGAATGTGATATTCTTCACTGTATCAATTTATTCTACTAACTGCGTCCTTTAATGTTTGAATCCAAAATCCCTTTTCTTACATCTCTATCATTTTGCAGATACTATTGTCAGTATTAGATATGATTCCTTATTCCTGCGGTCTCAGATTAGCAGCCATTGCTTCAAGAAAGGATTTTTTAGACCTTGAGAAGTGGTTGAGTAATAGTTTGAACACATACAAAGATGTATTTTTTGAGGTAGTATTTTTTCAGTTGGTTTCTTGACTCTCAAACTGTGCTTTACAGTCAACAAACAGTAATCCAATACTTTTTTTTATTAGTTTGCAAGTCTCTGGCAGTTATGTAGGAACAACCTCTTTACCGGTGTGGCTTGTTTTGCAGGAATGTCTGAAGTTCTTGAAAGAGATTAATTATGGGGGTTCTCAAGATTTTTCAACCAAACCTTTCTATCCTTCTAATGCCTTTTCAAATATTTATGCGGACACTACTGCTATTTTCTTGAAGGTACGATGGGAAATTTCCTTTGCTGTCACCACCAAATTGATTCTTCTTTATGTGGTTTTGTTCAATCAAGAATGCATGTACATGTTGAATAAGGGAGGTCAGTGCATAGTAATTAATGTAAATTGTGAATATCAGGTTCTTAGAGCTAGTGCGGGCATGATTGCTTCTACCCAACTATCTGAGGAAATGGAAAAATTGCATGTTGCGGTTCTGGAATCAAATCCAAAGCTGCAAAATGGTGGGGCTTCAGATGTAACTCCTTCAGATGGATATGCAGATGATATTGAAGCTGAAGCTAACTCTTACTTCCAGCAAATGTTTTCTGGTCATTTGACTATTGAAGCAATGGTTCAAATGCTTGCTCGATTTATGGAATCTTCTGTAAAAAGGTGCTTTTTTTTTTTTATAAATCTTCTGGTTCTGGGTTGCATGCATTTGGACCTCTACATTACAATTCTAACCAAGTGGTTGAATCTTAAGAAATTTATTACTATTTTAAAAATTAATCTAATCATTTTTTTATTTTTAGAGTGCTTTTTGTATATTTTATTGCCCCCCCCATATAGATATTTGATGAACACACTGGAAAGGTTAAATCTTAGAATTTATTGAGAAACTCTCACCTTTTCTTTTCTGCTACGGAATACATAATTAACATGTTTTAAATCATGTGCACACTAATTTCTCTCTTTCTGATATTTTTTATTCACATATGATTTCCCCTTAAATGTGTCTTTTTGTGCATTTAACGTGTTATTCTTTTTACTAAGATTTTTTCAGTGGTTTTTATGCACTTGGAATTTATAACACTCTTGTTTAAAATTACTCAGGCTCTCCTGTCTATCATCCACATTCATTTTCCTTGTTATAATGAGATTGCAGTTATTTGATTTTTTTTAATGTCTTGCTTACTTCTGTCACATTTTCCAGTCTCCCTTTATTGAGATAATATTTTCTTTAAATTCACTTGGATGTGTGTCACATTTCTTCACCCGTCAACACTTTCAATCCCGACCTCAATTTTTTTAAGTTCCAATTTTGTAATTTCTCTTCCAGTTTCCACCAACTATGTATTTTTATGTAGCTTTTATGTTCCATTTCTGATAGCTTGAACTTGATTAAAATGGACAGCTGACAAAGTGGTTTATATTTACAGGGAAAAATCAATTTTTGATTGCATGATTGCTAATCTTTTTGATGAGTACAGTTTCTTTCCCAAATATCCTGAGAGACAGCTGAAAATTGCAGCAGTTCTTTTTGGTGAGTTGCATATTGAAATTTGATGTCAATGGGTGTATCTTAATATTTCTAGCATGTTTTTTTGTCTATATCTCACTTATTATATAATTAATATGTCTGTTGGAGCTTTTTATCGACTTAATTGTAATACACATCTGTATTCCAAAATGGTCAATTTTTTTTCTCTCTATTTCAGGCTCTGTTATTAAGCACCAGCTTGTTACTCATCTGACACTTGGGATTGCACTGCGTTATGTCCTTGATGCACTTCGCAAACCTGCAGATTCTAAAGTTTGTACCCTCTGTTTGTGAGCTTTTGTTTTTGTTTATCATGTAATGATGACGATAAACATTTTTTTTTCTTGCAGATGTTTGCCTTTGGTACTAAGGCTGTAGAGCAGTTTGTGGATCGTTTAATTGAGTGGCCACAGTACTGCAATCATATCTTGCAAATATCTCATTTGCGAAGCACTCATGCTGAACTTGTCTCTTTCATTGAGCAAGCTCTTCTGAGGATTTCTGCAGGCCACTCTGATTTAGATGGAAGTATCCATGCTTCCGCCATCCATCATGGTTCCACACAAGCTAGTTCAGGAATTGTTGAGGTGATGAATCATTTTTAAATGAATTATTTGTTTCTTTGTGCAGATTTTTGATTTGAACCTTCGATTTGAAAGTTTTGCGTTCTGTGTACAAGAACTCTCTTCATATGCTACTAACTAATGTTAATTTCTTGTAAACTTTGAATGTCATGTAACTTTTTGATATAACTTACATGTATCAATCTAATTGTTTGGATTTGATATTTATCATATCAGTGTTCTTTTATTCATTGATACCATTGTATATTCAATATATTGTTAAATATAGATATAAATAATGTCATATACCTCTACATACAAGGTATGCGCCGGAAATCTCTTCATGGTCCATATGGATTTTATGGAATAGGAGGTCGATTAGTTTGAATGAATTCCTTTTCTGAAATCATCCTTAACTCAGAAATGATTTCTGTTCCTAAGTTAGAGATGGATAAAATTGAACAGATTCGGAAAGAATTCTTTTCATTCGTTTAGTTAAAGATTGCAATTACAATCCAAGTCCCTTGATTTAAGACTTTGGTCTCTTAGTCCTTCACTCACTTTCTCTTGCAAATCTTTCCTTGACTATTACAATCCGAGTCCCTTAAGTTGCTCCTCACTCTTCTTCTCCACTTTGTGGAAGTTGAAGATCCCGAAGAAAGTCAGGTTTTTTATTTGGCCCGTGGCTCTTGGTAATATTAATACCCTCAAATTTCTTCAGCGGACTACAACCTTGGGTCAGAAGACCAAAATCACATCATGTGGAAATGCAATTTTTCTAGGCTTATTTGGAATTTTTTTTTTCAATCCTTTGGTGTGCCTTGGGTTGATAATGATAACTTTCCGTCAATCTTTGGAGGAGGCCTTGCTAAATCCTCCCTTCAAAGAGAAGGGGGAGTTACTTTGGGTTGCGGGTTTTTGTGCTATTACTTGGGGTATATGGTTGGAGAGAAATAGAAGAGTTTTTAGGGATGAAAAAAGATCATGGGAGTGTGTTTGGGATTTGGCACATATTCCTTTTGGGTGTCAACTACACTACCAAACTCTTTTGTAATTACCCTTTAGGTTTGATTATAAATTGTTGGCCCGCATACTTGTAATTAAGTGGTGGACTTGGGCTTTTTGGGTATAGGGTGTATGTTTTCTTTAGTTTTTTTTGTGGCTTTTGGTATGTCTTGCCACTCCTTTGTATTTGTTTTTTTTTTCCTTTCTTTCATTATATCAATGAAATGACCTTGTGAGGTTTCTTTTTAAAAAAAAAGTTAAATGCACTTGTACAAGCGAGAGCATTACATGACAGAATTGGTTTGATTGCATGAAATATGGCTCATATACTGTTTGAGTTTCTTTGATTTAATGGAGCCTGTCCTTCAAAATATCTAGTTGCAAATATTAATATACTTTCTTCTTATCTGTTGGCTGATTGCAGATGAATAGTTCTAGCATCATCCAACCTGGTCAGCAACTTCCCTCAGCACTTCAGCTTCAGCAGAAACATGAAAGTGCCATTGATGACCGACTTAAATGCACTGTAACATCAGCTATAGAAGTTAAGCCGGTTTTATCTTCTGTAGGGCAACCTTCTCTTCAACCTGCAAGTGATGCTTCTAATAGTCAGAAGGTAATTCATTCCCTTTATTCTTCATACTTGTAGTGTTATGCTATTTGCATCCATTTTATCATTACTCCGTGAGCAGTTACATATTCCTTTCTATCTCTTTGTACAATGGCTACAACTGTAGGTGCAAATCAATACTCCAGCAATGTTGTCTTCTTCCCCGGGTTTTGTCCGTCCTTCAAGAGGGGCTACTTCTACCAGTTAGTTTCCTCTTATCAACAAGGAATTAAATTTTGTGCTTGTTTGGAACTCATAATATTTTTGTTTTAATATTTTTGAACAGGGTTTGGTTCAGCCTTGAATATTGAAACACTTGTTGCTGCTGCTGAGAAAAGAGAAACTCCTATTGAGGTATTCTATTCTCTGTGCCATCTATGTAGGTCTTTAATAATTCTTCAAGTCTTGATGAATGTTGATGGAGTGGAATTCTTATTTGTCATGTGATGGTTGATGTGATAACTATGATTTTGTGAATATAATTGAAGAGATTTCCTCATCAATCTGTATTTTGTAGATGATATACTTTTAAGACATTCATATTTTTCCTAATAGGTTTAATCTTTGACAAAAGGTTTCTGCTTCTAAGCTACTTTTTTTTTTATTAAAGAAGAATTCACAACAATATTATTAAACTAAAGTACGTAAAAGAGATTGAGAATACCTCCAAATGAAAGTTACAAGGACAAAATAGAGTCTCAAGCTAAGTACATGGACGAATAACTTAACCCAAAATCCAAGTGAACAATGTTTTTACACCATAAGTAAATAAAGTACAAAAAGCGATCCTAAATGTGATGATGTTTCAGAACCAAATTGTTGAAAATGTGATTGTTTTGCTCAATTCAAATCACCCAAAAAAGAGCACAGTTTTAAAGAGAGCTTTTTCAGTTCCTTCTACTTTAAATATCCAAAGGCATAACCCAATACATATCAAAATGATTCAAAATCCTCTCCAAAAATGGCGAGTAAAATTACAATGAATGAACAAATGATGAGCTGACTCGTGATCCTTACTACAAAGACAGACTAAAAATGGACTTTTTCTCTGCAAAACATCACAAATTGAACCTTAAAAAGGAATGCCTTTAAGCCAAATAAAACGATATGGAAAACAATGGTGGGAGGGAGCATGTTTCAACATTAAGGATCAGGGTTGAAAGAGCCTGAAGGATGAGGGGTTTGAATTAGATGTGAAAGAGCCCGAAGGATAAGGAATTCAAACCGTGTGGTCCACAATATCTAATAAATGTTGTGGGTATACTTGTTTAAATGGTCAATGATATTGCCATGTAATAGCTTGCGTTTGAGAGTACTGACAATAGGTAAGAATACAGAAAAGAATGGATGCCTGGTAGAGTTTTAATTTTTAAACTACTGTTTCTGATCCTTTTATTATAACAATCTGAATCCAGTAATCTGCTCTAAAAGTTATAGGAAAAAGGGAAATGTATGAACTAAGTGGTCAGTGATTCTGAATTCTGCAAACACATTTCAACAATTGGGAGAAAGGGCCTGCTAAGGGTTTCTTCTTTGAATGACATTCACCGTATTAATTGCTCCTACGGCTAACTCCACGAAAAGGAACGAACTTTCTTGGGACTACCCTATGTCATAAAGATTTGATAATTTTACTCCGGAACTTGGACATTCTAAATGCAAGGGTGATATGCTCAGGAGCTTAGTTACCTTTCTGGAAATGGTCTGGGGAAATTTTCCTCAGGAACTTGAACATTCTGATGCAATTTTCTTCATCATGCTAATTTGGTTTTGCATTTTCAAAATTTTGATTTTCCAGAGTATAACATGAAGTGAGACTATATGCCTCACTGGTGGTTTTGCTTTATTACTCTCTGTTAGTTTTTGATTTCTTTGTTTATCTGTTAGGGATGCTGATTTTATATTCTGCAATTCTTGCCTACTTATGTCTCATTATGTGTACTACAGGCTCCAGCATCAGATGTACAAGACAAGATTTCATTTATAATTAATAATATTTCAGCTGCTAACATTGAAGCCAAAGGAAAAGAGTTCGCTGAGATTTTTAAGGAGCAGTTTTATCCCTGGTTTGCTCAGTATATGGTCATGAAGAGGTTTGGAGTCCCTTGAAATTCACTTGTGCAAATTTTATATATTTTGTAGAAATACACTGCAAAGCATAATTGAATTTTTGGGGATAATATCAGCGAGCTTAATACTAAAACCCTCAAGTGTTACTTGGGACGTGGTGTTGGGGCACTTGATTATTAGTCTCTGAGGGTTGCGACCGTCTGTGGCACTGGGAAAAAAGTTGTTGACCCTGTAGATAATATATTTTATTTTTTGGAGCTATATTTTTAATACCTCACACTGTATTGCTTTACAGGGCTAGCATTGAGCCGAATTTCCATGACTTGTACCTGAAGTTTCTGGACAAAATTAATTCTAAAGCTTTAAGTAAAGAGATTATAAAAGCAACTTATGAGAACTGCAAGGTGGTTATTTTTTCCTTCTTTCTCCCCCATTCTCTTGGGCATGGGGGGTGTTGCAGCCAGGCCTGGTATGGCAATTAACATCGTCTTTTCTCCAGGTTCTGTTAGGATCAGACCTTATAAAATCAAGCTCAGAAGAACGTTCACTGCTGAAGAATTTGGGTAGCTGGCTTGGGAAATTGACAATTGGAAGGAATCAAGTCTTAAGAGCTCGTGAAATTGATCCCAAATCTTTGATAATGGAGGTAATGATTGGATGACCATTGTTTGTTACCTTCGTTTATTCCTTTGAGGGACAGGAGACTTTCTCTGGTGTACATAATTCTTGTCTTCTGGAAACATATATCAAAGATTTTGGTTTCTGTTTGTAACTATTCCTCCATTCACTTTTCTGTTTTGGCAGGCATATGAGAAGGGGTTAATGATCGCAGTAATTCCATTTACTTCCAAGGTATGATTCTTCTAAATCTTGATGATTGGTTGCTGGGTTTCAACTTTCGTGATTTAACTGTTTTGTTATTATGCTGTAGGTTCTTGAACCATGTCAAAATAGTCTTGCATATATGCCTCCAAATCCCTGGACCATGGGCATTCTTGGACTGCTGGCAGAGATTTATTCAATGCCAAATTTGAAAATGAACCTCAAGTTTGACATTGAGGTGTGTGCACATTTATTACTTTTAAGATATTAGCCATAACAGAAATAACTGGTGTTGTGATGCATTTAGCTATCATCATGTTTACTGGATCTTGTTTTTCCTGAATTTCAATTAGCTTTTAATTGAATTTTTAAATACAGGTCCTATTCAAGAACCTTAGTGTGGATATGAAAGACATAACACCAACATCTCTTCTTAAAGATCGCAAGAGAGATATTGAAGGGAATCCTGATTTTTCAAACAAGGATGTTGGGGCATCCCAAACGCAGATGGTGACTGAAGTTAAATCCAGCTTAATGTCTTCTTTAAATCAAGTTGAGCTTCCACTGGAGGTTGCAACGTCATCAAATTCTGGAAATCATACTCACCTGTTATCCCAGGTTTTTTTTTTATTGAAACTTCTATTCTAGCTGAGCTGACTTCCTTTCCATTTACACTCGGTGTTTTGGTTTTAGTATGCTTCCCCTCTTCATCTTTCTACGGGAACATTAATGGAGGATGAAAAACTTGCTGCCCTGGGGTTGTCTGATCAGCTTCCTTCTGCCCAGGGACTTCTGCAAGCTGCACCATCCCCATCGCCCTTTTCAGCCAATCAGGTGAAATTGCATTCTACAAATTAGGTTCAAGCCTTGAACATTGGAAAACTCCATTTGTTTAGTATAAAACAAAACAGTGGAAAAACTCCATTTTGCTTATTAGCTGTTGAGATATATGATTAAATTTACTTTTACCCATTGGCTTTAAGCTTTTGGGTCATTGGTGAATTAACATATTTAATATGGTACCAGGGTTCTGAGTTTGAATCCCTGTGATGCCATTTTCTCACGATTTAAATTCCACATATTTGGGTCTTGTGCAAATATCCAAGCCCACATGTGGGGGAGTGTTGAGATATATGATTAATTTTACCTTTACTTGGTTTAAGCTTTTCGGTCATGGTGGTGATTTATTATACTTAATATTTGCTATTTCTGGTTATTGCAGCTTCCTGCTGGTATACCTAATATTGGAAGTCTTGTTGTGATCAACCAGAAGCTTAACAGTTTAGGCTTGCACGTCCATTTTCAGAGGTTTGGAGCTTATTCTATTGAAACCTCTTCTTAGTTAAAATAAATATATGTGCTATGGTAAAGCTTTTGTGGCTTAAAATAAGTACTTGTGCAGTTGTTCTTCAGTAAAGCTTCTGTGGCTTAAATAAATACATGTGCTTATGACTCTTTATATTCTTATGCTACAGAAATGTTCCACTTGCAATGGATAGAGCTGTCAAAGATATTGTTTCTGGTATTGTACAACGTAGTGTCTCTATAGCTACTCAAACGACAAAGGAGCTTGTTTTGAAGGTCTTTTCTCTAAGTTCAGCCAATTTTTATGCTCTTTCTATCTCCCCATTTTCTGAATGCAAGTGCCCCTGAGCTTCACCTGATTTTTTAGTGAATGCAAATCCTTGATAATGTCTGGAACTATTCCATATGCCTGGCTGCTTTACATCGTTTATTTTTAGCTACTTTGACTGCCTGGGTTATTAAGTCAATTTTCATCATAGTACCATCACCCGTCTTCTAATTGAAGGGCTCATTTGTGCAGTATAGTTTTAATGTGGAAATCAGAGTTCATATTCCTCTTTTCTTTCATTATCTCAATGATAGGGTTTTTAAGCCTTCCTTTTAAAAAAAGACTACATATTCTACTCACCATTCTCACTATCAATAGAACAAAGCATGGGTGCTTGCATTTGGCATTAGCATCCGTTTAAATGAATTATTGAATCTTTTTTAATGTGATGTTGTACATCTAAATTTCATCTATACATGTTTTTGGTAGAAATTATTGTCCATTCTGTTCGGCCTTTATTCTTTTTCCTAGCATTTTAGTACTTAAGTTCTGAAAAACCAATGATGAGCATGATAGCTCTTGATTATCTTTTCTTGCATTATAATTGAAAAGTGTATTGGTTAGTTTAAAACATGTATATGATAGGAAGTGCTATTGTTGTGCCCTTGGAATATTAGAATAATCAAACTAGTGTGTTATTCATGCCTCCACTTGGAGTGTAAATTGTAACTCTTTTTGTAATTATACTCCCTCTACTATTGCTTCCAATTGGAAGGTTTTCTTGTAATTGTTTATCCTCTTTTTGGGGCTTTTTCATTCATCAATGAAAAACCGTTGTTTACTATCCAAAAAAAAAAAGAATAATCAAACTATTATTGTTATCTGTAATGATTGAAGGATATTTTTTTATTTCTTTTTTCTTCATCATCAATTTCTATCTTTTTTTGTTCCTCATGAATTCAATTGACTGCAATTGTAGGACTATGCCATGGAATCAGATGAGACACGGATATTTAATGCAGCCCATTTGATGGTTGCTAGTTTGGCAGGATGTCTAGCTCATGTGACTTGCAAGGTTTTCCTCCTGTTGTAAACTTATGATATTTATTTTGTTATGTAGAGTTTATATTAAGAACCTATTGTTAATTTTATCTTGTATTTTAATCAATTTAGTTCAATTTATTTCTCCTAGGAACCCTTGCGGGGCTCGATATCAAGTCAACTGAGGAGTTCGCTTCAGGGACTGGGCACTGCCAGTGAACTTCTTGACCAAGCGGTTCAGCTGGTTACTAATGATAACCTTGATCTTGGTTGTGCCATCATTGAACAGGCTGCCACAGACAAGGTCTCTTTGAGTGTTCGATTAGTTTGTGAAATTATTACTTTATTCTTCATCTGCTGTCTGTATCAGTTGTGCATATATCTTTGTATATAACGTTTTTTTCTGTGTAGTAAAAAATTATCCTTGAAAAATCTGCTGGAAGTCTTTATTTTCACAGTTGTAACTTGTATTTTAATAAATGCTGCAATTCAGTGTTTCCTGTTGGAAAAAATAATGTCACACTTCATTGAGTTTTATACACACGCATATTTCTTGTATGTTTATCATATTTTTAGTTTTTGAAGAACTTCATAAATTCACCATCACCCCTTTTCACATCCAATCAGTTCCTACTCTTCACTGTTTTGAAAGAGAGGGAGGGAGGGGATCATTTGAATTTTTAGATTATCTCTTATTGATTCATTCCCGGTATTATTTTATAAAAAAGTGCGTTTATCACCTTTTTAAGATTTTGGCGCTTCCTTCAGGCAATACAAACCATTGACGGTGAAATAGCTCAACAACTCTCAATAAGAAGGAAGCATAGAGAGGGTGTCAGTCCCACTTTTTTTGACACTGGCATGTATACACAAGGTCCTCTTGGCGTTGTGCCAGAGGCTCTTCGTCCCAAACCAGGTCACCTGTCTGTTTCACAGCAGCGAGTGTATGAGGTAAGCCATCTTACTTAGAAACTTTCCTATGGAGTAAAATGGATCTAACTGTTCTTTATTGTACCTTGTCTCAGGATTTTGTTAGGCTTCCCTTGCAAAATCAAACAAGCCAAGCTTCACATTCTACTGGTTCTTCAATTGCAACTGGTGGTACTGGTTTGGGCAGTCAATTTGGTTTGTCAACAGGACAACTCAACCCTGGATATTCATCTGGATCGGTTAATACTGGACTTGATGGTGTCTCTCGGGCTCTGGATGAAACGATTGAATCTACCTCTGTGCCTCAATTAAGGTCTTGTAGATGAGTTTATCTCTTACGGTATTCAAATTATCAAAACTTTAACCAGTTGCTCTGATACCCTTTTGGTGCAATATTTCAGTGCTACTTCAGGGCATGTTGTTGCAGTTGACGGTGTTAGTATACGTGGTCCGGAAAATGATTTGGCTGCTGCTTCTACCCCTGAGCTGCATGCAGTGGATAACATTGACAGTGGAAAGGTTGGAGACACTTTTGCTAACTTGAGTATTTATAGAACAGAGGTAGAATTTTTTAGTTTATGACATTTGTTCATCTTTTTAAGGAACTTGGATCCTTGTCCCAATCACTGCCTTCACCTACCTCTACCGATCGTCTTGCAACAACTATATCTGAACCTTCACTTACGACCAGAGATGCGTTGGATAAATTTCAAGTTATTTCACTCAAGGTTGCAAAACTACGTTAACTGTTGTTACTTAATTGTTTTCTTTCCAGCTTCATTTCTTGTTGAGTGAAATTATTATTTAATTTTTTATGGAGGAGAATTTATTTTGAATAATGCTCGTCTTTTAGGTGACTATATTTGCATTTAAATATGGGAGAATTTGTCTTCAGTATTTTCTACGTGCTCTATCATTGCATTTTATTTGTGATTTTAATGCCCCCCCTTCCCCACAGTAAAAAAAACCTCCAAGAGAGAGGTGCTCTTTGGGGGTCTGTGTAAAAGGGTAATTAATAGATGGAAAAAGGTTTGATATTGATGGTTCACACCTTTATTTTTGCATATTGTTGACTGTTGTATTTAGCATGAAACATTACCAAGTAAAGAGCCTGTATGCAACAAAAAGTAGAAACTAGTAGTGGCCATTGATTTGGGAATCAAACACCCAATTAAAGAACCTGTACCTTTTATATCATTGTTCTTTTATTTGCTTGCCAGCAGTTTGGAATATGTTCTTAGCTGATCAAATTTACTTGATTTTGGTTTTAGTTGGAGGCTTTGGTTAGTAATGAGGCTCGAGAATCTGATATTCAGGTATTTGGTCCTGTCACCTTTTTCACTGCAATATATGGGGGCATTGTAGATCTTCTTCTGTGAATTCAACTAGTGACTCTTTGGGTAGGTTATTTTTAATCTAAATCTGTCAAGGAATGATTTTTTATAGGGTGTCATTGCTGAAGTTCCTGAGATCATACTAAGATGCATAAGTCGAGATGAAGCTGCACTTGCTGTTGCTCAAAAGGTTGCATAAGTTTTGTTACAAACCGAAAGACTATGCTTCATATCTTCCTAATTGCTTCGAAGGTCTCTATGTTTGTTTCTTTCTCATTCTGGATTTATGTTTATGATTCAGGTGTTTAAAGTTTTATATGACAACGCATCAAACACTATTCATGTTGGTGCTCATCTTGCAATTCTGATTGCCATTCGTGATGTTTGCAAGCTTGTTGTAAAGGAACTCACCAGCTGGGTATGCTCTAGTTTAAAGTTCCTTCCTTGTCTTAAATGTAGGGAATCATTGTATGCTTTACTTATGTTACTTTTCTCTGATTTTTTTATTCTACATATTGTATTTTCTCAACTTACATGACATTTGCTGTTGCAGTTTTTACATTTTTCTGGGGGTACTAACATAGTTTTTAATCACACATGTCGCCGAAGCAAGTTAATACTGGGTTGTCAGTAAAAGCCGCCCTGTATTTTTAATTTTTTTTCTGAATGCACATAAGAAGTTCTTGGATGCTTATTTCTTTAAACAATCTCCCAACGAAAATCCTCATTTCTTCAAATTTTCACTATCTCAAACTTCATGATATTACTTTTCATATATTGGATATTGGATATTGGATTTTTCATTTTTCATATGGTGCACCTCACAATAAAAAGTGTAATTTTGCCCCTTGCGCTTTAAAATAACAGATAACTAGGTGCTACTTTTTGTCTCATTTTAAAGTCTCTGCATTTAATATATCGTTGTATCCCAATTTTTTTTATAGGTGATTTACTCTGAAGAAGAACGCAAGTACAACAAGGACATCACTCTTGGCCTTATCCGCAGTGAATTATTAAATCTTGCAGAGTACAATGTTCATATGGCGAAACTAATTGATGGGGGCCGGAATAGTAAGTGGATTGATGCTGTGATTTAATGCTTACTCTGTTAATATTAACTGACACCTTGTGTAAATTTTCAGAGGCTGCAACGGAGTTTTCCATATCCCTTCTCCAGACTTTGGTCGTGGAGGAATCAAGTGTCATTTCAGAGCTTCACAATCTTGTTGATGCATTGGCTAAAGTTTGTGTTTGTTCAGTTTTACTGGAGGATAGTCTTATGCTAATTTTTATTTGTAGTATTTTAATCATTTGATTTGCAGGTTGCTGCAAAACCTGGATCTCAGGAGTCTTTGCAACAGCTAGTTGAAATCATCAAGAATCCTGCTGCAAACACAGCTGCTTTACCTGGGACTAATGTTGGGAAGGAGGATAAGACCAGACTATCCAGAGAGAAAAAGGTTAGGATGATGCAAATTACTACTGTATCTGACAGTTTTTCTCTCTGTTTTTTTGTTTCATTCCTTTCTGCTGAAACAGGCTCCTGGACATTCCTTAGCAAGCAGAGATGATTCTTCTAATCTCGAGCATGAACCAGATACAGCTGGTTTTCGTGAGCAGGTAACCGGAACTTTTAAAATGCTAGATAATGTTCCATTTCAGAACCCTTAAGACAGGCTGCTTACATCATCTTTATTCTCTGTGAACTTTCATTTTTCTGACATTAATTTTTATGGATTGTTATTATTATTTTATTTATTTATTAGGCTTCCCACATGGAGGCTTGAACCTAGGACCTTGAGTTTAATCCCACTCAAAGCCATTAGTAACCAACTGGGCCATCCCTTGGGGTACCATCATCATCGTTATTAAATAAAGCGTGAAATTATGGATTTTGGAAGAAGATTTCTTGTTAGAAGTTTATTTTATAATCTAGGAATCTGTTAAGGACATATTCTATTTTGGGCAGCTGTCTATGTGAGATATGCACACACACTCAAATGTTAATAGTAACCAACTGGGCCATCTCTTGGGGTAGCAATTTGCTGGTTGTTCATTTTAAATGGTTAGGATAATTTGTGGTACATTGGTACTTTCATTTCCCCCCTAATTTAGCTATTATTTGTTTATTTTATTTTTGGTCTCTCTCACACACACATAGCCACCTTAAGCCAATTCCAAGTAAGCTCTCTCTCTCCAACAACTTTGTCTGCCTCTCCCTGCTAATCTCTCTCGTCATTTTACCCTCCCTGTCTCTCTATAGTCTATCCAATCCTCTCCCACCATATCTCTTTCTGCATCTCGCTCTCCATGTAAGTATTTGGCAAAAAATATTTGACAAGGTAAAGTGCTAGTGAGAGTGGGTTGCATTATCTTAACTTATCAGCTTGGTGCATTTTATGCAGTAGTGTGGTTATTAGAAATATCTCATTTGTATCTCCGTTCTACATTGGATATTTCATCTCAAGGTACCAGGAAGTTCATTTCATGCCGGGGTCTCCCCAAACGATGTTATTTAAATATTATGCAGGGATTAATAAAAATGAGGTAGTGAAAGTGTTGTTTTACTGCTTGAAAACTTGTGAATGGAAATAATTTGGGAATTCAAAGACAAATTTGAAGTGTTCAAAATTTTGGAATGAAATAGATTTTTCACCTGTTACTTGATTACAAATTAGAAAGTGTTCACTTGTTTAGCAATGTTCTATTCCCTCATCTCTTATGTGGTTCGTTTAATTTCTTTTCTTCACAGCGGGTTATCTTTTAGCCTTTTCCACTAGTTCCTTAAAAATATTATGCTGGGATTTATAAAAATGTAGTGAAAGTGTTGTTTTTGCTGCTTGATAACTTGAGAATGGAAAGAATTGGAAATTCAAAGACAAATTTGAAAGTGTTCAAAATTTTGGAATGAAATAGATTTTTGGGGCAATTACTTAAATAACATATTTTTACATACTAATTAGTGAAATGTTAGAACTTTTCAAAAATTACTCAAATAGCATAACTATAGTTCAATAATTTATTGAACTAAAAAATTAAAAAATTTAACAAATTCATTGAAAATAATAATAAAAAATGATCAAATACTTCAATAAATTATTAAACTTAAACTTAATAAACCAAAAAGCAAACAAATTCATTAAAAATACCTATGAAAAATAGTTCAATAATTTATTGAATTATAGTTCAATAATTTATTGAAGTATAATTATGCTATATTTGAGTAATTTTTAAAAACTAATTAGTATGCAGATTTATGTTATTTGAGACAAATGCTTTAGATTTTTCACTTGTTACTTGATTACAAATAAGAAAGTGTTCACTTTTTTTAGCAATGTCCCATTCTCTCATATGGTTCGTTTAATTTCTTTTCTTCACAACGGGTTATCTTTTAGTCTTTTCCACTAGTTTCTTCCTTAAAAAAATATTCATTTCCTGTTAAAAAGTGTGACCTATAGTGGTCAAACGTGATGTTATATTGATTTTTTTTTTGGATAGGAAACAAACTTTTCATTGATGAGTGAAAAGAAACAAAAAGGTTGGGGAGGCTACAAAAACGCGCTCCAATTGCCTAAGATTCAATAAGAGTTATAGTTACAAAAAGAAATAGAATGGGAATACCAATTATGTTATATTGATATTATAATTTTTTAATTCATGTTTTAGAGAGTTGGAGGATAAAATTATGGAGAGAGGGATCTCATGAAAATGACCTTCCATTCTAAAGTGACAAATGAGCTACATTCCTCAATTTGGTTTTATTCATTGTTTTAAATGGGATAATACAATGAGATTTTGATCTCAAATTCTGACTTGTGAAATTTCATTGAATTTGTTGTAGGTATCTATGCTGTTCGCTGAGTGGTATCGGATATGTGAACTTCCTGGTGCTAATGAAGTAGCATCTAACCATTTTATATTACAATTACATCAGAATGGACTTTTGAAAGGGGATGACTTGACCGATCGCTTTTTCCGTCTGCTCACAGTATACTTCTGTTATTTTTATTTTGTTTTTTTCCTGGGCTGAATTTTTTTTAATTTTTTTTTTCGTTTTGCAACTTACTATGGTTCTCAATGTAGGAACTTTCTGTGGCACATTGCTTATCATCTGAAGTGATGAACTCCAGTGCATTACAATCACCACAGCAACAGCAAGTACAGAATCTTTCTTTCCTTGCAATTGACATTTATGCCAAACTCGTATTTTCCATCATGAAGGTGAGTGCATATGCTTTTCTTAAATATATTTCCCATCTGCCAGTTATAATTTATATTTTTCATCCTCAATGAAAGTTGTCTTACAAGACATCTCATGCCTTCTCCCATGATACTAATTTGCATATGCTTCATTATTCTTTTTCAGGGATCTGGTAAAGCTCTTCTTATGTTATCCAAGGTAATGAGCTATGGATGAGTTTTATACCTTAATGACGTTTGCTTACTTCTTTGTTCCTTTTTTTAACTTTTATATGGCATTCCCCAGATTCTGACAGTGACTGTAAGATGCATTCAGAAAGATGCAGAAGAGAAGAAAGGGGCGTTTAATCCAAGACCATATTTTAGATTGTTTGTTAACTGGCTCCCTGACCTTGGGTCTCTGGAACCAGTCATTGATGGTGCCAACTTTCAGGTTTGGTCATTGATGGTGCTTTATCTTTTTCTTGATGGATAATCTAAATTTTTGAATTTTCACATTGCAGATATTAACTGCTTTCGCTAATGCATTCCATGCGTTGCAACCCCTCAAAATTCCTTCATTCAGGTTAGTCAGTACTTGCATTATCCCAGTTGACGTCTGGTTGGGGCAAATAACCATAGGTCAGGACATCAGATTTTGAATTAGGTCGTTGGTGATACCATCATAAACCGTTTTCTTTCAATTGCCTATGAATTGTTGATATTGCTATTTTCTACATGGTTAGCATATGAAAAGAATTTGATGATGCTGAGTAACTCATGCGATTATGAAAGTTTTTTCACAAATCTGTGGTATATCAAATATGTATGGAGCACGTACAATTTGATGATGTTTAGTATCACCTGTGATTATGAATTTCTCCTGAATGTTGTTTTTGTATATTTCAATTAATGCTGGTCAATGCTTTCACCAGCTATGCTTGGCTTGAGTTGGTGAGCCATAGAAGTTTCATGCCAAAGATGCTTACTGGAAATAGTCAGAAGGGTTGGCCGTATATACAGCGTTTGCTTGTAGACATGTTCCAATTCATGGAACCATTTTTGCGGAATGCTGAGCTTGGCCCTCCGGTTTGTTTCTGATACTTTTGGCGTTTTAATGGCATGCAGATTGTACTTGCTCTGCAGTATTTGATTTTCTTCATTTATTTGTGCAGGTTCATTTTCTTTATAAAGGCACGCTTAGGGTGTTGCTAGTGTTACTTCATGATTTCCCTGAGTTCCTATGCGACTATCATTTTACTTTCTGTGATGTGATTCCTCCTAGCTGCATTCAGATGCGAAACATCATTCTTAGTGCATTTCCTCGTAATATGAGACTTCCAGATCCATCTACTCCTAACTTAAAGGTCTGCTATTTTCAAGTTATATTCTTGTGAACATTTTTTGTGCCATGAAAATTAAATTATGGGGTTCCAACCAGGGCATAAGCCCAATGGTTAAGGCGTGTAGTTCCACACTCAAGAGTGTGGTTCAATCCCCACCTCGACACTTTGTATCAAAAAATAAATAAATTATGGGGGTTGTGAACGTATGCCATTGTATGCAGATTGACTTGCTTGCGGAAATCAACCAATCCCCACGCATTCTCTCTGAGGTGGATGGAGCTCTTAAATTGAAGCAGATGAAGGCTGATGTGGATGAATATCTCAAGGTATTTTGTTTTTGGACTTTACTATTTATATTTGTGTAGTAGATTGATTGATGCATGTAGTTTGGTACATAAACGTCAGTTCAATAGTCAATTCTAACCAACCAGGGGCTGACCTAGTGGTCAAGGAGCTTTTCTGAAAGCCTTGAAGGTCATGAGTTCATACCATGTGTGGCCATCTACCTAAAGTATTATCGTTTGAGTTTTCCGATGCCAAGTGCTTGCAAGTTGGCCCGGACACTTGTGGATTAAAAAAATAGTTGATTATTTCTTTTGTATTTAAATTTTTACAATTATTTGTAAATATGATTAATCTTCTCCTCTATCCTTCTCATATTTTTCTGTTCTGCTGTCAAATGGCCATCTTAGAGTTTTTGTGATGTACTATGTTTTCATCATCAATAGGGAGATCACCTTTCTTAAAGTCTGCTTTTTTACCCTCTGCAGACGAGGCAACAGGGATCTTCTTTTCTGGCTGATCTGAAGCAGAAATTGTTACTTCCTCCCAGTGAAGCTGCTTCAGCTGGAACACGTTACAATGTACCCTTGATCAACTCCCTTGTGCTTTATGTTGGCATGCAGGTGTTGAATCTCTACCTCTATGAGCTATACTTGCAGTCATCTTTATTAATTGCTCATAGTTTTAAAAAAAAAAAACCTAAAATAGAAAAAGGAAATGCTTGAATAGTTCACCTAGATTTTTTCCTTTGCCCAATTACTAGAATAACATATTTTTGCATATTAATTACTCATCAGAACTTTTTAAAAATTACTTGAATAATTATAGTTCAATTATTTTTTGAACTAGAGTTCAATAATTAATTGAACAAAAAAGGTAAAAAAACCAACAAATTCCTTGAAAATAATAATGAAAATAATCAAATAGTTCTATATATTATTGAACTTGAATTTAAAAAAGCGAAAATCAAACATATTCATTGAAAATACCCATGAAAAATAAAAAACTATTGAAGTATAATTACGCTATTTGAGTAATTTTTAAAAAGTTACGACATTTTAGTAATTAGTATGCAAATTTATGCTATTTGAAACAAATTTTATGTTTTCTTTAACACCCATTGGGAGTATTATTACTCAGAATCAGATAGTTCATTGTATCTAGCCTTCTTGTACTAAAATTTTGTACAATTCATAATTAAAAGCGTGAAGTGACTTGATATATATATATATATATATATATATATTTTAATATTCAAAATTTCTTATCTTTGGCTTTGTCTTAATATGCTATGCTCCAATCATACATCCTGCAGAATGTAAGCACATGTAACAATATCTCGCAGTCTCTTCTCTTTTGTTGTGGTAATAATAGTCTGTCTGCATGTTGGCATTTCAAAGAACTTGAGTTTACATGCTTATTTTTATTGTTGTCCAGGCCATACAGCAACTACAGGCAAGAAGTCCTCATGCGCAGTCAACGGCTAATACTGTTACTTTGGCAGTATTCTTGGTGGGAGCTGCTTTGGATATTTTCCAGACTCTCATAGTGGATTTGGATACTGAAGGACGGTACCTCTTTCTCAATGCGGTTGCAAACCAACTTCGTTATCCAAATACCCATACACATTACTTCTCCTTTGTTCTCTTGTACTTGTTTGCTGAATCAACTCAGGTTAGTAATTTTGTCAGCAGTTTTTTCCTTTTTTATTTTTTAGCATATTACACTTGACGTTGTATGGATTGTATTTGCTTTCAAATATGACTGGCACCAGTTGTTTTCACTTTCCTGCCAAAAAATGGAAAAAACTTACTGGCACTTGTAGACGATGAAGGTTTTGTATCAGTTGGGAGCTATACCATCATATTTGAACTTGTTCAGTGCGACATTATCTAATCATTTTTTTCTTGAATGTAAATTTTGTTATCTACGGATACTTAGACTTGGAAATAAACATCAATAATGCTAGGTACTTGGAAATAAATATCAGTAATGCTAGGTACTTTTAGTCTCTTTCGGTGTTCTATACTGAAACGTGTAAGAGCTGCTACCCTAAAATTTTGGATGTCAAGTTTGTGTACTTATTGATATTTGACATTTGGTATCAAATATAGATACAGAAGCATTTGGAATTTTGTGACAAAATGTAGAAAAGATTTGATCGAGCTTATGAGTTTCGATCTTGGCAATGGAAGGAGTATGAACTTTTTGCATCACAAGTGGGTTGGTGATCTCCCCTCTTAAGAGAACCTTTCCGAGACTTTTTGCTTTGGCTACTAACAAAAATGCCTGTCGAAGATTACTGGATAGAAAATCATGATGTTTGGAACCCGGTTTTGAAAAGACCACTATACGATAGAGAGATCGATGATTTTATTTCCCTCCTCCATATGTTAGATCAAAAACGTGTTATTGATTCTCTGATTTGGAACTTGGACAGTAACGGCTTCTCTACGGCTTCCTTGAGACTCGCTATTTGACTAGAAATAATTGTCTCCTTGATGAAGACTTCTCTAAATGTATTTGGAAATCTGGCTGCCCCAAGAAGATTAATTTTTTTATATGGAACTTGTCTGTTACTGGTTTAAACACAGCTGGGACTATTTAGTGGCGTAATCCGAACTGTTCCATATCTCCTAATATTTGTTGTCTCTGTCTTCATTCTTCAGAAACTCAGAAACATCTTTTCTTCTAGTGTGACTATGCTAGTCAACTCTGGAAAAGGGCTTTTGATACCTTCAATGTTGCTTGGTGTTTTCATGAGTGTCCTAAAGAAAATCTGCTTTCCCTTCTTATTGGTCACCCCCCCTTCAAAGACGGATTTGGGAATCGGTGATGAAAATCATTACGTGGGAAATTAGGTTGGAAAGAAATCATAGAACTTTTGAGGATAAGATCACCGTGGCTAACAATTTATCGGAAACTATCTGTTTTAAAGTGTCTTTACTCGCTTCTCTCTCTAAAGTTTTTTTGTAATTATGATGTTTTTTTATTAATGCCGTCTGGAAGAACTTTTTTGTAATCCAGCGGTTTGGGTTGATTTCTCATCACCTTTTTTGTATATTCTTTTTACTATCAATGATATCCCTGTTTCCTATGAAAAAAATATATAGATACAGAAGCTTGATATTTCTATGATGTCGGTATTTTCTTCTGTTGATTTAGAAAATCTAGTTTGGTCCAATAAGTATGTTTCTGTACTCTGTATTTAGATAATTATAGAAGTTTGTTACCAATCGGTGTAATTGTTTGCTTTCTGGATCTGCATAGTTGATTGTGTTTTTGTAGCTTGGGACATTTCATTTTGTTGCTTACATCTGACATTCTGCTAAAATAATAGCAGTTGGAACATGGGCAGGAAATTATCCAGGAGCAGATAACAAGAGTGTTGTTGGAACGCCTCATTGTTAATCGACCTCATCCATGGGGTCTGCTGATTACGTTCATCGAACTTATCAAGGTAAAATTTCATCAGATTGACTTACAATCTACCTGCTTACCTCTAAATGTTGATTTTTGACAGTGATGAAAATTTCTTTATATTTTCAGAATCCAAGATATAACTTTTGGAACCGAGCCTTCATAAGATGTGCGCCAGACATTGAGAGATTATTTGAATCGGTCTCTAGATCCTGCGGTGGCCCCAAATCTGCAGATGAGAGTATTGTTCAAAACTGGGCTGACGCTGCTCACTAACTCATTCAGTAGAATATGTGCCAATGTCCTGTACAGAGCATTATTTTTTACAGCCAATGTATTTATTTCATTCTTACTTCTGTTGTTAATTTAGATGTCATTTTACTGTAAAATAATATTATATCCGAGATTTAATTTAAATTATAGTTCCTGATAAACTTTGGATCTCATACGCTATTCGTTTTCAAGAGGAAATCTGGTTTCATATTAAAGTTTTAGTTATATAGTTCTCTATTCCGAGAGGAATTATGAGTTTTTTTTAACAGGAAGCGAGATTGTTGAGAGTTCCTTTTTTTTTTCCCAACGGGAAACGAGATTGTAATATACTTTACGTAGTAGCACTTCTAGACTAATAATCGCACTGTTACACCCATAAGGGAAAAAAGCTGGGTATCTTTTATCCTAACTACGAGGGAAGCTTTATACACGTTTCCTGGATAGAACTTGTAAATTGTTCCAAGAAGCCTACTAAGGAAATTAATTCATTTTTGGGATTGAATGAATTATCGTAGAGTTCTTTGGTGGTGACTATAACGGACTAAATTTGCAGCATAGCATCCTGTTTTTGGTTTGGTATGGTAGGTAATTTTTTGATGTCAAAAGGCTGGACTATAAAATTAAAAAGTTGTAATTTTACAATTAAAGGATCACATAATTGACATTTTTTAAAAATAATTTCAAGATGGACTTGGAAATTTTTCTACAAATTCCAATAGAAATATGCCTTTTTATAACTCGCTTTGCCAATCTGCTCGAGCACCATGCAATTATTCAGCAAACTCGTGCAAACCAAATGTGAAACCAAAAATAACAAAAAATTTAATTTAGAATTTGTTATTACACCTTGATTCTTGAATCGTAGAGTTAATTTCCAGTTAATACATAAACAACAAATTCAATGTTATCTGGATTTACTTCATAAGGGCACTAAAATTTAACAATCATAAGAATGGATCACTTTTCTATTTTTGCCTTCACAGCCATTGGGCTAGATTCCAAAGTCTTTTTATTTGTGATTTTCCCCATCATAAACCATTGCAACACAACAAATGAGAGTAATAAACCAGTAGACTCAAGCTCAACAAATGTGAAGTAACTTGAAATGTATATGATCCTTTTATTGATAGAAGCAGAAAAAAGACATCTATTCTAAACATTAATAAAAACAAAATTCAGACTAATTTTAATAACAAAAACATATTTTTTATCAAAATTCAGAAATTAACACACGTTGTCTTGATACGACAGATAACCTTTCTAAGCTTCCCTTCGCACGAAGTACAACTTACCCATAACATGGAGAATGGAAACAAAAACTATGAAACCAATGCTCATAATCAGAACGACATTTGGGGATATCTTGAGTCCTGGAGCATCATCTGTATAAAACTGAAGCATTGATCCAGCAGCCCCTCCAGATGTACCAGCACTTGCAGGTCGCCTTCTGCGCATGCTTGCAGCAGCTGCTGCACTTCCTCTCTGAGGATTTCCACCTCCTAGAGCCATTCTGTAACACCCAACTAAAAAAATTCAGATCTATCGAACTAATGATTCATTGATGAAAAAGAAAAAGAAAAGATAATACAAAAAGCCATAGAATGATCAGTCTTCTATGGATCTCATTTCCCAAATAATAAAATTTCATCAACAATTCCAGCTGTGCTACAAGATAATACAAAAAACGATAGAATGACATATTAAAAAAAGTATGCATCTTTGCAGTTAGAAGTTCATAACGAAGAGAAGCTAGAATATCTAGATCTCAACCAGTATGAATAAATATCCTCATTGTCTTCCAAAATGCTAGTGATACTATCGTTTTGTTTCTCCGGTTCCTTACAACCAATTGTAGAAATAAAAAAAACACATTTATATTTATCTGTATGAGCAAATGGCTGTAATGGTTCAGATTAAAAGATTTGCATAACCCATTATCTATGAATCTATCACATTCTAAATGCACAAATATTTGGGGTTTTCTTTTTCAAACACATAAGGTACGAGATCGATATCGCATCATGACAATTCAAGACTTCTAAAACGGAACAATTTTGTGCTGAATACACAAATCTCTGCTTTTGGTAAACAATATTCAGCATATAGTCATAAAATTAAAACGATAAAACCAAAGAAACGAAACAAAACAATAGATCAAACCTAATAAGTTCAATTTGAGATTAAAAATAACAAATTTAAAAATTATAACAAATCCAAGATGGATCTGCAAAACCTAAAAGGCAGAATTCTGAAAACCGAAGAAGAAATCAAAATCCGAACTCCATAAATTAAAACAAAATTAACCTATCAATTACAATACTCTAAACCTAAAAAGATCAATCTAGCAACAACATTGGACTCATATAATTTTTAAAAATAAAAAATATTGCAAAGAAAAGAAGGCAGATCTCAGAATTGGAGAGATCTGAAGGAAGGAGAAGAACTCGCCTGAAGCAAATCGAAGATTTCGGATCGAGAGATTGGAAAGATGAAAAAAACAATTTTTTTCCGAAACAAAATAAGTGTGAGATAAATACTGGTGTATAAATATGGCCGAGTCAACCAATAGATATTTGCCACGTAGGATTTCAACTATTTTGGTAGACTTTTCTAGTCAATTGTGAACAATTGGAATTATTTTATTTTGTTATTATTATTTTTTTTTTCCGTATGGAAAAAACTCTTCTTCTTTTTTTTAGCATATGAAAAAAAATATATCAATCAACATAAATAAATTTAAATAAACTATTTTTCGGTATTATCAATTTAAATATTAAATTTTAGTAATTTTAACCTTGTACTATAATTATAAATTTGACCTTCAGCTAGCATAATTGTAATTAATTGTACTAGATTTTATTAGCTATCTAAAATTTAAAGAAAATTAGAGCACAAAACTAAAAATACAATAAGATAACTTGAAATAAAAGATACCATTTTTTATTTTCTTTGAAAATAAATAAAAGATACCATATTACACATGAAATGATCTAGAATAACATATTTTATATGTACATTTTATTATGATATCATTAAATTATGAAATTAACTCAAATAGCGACTTTCACAATTATATGATATTTAACATTAAATTAAAAGCTTGTGGCATATCATTTTCATCCATTCAGAATTCAAAATCTTTCTCAAAGTCATCCCAATTTGAAAGGGAAGAGTCTATCTAGGGTTTCTTTGAACAAATATTAAACAATGGAAGTTTTCAGAATGGAGGTATAAATCTAAAGATAAGATCCTTTTTTTTTTCTTTCTTATTTTTAATAGTGGCGATCAATTTTTTTTATTATAATAATAAAATGATGAATCATGGATGATTATATAATATTAGTCAAAAAGCAATTTTGACAAAAAAAAAACTAATTTGGGCCTTTGAGCTTTATTGATAATGAATTTGGGCCATTATTTTCTTCACATCCAAATTCAACAATCTTCCGTCTGAAGATGAATCAAACATCTTCAACTTTCACTGCATTAACAGCTCATAATTTAATCCCTTCCAAGTTTTTTCCCCCGTCAGAAGTGCCATCTCACAAAATATGATATTTTTACTACACTTTTCTGCATTTCTCTAGTTATCTGCAGTTCTGCATTTTTCTGCGTTTCTACATTTTTATGCGTTATGAAATTACGTATAGTATATGTATTGATACATTTTTATCAATATGTACTTTTATATATAGTACACTACATTATATATTGATAAAATGTACAATATTAATTATATATTGTTCATAATATATATACTACTATAATTATGGGTGTGCACGGTTCGGTTTGATCGATTTTTCCATAATTATTGTATCAAACCGAACACGTCGGTTTTGTTAAAAATGGAACTGAACTCCAATGAAACATATCAAACCGTTTTTTGAACCAAACCATTAGTTTGATTTTAATTGGTTAGATTTGTCGATTTTTGTGCAACAAAATTTAAACATAAATATTGAGAGTTTTACTGCAAATGAAGAAGTGTACAATCCAAATCCGTATCTTGTTGCATGGCAACCTCCTCCTGGATTTGTCAAAATTAACACCGATGGAACTATTGGGGGAAGAACCTCTCATGGGTGTGGCAATCCGAGACTCTTCTGGCTCTCTTGTGGCAGTCTCTTCTTCCTTCAACTCACTAAAATTTCCACCACTAGTAGCGGAGCTCCAAGGCATTCAGCTAGCAATTGAGTTAGATTTGAAGAATATAGTGATTGAATCGGACCCCATGGAAGCTAAAAGTCTTATTACCTCTCCGGATGAAAATTTCTCTGATTTGGGAAACCTTGTTGATGTAATTAGATCTAAAATCCTTGCATGTAATCGATTCAAAATTTTGTTTACTCGGAGGGAGGGGAAAAGGCTTGCCGATTTCCTCGCAAATCTTGCTATCGCTGAGGAGAACAGTGTGTTATGGAGAGATTTTTTTCCTCGCTGGCTTCTTGACTGAGCTTTTGCTGAGTTTGTTTGAATGAAAGCCCTTTATATGGGTGTTTTTCGCTTAAAAAAAGGAGAGATATATGAGGAGTTGAAAATGGTGTTGAAACTCATTACTTTTATAGACGGTTTGCCTAAGATTGCACAATGACCAAGTGAAAAGAGGTGAAAAAAAGCTAATATACTTGAGGTTTTAAATATTAATTACATATTCGGTTAGGTTCGGTTCAGTTCATACGGTTTTTCAATGTAAAATCCGGACCTAAACCGATTCCCACGGGTTTTGACTATTGCAAACCAAAAGAACTGTTGGTTTAAATATCTAGACAACAAACCGATTGATTTGGCTAGGTCCAATTCAGATCATCGATTTAAACACCCCAACTGTAATATATTTCATTTTCACTAATTTTTTCATTTTAGCATATATATATATATATTGTTGTGGGGTGAAATTGGATTACACGTGGAATTTTACAACTTGACAAAATTTGTGTACGCACCTCGTCTGACTGCGGTACCAAAGCACCTGGTCTAAAGCACCTGGTCCAAAGCACCTGGTCCGAAGCACCTGGTCTAAAACACCTAGTCCGAAGCACCTGGTCCAAAGCACCTCGTCTGACCGTGGTACCTAGGCATAAAGTCCATGCACCTGATCCAAAGCACCTGGTCTAAAGCAACTGGTCCGAAGCACCTGGTCTAAGGCACCTTGTCTGACCGTGGTACCTAGGCATAAAGTCCATGCACCTGGTCTGACCGCAGTCTTCGACATAGACCTAATACTTAAGATTGAATACAGGTATCCACTTGGGAAACGACACGTGGCGCAACCCACAAGCAACACGTAATTGAGAAGCAACACATGGCCCAATCCCGACGCGACACGTGGCACGATGATGTCATCAACCTAATCTCCTATAAATAGGAGAAGGAATTCATTCATTAGGTAACTAATCTCTACTACTACTCTCTGGCACACTAGCTCTGCTTGCTCTGACTTTAGCATCGGAGGGTGTTAGGCCGGCACCACACAGGTGCACTTTTCCTTTCCTATGCAGATACCTACGTAGCACGCCGTCGAAGCAGCGCACTATCTCCGACTCATCCGATAAATTAAGTTTGTTGCCTACGTGGAAGCTATCCATTTTTACGCAACAACATTTGGCGCCGTCTGTGGGAAGAGTATATAACTAAGTGCTCTACCATCAAGGATGAGTCGTAGAAGTCAGCAACACGGTGATGATATAGATGACGGTGAAAACCGTAACCCCCGTAATACGAGATATCAAACTCGTAGCACTAGAGAACGACAACAACAACAAGCTGATGAAAATCAAGAAGTATTTAGAGTTGTGCCAATGCCAGACGGAAGGGTAGATGCTCTAGAAGAGCAAGTTTGAGGTGTTAATCGAGATCTTGCTAAAGTACTCGAAATTCTTACACAAAAAACTGATCACCAAGCCCCTGCTCACAACCAGGAAGTGCAATCCAAGAAAGAAAAAGAATCTATAGAACGTATAGGTGAATCACGAAATCATGAGAATAGTGGTTCAAAGAGGAAGTCAAAGTTAAACATCCAGGACAGTTCCTCTTCCTCTCATAACTCTTCTCGCAACAAGCAACCTAGTAAAAAACGAAAGTCCGGCCTCGGAGAAATTCTCAATCAAAAGAGAAAAGAACATTCGGATGTTGTGAAGTCTACTGCAGAAAGTGTCCAGCCTTGGGCGCCAGAGTTGAAAAAACTTCAAGATCAACTTGGTCATATGAAGAAAGAGTATAGAGGAAAGACTACTCTTGCACTAGAAGATCTACTTGAGCAAACTGAGCCGCCATTCACCGATGATATAATGGAGGTGGAGCTTCCCACCAAATTCAAAATGCCAACTATGAACACGTATGATGGTTCAAAGGATCCACTCGAGCACGTCGATACGTTTCGGACCTGGATGGAGCTCCAGGGAGTCCGAGATGCTATCAAGTGCAGGGCATTCCCTCTTACATTAGGAGGCCCAGCACGTGGATGGTACAGGCAGCTCAAGCCAAAGTCTATATCTTTATTTAAAGATCTTACTCGGTCTTTTGTAACTCAGTTTCTTGGAGGAAGAGATCATAAGAAACCAGCCACGCACCTTTTGACTCTGCG
Organism: Gynostemma pentaphyllum; assembly: GCA_028015215.1. Taxonomy (NCBI): domain Eukaryota; kingdom Viridiplantae; phylum Streptophyta; class Magnoliopsida; order Cucurbitales; family Cucurbitaceae; genus Gynostemma; species Gynostemma pentaphyllum. The sequence continues at coordinate 48,962,650 of CM051350.1, read as the reverse complement.
TCAAAAGTCAGAGGAGAGCCTCCGTGACTATGTAGTGAGATTTAACAATGAGGCACTGAAGGTGGAAGGTTATAGTGACGACATAGCTCTGACTGCTGTGATGGCCGGCTTGAAAGATGAAAAATTCTTATGGTCACTAGGCAAAAAGACGCCTACTACATATACTGAGCTCCTCACTAGGGCGAAAAAATATATGAGCGCCGAAGAGTTACTTAATGCAAGAAAGACTTCAGATGAAGGAGGTAGTAGTAAACTATCAGACCACAAGAAGAGAGACAGAACAGAAGATTTTTCCTGGAAGATTGATCGTCATGAGGATGACAAAAGAAGGAGATCAGGTGCCCAACCTGATAAGCTGAGTCTTCCTCCTAGTAAGTTTAAAAAATACACTCCGACCACAGTTCCGATCGAACAACTACTCTTGGAGATCAAAGACAAGAACTTGGTAAGGTGGCCGCCTAGGATGATAACGGGGTCAAACAAGAGGAACAAAGACAAGTATTGCCTCTTCCATAAAGACCACGGGCATACCACCTCTGATTGCTTCGATCTCAAGGAAGAAATTGAGACCCTAATTCAAAAAGGATACTTGAAGGAATTTGTGAGAAGTAAAAGAGATGAGGAAGATCAGGACCGTGATCATCAAAATTTTCCAATTGGAGAATTAATAACCATCTTTGGGGGCCCAACTATTGAAAAGGAGCCCAAGCTCTAAAAAGGACCATGCTGGGCCACTAGGGTATTGGTCAAAGCATCAACATATTGATCAAACTCATCTAAAAGGCTCTACAATACCTATGAAGATGTCAAGCAACTTAGATTTTATTTCAGCAATTTATTTATTGCAGTTTTCATTTCCAATAAAGTCTTTTATTGTAAGAAGTTGGAAAATAAAATGAATAAGACCGTACTTTTTCTACTTATTTCATTTATGAGAGTTAAATCATTCAGATAACTCTTAGACTCGAGAAGATTCCAAGACGTAAAACACTACTCGAGTGGGAGCCAACTACGTGAACCTACTACAAAAAGTTCTAAGTCTGCCACGGTGAAAGAGCTAAATAAATAAATTCTAAGTCTACCAGGGAGTGTAGGGCTCGCACGAGCCGCACCTGGTAGAAGAATTTAAAACGACTAAAAAGTTCTAAGCCCGCCACGGTGGAAGAGCTAAGTAAGTAAATAAATTCTAAGTCTACCAGGGAGTGCAAGGCTCGCACGAGCCGCACCTGGTAGAAGAATTTAAAACGACTAAAAAGTTCTAAGTCCACCACGGTGGAAGAGCTAAGTAAATAAAAAATTCTAAATCTACTAGGGAGTGCAGGGCTCGCACGAGCAGCACCTGGTAGAAGAATTTAAAACGACTAAAAAGTTCTAAGTCTGCCACGGTGGAAGAGCTAAGTAAAAAAAAAATTTATAAATCTACCAGGGAGTGCAGGGCTCGCACGAGCCGCACCTGGTAGCAGAATTTAAAACGACTAAAAAGTTCTAAGTCCGCCACGATGGAAGAGCTAAATAAAAAATTCTAAGTCTACTAGGGAGTGCAGGGCTCGTAAACGACTAATAAATTCTAAGTCTACCAGGGAGTGCAGGGCTCGCACGAGCCGCACCTGGTAGAAGAATTTCAAACGACTAAAAAGTTCTAAGTCCGCCACGGTGGAAGAGCTAAATAAAAAATTCTAAGTCTACTAGGGAGTGCAAGGCTCGTAAACGACTAATAAATCCTAAGTCTACCAGGGAGTGCAGGGCTCGCACGAGCCGCACCTGGTAGAAGAATTTCAAACGACTAAAAAGTTCTAAGTCCGCCACGGTGGAAGAGCTAAATAGAAAAATTTCTAAGTCTACTAGAGAGTGCATGGCTTGTAGAAGGATCACGCTCGTGTCAAGGCTCAACAAGAAATCAACTCCTAAAAACCAAATTCAATTTGGTTTAAAAAAAAAAAAAATCAACCAGTTGACCGTCCATACGAGTCAGTCAAAAAATGACTCGCGGGTTAATATGAGGGTCGGCATAAAATCCATGTGTTTTTACTCTTAAAAAAAAGAGGGAGAAAGAGAAGGAAGGAAGGAAAAAAAATAAAATAAAATGAAAAGCTGCTGAAAAAAAAAAAGGAAAAAAGGGAAAGAAAGAAAAATAAATAAAAAAAATTAGTGGGCGCGGGTCAAAACCTGACCCGCGCCCATGCCCGCGGGTCAAAACCTGACCCGCGCCCATTGAATGAAGTGGAGCGCGGGTCATTGCCTGACCCGCGGGTCAGGAATGGACCCGCGGGTCTGGGAACCCTTCCCACATGCTTTTTTGTTATTTTTCCCCCCTTTTTCTTACTACTTCCTCTCTACAATTGTTATTAATTCAATTTTCTTTCAAATTTTGTAATCTTTTCTTCAATAAAAGATAGAAAATTTTAATATATTTGATTTCAAGAAAATTTTTACTCTTAAAATCAAAGGGGGCGAAGTATGTGATGATTAAACGTGACGACTTAGACATACAACCCAACTCCAAAACAACCAGGGACAGAAATTCAACCTACTGAGCTCCAACACTTAGTATTTTCTCAAGTTTTTTTTTAATGACAGAAAATTCAAGCTACCAAGGGAGGAAATTCAAGCTACAAACTCTCAAAATTTTGACGAGTGCAATGGTGGAAAATTCAAGCTACAGACCTCAACACTTTGAATATTTTCAAGAAATTGACTAAGGTAAAATTCCGCTTTGAAAGAATACTCCCAAGTAGCATTGAACTCACATCTCAACTCAACTCGAGAGTAGGGGGCCTCTGTTGTGGGGTGAAATTGGATTACACGTGGAATTTTACAACTTGACAAAATTTGTGTACGCACCTCGTCTAACCGCGGTACCAAAGCACCTGGTCTAAAGCACCTGGTCCGAAGCACCTGGTCCGAAGCACCTGGTCCGAAGCACCTGGTCCGAAGCACTTGGTTCGAAGCACCTGGTCTAAAACACCTAGTCTGAAGCACCTGGTCCAAAGCACCTCGTCTGACCGTGGTACCTAGGCATAAAGTCCATGCACCTGATCCAAAGCACCTGGTCTAAAGCAACTGGTCCGAAGCCACTGGTCTAAGGCACCTTGTCTGACCGTGGTACCTAGGCATAAAGTCCATGCACTGTTCGACCGCGCAGTCTTCGACATAGACCTAATACTTAAGATTGAATACAGGTATCCACTTGGGAAACGACACGTGGCGCAACCCACAAGCAACACGTAATTGAGAAGCAACACATGGCCCAATCCCGACGCGACACGTGGCACGATGATGTCATCAACCTAATCTCCTATAAATAGGAGAAGGAATTCATTCATTAGGTAACTAATCTCTACTACTACTCTCTGGCACACTAGCTCTGCTTGCTCTGACTTTAGCATCGGAGGGTGTTAGGCCAAGACCACACACAGTGCACTTTTCCTTTCCTATGCAGATACCTACGTAGCACGCCGTCGAAGCAGCGCACTATCTCCGACTCATCCGATAAATTAAGTTTGTTGCCTACGTGGAAGCTATCCATTTTTACGCAACAACATATATAAACATATTTATTGAATAAATAAATAAATAGATTTAGATCATCGATTTAAACACCCCAACTGTAATATATATATATATATATATATATATATATATATATATATATATTTATATTTATATTTATATTTTGTACCTCATCATCTACTTGAAAAACTATCATGTGTATTATTATTTTTTTCTTGAAATGTTTTTTCAAATCCTCATTCTCTCTTTCTTATCTATTATGATTTCTTGACTAAAAACTTTTTCAAATCTTAATTCAATCTTCTTTTCTTATTAATTAAGTTTATCCAGGGTTGTTTAAGGATTTTGCACACAAAATAGATAAAAAAAAAAACTTTATTATTTAAGGATAGGCCAAAAAAACATTATTTTAATAAAAAAAATAAGTTATTTACTGGATTAACCCAAATCAAAGCCTCCCATTTCAATCTGGAGCAAAAGAAAAGAAAAGCTTCGAAATAAGGGATTATCCAACCATCGTTTTTAGATCGCCATGTTTGTTGTAAAGAAACTCCATTCTTGTGAGTTTATAGAAATCAACCGGAACGTGCACCATTTAGATGACCATAAAAATAACTTTTTAATGAAATGCCACAGATTTAAAAAAAAAATAATAATTAAAATATGTGTGACGACCTGATGACTTATGGAGCTATCAACTTTTCATTTTTTTTCTTGTTTAAAAAAATGACAATAATTATTTTAATTTTTTATTTGAAAAATAACAAGGAGAGGGAAAAGATATATTGGTTTATAGTTAGGATCTCACTATCAAGATACAAAGAATGAAAGTTACACGTTCATTAATTTATTTATTGATTCAATGTAGGGATGAATGATCTAACCATTCAAATTTCGGTTGACACAACATTTTTATTTCATCATGCAAAACTTGCAAGAGAAAGTGAATTCACAATAAAAATAAAAGTGAGATATAAATTTTGAACCATAATTGAGAATCAATTAGTAACTATGACAATCAATATTAGGGTCATATTTTTTTAGTGGACAATTTCAAATTTGAATTATATATAACACTTGATATCTTATTGAAACAAAGATAAATTATTTTTTATTATTAAAAAACTCAAACTATTATTTTTAAATTATGAGAAGAATCAAATTGATGGAAAGACTCATAAAAACTAATTGATTTGATGTATCCGTCATGAATTTATATCCCCACCCCAATTCACTTTTTTAAAAAGTAAAAATAAAATATTGATGAGAGAAAAATGTAATGGGTTTATAAAATTAAAAGAAATGTAGGAATAATGCAAAAGAAAGTGAAATTTGCAATTTATATGTAATTAAATTTGTTTAAAATATGTTGTGTTTGAATTGAAGTTTTGTTTGAAAATGGTTATATTTTATTTAACCCTACATATAATTAATCCCCTTTACCTACCAAAGGAATTTGTCAATTGCACGGGAAAATCTCTTTCATATCTGAGAGTGAAAATGATTGCCATGTGATGAATTTATATGCATATATTTTCTTTTAACCTTATCAAGAAATTTTAGCACTTTGTCTCTTTGATTTCTCAAGGTGACATGATAGCCCATGTGGGTGTAGAAATTGGTAATTGCATTGTCTCCCAATTTTAATCTCTCTTCTCCACTTTTTTTCCTTCTTTTCTTCAAAACATTTTACATAATTTCATATTATATAATTCCATTTGATTCATTTTCATGATTGAATAATTAGGCCCGTTTGGGATGGCAGTTTCACAATTTTTTCTAAAATTTTAATGAATTAATATCAACAATAACGATTTTAATTCACCTAATTACAATAATACTGGTTGTTATGATCTTTTATCATTTTTACCCAAAAAAAACACCATTTATAGTGGTGATCTGGTGGTTTCCGATTTATTTATTACCATCCTACCCTTTTATCTCTTCTGATAACCATATCTAATTAAATACATATCATTTAAATTTATAATTTATTTAATTTGAATTTAAATCATTCTACCTTGATTTTAGGAATTCTTATTTAATGAAATTTAACCTAAATATATCTCATCACCTTCTTCTTCATCTTCCTTCGTCGACCACTGCCGAAATCAATGGAGATTTTTTTAAATGAAACCTCAACATGTCCCTTTCAGATTCGACCTAAATATCTCTCATAATCTTTCTTCTTCTTCATCCTCCTTCGTCGACCACTGCCGAAATCAATGGAGATTTTTTTAAACGAAACCTCAACACGACCCTTTCAGATCCGACCCACCCAATATCTCTCACTCTCATTTGTTTTTTTGTTGTTTTGGAGGATTTGTTCTGATTTTGACTTCTTAAGTTTTTTTGGATAGTTTTTTTCCCACTGTCGAAATCAATGGAGATTTATCTCATACGTTTTTTGGTTCATCGTTTTGTTTTTTCTCATACGTTTTTTGGTCGTTTCCCAATCGTTTTCAATGCCTGAGCTCGCCTGTTGTGTAGTCTCCGAGATCTGGGTAACTATATCATTGTTGGATCTGGTTAGAATGAGGGTTAGGGTTTGAATGTGGTATTCGATTGTAGAACGAGATACTTTTAATCAAATGTTTATTTTTATTCAATATTTATTTTAATTTTTTATTTACATATTTTTAGAAACCGTGATCTTTTTTTCATCTTCAATTTTGTGTCTTCTATCAATTTTATGTACATATCAATAAATGTTTACTAAAAGTAAACGGTTTATAAAAATTTTTACCTTTCAATTCTTCAGCGAGCTCGTTTTCTCTGTATTTTGTAGAATAAATTACTTTTAATCAAATGTTTATTTTTATTCAATATTTATTTTAAAATCCTATTTACATATCTTTTCAAAAATGTTTTCTCAATTTGTTGAATTGTAATAAGAAAATTTAAATAAATTAAAATTTAAAGAAATAATAAATAATCGTAATATTTTTTTTTATATTTATAATTAAGACCTTTTAAATGAATTTTTAAGTACTGTCAAATTATTGTTATATTTTACAATATTTTTAAAATCAAATTTATCTAAAACTAAATTAATTCATTATACAGATGATTTTTCACCCCACAACTTGTAGCAATTATTTCAATAATAACAAACTGGCTCTAAGAACACGACCCGGTTCTAAATTTAAAATCTGAAATTAAATTGAAAATAATTTTTTTTAAAAGAAAAAGAAAAATAAGAGAGCAGAGAAAAAAAATAATAGATATTGGAAAGAGGAGAGAGCCAAAATTACGGCAAAATTACGTGAAGAAAAAGTGATAAGGAGTGGCACGTGCGGAAATGGTGGACTGTTTTGTTTTGAGGCGTAGGATGGGACATTGGGAAAGAGATGGATAAATATTCAATATTCAACTGTTAAATAACCTCCATTAACGGCTACATTAACGAACGCTTACTAATTAATTTTCTCCCTTCATTTCTGGGTCTTTGTAACAAGACAAACTAGACATACTTCCATTTAACTGGGCCCTACCCTTCATGGCCCAAACAAAATTTAATTTATTAATTTACCATTATAATTTTTGGTGTTTGGTGTTTGGATTTTTATTTTATTTTATATTTAAAAAAAAATAAATCGTGGTGTTTTGCTCCCTCATTTTAAAAAAATAATTTTTTTTGTATGTAAATTGAATTTTTTTTTGGGGAATTTTCATAACTACCCCATTAAAAAAACTAGTTTTCAAATTTACCCTATGTATATAGAAGTTATCAAAATTACCCCTAATTTTACACATGGAGGTTAGCCAATTAAAGTTAGTGGGATGACTACACCTAACTAGAGGGTAAAAATGAAAGTATCATAGGAGAGGGGGTATTTTTGATAACGCATCTTAAATTTGGGGTAGATATGATAAAATTCCTTTTTTTTTTACTGTTTTTCCTCCTTCATTTATTAAAAAAATAATTCAGTGTGGTTTTTACTCCATTAAAAAAAATTAATCATCAGGTAAACTTAAAACTAATTAAGATGATTTTTTTATTTGCAAAATTAAGATGATTTCAAACAGTGTAAAATCGTGTAAAAATATTTCAACTCAATGGTTGAGTACCTCCTTTAAATGTTGTATTAAAAAATTATTGTAAAATGGAAGGGAACGGGGTTAGAGAGAGATTTTGATATTGAAAATGTTGATGTGATAAATCATGTATGTTTGCTTAATTAATTATTAAATCAATATTTTTGTTAGGTGGGTAGTATAATTTTTTTGACAAAAGATATTAGAAATTGAAATATTAAAATCGAGAGTAGGTAAGGTTTAGTCCAAAAATATTTGTAACTACAAATAATTTAATCGCAATTAGATGAATCAATATAGGTTTTTTTTTTTTAAATATTACAAAACAAATTGAGAGGGTATTGAAACTTTCGACTTTATGAAGAAATGAATATAGATATCTGAAGCAATTGAGATATGTTTAGGTTGGTGAACTAATGTGGTTAAAACTTTCTGAGAAAGACGGAAAATTAATAGAAAAAGTATTTGGATAAATTGAAAGAAAAAAAAAGGTGTGGGAGAGCAGCTAGCTGAGGGCTACTATAAGAGCCAAAGAAAAATTTACTAGGAAGGACATCTTGTAACTGAATTGAATAAAACCAAAAATGCTTTCGGTTGCAAGAAAACAAGAGAGAGAGATAGAGAGGGACCGACAGTTTTTGATAAATCACGGCCGGCAAAGGGATATCAATTAAATTTCAATGCATGCATGCCCTTTTGAATTTAGTCAAATTTATGGGTTTGATTTTCATTTAAGGTAAGGAAATTTCAAAATGGAGGCATTATAAGGTAAAAGAGGCTGTAAATTTTTTCAAATTTCTCAGTCTTTAATCACTATTAAATTTGTTGCCCTTATCATGTTTATTATAATTATATCAAATCTGTTTTGGAAAGTTAGTAATAAATTCCTTTATTTATAAACAAATTCAAATTATTCTATTTAAGTGGGTTCGTATGGTATCTTTGATTCATGAATTTCTACAATACATCATATTAAATAAATATTGCGAGCTTTATTTGGGCCGAGCTTGAGCCGGCTCGTTGAATCGGCCCTATGGAGGCTCAAACGAGCCGGCTCGTTCAAAAAAAGGGAGGTTCATATCCAATCCAAACAATTAACGAGCCAAGCTGGCCCGTCAAACGTTGACTTTCGAGCCGAGCTCGGCCCGAGCCCGAGCCGAGTCAGAGCCGGCCTTTAGGCCGCGAGCCATATGATGATAGTGATATAAACCTAACCTTCATAATCTTAGACCAATAAACCTAGATTTCTTAAACCTCAACTTGCTTTTTAGACTTCGTGAGAGACATTTTGATAGTAAATTTCTAACTCAATCGGATCCAAGTAACATTATTTGAAATTATTCATAAGGAAAATTTTGATTTAAATTAGTTTGATATTAAGTATACTATTGACAACATCTCAAGGTTAACAAGGTCACCTGTTTTTTTTTTTAAAAAAAAAATCATATTTAAATAGTTCAAGTTGTTATTATTATTATTATTAATCCAATGCATTGCATGTTGATAAAACTAGCTAGATTATCATAAATTTGGTAGGTATAAAACGATCTTAACCGTGTCCATATTTGTTTTCATGAATTTTGGTGCAGTTAAGTAGCATCCCATTAATATTATATATGAAAAAAAAAAAGATTTTTTCTCTCTCAGTTATCGTATGGTAACATCTCATCCGGGATGCTCTGATTGCAGTCAAGTTTCTAATTAATCTTTATCAGTTGAGCTATCCCAACAAAGTAATAATGTTGATGGTGTATATACTTAGAATGGATGAAAACGACCAAACCATGATTTATGAATGACATGATTTCGAGGATCATGGTTACGTAAATAAAACTTCAATATTATTATTATTATTATTATTATTATTATTATATATAAAATGTATAGTTCCAAAGTTACACATAATTTTGTAACAGAAAAATGTAAAAACAGTTTAGGTAAATCTCTTCAGAATACGTCACCATCCGAAAAATCTTGCTTTGATTGTTCTGTTTCACGAAGAAAATCAAACCCCATAAAGTAAGAAAATAAAATAAATAAAATAAAACCTTGATTGGGAAATCAACATTTATTGATGAAAACAGTTGAAAACCGACAACCCTTGTGATTTCTCCACACTCACTCAGTCTATAAATAGAGTTACTTCTTTCACTAAATCCATAGAGACAGAGGCAGTTTCATTTTCATAGTAGCATAAGAAAATCATATGATCATGGCTTTCTACATTTTTGCTTTCTTTGCTATAATTTCCTCTCTTTTACTCAGTCCTTGTCTTTGCTTTTATCCCAAACAGTTCAATGTCTCCAAGTATCAATCCCCCGGTTCAGATTGGTCCCCCGCCGTCGCAACCTGGTACGGAGGTGCCAGTGGTGACGGAAGTGAAGGTAATACTAAACAATATCCGACTCAAAGGCGGAGTCAGGACTTTTTTCACGGGGACAAAATAGATAAACTACACTTAAAAGTTATATTTTTTTAACCTAATTTTTCATTTTTTGTATTAAAAAACCATTTTAAAAAAATTGAGGGAGGAAACTCCACAAGTGTATCTGCCCCTGCCCGACCCCATAATGGTAGTTTTTTTTTTTTTCATAAATAGAAAGACTCGAACTTACAACTAAATGAGAGAGTAATGTTTATATAATATTTAATATATTTATGATGATATGTGTTTTTTTTTTTTTGTTTATAGGAGGTGCTTGTGGATATGGGAAGGCTGTGGGAGAACCTCCATTTTCATCATTAATAGCGGCTGGAGGACCTTCGTTGTTCAAATCGGGGAAAGCGTGTGGAGCTTGTTATGCGGTGAAGTGCTCGGAAAAAGCGGCTTGCTCGGAGAATCCGGTTACGGTGGTGATAACAGATAGTTGTCCCGGGGGTTCGTGTGCTTCCGATGCTGTTCATTTTGACCTGAGTGGTACTGCTTTTGGAGCAATGGCCAAAAATGGCCAGGGTGATCAACTGAGAAATGTTGGTGTATTGCAGATTCAGTATAAAAGGTAATATATTATTCTAATGACTGAGGAAAAAAAAAGGTTTTGATTGAGAAAGTCTTGGAGTTGGAGGTTAATTTCTTTGTTGCAATTCAATATTTTGACTTTAATTTTTAGTCAATATATATATTATATAGAAATTCAATTTTTCAAATTCACTTTTTAATTTACATGGGATAAATTTAATTAAAATCTTGTGATTGTAAATTTCTCATTTAAATGTTTAAAATGATTATTTATATCTTTTTAATAAATAAATATCCTCTCACTAATATGACATGAAAATGTAAATAGTGTATTTATAATTATATTTAATTATAAAATATGTTTTACAAACTACGAATATCTTATTCTAAGATATGTTAATCTAAACATTGCTCAATTGGTATCTACTCTATTTGAATTAAAAAAACGATCATTTTTAAAAGGAGAAAACTTTTGAATTTTTTTGTTTATCATAATCTATCGAGCTTATTTCTCAATAATAATTTTTTAGTCACATGCGTCAAAATCCGACCTTGTTTGCTTTTTCTTTAACTTTTCCAAGTTTTCTATCCTTAATAAACTTGATTGCATTTCTTCAATTAAAAAGGGGAAATTTGAGATGTAAGTTGAAATTAAATTATAGAGGTGTCTATTATAATCATCTTATTTTAAATAATTTTTTTCAGACTCATAGTTTATAAATTTAATTTTATGTCGTCTTTCCCCGCCCTATAGATTAAAAATTAAATTAACAACTTGATGTGATATTTGTGCAGAGTTGAATGCAATTATCCAGGAAAGTCCATAAATTTCATTGTAGACGCAGGGTCAAATCCCAACTATTTTGCAGCCTTGATAGAATATGAAGATGGAGATGGAGATCTTGCTTCAGTAGACCTCAAACAAGCATCGGATTACTCATGGATTCCAATGGTTCAGTCATGGGGTGCTGTTTGGAAGCTCGACGCCGGCTACGCCCTCAAAGCTCCCTTCTCGATCAGGCTCAAAGCCCTCGACTCCGGCAAGACCGTCGTCGCTAATAACGTCATTCCGGCCGGTTGGCAGCCCGGCCAAAATTATAGATCTTTGGTCAACTTTGATGTTTAAAAAGATGGTTTAGAGAGTGTTTTTAGTATGATAATATATTATAGCTTAGTTGCAATGGTAAACCAAACCAAAAAGTCAATATATAATTAGTAAAGACTTTTGGTTTTGTGACGTTTGCATTGCATGTTAGTGAGGAATAAACTTAAAAGTTGCTTTATTTAGTTTGAAAAACTAATACTATATGGCTTAATCATATATTATATGGTTCCCTTTTGGCTGGCTTCTAGTCTTTATTATGCGTTTTTCCTATTATTATATATGAAAGTCGAACAATATTAAAGTAAAATTTGAAAAATGAAAAACGACTAACTTTACTTGAAACTCTCAAAGTTAACTCTCTCACAATAATTCTTCGATAAATGGTAATTAATTTAATTCATATTATGAAAATTGGTAATTTGAGACGTTATTATTTAATTCATTTAAATTTTATGTAATATTCCATTCATATTACCGATATTTGGATTTAGAGTTTACCGTCAAAATATATATAACCTGATTTTTTCTTACAGAGAATTGGTTTTTGGTGGATGATCTCTTATGGAAAATAGTTTATGTTTTAATAAAGCAAAAGCCCCAACACCAATAATAGAGCAATTTTAAAAATGTTTTGAATGGAGTCTGGAATTAATGGATAAATGGGGATTAAGTGATACTGAAGAAATATTTTTCCCAATTATGCTCTGATCTTTAGTTCTTTGACCTTCTAATAAATAATCAGTATCAGATATTTGATTTTTGTTATCACAAGAAAGAACCATAACCATAGCAAATTGCAATTGAAAAACCAATAATAGGTTCTGAGCATTTTTTTTTCTTACGATTGCACGATTTCAAATTCTGCATCAAACACCTATAAACAAGAATAGAAAGAGAAACCTACAGGACAAATCGGCTCACACAAAGCATCTCAAGCAAGAGAACCAGCACCAAAATTATTCTGCCTTTCAGGACTCGTTTGTGATAGTTTTTATATGTGTTTTTTTACTAGCTATAAAAACACTTTTAAACACTTCCAAAAGTTATCCCAAACGAGCACTTTGTATGAGAGAAACCGAAATAAACAAAAGCAATAGATGAATCAACAAGTTCCTATACAATAATACCAACAATCTAAACAGAACAAATCAGAGTAGTTAGTGCATACAATACTATATGGTCATTTTATTATTGCTTCGACCGCTCCTAGAGAACATATATGCAATACACTGTCCTGTTCCACGCCGCAGAGTCGTCCGTGCAACGTCACCCCCGGTTCCCCTTGAATACCCGCGATTTCTTTGGCTATAGCTTTGGCATTCACATCAGCGATCGTCTCCGAGCTTAACACATCTTCACAAATCTATTGCCAGTAGTGACATGATGCACATTGATCTACATCTGTTCAAAATAAAGGAATACATTGAAAAAAATATATATCCAGACAGAAAAAATAAAGGGGAAGCGGACGGAGATTTCTCAACAGCCACAATCTTCTAAGCTTACATTCAATGCCATGAATGTTACGGCGCTACTTTCATCCTCTAAAAGAAATTTGAACAAATTAAGATCTATAGCAGAAACAAACAACAAAACTTCTGCTTCAGCAAATCAAGAATGACAGAAATCAGGGGTAATGATATGGTATTTGTTACATGCATGATTGTATGTAAGCAGATTAATTCGAGGAAATCTAGGCCTCCATCGATGAGTTTTCAAGGAACTCAACACCTCCAAAAGAACATAAAACCTCAAAACCTGACATGAATGAAGAATCTCTGTTTTTGGTAACAATATTCATCATATAGTCATAAAATTTAGAGTAAAGCTCAAAACGAAACAAATCAATAGATCAATAAGTTAAGAATAAAACAAGGAAAGAAAGAAATTTTAGAATTGAAGAAGAAATCAAGATCTGAACGCCATAAATTGCAACGAAATTAACTTATCAATTACGAGACCTCTAAACCCTATTCCAGACCCAAAAAAGAAAAGAAAAGAAAAAGAAAGATCGATCTAGCATCAAGATTTGATTCATATATATATAGAAAATAAAAATATTGCCAAGAAAGAAACCCAGATTCCAGAATCAGAGAGAGAAAGATAACGAGAAGGAGCCGCCTGATGTGAATTGCAGATTTCGAATCGTCGGACTTGGAAAGATGAGGGACGGTTTTTCCCCAACAGCATTAAGAAAAGAAAAACTAGTCGGATTTAAAAACTAGTATATAAATACGGCCTAGTCAACCAATAGATATTAGCCACGTAGGATTTCAACAAATTTGATTGACTTTTCTTGTCAATGTGAACAATTGGAGAATTATGTTATTTACATGCGGAAAAAAACATTTTATCACTTCTTTTTCTAGGGATTATTTATTTAAATCTTATTATATTAAATAAACTTTAAACTTTATCAAACGTTGACTATATATGTCATAACAAATTTCATTAAATTTTTTAAATTTTAAGAAAAAATTGACTATAAAATAGCTTATATCTATTGATATATGCCCTTTTGTACAAATAAACCTTAACACCTCACACTATAATAATGCATGAATACGTTAATCACTAGTTAATAAAAAGTTAAACTTACAACTATTTATATATTTAAAGTTGAAATTGATAAGATTTAAAGTTTTATATTCAAATTGATATCTCTCAAAGTAAAATTGATCCGTACCTTTTGAATCACTTGCAATAATACCCCTACACTATTATTTTAACACCATAAACCAAAAACATCCCTTCATTAAGTTTTGGGGTTAGAATGTTTCTCTTTTTCATTTTTAAATAGGGGATAGATATGGTAAATTTAAATTATTTTTGTTCTTCAATAACCATAATCAATGACGCTGATTTTTTTAAATCTTATTTTCGATTTTGTATATAGTTGAGTTATCGAATAGATATGGTAAGTGAGTTAGGTGATTTTTTTTAATAAACAAATATGTGTATCCACAATTTTCAAATTCATATATTCATTCCACTATTTTATCTGCTGATTATTCATTACACAATTAAACTTACCATCATATCATATTTTTTCGGATTATTGTTTATATTTAATTAATTGAAAATATGTAAAGATATAGAAAAAAAAAAGTAAAGAAATCTCACCAATTTAATTTGAAAATTTTCCTTGCATATAATATGTCTTATCCTTTTATCTCATTGATATCAATTTTTCTTTTAATTTTTTTTTCAATAAGTAAATATATACGAAAAAACAAATAAGGAGGATTGAGATCAAGAAAAAGATTTTTAAAAAGATGTCAAAGATAACATGTATGCCCAGCCTACCCAAGTCGGTAAGTAGCGTCCTTACCAGTACTTTGGTGATGAGTGGAGCGAGCCTAGACAATAATCCCTCTAATGATAAAGGTAGATTAAAAAAAATACTCTTGTCGACAAACCAAATATTCATTTGCAATAGTGAAGTGAACGAAAAGTCGACGATTTGAATTTCACCTCTCTCAATTTGATATAATATTTAATTTTTTTTTATGTAGGAAGGTGAAGTGAAGTTAAAAAGGAGTTAAAGTTGCTTCACTCTTGCTTACTTTGTAGTGTTCCTCTTACTTGAATCACTAGCTCTATACTTGGTACAGGAAGATGCATGAACTGCCTTTGAATGGAAGCAATGAAACAAAGAAAAAGAATGATTGATTAGAGACTAACTCCCCAATTATTGTACTAATAGAAGCAATGTGTTTGCTTAAGCAGTCATTGAGAGAGTTATCGCAACTTAATCAAAATTATTGGCACATAACTTTATTGGACTTTGGAACTAAGTATCAGTGCAGACTCTTCCCATATATATTTTAGGAGACAGGATGAATTGTACAATCATATAACTCTTTATACAAATCAAAATCAAATTAACATTAAGAAAAATAGAACCCTAATAAACGGATTAGTGGGTTGTTAAGTAAAAGTTGTTAAACTGGGGTTGTTAAAATTTGTTTGGATTATGAAAAACACTGAGTTTGTTAAGTGTTAGTTAGTGTAAAATGTGTTAAAATTATGATATAAAAATAAGTTTGTTAAATAAGGGTTAAGAAACCTCTGTGTTTTGAAATTATGAGACAAACACCTATTAGATTAGTGTACCCCTAACTTTTTATCCAAACTCGTGAACCCAAACACGTCCCGATGACTAAAGTCTTGTTCAAAAGATTGATGTTAAACGAGATAAATGAATGATTACAATTTGAACTCAAACTTAAAAGAAAATTTCCCTTTTTAGTCCCACAAATTAATATTTTTAAGAATCCAGTAATGATGGTTTAATTGACAAATTCCAATTGATTTAGGTTTCATCCAAGAATTAAAAAATTAATTTCCCTAAATCCCCCGCTTATATCTTTTGTAGAAAAATGAATGATTTGTGATGATCCTCACTTGTTAAAAACATATTTTTAAATACATGTTAGAAGAAAAAATAAACATTGTTGTTGTATGTTAGGAAAACTAAATAACACCCTTTGTTTAAGAGGTTGATCAAATTTCTTTTCATAATTACGAAAATGAAAATTAAAATGAAAAGGTAATATTTTTGTTTACACTAGCTTTAACTTTGAATGGTTATTATTATTAAATATGTTAAATCACCAATTGAACCAAAAGCTTAAGCCAATGGTTCAAGATAAATTTAATCATATATCTCAACACTTCCCCTCATATGTGGGCTTGGATATTTGCGCAAGACCCAAACATATGAAATATTTAAATGGGGAGGAAATTAGAGCAAATGACATAATGGAGGTTTGATCCCAGGACCTCCTGCTCTGATACCATATTAATAATGTGGGCATCCATCTCAAAACCAACTGGTAATGAGAGGAGTGGCTCTTAGAGTTTATAAATGTTATGAGTTCCCTACATCTTTCCGATATGAGATTCTCAACATGCCCCCTCAAGATGGTGCCTCTTTTGGGCTCACCATTCTTGGGTCGAATCCCATTTTTGGATCGAATGCCCGTTTGGGCTTGTTGGGCTCTGATACCATATTAAATATGTTAAATCACCAATTGAACCAAAAGCTAAGCCAATGGTTCAAGGTAAATTTAATCATATATCTCAACAATTATTATATAGGAAGTGTGATAGGTCATCAAGCAAAACAAGTTATATATATATATATTTTTTTTTTTTTTAATTTTATATTACAAGTTATAGATGGTTTTTAAACATTATAGACATGTTAAGATGGTTTTTAAAATTCACGAAGCATAGTTGAGAACATTAATCCTTTATAAAGACTTCAATCATATTTTTGATTAACTTGTTTAATCAATATGGTAACCATTTGGTTGATGAAATATCGGTCAATCTTTCACATCGATAGATCATTATCGAGGGGTATGAATGCCATTCACTCGGAAATGGAGATCAAGAAAGCAAAAAGAATGGTTATTAATTATTAAGTAACAAATTCTATTTATACCTGTATATTTTTTTAGGTGGATCAATTTAAACTTTGAAATTTCAAATCATTAATTCAATGAGTGATTCAATTTATATCATTATCAAAACAAAACTATAAAATTACTTGAAAACCAGTAAGTAAAATCATATAACCTAATCATAAAAATGTCCAATATTAATCATAAGAACTTAGATTTTAGTTACGAAATTAAATAATACAACAATGTACTGTAACTAACAAATTTAGTCATAGAAAATGTTTAATAGAAGAAAAAAAATCAATTTCTCAAACAATGACTAATAAAATTATTAAAGTTGAAAGTTTGAATTAAACCACTTATTAAAATTCAAAGTTTAAAATGACACACACCGTAATAAAGTTATAAATTGTCTTTTTTTCTCTAATTATTGTTAGTGGGTTAAAAAAAGCTTTGATTTAGGCATATAATCGAAGACCAAGAAAATTAACCATATCATGTGATAATATATAGCATAGTTTCATGTTATAATATAAGATTGATGAATAATAACTAAAAAAAAGTGTGAGGAAAAAGAAAAGGCAAGATTGAATTGAACCAACCGACAGGGAAGAAATGGGGTTTAAAAATAAAACTAAAAAAGGGAATTGAAATTAGATAACTTGGCTTGGAATTGAAGGGATATCATAGGAATTGAAATTGAATGGTTGTGGCAGTTAGAACCACTGATCCTTTTGCTCCTTTGCTAATTTCACTCACTACCTTTGCTTTGCCTCACTCTCTCTTAATTAAATTAATTAATTTCTTAATTTTTTAATTATCTTAAACTATATTTAATGGACATTAATTATCCTCTATTTGGTTACTTTGACTTTTCTCTCTCCTCAACCTTCCACTTGTCATTTCCACTCTCTAAAGCTAGGCTAGCTCATGAACTACCATTACTCTCTCTCTCTTTCATATCCACAAATTTTCAACTAAAAACTAGGATTACTAATTTACTACAACCCCTTAATTTTAAACCAATAGCTTTTTTTTTCACTACAAGAACTAATTCCCTCATCTCCCTTTTCTTCCACCATTCCTCAATTCTTCCCCCAATTCATTCATTTTCTCCATTAATTAATTTTATGGCTTTTATTGTAGATCAAAAACCAAACTTGAAGCATTTTTGTAAAATTTGCAAGAAAGGTTTTGGTTGTGGTAGAGCTTTAGGAGGACACATGAGGGCTCATGGCATTGGTGATGAAAGTATTCCGATGGATGACGATGACCCGGCTAGCGATTGGGAGGATAAAGGCAATGTTGGACCGAGCAACCGCCGGATGTATGCTTTGAGAACTAACCCTAATCGCCTCAAGAGCTGCCGTGTTTGTGAGAATTGTGGCAAGGAGTTTTTGTCATGGAAATCTTTTTTGGAACATGGCAAATGTACTACGTCGGACGACGTCGAATCGCTCGTTTCGTCACCGTGTTCGGATGATGACGAAGAGTGTGTGGCCGCTGGTCGGAGAGGTGGTGGTGGTTGGTCTAAAAGGAAGAGATCATTGAGAGTCAAAGTGGGCTCTCCTTCAAATGAAGAAGAAGACCTAGCTAATTGTCTTATGATGTTATCAAATGGTGCCGTTGATCCTCTCTCTGATGAGGCTGAAGAATCTTGTGCTTCTGCTAGTAAGGAAGATCAAGAGAGATTTAGAAGACCTATTCATTTCATTCCTCCAATTTCTTACCGAATGCCGAACATTGAAGACGATAACAACAACAACAACAATAAAGCGAAAGGAATCGCCAAAGGATTATTTGAATGTAAAGCATGCAAAAAAGTTTTCAATTCCCATCAAGCTTTAGGTGGGCATAGGGCGAGCCATAAGAAAGTAAAAGGCTGTTTCGCCGCTCGTCTCGACGATGTCGACGGCCGAGAAAACGATGAAATTTTCGAGGAGTCATTCTTCCCTACTAAATCCACCAATTCAAACTTTTTGCAATATGAAAATGGGTTGGGTAATTCAATGGCGGCTTCCACATCCAAGAAAAAGACAAAGGTTCATGAATGCTCAATTTGCCATAGAATTTTCTCTTCCGGCCAAGCATTGGGCGGTCACAAGCGGTGCCATTGGATCACATCAAATGCTATGGCAGAGACGACAACGCCGACATCGATGGCTAAGATTCAGCAATTTCATGATCAGATAGAGCATATAAATCAAAGGGTGGCAGTAACACCACCAGTTTTTGTTGATAGTTCAATAGCATTGCCATTGGATCTGAAGCTTGATCTGAATCTTCCAGCCCCGGCAGATGAGGTAGCGGGATCAGGTTCTCGGAGACCGGCATTGGAGGTTTCGACTGAGATTTACTTGCAGACTTGGGGTTGTAAAAGTGACAAGGGTGATAATGACTGTGAGAAACAACAACAACCAAATGAGAATGAAAATAAAAACAATGAGAGTGGAAATTATATGAATAATGAAGAAAAAAACAATAATAATAACAGCAATGGTTCAATGAAGAATATTAATGAGGTGGAGGATGAAGCTGACAGTAAGGTGAAATTAGCAAAGCTTAGTGAGTTAAAGGATATGAACATGAGTGGAGGTAATTCTTCACCATGGTTGCAGGTGGGGATTGGTTCAACAACTGATGTGAGAGCTAACCCTTAAATTTTTGTGAAACAAAACTCATACTTTTTTTTTTTTCATTTTTTAATCTTCATTATGTGAATTTTTGTATAACAAATCATTCCAAATTAATTACAATGAGGGATCATAAGATAAATTATATTCAATTTGACCACTTTGCTGAATTTTTTTCCATATTTTAGAGTTTAAGGGAAAGGGTAGGTCTTCTTTGAATATTATTTGCAAAATTGTTTTTTATTTATTTATTATTATTATTATTTAGAATGAAAGAAATAACATATTTAGATGGAAAAGACTTGTTGCTCAAGCCTCAGCAAAATAGGGGAAAAAATTATTTAAAAAAGAAAAAGAGGAGCCTATGTGGCTATCTCTGATTGGAAGAAATAAAATGTTTCGTTATTGTCCAGACAGAAGCCAAGTCTGTATACAGGAATAGATGGTTGTTTTGTTTACGTTTTGATGATCTATATTTAAGAATAATTAAAGATTTAAAGTTATTTAGTTTGTGAATGGTGACTCCAAACATGAAAAAATCTATTTATTCAAATTAGTTTTTAAATCAGCTATTTCGATCAAAACAAAAACAAAAAGTCAAATTTGAAAACATGTTCTCCAACTTTAATTTTAAATTTTAAATTTTTTTTTTTTAAATTATTTATATTTTATATTTTATCCTCTTTATCTTTTTTATTAAAGGTATATATGTTATGTTTAAGTTAAATTTAACTAATTTAAAAACATTATTAACCTTATCAATCTTTTTGAGCATATACTTACTTTTCTTTCTAATTAGTCTCCTCATTCAAATGGGCCAAAGTCATTCTCTAATATTCAAAAAACCCAATTATAAGCCCACTTTCACATTCACAGAAATTAATAGATATTTGTTGGCCTTAAAGTGCATTATGGAAAGTTTTCTTTATTTAAAAAGGGAAGAAGAGAAAAAAGAGATAATATTCTGGGAAATTTTATTGGATAGCAACAATATTTATAAATATAACATTTTTAAAATGTATTTATAAATATAACAGTTTTTTTAAAAACCCCATTCATGTGAATCAGAGAATTCAGTGATAACTTAAAAGATAATCAATAATAACTATTAGGTAATCAGTGATTCATGCACAAAATATCAGTAAAATCAGTGATTACTTATGTGAAAATTAGTGATTATTTGTGAACAAATTATTGATTACTCATGCAAAACTAGTGACAATTTTGTAATATTTTAGGCGCGAATTTGAGTGTTTTGCTAATTTTGTAAATAAGTTTTTTTATTATTATTTTTATAAATATTGAACTTAATTTTACTATTTTTGCAAGAGACCCCTAATATTCTCATTCATCATTATTTGTAATTTTTTTTTCTTACCTCATATTTGTAAGAAAAGAAAAAAAAACTAACATAGAGGAAACTGAGGACTAATTATAGTGGCTAAACCAAAGTGGAACGATATAACATTTCATAAATTTAATGAGATCATGTCAAAATTAATACTAAAATTAAAGGAAATTTTATTAGGCAGTAGATTTTGATGTAATATCTGTAAAAAAAATAGTAACTCTAATAAGCATTTGTAAATATAGTAATTTTTACTATGTTAATAAGTGATTAATATGTATACTAGTGATAAAATTAGTGTAAAACTATGTAATTAAATATTTATCACTATTCACCCGATCAAAATTTGCTATATTTATAAATATGTTTTTAGAGCTGCTATTTTTATCAATAATACTAAAAAAATTGTCAGATTTATAAATGCCCCGAAATTTAGTTAGAATTTAGTATAATCCAAATATCCTTATAGATAATATTTTCATATATATATATATATATATATGCTCTGGTTTTTCCAATGAAAAAATCATCAAAATGTTTACATATGTAGAATAAGGAGTTTTAGATGTTGTTGTAAAGTATCATCCATGATTTGAAATTCTTTGAAAGATGAGAGATATTTTGGTAGGAATAATTATAATTATTGATAATGTTTTATACATAATAGAATTAGTTAATCTCCCTTTATAATTATAAAAATGAAGAAACAATATAATTTATTACCAACAAACAAATTGAAGGCGATATAGTGGACTTTTTAAAAGGTAAGTTAATTAATAAGAATCTCGATCCACTTCCACCAAACGCTTTTTGACCACAAATAATATTTCAATGTTTATTTTGTTACACTAATTAACAAAACTCATCATATTACTTGTGAGTTCACCCTACTCAAGAACACATCTTCAACATTAATATTCATGACCGCTCTATTACTTGATAAGCTCTTAGCTTTGGCTGTCAGATCCAATCAATTTAATTTGCATTTTCACAATTAATAATAATAATAAATAAAGGTAAGATTAATAATTCTCATGTTTGCAATGCAATGTTATTCTTGCATTCTTTTTCTTTTTAAATGGATGACATACAATACAACAAAATGAATTAGTAATAAAAATAAATAAATTTCTAGATGGTAAATGGTAATGAATCAAATCACAAAAGACTCCATTTCCCCCCCTCAAATTTGGTAACGTAAATGTTTTTTTTTCCTGAAGAATTACAATGAAAGAGAATGGGAGGCTAGAACATTTTAACTGAGAAGAAACATAAACGGTTTTTTTCTCTCTCCATTTTAGTCGAAAATAGAATTTAGAATGAAACAATGCAAATGAAAGGTGAATTGTTTATTTAGAATTGGTAAAATGTCATAACTTTTAAAAATTAATAAAATAGCATAATTATAATTCAATAAATTATTGAACTATAATTTATTATTTTTCATGAGTATTTTTAATGAATTTGTTTGTTTTTTGTTTTTTAAGTTCAATCTCAATAATATATTGAACTATTTGATTGTTTTTATTATCATTTTCAATGAATTTTACTTTTTTTTTTTCAATAATTCAATAAATTATTAAGCTATAATTATATTATTTGAGTAATTTTTAAAAAGTTCTGAAATTTCAATAATTAGTATGTAAAAATGTGTTATTTCAGTAATTACCCTATTATTTATTTGTGGGCTGGAAATGAAATGGGCACAAATCATGCATGAGATTACAATTTTGATATTTGAATTGATACCCCTCAATATATTCTTTCAAATCATATAATCACACATCCTAAAATCTTGGCATCTAAATATGTTACTATATCTTAGAAACAAACTTAAAATCGAGAGTCAAATACTTACAAAAAAAATAATAATTAATTTTAATAATATACTATTTCTAAGTATTGAAATTTTCATGAGTATGTGAATTTTTTTTAATATACAATCTGTGGAAGAAGAATCAAGTATATATATACAATTCTTTTAACAAATGAATGGAAAATATTTTTTTTCGTTGTAAAAGAAAATTGTTTTATTTATTTATTGTACAAAGTTAAACATCTATTTTTCAATGACTTTTGACGAATATTGAGCAAACCACATATATAATAAAAAAAAAATGCCCGGCTTCTCCGATAAACAATTTCACAAAATAAATATCTTTTGTCACGGGATCTTAATCATTAAAAAAAACCTGAACTAAAATTTTAAAATAAAAATGAAATTTTGAAACCTACTCAAATCTTCAAAATTTGGCTAAATTTAAATATATTTATATAATGGAAAACAGTATTAAAAAGTCTTATTTTTCAAAAGCAAAAGACCTACAATTTGTTGATTTTCCCCATCCCATAGTATACTATAATTTAAAAATTACAGCAATAAATATTGCTTCTGGTATATTATTTGACCTGACATTTTATATCTACATTAATCTAAAATTAAAATTGGGAAAAAGTTAAATTACCTAACAAGGCTATAATTTTTATTTTTTAAATTAAATTGAAGGAGTGGAGACTCGAATATTTGACCTTATAAAAAAGGAGCGGGTGTCTAACCTCGTAAACTATGCAATGCTGAGATCATCATAATGGCTATAGTTTAGTGGAGAGTTTTTTTTCCCTCTCACCCCGTTAAATAACCTTACCAATTTTAATTCATTCATTTTTTTAGAATTTTTTTAATTAATTATTAAAATACAATCTCATGAATGCTTTTGTTGATTGATATTATACTATTATAGAGTTTCATGAACCAAACATAGTAACATATCCATCGATATATTGGATTTCCATAGACATATTTGGAAGATGGTAATTTTTTGAAATGTTAATAAAATATTAAAAAAAATGTAATACCAAATCTCAAATTTAATAGTTTAAAAATTAAGATTCAAACTTAACACTAATTTTTTTATTTTTTTTATTTTATTTGAGAAATGAGCCCTTAAACTAGTGAGTATAACATTAAAAAATTTTATTGGTAACTTGATATTTTTTTGTCTATCGATAATTTAATATAGTATTATAGCAAGATGTCTGAATTCAAATTTTAAAGTGTTATTTTCTTCTTAATTATTAATGTTCCACGGGATTGGGTCTCGTATAAAATATATGAGGCCATATATAAATAGCAATGTTGAGTCATATATAAATGATTAAATTTATCTTAACCCAATAATTTCAATTATTAGAACACATTCGAATAAAATCTTGACGAAATGTATTATAACGGTGAAATATAACTATTTAATATATATTTCATTTAAACAAACAATTTAACATTTTTTCCCCATATTTCTCTCGGTCATACAATAAAGTAAACTACATGCAAAATACGTAAGAGTATCAATAAATTCCAAATACTATTTGATGCAATTCCAATTGAAATTATTAAAAAGAAAAAATTATATTGAAGCACCATGACTTTGTGAGTAATAGACATCATGAGGTAGCTTCCAAATATAAAATTTTTGTGGCCCTTTCAAGTAATTGTTGAAATTAGTCAAAACAAAGTCTCCAAAACCGCGTGATTCCAATTTACAATTCTATTTATTTATTTTTCCAAAAAAAAAAAAAAAAAAAGAGGTAAAAAAAATGGGTTGGAAAAAAAACCAATCCAAGTGGGAGTGTTGGGCAAATGCTAAGTACAAATTCAACAATTTGGTACACTTCATTAATCTACAGTGGACCGTATCTTAATTTTACTTTGTTTGGAAACGCGTAATCGTAATTACTCTAAACCCGGTTAGGGATAGGATTGAACTAGCTCCGGGACTCCGTCTACTGAACCCCTAACAAGACGGGCATTTACTTTATTTTCTACCACTAATCCATTTTAATCTCCTTTCTCTTCTCTTCTTCTTTCCTAATTCCTATTACTGCTCTTTCTTATCCGTCTGTTTTTTTTTTTTTAAATAATATTTTTCAATCAGAAGATCCAATTTTAAAGGAGATTTCGTAATTTTTTTTTTGGAAAAAAAGTTATATGATGACATCATGATTTGATTAATTTGACAACAAAAAACTCGAGTTACCATATACAGCCATGGAGGGCCCTGTAACACGTGGATTAAGAATCTTGTTGTTGTCATTGATTTAATATCACCGGCATGTGATTTTAGCGAGAGACGAGCCCTTTCCGATTCTGCTTGTCGTTCGTTACAACAAACAAGCAGTTTCCTTGACTTGTATAAGTATAGGCATCGGTTTATTTTGGTAAAGTATTCGTTTAATTCCCAAAGTTTTTTTTTTTTAATTAATGGCCATAAAATTCAACTAAAAAATCACACTTCTAGATTAAATTAAAATAAAGTCATCTTTTTTTTAAAAGGGTACTTTGGGAATAATGAAATAGTAAAAGTAGGGGAGGGATCGGAATAAATGGTGGAAACGGGCAAGTCTTGCGTGTTTTTTCCTCACATGTTGATCTTTTAATTAAATTAACTTTACTATTTATTGTTCACTTGCCGTTTTAATCCCGAAACTCTGAACAGAAATGACCAATTTGACCTCATTAATTATGAAATCTCTCATTTTTTTCCCTCATTAAAAACTTTTCCAAAAACTGAAATAAATAAATAAAATTTTCCTTTTGTTACTTTGTATATATCTATTGGTTGAGGAATGCTTGTCACCTACTCATCAGTTTACACAAACACACACACACTCTCTCTCTCTCACGTAGAAAGAAAGAAAGAAAGAAGATTCATAGTTTGTTTTTCTTTTTCTCTCTGTTTTTTTTTCTGAATAAAAATCCAATCTTTCTTTTTTGAATTCAGTTTCCAGCCATGGAAAGACACAAATGCAAGCTTTGCTTGAGAAGTTTCTCTAATGGAAGAGCTTTAGGAGGTCATATGAGGTCCCATATGATGAACCTTCCACTTCCAGTTCCTCCTCCTCCGCCACCATCACCGCCGCCGCTTCATGTTTCAGAATCAGCTTCATTTTCATCTTCACCATCTTCATCAGCAGAAGGAGAAGAAGAAAAGGGATTATTGAGTTATGGGCTGAGAGAGAATCCAAAGAGAAGTATTCGTGTGGTAGATCCTGAGTTTTCATTCACAGTAGCTGCTGATGCTGTGGCTGCTGGTTCTGTAGTTTTACAAGATAGAGAAAGTGAAACTGAATCTTCTAAGAATAATCCCACTCGTAGAAGATCCAAAAGGGCTCGTAACAAATCCAAATCCGCCATGGATCATCATCATCATCATCACTATGTTAAAGAAAAACAAGAATCGGTGAAAAAATTCAATCTTGAATCATGGACAGAGACTGAACCAGTAAGTTCAATCTCAGGCACGACTACGGAAGAAGATGTCGCGTTTTGTCTGATGATGCTTTCGAGAGATAAATGGACAAATCAACGATCAATAGAATCCGAAGAAGAAGAATCCGAAGAAGAATCAATGGAAGAAACCGATGATTCCGAGGAAATGAAGTTGATAATGAAGAACAACAGGACGAGAGGGAATTATAAATGCGAAACATGCAATAAAGTATTTAGATCTTATCAAGCTCTAGGTGGGCATAGAGCGAGTCATAAAAAGATTAAATTAGTCTCAATTACAGAGCAACAAAACAATAATAATGGAGCTTCAGCTTCAAATTCAATGGTGGAAAGGAAAATTCATGAATGCCCTGTTTGTTTTAGAGTGTTTTCTTCAGGACAAGCTCTTGGTGGACACAAGAGATCTCACGTTAATGTTAATATTAATATTAATGTTAATTCGACAGGGAAAAGAAGTATGATAGATCTTAATCTACCAGCTCCTTATGAAGAAGATGAATACTCTGCTGTTTCTGATGCTGATTTCGTCAAAGCTATTAGGCAATGAAAAGCTCTTTTCTAATCAAAGTTAAAGTTTCTCTTCCTTCCTTCAATCAAATGCGCCTGATTTAAAGGTAACCAAAACAAAATAAAAAGGAAATTTTTTTTTGACCTTTTAATGGGTATTGATTGATTCACTGATAGATTAAATCTCAATCCCAAGTTTGGTTTGAGTTTTTTTTTTTTTTTTCATAGGCTTTGAATTTTTATCTGACTGGAATTATATATATGCTCTTACTTTTAGAGCATTCATCAATGGAGAGAAAATGTTTTTTTCTTTTTTCTTTTTGAGGAGAAATTGAAGCTGGGTTTTTGGTTTTTGTGTTTAAGTAGTTGAAGTTGAAGAAGTGAGTTTGAGGTTTGTGATTCTGATCATTGAAATTTTGGGTGTAGCTTTCATGGAGTTGTACTTGTAGTTGTGTAGCTAACTGTTCAGACTTCAACCATTCATTTTCCCTTTTTTTTCTTCTTCAAAAAAATTTTTATATTAAAAAGAAAGAAGTCATTATCAGAAGAAGAAGTTGATCAGTTTTTCTGATTTTATTAAAAAAAAATACTTGTCTACAGATTAGTTTGAAGAAGCTCATTCTTATTTCTATATTTGTTTTTTTCTTATTGGTTTATAAAAATTAACGGGACTCACATATTTATTAAATATGCTAATATTTAATTGAAAATTACCAATAAAATTTAAAGGATGTAGAAGCTCCTCCGAACTAGTTTGGAGGTAAGAATTATTGTTTTATTAAATAATATTTAGTATACACAGTTGAGGAAAGCAGAGTAGGGCAGCACCCACTCCTCACTTCTCTTGTGCTTGGTGTCAATTCTCTTTTTTTTTTTTTCTTTTGCCAACCCAAACGTAGTTAAATGGTTAGATATCGGTATTATATTTTATTAGATCGTTCGAAATTCCACTCCTTAAAATCTTTTTGTGTCCCATTTAACTTCATGATAAGAAAAATTGGAAATAATAGAAGTTATTATGTTATAAAGTAGAATGGATTAAAAAAAATTATGTTGAGTGAGAAGATTGCTTTCCCTTTGCTTATACATAGCAGTGTTCTTGAAGGTGAATCTGATATTTGGTTGATTTTTTTATTTTTATT
The DNA here is from genome assembly GCA_028015215.1 of Gynostemma pentaphyllum. NCBI lineage: Eukaryota > Viridiplantae > Streptophyta > Magnoliopsida > Cucurbitales > Cucurbitaceae > Gynostemma > Gynostemma pentaphyllum. The sequence goes on along the minus strand of CM051350.1, from coordinate 48,934,710 downwards.
TTTAAAATTGGAAATGTGGAAAAGGGTGATTGCAAGGAAAAGCAAAATCCCATGTTTTACTGGCAGAATAAAATTTGTTTTGATTTGGGTATGAGCCATGCCAAAGTATCTGCATCAGCCTGGCCTACTGCTATCATTTATGGAATTTTTGCATCTATTTATTTAATAAATTTGCATTACAGGTAAAGGCATTGCAATTTCTTTTTTTCCTCTTAAAGATAACGATTTTGTTTTAGTTTATGTTATTGAAAATTAGTTTTGTTCTGAATAGTTTGTTTGTTTGGTATTTTTTTTTTTTCACTTTTTAAAAATCTTTTAAGATAACGATTTCGAATGGTCCAAAAATCATAAAAATTACTGAGCATTAAGATTATTTACAAGTTTATGATTTTAAATGAAAAAAAATTACTAAACTATTTTTCAAAAATTGTCTATCAGATTTCTAGTTCTTAAAATCTAGTTCAGATTTTATGAAAAATGAATTACAAAGTAGATTTTTTTTAATAAATAAGTTAATTAAAAAAATATTATTATTAAATGAATATTAAATCTTTTGGAAATGAATCTACTCTAGATTTTGTAAGATGGTAAGATCCACATTTTTTTTCCCGATTAAATATAGCATAATTTAAAAAGTATTTATAAATATAATAATTTTTTTTTATTAATCACTAATTCACATAGAAAAATCTTTTATTTTTATAAATACTTTTTAAATTATTTTAAGTAAGTAACAATATAATACTACAGATCAATCGTGCATGGTTTCATTAGAAAAAAAACAATAGAATTTTAAACACATTTATATGGAATTTCAATCACACCTATTTCTGTGTGTGTATGACAGATTTTGCCCGACATATTTCATGTATATATTTATAAAAAGATTCTATTTCACATTTTACATATGGAGACAAATTGGTATTAAAATACCAATATTTAAAAAATTTCAACTTCCTTTTTAACGTTAAAACAACTTAGACAATAATTCTCTTTTTAATAGGAGATAGCAAATACAAAATTTCACTTTAAAAAAGAAAAGGAAAAAATGATAAATATAAGGGTAAAATGCAAATAAGACCCCTGTGGTCTTTTCAAAATGCATGAACACCCCCTGTACTTTGAAAATGGCAAATCGCACCCCTGTGGTTCCAATTTTTTTCAATCAGACCACTCCCCTTCAATGTTAATAATTTTCTTTTAGCCATAACTTCTTCGTTTGAACTCCGATTTGGATGATTCAAGATGTTTTGGAATCCTCATTTAAAGCTCTACATAAATGTCACTTCGAAACTTTGAAATCATTAACAAATAAAAGATTTTATTAACATCGAAACACTAGGTATGATTGACATCGTTAATTCTTTTGATTATTGATGATTTCAAAGTTTCGAAGCGACGATTATGTAAAGCCAGAAATGAAGATTCCAAAACATCTTGAATCGTCCAAATCGGAGTTCAAACGAAGAAGTTATGGCTAAAAGAAAGTTATTGACATTGAAGGGGAGGAGTCTGATTGAAAAAAATTGGAACCACAGGGGTGCAATTTGCCATTTTCAAAGTACAGGGGGTGTTCATGCATTTTGAAAAGACCACAGGGGTCTTATTTGCATTTTACCCTAAATATAAATAGAGCCATAATTAATGACTTGATCGTAGAGTATTAATTTAGAGGATGTTTAATTATAATTTGGTAGGGTTTAATTTGAATAGTAAGAGTGATAATTGGCTAAATGGTAGTTTTAAAGTTCAATTTTCCTCCAACCAAACAATCGAACGACCTTTTAATTTAAAATTATATTTATGTATATATATGTTTAAATATTCAATTAAATTAGAGAAAATTTCCAAACCTCGACTTTTAAGAAATAGAAGGGATATAGATGTTTAATCTATTAAACTATGTTCCAACTAATATAAATATTGATATTTTTTTTGTGTTTTTTTTTTTTTTTGCCCAAGTATATTGATAAAGGTTATTTGGTGTTTGGAAAAAGTCTAAGCAGGCAAGAAGGGTCAAACTACAGTACAGGGGATAAAAGTCCCTGTATGGTACAGGGACTTTTATAAACCCTTAGATCTAACTCAATTGATCTCATCCCTTTATTTTTTTTACCCTTTTTACTTTAACTATTTTATGAAATCTAATTTAATTTTAACCATTAGATTATAATATTAAATCTCAACCATTAATTTTCAATTACAAATAAACACATTTAGATTTTTTTTGTGTTAAATCTAACGTACAAATATTTAGATTATGAAACTTCATACTCTGAAATATTGAGATTCCTGATTCACTGTGATCACAGCTCTTTCATTGTGATCGTTGCTATTCCAATGTTTGATTGTCATTTTATCTTTTGAATGTGATCATTCTTAATATTATTTAAATATGATCTTGTTCATAATTGATTTTCTTTGATGTGATTAAATGTAGTTGTTGTCTTTTGAATGAGATCGTTATTTTTTAAACGTTATTGTTCTTGATCGTATATTTTATGATGTGATCGTCATTCTTTATATTTGTTTGTAATTTTTTTTAATGTGATTAAATATGTTTGTCGTTTTTGGAATGTGATCGTTCCCTTATAAATGTAATCGTTCTTTTTTAATTATATTTAAAATGTGATCGTTAGATTGATTCAATTCACATATAAAATTAGATATTTATGTCAAATTGTCTATTTGGTGAAACTTTTTGTGATCACTATCCTATATATGTGATCACATACTTATTCAAAATTTATATGTGTGATCAAATCATTTATACATGTATGAATCCTATATTTTTATAAATATAATGTTGTGATCGATGATGTTGTGTAAAAAAAGGAGTCAATTGATTGAGGGAAACCAAAAAAAATCTTATGTAAGATTTCTATTGATTACAGCTGTATTTTTAAAATTTTAATTTATTTAAATAATTAAAATAAATACACTGTAAAAAAAATTAACCACTTATAACTGACTCCCTGTACCATACAGGGATTTTTAGTCCCTGTACTGTAGAATTTTCCAGGCAAGAATTATAATCTAAGGCTGTCATTTAGCCAACCTGGTGTAACCATAATCAAACCGTTTTTTTTCTCCCCATTATTCGGCTGAGCTGAGCCTGCCATCTGTAATTTTATTTTCCTTAAACGGGGATTGTCATTTCCATAACTGACAGCAGTGTCGTGATAAGATTGCCAATTCAGTTTTTTTAGTACCTTAAGTTTTTTTTTTTTTTTTTAAAGACACTTATTGAGTATTTTCAAAAACAATTTTTATCCTTTAAAAAATAAAATCAGTATAAATACGTTTATTGAATTGAAATTTAGTGATTTGTTTTAACCTTTTCTAAATTACTTCCTATTGTTTCTAGTTTGTGTTTCAGCAATGGTATACTACTTAGAACAATTTAAGTTGTTTATTCTAAAATCATAAATTTTTTCAGTTGATTATATTAGTTATTCAAATTTAATGTTCAATTTGATAAAATTAGGATTTTAGAATTAAAATTCATTTATCATACGATTTTTTTTTTTTTTTAAGAAAATGTACCCATGGCATGCAAGATGATAGTAGAATTAATACCCGGAAGTTATTTTGATCACCCATGTAGACATTCAATAAAATCGTAAAAAAAAATTAATAACCAAATGTAATACAAAAATTATTGCAAAAAAAAAAAATACACAAATTCAAATTCCATTTAAAAAAATGTATATTGTTTTATTAAAATTAAGATATTTTTTAGATTAAAAAAAATAAAGATAGGTTTGGAATTAATCTTCAAAACAATTGCTTTTGTATATTTTAAAAATTAATTTCTTGAAAACAAAAGAAAAAAAAATACATACGTGAAATGTTAAATAACCACAATTTTGTGAAAGTGCGAATAAAAGAAAATAAAAAATGAAATTATTTTCAAATATATGCCAAGTTTTTTTCTTTACTAAAATGCAAATAAGACCATTGTGGTTTTTTCAAAACATCTTGAATCATCCAAATTGGAGTTTAAACGAAAAAATTATGGCTAAATTGGAATAATTTGAAACTACAGAGATATGATTTGTCATTTTCAAACCAATTAATGCATTGACAAAAACCACAGAGGTCTTATTTACATTTTACCGTTTTTCTTTTTATGTAATCAATATATATTCTACACATTATCAAAACCTATCAATTTGCAAGAATATTATTGAGAATATATAAATGATTAAACTTAGTTTAAATTTTTGCCTCTCGTTGTTGATTTAATATATTATCATAATAGAATCAAACTCTAAAATTGTGTTTTCCTCCCTATTTATTAATATTTTATGTTATTGGGTAGGGATGGCAAAATTCCCCGCGGCTTAAGGGGACCCAGAGGGCCCCGACCCTATAGGGGCGAGTAATCCCCGTTTTATAGAGTTTAGGGTTAGGGTTAGGTGAGAAATTTTCTTCCCGATTTGTTAAAGGGTATGGGTATGGGAATACATCCCCCGCCCCGCCCTTGACCCTGAACCCGATTTTTTAATGAATTAATTACACTAATAACCACTTTAATTCACCTAATTTCAGTTTTAATGGTTGTTTCATATTAATATCATATTTACCCATAAAACACCATTTAAGGTGGCGATTATGGCGGATTCCGATTTCAGTGTTTACCTTATTATCCTTTTATCTCTCCTAATAACTATATCTCATTAATTACATATCATTTAATTAAGGAAAATTTATCGGGTATGTTTCGTCTTTTCACAATGCAATTTAATTTTCCTGGCGGTGGTTTTGGGTAGTTTTGATATATATATAAAAGATTGTGTTTTTTTGAAATAAACAACATTAATTTGTCCAATACTAAAATTAACCCTTTTTTAATTATATCTTATGTATTTTGTTTACTTTTATCTTTAGTTATTGAAAAATATATGTAAAATATGATTATATTAACTAATAAAATATAAAATATTTAGTATTATGTTTTCTATTTTACTTAAAAATGTATATTTTAAATTTATATTTCATTTTTAATAAGACTTAAAATGTAAAACAGGGATTTTTCCCTTCCTGGAACGGGGAACCCGATCCCTGAACGGGGAATCCCAGAACCCAACCCCGATTTTTTATTAGGGGATAGGGTAGGGTATGGGGATTAAAAATCCCCGCGGGTTAGGGGATTGGAAGTGCATCCCTGACCCCGTCCCGCCCCGTTGCCATCTCTATTATTGGGTATGGTATAAATATCTAAATCCCACACTTAAGCCTTTGAGTCTATTTGTGGATTTAACAAATATTGATTATAAGTATAATAAATTGAAATTAGTTAATTATATGGTGAGTAGACCTCTCTCACGTAAAAAATATGAAATTAATAATTAAAATAGAGTTTATATGAAAAGAGCTTCCTTGCAAAATCCTTCTCTTGAGGGTTAGATGAAACCATAATAAATTTGTTACTATAGCATTTAATTTCATTGATCATCCCTCGAAAGAAGGATTCTTCCTCTATAAAGCAATTAACGAAAACTAACTTTTTCCCACAGAGAAAAGGCAAATTTGGGATACTTTAAAAGTGGTGTGTAAATGAAAATTATGTCAAACTAAAAAAGTGTTTTTTTTCCCACAAGCATACAAAGTGGTTAGGTAACTGATCTCTTTTCATAATGAGGAATGTTCGAGTCTCCCTACCCCAATATCTAAAAAAAAACTGTTTTTTTTTATGGTTATAAAACATATTCTCTAAAATCTCTTTAATTCCCTAATCACACCTCTCATTAGCCATTTTTAGTGAAAATTATCATCAATCCTTGTTATATTCTCTCTCTTTCTTATGCCAAACTATATATATTCCCTATCACAGCCTAATCAACCCTGCTTCCATTAAGAAAAGGTCCTACTCAGCCACAAAAGAAAAAATAAAATAAAATAAAAGTTAAATCAATATACTAAAAAAAAAAAACAGGTGTTACAAAAAACAGGGTCCTCTCCTCTCCTCTATATATGTATTTTGAATATTCTTCGAGCACTATATTGTAAAAGTAAAGGTAGTATGTTAAAATGAGAATTAGTTAAGTTAATCATGAGCTTCAAATTAATTTAAATCAAGATCTCTGAAGATAATATATTATTAAAAAAATTAAGGCTAAAATGCAAATAACACCCTTGTGGTTTCAGTCAAATTCATGAAAAGTCCATGTAGTTTAAAAATGGCAAATCACACCCCTGTACTTCCAAATTATATCAATATGACCCCTCCCCTTCAATGGTGTAAATTTTCTTTTAACCATAACTTTTTCGTTTGAACTTCGATTTTGATGATTCAAGATGTTTTGGAATCCTCATTCCAGGCTCTATTTTATGGTCACTTGAAAACTTCTAAATCACCAGTAAACATCGGGGTTAATTACGGTAATCATACTAAATATTTTGACGATAATAAAACTCTGTTATTTATTGAAAATTTTGAATGTTTGAGATAACCGTGACGTAGAGCCCGAAAAAAGGATTCCAAAACATCTTGAATCATCAAAATTAGAGTTCAAACAAAAAAATTATGGCTAAAAGAAAATTTACACCATTGAAGGGGAGATGTCATATTGATATAATTTGGAAGTACGAGGGTGTGATTTGCCATTTTTAAACTACAAGGACTTTTCATGAATTTGACTGAAACCACAGGGGTGTTATTTGCAGTTTACCCAAAAATTAAATGTATCTTAATTTAATAATTTAAATTCTTAAATCTAATTTTATTAGAATAAGAGGGCGAATCCAGACACGTATCTAATACGGGGCAAAAATTGCAACGAACATTTTTTAATAAATATAAAAGGGGCAAATAGTTAAAAATTGAGAAATCATATAGATATATAAATCTTGATTTAAATTAATTTGAATTAAATTATATATATAGATATATGTTCAACACAACATAGGTCATTGAAAGGATCTCGGAGACCCACCAAAGCCCGAATTGTTCAGAAAATAGATTCCTATTCGAAGAGTGCATAACCGCATGGATAAGCTCACACTAACCCGTCAATTTTGGATCCAATTCGGAATTTTCCTTGGGAGGTATCGGGAAGGAATTGGAATGTAATAATATCGATTCATACAAATAAATTTTTTGGAGGAGAGGTGCCTATGGTCTCGAGTTCCAACCTTTTCATATTTATTGTGATCGAATCTTGTATAAATATTTAAATCATATATGAGAGCAAATATTAAGAATATATTAATATCTAAATCTAATAATTTAAATTTTAAATCATAGTGGGTGGGTGAAAGGGAAGAGAGATGGCCATGGGGATCAATTTAACAGTCATTGGGTTTTGATATTCTTTACTGTTTAGTGGTGGGGGTGTGCAGTGGTTATCTAATCAACCAAAGAAAAAAAAACGGACATGCAAAGGGACAGCTACCTTGACTTAGCTAGCTGTTGTCTTTACACTTTGAGAAAAAATATCCATGAGTCGGTGGCTCGGGTCATTCTTGTTGTATATAATATCTAAGGATAACTCAATTGATCATATATCTTCTTCTTTCTTGTAAGGTTGAAGGTTCGAGTCTCTCAACCTACTCTAATTTGATAGTCTCTAAAAAAAATAATGTATATATATATATAATATAAGAGAGGTGAAAAAAATAATATGGCTCATTCCTAAAAAAATAAGGGTTCAATGCGATATATAAATTTGGGCCATCAATCATATAATTTCTAATATAAAAAATCACAAATATATATATATATATATATAATTATTAAAACACAATATCAATAAAATAATATAATAAAAAAATAACATAAAATTATCAAAGTAGTATAAAAAAGATATAAAAAATAACTTTAAACTTATGTTGAGATCGAAGTCAACTCATAATGGTGGAGAACACAGAGATATTGTAGGGAGAAGGTCAGCCAAGACAACTTAGAATAAATTCTCATTTATATATTATTAATACTAGATTTTTAATTCAAGATTTGGGGCCTCTAAAATTCAGAGCCCTGTTCCGTCCCACCAGTTACACCATGCCAACTACGGCCCTGAGTCATTACTAGATTATATATCTAAGTGTAACTTCTATTTATATTATATTGTCACATATCATGGTGGAATAGAGAGAGGTTAATTTGAATTTTTGACAAAAAAAAAAGCCAAAAAAGAGTCAACAAATATATCAACTGTATTTCACGATATTTCTCATCATCCTTGTTATCAATTTGAAAAGAAAAACATGACTTGCATACCCGAGACGGAGTCTGAATTTTATTATTTTTATTTTTTATAAAAATAAAAATAGTATTAACTGTTTTTTAATAAATAAAACCGATCAAAATTATAAAGATTAGAAGAAAAAAAACGTATTAAATTTTTTAATCTTTCATATATAATTAATTTTTTTTTAAATCCCCCCGCGGGCCAGAACTGCTTTTCTCATTCCCAACTGTTTCATAATAGTTCACAAAAGTTCTACATTTTGTCTTAGCATCTTAAATTCTCAAACTTTTTATTTTTTATTTTCCTTTTCAAAATTGGCTCAAATTCAAGTATTTGCTGACAAATGAATATAGATAGAGAAATTTAATATTTAATAGTCAAATATAGCTAAACATAGTAATTTAAAATGACGTAAAGGCTCACAACTAAACTTATAATAAGAAAAAAATAAGACCGCAAAAAGACATTGACTTAAGATCAAAGACTTGATAGAACCGAAGTTGATTTGAACTCTAAATTGGGATTAATTCATTTGTTGGTTTGTAAATTGGTATATTTGGCTGTATAAAAGGTGAAGGAACTAGCCTAGTTGCAAACTTAATTATGATCAAAGATGCATTGACTTTCATCGCCAAGATTGGAAGAAAAAAAAACAGATATTTAGAGCCAATATATTCTTTCATTAAAATAATATGAAATAAGGGTTGACTTCACTTTACAAAAAAATTAAACAATGAATCAAGGCTGAGTTGACTTTATTATTTCTTCCTATTAACTAGGTTTTAAAATTTTTTTCTTGTTGGGGCAAAGCCAGATGGTTCTACGTCCAAAGGAAAAATGTAACTTTTGAATTAAAACCTTTGGAAAATTAGTTAGTGGGCACATTATTAATGTAGTGGGGGAGCTTTCACATCATACTCTATAGAGATGCCAGCAACTGACATAATAATAATAATTAAATAATGATCCTTTTTTTTTTGCACTACCCATTTTCCCCTTACTCTCAACATTTAGTCCTATAGTTAAAAATGAAAAATCAAATTGCTTTGAGGTTTGTTGCAGTTGGCTACCAAGTTTGTCGTGTGAGGTTAATTATACAATTTCTAACTTTATCAAAATCACATATAATATAATAGATTGACTTAATCCTTAAACATAAATCTTTAAATATTGAGATCATAAATTTAAACTCTGGTGATCACTTGTTTAAGATGTTATCTTATAAATTTTTTTATGATAATTATTTTAAAACCATGAGATTGTTTTGTGAGATGAGCCGACATGTATATAAAACTGACCTAGAGATTACGAAGATTTAAAAACAAAAAGTACACATTATAACACAGTATTTATATCTAAAAGATAAAAAAGGGTATGGCTGCTACAATAGTTGTGAGTTGGGTCATAATTGGGTTAGTTTAAAAGCCTACTTGAAGCTAGCTAGCTAGGCTGCAACTTTGGCCATTTTGTAACATCACGTTACAATTGTTTACAAAGTTGACTGGCAGGCAGCCAACCTCCCTTGAAGGTGAAGATTTAACAGAGCATATATATTGAAGAACATGTTTAATGGTCTCTCTTCTTGGGTTTGCTTGTAATCAGCACAATGAAACATTACCCCATGTCGCTTACATCTTCCTCTTGATGATCGTTTAATTTTTCGTTTCGAAGATCGAACGTTAGTTCTTAGTGATGTTCAATTGATAAAATTTATTTGGTTTAATGTTTTCATTCAAAGTTTACTTAAACATAATATACAATATTTTTAAAATTAAATAAATGTGTTAAAAAACAAGCCTGAGAGTCTTTTTTTCCTCTTGAGAAAAATTCTTGAATATAAGAGTAAAAAAGTGAAAACACCTCTCAAGTCCCAAGCCACCATTAATTCAATAGTTATCTTTCCCCTTGGCATATAAAAAGTTGACAATAGCATTATTTGACAATATATAAAGCTTTATATATATAACTGACCAAAGATCCTTTGAAAAGAAATATTCCAACTTTGAAAGTGGTTTTTCAGTTTAAAACAGCATCAAATTCTTAACCCAATGAATTCTAAACCACTCATATCACAGCAGACAACTATTAGGACCACAATGCAATGCACTTTTGGAAAAAATAAATTACACTTTAATATATATATATATATATATATATATATAATTAAAAACCTAATTAATGCTCAAAAGGGTTGAGAAAAAGGATTAATGGCGTGTAACTAGTGGTCACTACTAATTTCATACGTTGTATTTAATTAAAGAAGAGGAAAAATAAGGTCAATTTTATTAAGCTAACCACAATTTATGGTGGATGGGTTACTAATTAATCCCTAAGCATATCTCTACACAATTATAAATAGTTAAAGCCTAACTATTTAATTAAAGTGCATGAAGCTCTTTAACTATTTGAATTAAGTGGCGCTTGATTTGTATGACCTAACCCACCAAGTATTCGTTTTGATTTTGGGTGTGCAAAGGGTAATTTAACATAAAAACAAACTTAGTTTATTTATTTTTTTAATTATTATTACATCAAATTAAATGAGAGAAGACTCGAATCTTCGATTTTATAAGTAGAAAAAATAAAATAATAATAATAATTAAATAGTCTTAATTTAAATTTGATATGCAATATGTAAAATGAATATTGTCCTAGCTTTAAAAGTTTATTGGCATTGTATATATGCCACTCAATTTGGACAAAAAAGAAAACCTTCTAAAACCTTTTATTTTGGATATAGATATTATTCCTCTCATACATTTATGCCTCAATATTGTTTTCTTTTTGGAACCCTCTACATTGGAAAAAGAGATCCGATTGCACCAAAATCAGTAAAATTGGAGGGGTCCGATAACCCTGTGTTGGGTTTCTTCAAAAAGAAAAAGTTCTAATTTATCATAGAATTAAAGCTAGTTTTAAATGTTTATCTTTTATGTCTCTTTAATAATCCATGTATCGGTTAAAACTAAGATATATACTATCTGAATAAATTATTAATTAAATTTGATATGTATATTATATGGAGGGAATTATTTAATTATTGAAAAAAATTTGTATTTAATTATATAGCACCACTTTAATTTTCATTTTATTTTTGACAAAATAACACATTGCTCTAGTTTTGATATTTTAACTATTGTTTTAGGTTAAACAATTACCATATAAATGAGTTTTTAAGAATTAAAACTCTCATTTATTATAAATTAATTTCTTATTTAAATTTGATAATCAATTATTAGTTTCAATAATTTATTTTATTTTATTTCAATATAAGAATATTACTTCTTTTATCGTTAATTGATTTTGAGATGAAGCCGTATATTTTTAAAGAACATGTATGCCACGCAACTTAAACACTAAAAAGCGTACTAGAAACTTTTAAATTTGGGATACTTCTTGTTCCTCCCACACATCTTTTATGCTTAATTTTGTTCTTTTTGAACTCTCTGCCGAGAGAACAAAGGAAAAACCTATCACTTTAGCTTAGTGGTTGATGCATATAATATATTTGAACATTGAAAAAAAAAATCGATGGCTCCAAATCAGTAAATTGGAGGGGTCCAAATTTTAAAAAAATAAAATTGTAAAGTTAATATCAAAGAGAAAATGGCATGGATTCGCCCAATTTTAGTGAAAATTAGAAGGAAAAATGAAGATGGATAGAGATTACCATCGGTCCACGCTAAAAGGCACTAAAATCCCACGCCTTCTTCTCGTAAGTCATAGTCAAATTAAAAAGCATTTGCATTACCAATTGTTGACACTATCTGTGCATGTGATCCACCCACGTATTAGAGATATATGTGCTTATTTTGTTCTCTCACATTTTCCTTTATTTTTATAAGTCAAGTAGGTAAAAAAAAAGAGGTATATGAACCACTTTTGCTTTGCCTTAGACTCGATTGGAACAAAGTTAAGAAGGAGGCGGAATGGAGAAAGGAAAGAGACAAGGGCGGTCTTTAAAAAAGACTTGCTATCCAAGTCCTCTTTTTCCATGAATTGGATATTCCCTTCCGTGGTGACAAAACTTCATACCTCCAAGATAGTCTACTGGTCCTTCACCGGATACTATGCACATTAGAGTTCCACTAAGCTCGAGCTCGGTCAAAAGTTCTAAGAACCTTCTTGACGTAAAATCTTTGTCTTGTCCTAAAAAGATAGGCATGAAGACGAAATGAGAATAACGAGTGTGTGTGAATTGGGGAAAACTCACCCGAAATGCTCGATCAGAAATAGATTAAATAGAATAGGTGTTATGATTGGAGCATTTTCCTTTATTTTTATAAATAAAGATAAACAAAAACACTTTGATATTCACTCAGTGAACTAATAAAATATATTGATAGATAATATATATATCATTAAAGAAAATATTTACATACTCACCAGTAAGTACAGACTCAAATTCATCGGTATATGTCATATTTTTATTAGGTCAAATATATAAGTATATAATAAATATATTATCCAATAGAAATGTGACAAATATAAAAATCAGAAAGGAATTTTTTGAATCAATTAGTACCTAAATATTTTGGGGTGGGGAATTTAAACCTATTAATGTAGGTATTTTAAGCCAGTTAATATTTGTCAATTAAGTTATCCCCGTGAGATGGATTTCATTGTTTCCCATTATACTTTTCACTCACTTTCTTCTTTCTTCATTTTTCTTTGACATGTATATACTTTTTGTTTCCCTTACTTTGATTTTTCTTTTTCTCCAACTTTCTTCTAGTTTACTTTCCTTGACTTATATTCCATCAATTCAGATGATTGGTATTGGCTCAACGAGAAAGTACTTTGCCACTAAAATTATCCATTGACTTTGAACACTTTACTCATTAAAAATAATAATGAAAGATAATCAAATAGCTCGATAAATTATTGAACTTGAACTTAAAAAAACAAAAAAACATATAAATTCATTAAATACCCATAAAAAATAGTTCAGTAATTTAATGAATTATAATTATACTCTTCGAGTAATTTTAAAAAAGTTATGACATTTTAGTTTAGTGTACAGATTTATGCTATTTGACATAACATTTATAAAATAAATTATAATATATCTCTTTTTTTTTAAATAGTTTTAATAAATATATATTTTTTAATATAAATTTTCAAAAAAAAATAAATTAAAACCAAGGTTAGAAAGGGAGTGTCCATGAACGAAACGAACTTATGGTAAATTTGGTCCCTTTTCTGAAGGGGAACCAGATTTTGAGGAACAGGTTCTGCCATAATTTGGGCATGCAGGAAAGAAGCTAAAAGTCGTTTTACGTTTACCAGCTCAGTGGTGGATATGGATCAGGTCATGGTCTGAGTAGGGCAGGAGGACTGACTGAATTATTGTTGGCTTTCCATAATTATATATCAAAAATTATTTCGAAACCTTAGCTTCTTTGGGCTTCTTTGGGAGTGTTTAGAAAATAAGTGATTATAATCAAACTACTTTTATTATAAGTACTATGCTAAAAGGTGCTTAGTGGTATATTATAATATTGTTTGGTTCTAATATTTAAAAGTGTTTTTCATCATATTTAGTGTACTTTTTAGAGAAAATATGTGTAGGTATGAAAATATCTAGAAATAAGTTAGTGAAACAAAGTGTTTAAGTAGAAGTTAGAGAGAGTGTAGAAAAATAAGCAAGAGAGAGAAAACGTGTGAGAAGATAGAGGGAGAAACGTGTGAGAAGTTAGAGAGAGAAAGTTTAATACGGAGAAAAGTTAGAGAGAGAATGTGTTATGTAGAGAGAGGTTAGAGAGAGAAAGTATGTGGAAAGAAGTCAGAGAGATAACATATATAGAGAGAAGTTACAGAGATAAAATGTGTAGAAGAAATTAGAAACACAAGATTCAAAAAATCAAAAGCACTTTAAAAGCATCTAGTACTTACTTCTTCAAAAAGCACTTTGAAGTGCTTTTGACTTTTACAAAAAGTGCTTATAGAATGTAGCCAAACATACATTGTATCTAGGAAGTGTTTTTGCTCATTCAAAAGCCCTTTTGGCTTGTCCAAAAGCACTCCCAAACACACCATAAATCTTGCCTGAGTTGGTTTTTGGATGCCAATCTCATAGTATATAGATGCCGATAGGAATAATTTGTAAGCCAATTTCAAACAGTGAAGCTATTAAATGCCAGTTTCGAGAGTTTTTTTTTCCCTCCTCATCCTCTCTCTCTAGAAATGATATTTTAAGGGATAAATGTAAAATACACCCCTACAGTTTAGGTTATTGTTAAATCATACCCCTGCACTTTTTTTTGTCATAAAATACCCCTGCACTTTAGTAAAATTGCAAATCACACCATTCAATCAATTAGTTTTAACGAAATTTAAACACATCTATATTATACGCATACCACGTGTTTCAAAACCATTAAAAATTCCAAAAAATTGAACATTTGAGTGTGATTTATAGGTTTTACATCTTATTAACATAAGAGATTATTCTAAAATTCTACACATCTGTCAATTTTTTGTTATTTTTCATGAAATAAGAGTTTATTCTTATATGGCCATTTTTCAATAGAGGGATGTATGCTTGAGTGTATTTTGAGATGTAGCTAAGTTTTATAAAAATAAAAATGAGGATTTAGATGTTAAAAGTATCACTTCCTCACTCTATGAAGTTTATTAGAACTCTGTCAATATCAATACTCATGAGTACTTGGGATTAACTATAAATAAAAATCAAGAAGAGAGAATTTTGCGATCAATTATCCATATGATGAACAATTACACAATTTTCTCTCCAAAGATTATCTGCCTTCAATCTCCAAACCTAATAATTTCTCAAAAAATCCAGAATTCTCAGTCTCGAGCAAATGCAAATGCAAATGCCAATTCAATTTCAATTTCATCCATTGAATTGCCTCCCAATGCTCTACGTCGCAAATTGGACCCTCAATGGAGAGGAGGTTTCAGTTTAGGGCTTGATCTTGGATCCTCTCGCTCTGGCCTCGCCATCAGTAAAGGCTTTTCTTCTCGTCCTCTTACTGTAATTTTCTCCTTTCTTTCTTTCTTTCATTTTCCTAATTCACGATTAGTCTACTCTTTTCTGTGATTAACGCAATGATTATCGATTGTTCTTATTCAATTCTGTTTCTTCTTGAATTTTTAGTTTTATACGATCCATTTTCGCTCTTTTTTTAAGCTTAATTTGTGTATTATAAGTTAAATGTTGACTTGTAATTTCTTTTAACTGACTTAGGTTTTGGAGTTGCGAGGAGAAAAGCTTGAGGTTAAGCTTATTGAGATTGCTGAACAGGAGGTATCTCCGTGCTCATTTTATTGTTCTTTGATGATTCATATAGTTTGCTTTTGCAATGGTTCTTTTTGGAATGTTATGAATATATCAGAACTTTTTGTTCATTCTCTTTAATTTCCATAGCAAATGATGAAAAAACTGTAGGAGGCTGATGAATTTATTGTTGGACTCCCTAAATCATGTGATGGAAAAGAGACAACCCAGTCGAACAAAATTCGTAGTATTGTTGGAAGGCTAGCTGTTCGAGCCGCTGAAAGGTAAAATACACACCGAGATATAATTTGTACTTTGTTTCCTTGATGTCTGTTTTTTTTTCTGATAAGCTTTTAATTTAGGGGCTGGAGAGTTTACCTGCATGATGAACATGGGACAACCACAGAAGCAGAGTACCATATGATTTCCAAGTATTGTTTTCTTCAGAACTTAAATTATGCTTGTAGAGAATTCAGGACTATTTCACTCTTGTAACCTCATTCCTGTCATCTTCCTTATAAATTTTTTGTATTAGTACCATGATCCGAAGGTCAAGCAAGGAGAGTATAAGCTCTACTAACATGTTTATGATCACGACGAATCTCTGAATGATAAGTTCCAATTTATGCAGAGTAAAACGCCTGGTAGAGACTAGTATACAAAAACCATTTACTAAAAAAAAAAAGACTTCATATGAATGATGTGAATAAGGGTCGCTGTACAATCAAAATTGAAGGAACCAACTTTGGCACCAAGTTTTGAGGTGCATCGTCGTTAACTACATATATTTAGAAGTATTTAATTTCAGTATTGTAACTTATCAAGGAATCCTTGATAAGCTTCTAGTGTATAACTTGCCGTGAAACATCTCCATGTTAGTCTCATAATTAACTCTCAATTTTAATATTTTCCATACTTCTATAATAAAAACTAATGTAGAATTGACTTTTTTGTAAGGCTTATTGCATAGTGACACATTTTTATGTCCAGTAGTCATTGATGCTCTCAGAGTTCCGTGCTTTATTGCATTCAATGGGAGGGTATAAATGAATATGGGTTTATATTGCATTGCAGGCTCTTCAGCTGTTTTTAGTTCTTATGATGCAAATGTAGTAATTTTTTTCCTTTATTTTTTTAGTAGTATATACCCCTACTTACTCTATTTGGAACGGTTTTATATAACGAATAATGATGACCAAAATTTGTGTTGGGGATAACTTTACACATCTTTTTCAGGGGCCTCGATAAATCCACTCGGCAGAAGAAAATTGATGCTTATTCTGCCATGGTGAGTGAAAAGTTTGCATCTTCATGAGCATTGAATGATCACTATTAGTGATGCATTGCAGTCTCCTCGCTTTTTATGGTTATTCTTCTAGTCTTCACATAACAAGTTTTACCATTTTTAAGAAGAAAAAAAACAATTATTTCATTTGACGCAGATGGTACTAGAGAGATATTACTCCACGTCAGGCCAGGGAACCGAACTTGTTGTGCCAAAGAGTCTTACTTTACAAGAAAAACTTATCAAGGGACCACCCACAGACCCTGATTATGTGGATTGACTAGCTTGTAAGAAAGGGAAAAAAATCAACTGAGAGGAG
The DNA here is from genome assembly GCA_028015215.1 of Gynostemma pentaphyllum. Taxonomy (NCBI): domain Eukaryota; kingdom Viridiplantae; phylum Streptophyta; class Magnoliopsida; order Cucurbitales; family Cucurbitaceae; genus Gynostemma; species Gynostemma pentaphyllum. The sequence goes on along the minus strand of CM051350.1, from coordinate 48,917,665 downwards.
GCCCGCCCTCCATCAAGAGTAGGGGGGGTCTCCCTGTTACCATTCAACAAAGGATTTATTGTTGTTGAAGGGAAAGAGAACCCTACCCTGAAAGAGGTTGATTGTCATGATAGTTAAAAGTGGTGGGGACTGGTGAGTAAATCAAGGTAAATCTTGAATACAGGTAAACAATTAAGATGATTTTGAGGACTAAGTTGGTGCAGCATACAAAATTCCTTGATTTTTTTTATTCCAATGAGTTATAACAAGGATTGATAGTGTTTCTTTTGCCTTCTGACACGGAACATACCAGTTGGGGTTCAAAACCATACTGTTTCTATTGCATCATTCTGCTGTGTTAATAGCTTCATGACTCAAGGTCCAACATTACTTTTTAACCACTTTGATTTATTCTCAGGATAGTTTAATGTTTTTCTTCACTATAATTATATATCATCTTTCTGACTTTTCTACATCATCTTTAATTACTTCCATGCTTATTTTCCTTTGTAAATCAACCTTCCCCTCTCCCTTTAGATGCTTGAAAATATATTATTCCACAATACCTCTTTCATTGAAAAACTTCCAACTCAATTAGCAAGCAACGATTCTTCTCTTTTTCAAATTCCTAACTCCTAGTCCATCCTCCTTTATGGGTATTTATGGGTAATTGATTGCCACCACAGAGCTTTTACTTTTGTCCCAACCCAATCAGAATCAATGTTACTTTTACGCACTTCATTCTTGTATCAATTTTTTTAGCTCGTTCTTGCAAAATATACGTCTTCACACACATGGTTTCATTTGCACAATGTCGTAGAATGTGGATTTTGTCCTTTCCGTCCTAAAATATGAGAACTAGTAGTAGCAGACATTGAAATCTGGCCTTTAATATTACTATCCTCTAATAATCATATTACCGATCTATATAAGTGAAATTGATCTAAAATGTTTTCTTCTTTTACCTTCATTTTTTGTGTTCTTCATTGATTGCATATTAGAGTTTTAGGGAAGCGGCAGGCTTCTATAATTCATTCTAGACTCTCTTCATGTAATCTCCTTGCATTCTAACCCAACGTCAACTCTTTAAGAATTACATTAATCTTAATAAATTGGGTGAGGGATCTAATTTAAGACGTGTGAATGACGTGATTGTTATTTGAAGCTATGAAAGTTAACCGTCTCGCACAATGTGGCAGACCAACATCAACCATGCACGAATTTTTGCCATTCTCATTCGATTCTTTTGATTGCCATCAAAAGAAGCTATCAATTGTTAGTACACAATATAATACTTTTTTTTTAATAAGAGACAATTTCATTGATAAATGAAAAGATATGTACAAAAGGGCCACCAAATTATTACAAAAAATTCCTTCGATTGGGGCCAATCATAGAGGTAGAATAATTAAATAAACACATTTTCTTTTTAATCTTGAGGAAACTACTTTGTCATCGATGCGTACGGACCTGCACCTGATCTATGTCAAAATAAAAATAACTAGAATTAAATAACGAGAAATTTTAATGCATCTACGAATATATATCAACCTTCCAAATTTTGTTTCTAAAATAACTTTACCAATCGACTTACTGCAAAAATAATCAAGTCTTCAGACTGCCGCGGTACAAAGTCACTGTACTGGAGGATCTGCAATGAAATCAGTTCCAGATAACAGAAGGAAAATTGCATCAAGGGAAACCTTAAGGAACCAAAAAAAACTTAGGTCACGCAAGATAAAAAAAAAACTGAATTTTTACCGTAATTAGGGGAGACCATATCGGCTGAGATGACAGTTAAAATAGAAAGATCGATTTCTTAGTGGGGACCGTCACCAAATGATGGCTACACCAACTGAATAATATTTTGGAACAATTAGCATAAGGAAAAAATGAAAATCTGAAGAAATGATAGGTATGTTCTAAAACTTGAAGAAAAACATAATCTAGCATATACCTCAATTGTCACGGAAAGGGAATCGCTCCGGATCAGGGTTCAAACCCCACTATTTCATAGATCGTAGCTTAATTACCAGATGTGACCCCATACAGAGCTTATTCCCATCGTCTCACTGGCCGACCTTGACCCCATATCTAGTATTCAATGCTTTACTTTAGATGTTCAGTCACTACTGTGCCTCAACGCGTTTCGGGGAGAGCACCTCCTGAAGATGTAAGTACAAGCGAAAGCTCTTAATATCATCACTGTTCTATACATTTTCTTTCTTACAGCAAAATATAAATTTCATAAAGAGGATTCAAATATCCTCTGATTATAATGTAACGATTTTGGAAGGGAAAGAAAGAGAGAATCTACCATGTAGAACGATTGCCAAGGACACAAGCTTACACCTGGTTGACAAGTGTACACCACCACCATTTCATACCACTGAACAATCAGATGCGACTTTATGTCATATGCCCACATTCAACAATTCATAAATCATAAATGTGTAAAATCTATCGAATGTTTTCTGATTAAATAGATATGGAGACATCCCAACCTTAAAAAAGCTGATTGAGTAAAGAATCAATTGCAACAAAACATGCTCGATCATGTCAAAAACAAGTTCAAGTAGATGAGTAACCCAAATTACCCATTAGACTTCACTCATGATGATTATGTGGATTTAGAGCATATTCTTATGTTATGACAGCCTTAAAGCCTGGATATGGCAAATGAAAAGCCAATCGTTGAAGGGCATCCTCAGCCATCTAGGTCCTGACATCAACTGAAAACAGATGCAAATAGTTTATTGGCAGTAATGTAGGGTAATCTTTGCTTGTGATGGTATGTCTGTGCAGATAAGGTTTTGAAAAATTAGTTTCTGATTTGTGTATTTTCATTACAATTACATTTACTAAAAGCAACTAGAAATTATACGTAATTAGGAAAGGCTTCCACAGTTTAGTTTAACTTTAAACAGAAAGATTACAAGATAAAAAGCACTCGAACAAAAACAAACAAAAAAACACTAAAAATCATACCCCATGCATATGAAGATCATATGTGAGTCCTTATGATAAATCAATGCTAGGGATTATCTTCTGGAGCACCCTATTTGCACATGTATCACCATTATCATGAAGGCGTGTCAACTCACTATCCAAAATAGAATAAGCTTCTGAAAATGCCTACAAGACGCAACAATCTTGAATAAGATTGAGAGAGAACGCATTCAAGAAAATATGATTTTTCAAAAAACTTTTCTTCCTTCAATGTTAGATAGATAGAGGGTAGGACCATAGGAAACAAGTTGGTATGATCGCCTCATAGTCATAACTTCTGGTTCTTATGATGTATCCCTTGAATATTTCTGACTTTCTCAATGAGATTTTCTGTGGTTCCTCCATTAGTAATAAAGATAGCGTTTTGCAGTTAAAGCTCTCCATTGGTAAATGAGGATTGAATGGAATAGAAGATTGTTAAAAATTTGAAAAGCAACTAGGAATTGCTTTTAGCTTACCCTAATATTTGAACCATTTCCTAAACAAAATGGACACGCACTTACAATTTCAGGAGTAAAAAACATCCTTAAGCTTAAACAGAATGGACATGCACTTACAATTTCAAGAGGCTCCAAAGCTTAATATTTGGGTTGGTGTTCAGTCATCAAGAGAAATTGCAGTAATAGATCTCCTTGGAAGCAAATTTATAAGCTTAAACAGACTATGGAGGCTAATTGTGTGTTCTCGGTGGGTAGAGGTACTTCTATTTGGTTTTGGGAACAGGTTTGGCTTGGTGAGTCGTCCCTTGCTTCCTGTTTCCCTAAGCTCTATCGTATTGCTATCCTAAAAAATCATCCGATCTGCAGTTTTTGGAAAGAAGAGCTCAATTCGTGGGTGGTCGAGTTTAGAAGGAATCTTAAAGATGATGAAATTGTAGAATGGATCAATCTGATGAGTCTTTTGGAGCCTCTTCGGTTAAATGTTAGAGATGATATACGTGTGTGGATTCCGGATAAAACTTATGGTTTTTCGTGTAAATCAGCCCTCAAAACACTGTTGATGGCAACATTACTACTGACATCAAGTTGGTTTGGAAAGGAAATTCCCCCATGAAGATTAAAGTGTTTCTTTGGTTCGTGATCAATGATGGTATTTATTCAAATCAGAAATTTCAATCAAGAAATCCTTGGATCTCCCTCCAACCTAACTGGTGTAGCCTTTGCATGAATTGCTCAGACTACGGAGCACATATTATTTGAGTGTAGCTTTACTAATGCCATTTGGAGGACTTTCTTCGAGATCTTCAATATGAAGTGGATTCTTCACAAGGATCATGTCAACAATACTCTGGCTCTTCTAGGAGGCTCGATTATTCTTCACAAAAAAAAGAGTAGACTTCTATGGGACAATGGGGTGAGAGCTATTTTGTGGAATGTTTGGCTTGAGTGTAATAGAAGAATTTTTTAGGGAAAGGCTAGATCTTGGGCTGAGGTTTGGGAAGTTAGTGTGCTTATTGCCTCCATGTGGAGTGCTAATTGTAAATCGTTTGCTAATTATGCTCCTTCTACCATTGCTTCCTGCTTTTCTGTAAATTCCTTTCGCCTTTTTTGGGCTCTTTCATACATCAATGAAATGGCACGTTTATTATCAAAAAAAAAAACATCCTTAAGCATGATTACATTGTGAAGGTGATCTTTATCTGAATTGCATATATTAGTTACACACGATTCTACTAATGCACCTTAATTCAGAAATTAACAAAGCAAATAGTGCTACAAGGATAACCTCACCTTGATACATTGATGTACACGGAAACAATTTCTCCCAACATTATTCATGGGGAAAAGAGGATCATCGATATGTAGTGGATCGATACTACACCACAAATGAAACGCGGTTAACAATTACAGTTGATCCATGAGAAATTTCACTAAACGGCACTTTATGAATTGATATTTTTAAAATTAGCAAAAATTATGAAACTTTTCAAAAATGGCACTTTTTTCTTTCATTAATTTAATGATTGTTTTCATTAAATTAATGAAAGTTCATTTTCATTAGTTTTTTCTTTTGTATTAAAGAATGATCAATATTATTATTATATTTTAGGTTTCTAATTGGGATGTTTTAAATTAAAATTCAACAATTTTTCAAGTTTGTTTAGTTTTTATGATTTTGAAACCTTTATTAAAATAATGAAGGCTTTCATCAAATAATGAAAGCTATTTTTGAAAATTCTAAAAACTTTTGCTATTTTTGAAATGTATAATTCGAAAAATGTCATTTTTGAAAATACCCCCTATATAAAAAAGAAAGGTCATCAAATGAAACCTACATTTTTTTTACTAAGAAACAGAAAGAGATTTCATTAATAATATGAAAAAATTTACAGTTACCCTACATTATATTTGGGAGTAACAATTACCTATGTCCCCTTTCCCGTTTTATATAGACACCACTCCCTTGAATTGAAATACGCATTTGACGGGGGTCAAATACATTCCTGGATTGAAAGTAAAATCATTCAACATAGTTACATAACCAAATAAAAACTGAAGTTGAAAATTCAACACTGCTGTAGTCCAAAAAATCAAGAATTGAACTTTCAAATTTATTTTATAAAAAGAAAAAATCTAACTGAAGACTTCCAACAAGCAATAATTTCATGTCTTACTTACCCAAAAAAGTAAAGAAAGTCCATAAGAAGGCTTCCAATGTTCTGCAGGAATGTTGAATTTGAAAATTTTAAATTAATCACCAATAATATAAAATCAATACCCAGATTGAGGAGATGACAACAATAACAAAAAAAAATATACATATCCTGTTAACATGTCAAGGACAAACATTGGCAGGACAGAGACTAACTTGGTTGATAGGGCGGCCAAGATGATGTTCGTGCTGTAGAAAACGAATAATTAATAATACCTGCAACAGATTAATAAAGAAAATTGATGGGCCTCATTATAACATATTAATTTTTGCTTTTACCAAAAAAATGTTATAGAGGTTTAAATGATAAAATTTGTACATTGGGGTATGCATGAACAGCTAAAACTCTTCCCTTTCCACCTACTCATTAGAAGAAATATCTTCTGATAAACTACTTAGCTTATAGGATCTATTCTTACCAGATAAAAACTGTTACAACTTTATTCTGACAGTTCTGCATTTACAATTCTATTTTCCAGGGCTGAAATTATTAAATTTGTAACTATTATCCCACTACTATCGTTGCCAACTGGAATTCCTTTCGGTAACTGTTCTGTTCCGCAGTCTTTTTGGGGCTTTTTCATACATCAATGAAAAATTACTCATTTGTTATATAAAAAAAGGGCCAAACTTATTAAAACAATAACCATCAGGCAATCTACATCTATTGTTATTCATATCTTTTTTTTTTAATAAACAATGGGCTTTTCATTGAATCAATGTTTTCATATCCTTCAAGATTTGGGTATTGAAACAATGCATTCTTCAAATAAAATAACAACTCTATGATGTCATAAATGTATTTCACTCCTAAAGTTGCAAGAGTTTCTACTAATCTCAATGAAACTTCAACATCAAAATTGTTCAGCTGTGATGATGACATATTTTTGTTAATAAGAGATGGTTCATAAAAAGAAAGATAAGAATTGAAGTCCAAAAAAATTCTTATTTAAAAAATTGAAGTTAAAAAAAACTCTTATTTAAAAAATTGAACTCCAAAATCCAATGGACTTCAGGAAGTTTGCGTATCCTCCCTTTTTTTTAAAATTATTTTCCTTTTGATAAAATATTTTCTTAACCCAGAGTAAGTGGTTGGGATAACTCACCAAAGAGTAGGAACTTAAGCCACCAGAATAGGACTGATCAAGGCCACGATCTGCCAGAAACTGCTTCAGAACCAAAGCCAAGGGTATAGTGGCTGGAAATTGTTCAGTCAGCTCTTTAACCTGTAATGGATATTACATAAGACTCCAACCTAAAAACGGATATCCCCATCCTCTGTCTGCTACAGAGATGAGGGTGTGATTGTCATACCCAGTGTTTTTAAAGTACAAGGCGCATATCAAAGTGACAAGTCCTTGAAGGCGCCTGATTGAAGCAAGGCACACTTTAATAAATAAATTATATATAGCCTAAATTTATATATAAAAAAATAGGTCTAAAATGTTATGTGCAATATAAAAGAAATTAGAAAACAAATGAGGAGAAAAGTGGGCAGACTAATGGAAGTCGAGCTGGACATTAAATAAAAAATATAAGTCAGGGTCCAGTTCTTCGATAACTACGGGTAGACCTAGGCAGTGGTCAATAGCAATGAAAGAAAAAAAAGGCAGAAAAGTTGAGTTGAGTCCAACTTCACAAAGGGAGCAAAATCGAAGGCTGAAAAAAGTAGGTCGCCGGAACGGAAAGGAAAAGAAAACAAAGTTGCACAGCATAGCCATATGCAGCACAAGCATGCGGGGCATGAGTTGGATGAAGGTCTTACATGAAAAAAAGTGAAGGGAGAAGTACAGAGTTGCTCAAAATTGAAGGTCATACTCGAATCTACTTGAAAATTTGTGTTTCATCCTTCTTATTGTTGTTGGAAGGTGTCTTTGTCTTCTTCTATAAAGTTCATATGAGAGGGAAAGCTAAACTATGAGACTCTCCCTTCTTCTCAGACAAAAGAGGGAAAGCTAAACTATGAGGCCCTCCCTTCTTCTCAGACAAAATTCTTCAAACAATCGCCCCACTTCTGTATAGCGTCAACATTGTCGCTACGAACAAAGCCAACTATTACGCAGCCTGGTTAAATCGCATCGCCTCAACCCGCTCTATGGCACATCCAGATCGCCTAGCATTACCACTCGCCATAGGCGAGCACTGGGATGCGCCTTGAAAACACTGGTCATACTTGATGATGGGTGGAGGTGGAGGGTTCAACCCGATATACATGTGTGAAAGGAAGGAGCAGCCTTCTTGATATTACAAAACAAGGAAAATGACCTCCTTTCTTTCCTTTCAGGAAGTGATCTCTTTCATCTTGGCATCAAGTTTTAAAAACGAAAAACATAAAAGGATAAATGCAAAATACACTCCTGCACTTTGGGTTATTGTTAAATCATACCGTGCACTTTCTTTTTAAAAAAATACCCATGCACTTTAGTAAAATTGTAAATCACAACCTTCAATTGATTAGTTTAACGAAATTGAGATACATTTATATTTGATGTATGCCATGTATTCTAATATCATGAAAAATAACAAAAAAAAATTGACAGATTTGTAAAATTTTAGAATAAACTCTTATGTTAATAAGATGTAAAATTTATAAATCACACTCAAATGTTCAAATTGTTTGAAATTTTTAATGGTTTTGGAACACGTGGTATGCGTATAATATAGATGTGTCTAAATTTCGTTAAAACTAATTGATAGAAGAGTGTGATTTGCAATTTTCCTAAAGTGCAGGGGTATTTCAAACAAAAAAAATGGAGGGGTATGATTTAACAATACTCCATATTACAGTTATGCGAGTGAATGGAGATCGAGAAGACGGCTATGAAAGAGATTATGGAAAGAAAAGATAAAAGAAAATAAATTGGTAAAAGAAGTGGATACCAATTCGCAAACAATTAAGATAGAAGCAAAAAATGGAGTACGCTATGCTCCAAATAAAATTACCAGTTCAGAAGTCTGGAGTCCTGTATGTGAGGGAGTCTTAAAACTAATATCGATGCGGACAGATTTTGTGTTTGTTGCCGAATCATAATTTGTCTCCAAGCATTTTGGCAATGCAGAATCTTCCAAAGCAGCAATTTCATTGAGAATTTTGACATCTTGTTCCCCAGGTACAGCAGATGGCTCCTCCTTGGGTGATTGCATATTTGAAGTGGTTGAAATTATGAGATCATGGGGAACTTCAACAACAAGCATGATTATAGGAATCTAATGCAAAAAATAACTGATGAGAAGATGTACAGAATAATAAATATCTGTTATTGACAGAAGTGAGTTAAAGATTTCAGACAGAAGAGACAATTACAGCAGTATTTTCCACCGTCTTTAAAGAATCACTTTTCACCCACTCTTGATTGGAGAGATACCTGGCTGCATGCTGTAAGACCAAAATTTTATTATTTATTACACAACCAAGAAAACATTCATAACAATAAAATTGAAACAAAAAAGAAAACAAGGAATGAAATAAAGGTGTGACCAATATTAGATAGTATTTTTCCCCTCTATAACTTTTATAAACACTGTCTTGCGAGGGGGGAGAAGTTCATACAATTTAACAGGTTGCATTGGCAATTATTAGATCATGAAAAACCTATGAGATACTCATGTTCATAGTCACTAAGTAGCAAAAGTGAACGAAACAAAGAAAACAGTGGGAACTGTCAGCTCTTTAACGAATGGCTAGTTTATGGGATTAAACAAAAATTTCGAGGTGTCACAAGGAAATAAAACTGTAGTTAGTTTTATATGCTGGGGCACTGATATACTTTATTAAGTTAAAAAAAATCTTTAGCTAAATAGCATTTTTAGAATGAGAAGGATTCAGGATAAGTTCTCTGTTTTCTCTCCTATTAACGATTTAACACTAATTTCTATTTATAATTATTGGGTTGGGTTGAGTAAAATTGGAAACTGACAAGTTTTTATTTGAATAATAAGAAACACATCTCTACTGGCATAAACACTAACAGCTAGGGTAGGCAAAAGAAATCATGAGCTGTAATCTCATACTCTGTTCCTCGGGGTAAGAATACAGCATACCTGAAGGCAAGTTTCTTTGATACCATTACGCCCCTCTAAGATTCCAGCTTCTTTAATAGGTTCCTAAAAGATAGTAGCAGCAAACCTTAATAAAACCATTAATGCAGGAGAATGTGGTGATGATCATATTCAGGTAATGATAAATTTACCAGGTTCCTGACTGGAGGCAGACAGACCACAAGATCCACATCACTTGTAGGAAGGGACAAACCAGTTGCATTTGAACCAAAAATGTTTGTCCTGGACCTGGGCCATAAGACTTGAAGGGACCGTGTTACCCGTTTAACAGCCCAGGTGATGTAAGGCTTCTTAACCATATTTTCTGCAGCGACCTTGTACATATGTCCCGTGAATAGAAGTGCTCAGTGACAAAAACTGGAAAATTGTAAAAACTATAAACAGTAAGATAAATATCATATCAATTCAACCCCTTACATGCTTGCAGAAAGAATCGATCTCATCATGTAGATGGCTATGCATCAAAGAAAGAGAATCCTTCTTCACAGGACAGCTCTGCATTGCAGGAGGAAAGAGAGGAAATGCAACATCTGGCTGCAAAAAAAAAATTATAAATAAATTGCAGTCTCAATATAAATGATAAGGTGGATGATGGATGGATGCATACTCACATGTTCCTGATCGAGAGCTATCTGAGACATTGCTATAAGTCTATCTTGAAGCAAAGCAGAAGATAAAGGCTGAACCGTCGAACAATTAGGATTACTTTTATTTCTCCAATTAGGCCAAACAACTTCAGCACCATCAATCCGTAAGCATGCTTCTTCGAAATTTGTTCCATCAGGATCCCAACCCTTCACACCCCAATGCCTTGGACTTGAGCTACCGGACCGAACAGATGGAAAACCCCTGTGCTTCCTGGAGTCATTCCCAGGAGAAGGTGGAGGTGGTATTGATGACCGTGGAACACAAAGAACTACTGGAGATGGTGGACGCTTTACTCGAGATTCTCTTCTAGAAGGAGGAATACATGGACTTTTATGATCATAACCATGGCAAAACTCAGATCTTGATCTTTCCCTTGACATATTTGGAATAACAATTGGCCGCAGCAAGGGAAATGGATGTGAGTCTCCTGTATTCCCTTCAACGTCACCAAGCAAATTTGCTAAAGATCTAGGAGCTTCCTCCTCTGTCACATCGTCTTTCATAGTTGATAAGGAATTCAACACGTTGTTGGGTGGTATATCAGTTCCTGGCACTACATAACCAAGAGCTGGCTTTCCAGAACCCAACGGGTCAAAAGGAGAACAGAATGGAGTCGCAGTTGGTGAAGTCAACCCATTACTGTAAGAAGAAGAGAAAGCAACCATGTCATCAACAGTCCTGTTCATGTCAGCTTCACGCCATGCCCATGAGCTATCATCAGAACTAAGAGAAGGTGGTCGAGAGAATCCCTTCCCATGGTGATCAGAAGGATTCCAGTACATGACACCACCACCAAAGTGTTGATTATAATCTATTCCAGAAACAGCATGCATTTCCAACTCTTCCTCTGATATCCAGTTTCCATCACACACATCTACTACATCCTGATTGTTTGACAAATCAGGAAAATCATTGAGATTCCCAGAGTACTTCTCATCTTCAGTAATTGCAGTATTAATCTGATTGTTGTTAGTCAGGAACCCCGGTCGAAAAGCAGACTGAATCCTTGAAAGAATTCCAGTATCATAGTTACAGGTCATTGTTGAAGCCAATCCAGAAGCACTTCGGAAAACTGGGGGCCAATCTAAACTCATCAACAATGGTCGACTCAAAAGTGGATTACGACCACCTTTAACAAGGGAATTTCTAGACTGATGCATTGTAGGGGTGAAGGATTGACGGAAATGATTGTGCCAATTGTAACCAACATCCAAATGCAGCCTATCAGTAGCAGGTGGTAGATGTGAATTGAATGATGGAAAATAAAAAGAAGCTACACCATGCCATTCATATGGAGAATGTTCCAAAGAATTCAAGAGTCTAGTATTACAGGTATCACCATAAAATTGATCTCGAGACAACTGTGATTTCTCCTTTACATCAAAATTTCTCTGGGGTCTATCCAGCAAAGATGATTCATCTCCTGGTTTACAACCACGTCTAGAGCCTTTCACATTAACATCACTTCTGAAAATATTGTTTAGCTCTAATAAAGGCAGATGAGGAGGTGTACTACAATCCCCAAAAGATGTTGAAGTTTCCAATCTAGAAGATAAGGGTTTTTTTTCAGCTATACCTTTCGGGAACTCAGACTCTCCAAGATCAATTTCACATATAGGTTTTGTAAACCCACTTACTTTACTTACTTCAATATTTTGGCTGCTTTCATAATCTCTACTAGGCCCATTAGGGGAAATAGGAGGATTTGAATTTGATGTATGACTGCTATAATTATCAAAACCATCATTTGTAGTATTTGAGATCGAAGATGTATTAAATAACCTCTCCAATTCTGTCGGCCGATCCTGAGAACTAAAAGATGAAGGGGAAATTTTAATGGCTGATCCTTCAGAATTTCTTACTTCAACTAGTCTTTTGTTCCCACCAGTGTTCTTACTCTTGTGTTTTTTCTTCTTCCTCGTGGTACCTTGATCTTTTCCAACACTCATTTTATGGTCATGTACCTGGTGACAGGCTACTCGTTACAATGGATTCGAACCATTAATAAGAAATATGATCCAAATAAAAAATTATAGCAACCATTTCAGACACATTTGCTGACATTTTTCGGCAAATCTCCTTCGCCTTGGGAATAATAGATATGATTGAGGATTCCATCATATCTTCCATTCCTCTAAGAGCACATTCCTTGTCAAGATCCTGAGATGACATCTACATCAATTAAGTTCACATCATGCAGATAAGAAAAACAGAGAGAGAGATTCACTAATAATACCTTGAGAGTTTTATCACGTGAAAAATCATCTCCGTGTTGTCTTGACACAAAATTCTGCGATTTCAAATTGCGGTTCTTCCCCTTTTTCCTTCGACTGGAAGCACCTAGCTTCTCTTTTGGTTTACAAGGCAAGGAATTATTATTTCCTTCTCCTAGAAGTTCAAGCTTGGTACAGTCAAGTGAAATAAACATAAGATAGTCCCGCAATTTTCTCCATACACAATCAGATATGGCATACAAAGAACCCAGAGTGCTATAAAATAGGTTTGTCTTACAGTAGTCATCTTGAAGACACAATGACACCATCATAATAATATCCTGAAGCACAAGCAAACTTCTAAAAATGTTGGTTAAGGGATGAGGTTTTCCAGAATGGGAAGCTGGAATTATGTTGAAGTCAATATGCAAGTCAGCTTGGGACGTTCGCATGGAGCTTTGTATTGATACAGTACTATTATACCTAAATGGTTTATTCCATTCTGCATTAAAGAGCCCCATCTCATGCTCTGGGAGTTCACTTGACCACTTCAGAATCTCACGAGTCTGAAAACTCAAAAAACACTAGAAATTAGGCTGAAATGTGATGAAAGGTCTCAAACTGCTGTACATAAACCAAATATGTCAAGTGTCAAAATTTTCAAAAAGAAGGAATCTCAAAATTCAAAATCAAAGGCAGCATTTCCATCCACTAATGATAAATTAAAATTGACAAGTTGACACTTTTGGATCTAAAGCAAGATTTCTCTTTTCTTTATTATTATTTGACATATTCTAGGAATAAGAAAAAAAATGGATCATGTGGCAAGTCAATTGGGCAATGTAAATCGCGTTTTCAAAAGATTACTTTGAGGGATCTGCAATGAACATCATCTCTTTGTAAATCTTACAACAATTTTTTTTTAAAGGAAATGGTAAAACAATCAGCATTGTTGAGTGAAGTGTATGATTTGGCTTTATTTCAGTGGTCCCAATGGTGTGCTCTTTTTCGAAAGAATTTAGTAACTACTCTCCTTCTGCATTCATGAGAACCGGAGATCTATTTTGTAATTTGTGGCCCTTAGTATGCCTTTGATTTTTAATTTCAATGAAAAGTGTTACCTTTTACCAATAATAAGTATACAAATAGTCAACATGTAAAAGTTCTCAAAATTACCAAAATTTTCGCTGATTTTCCCAGAAATGCAGTCAAGACCTTTTTCCTTGTCGAGATATCCAATTTATCCCACCAATCCACACATCCCTTCTTCCTCCAAAACACGTTTGTCGCCATACCCATTGCGCTAGCCTTCTCTTTGAACTTCACCGATCTTTTCTTCCCATTATTACAATTCATCCATGACAATCTCAATGCCACCTCCAACTTATTTGCCACAAAAGCCTCAATACTGTAATACCCTTTCGCTTTTAACCAATCTAATTCAGTCCAATCAGCTGTCAAATCACCCCCTTCACCTCTCAAAAACCCTCCACAAGAAACTGCATCCATTACCTCTACAAATCTATCCACATTCCCAGCGAGCTCCTCACTTACAGTTAATGAATCAATATTCTTAAACGAGCAAGAACATTCCTCGAGATTAACCCCTTCCATGGATCCAAACAATCGAGTGGACTCAAAAATCATCCTCTCTGACTCATTGAACTGAGAAACACGAGACAAAAGTCCGCGGGACTTTTTAAAACAGAAGCTAGGAAGGTGAGGGGGATCGAGCGAGGGAAGGTCGGTGAGGAGAATGAAAGAACCGTGTCCTCGTTTACGAAGTTCTCCGAGCATTTGAATCAGGGTTTGGACGAATTTGAAATCGACGATTGTGAGATATGATTGGCGTTGGTGAATGTTGAGAGATGAAAACCATTTGAGAATTGAAGACCTAGGGTTTGGATTGGAATCATGGTTGGGGGATTCGGATTGAGAATGGTAGAGGGAGATATGAGAAGTGAGGGAATCGATTAGCTGGTTTTGAGTCATGATCTTGTTAGTGATGGAACTTTCCGATGATCAAATCCGACCGATAAGACTCTTTTCTTCCTTCCTGTCTCTTTTCTTTTCTTTTCCTTTTTCTTTTCTTTTTACTATCTATTTCTGGAGATGCGGAGAATCTCATGAAGGATAGACACACGAGATTGATGGAAACTGAGAATTGAGGAATTGCGGGTAGCGTTTGGCGGCTTGTGAGGTCTGAATTTTGTTGGCCAAATAAAACAAAAAACAAAAAAAATCACCGCTTCACTAAAAAATATTTGTATTGCACATAATGAATTTTTTTTAAATACGTGTGATTTTATTTTTTTTGAATCTAATACGTGTGATTTGTAATTAGGTTTATTAATGTTTTTCTATAATATATAATTGAATTTACCTCATTTTATGTAGTTTTTATTAATAAAATTGTCTTTATATAAAATATTTTATATTTAAATCTATTTATGTTATTAGTTTTTTATTATAATTAAAATAATAAATTATCAAAATCAAATCAACTAATTAACTTAAAATAAAATGAGAGTTTTAGTTGCGATATACTCATTTAGATGACAAGTTTTTAGCCTAAAATAAAAATTATAAATTAATTTTTTATTAATTTATTGAATAAAAGGTTAATACTATTTTAGTAAATTTTCAGAAAAATGTACTATATGAATATTTTCTAATATTTTTATTAATATTCTCATTCTTTTTTCAGTTATTGAGTATATTTAATTTATCTTGATTAAATTAGAAAGATTAGTTAAGTAGCATTTTTCAAAATTATGATATGATAATTTTTTAATAATTAACACTAACTAATAATAATCATTTCATTCCATTACCATCACTATTAATCAAATCAAATCATTAAAATTTAAAAGGGACAATTACTAAAATATAATATTTTTATAAATTAATTATTGAAATGTCTGAACTTTTTAAAAATTAATCAAATAACATAATTATAATTCAATTGAACTGAAAAAAGCAAAACTAATAAATTAATTAAAAATAATAAAAAAAAAAATCAAATATTCAATAAATTATTGAACTTTAATTTAAAATTGTAAAAAGTAAATAAATTTATTAAAAATACTCATACAAAATAATTCAATAAATTAATTTATTATAATTATTATTTGAGTAATTTTTAAAAAATTATGATATTTTAGTAAATAATACCCAGATTTACCGGACAAATTCTTAACTTAAAAAGGTAAATTCGGGAGGAATCGGCGCGTGCATTCGATGAAAAAGAAATGAAGCAAGAATGACAAAGAAACTGACTGAGATCGAAACACTGCCTTCAATGGAGCTTGAGCTTGAGCTCGACTTGAATCATTTCATTTACTCAAACCTTTCCACCGACGACGATGATGACGATAATCCCTCCTTTCCTCATCGTACCATCGACGATATTCTTAACGAATCCGATTCTTCAACCTCATCTTCTCCTCCCTCTCCGATTCGTCAACCTAATTCTCCGTTTGATGAATCAAAGAAAGTTTCCGACGCTCTCAAAACTATTCAAGTGAATGAAAAATCCGTTCAATTCAGAGCATTAGGTGCGTTTTCAACTGGCTCAAGTCCATTGCCATCGTTGTTTGGAAGTGTTAGATCGAATGCTAAGCCTGGGGCTGCTCTTGCTGCTGCTGCTGCGGCTTCTCGTTCCTTGCTTGCCCCTCACGCTGCAGCTATTAAGTCGAGGAGAGCTCGATATGGGAGTAATCTTCTGGATGATGACGAATTGGCTTCTTCTTCATCTGTTGTTGATGTAGAGGTTGTTTCTGATGGTTTGTTTTCTTCAAATGTTCATTCTGAGGAATCTGGCGAAAAGTCTATGGAATGCGAAACAGAACAGAGGTCCGTGGATGGTGTGAATTTCGATGAGAACTCTATAGCTTTGCAGCTGGAGGAAGTTGATGATGGAGTAGCGTTTGATTCTGCTGAAAAAAATGTCGATTGGACGGAAGATCGATCGACATTCTTAGGTGTTGGTGAAGCGAATGAAGAGGCGATTTCATGTTCGGCCAAACCAGATGAAGTTGAAGGGAGTGTGGTGGATGGGAATGTGGAATTGGAAGTTCAAGATATAGAGAAAAGTATCTCTCCACCAAAAGACAAGGAGGTGGGTCTTGTCGATGAGGATGCTAGTGCAATGAGTAATAAAAGTGAATTAGGGGAGAGAATTGAGGAATTAGGAAACTTGAATAATGGTGAAGAAGCAGAAATAACGGCATCGTCTTCCATTAAGCCACTTGAATTGGCTGAAGAGATTGAGAAGAAGCAGGCTTTCACTGCTTTGCATTGGGAAGAGGGTGTTGCTGCTCAACCAATGAGGCTTGAAGGTTTCAAGGGGGATTCAATAGCATTAGGATACTTTGACATTCAAGCTGACAATGGTATTTCAAGAACTATTTCATCAAATGCATTCAAGCGTGAGCATGGTTTTCCGCAAGTATTGGCTGTTCATGCTAATTATATTGCAGTTGGAATGTCTAAAGGAATTATCGTTGTCGTTTCCAGTAAATACTCAGCTCAAACGTCTGACAACATGGATTCAAAGGTCAGTTTTGTACAATTCAGTCTATATAATTGCTCAGTTGGAACTGGAATGAATGTGAGAAATATAAGGGAGCTGCAAGCCTGCAACTACTATTGCATTTTGAAATCTTATTCGATAACCTCAACTAGTAGTCTAGTGTTACTGATTGCTCTCTTTTTTATTTTTAAAATTAGAATCAAGCATTGTAGTTTATTGGATAAATACATTCTTGTTATTGGAATTTTCAGCATGCATGATAAACGATTTTTCCTGTAAAAAAAACTAATATTATCTTTTCATACCAAGCTGACTACTAGATGATTTTTAATTTTTTGGATTTGATTAACATGATATATTCTTGTTTCCTATCCAAAAAAAAAAAAAAACATGATCAATCTATTGCTTGAATTTGTGTATAACTGTTTTTTTTTTTCCTTTGTTTTTTATTATTAACTGTTGCTGCCTCTTTATTTGATTTTTATTTTTTGTAATTTCCTTTTGAGCCTCTTTTTTGCCTTGACCTTTGTTTTTGTTTAGTCTGGTTTTGATATCTTTCATTCTCCTTAAAAGGAGGTGGTTTCTTATGTTAAAAAAATTATACTTTTGCTTGGCTCCAGCTTTGTTGTTATTTTTCATTATTAAGATTTTTTTTTCTATAAAAAAATAAAATATTTATCTTTATATGTTGAACTATGCTGTGTACATGAATAGATGCTATTGCTTGGATTACAAGGAGATAAATCAACTTCACCAGTAACATCTCTATGCTTTAATCAGCAAGGGGATCTGCTTCTTGCTGGTTATAGTGATGGTCATATCACTGTCTGGGATGTGTTGAGGACAAGTGCAGCGAAAGCTATTTTGGGAGAACACACATCACCTGTTGTTCATTCGTTGTTTCTTGGGCAGGATTCTCAGGTTACACGGCAATTTAAAGCAATTACTGGTGATAGCAAGGGTCTGGTTCTGTTGCATACATTCTCAGTGGTTCCATTGCTAAATAGGTTCTCTATTAAAACCCAGGTAAAACATTACCCTGCATCATCAAGTTAATTATGTGAGTCTTATTGTAATTGAAATAGATATATTGAAAGGCTTCATGACTCTCAACAAATTTATTATTCTGAATTGTGATCTAGTGTTAATTTACTGAAATAGTGTCTTCTTGATGGGCAAAAAACGGGGACTGTACTGTCAGCTTCAGCACTTCTTTTAGACGAATTCTGTGGAAGTTCTTTCCCACCTACTCTTTCTAATGTTCCAGTTTCAACCAGCAGTATTGGTAGCATGATGGGAGGGGTTGTAGGAGTAGGAGGAGATTCAGGTTGGAAACTCTTCAATGAAGGATCTTCTTTGGTTGAAGAAGGTGTTGTGATATTTGCTACCCACCAAACTGCTCTGGTGGTACGGACCCTTGATAATAGCATAATTTCATTTTTATTTCATAATGAAAAATGACTTTTTGAGGTTATTAGTTCACTTATGTATTGAAGTAACTCGAGATTGTTTTAGGTGAGGCTGAGTCCCACTTTGGAAGTGTATTCTCAGCTCTCTAAGCCAGATGGAATTCGGGAAGGTTCTATGCCTTACACTGCTTGGAAATGCTCACGGTCATTTGGTATGCCTTACCTGCTTCTGTATTTTTATGTACATGTGTTTGATGATGCTTTTTTTAAGGAAAAAGCTCCAATTCTATTAAGAAAAAGAAAGATACAAAAGAGGGGCAAAAAGAAAACGAGGACCTACCTGGGCCAACAAATAAACATCAAGTACAAATTTGATTTACAAGTGAAGGGCTCAGTTCGTAATAATGAGAAATAAAAGATATAACAGAAAAAAGCTTTGACATCGACACCCAAAATGAAGCATTATTATGGGCCAACTCCCATGAATAATCTGGAGAAGCTTTGACACCGACGCCAAATTTATAGGATTTCTTACTCTTTTAAAAAATTAGAGTTTCCTATCAAGTGAATGTTAATTGTTTTCTTTTTTTTTTAAAATAGTCTCGATGAAATTATTTTCCTTTATTATCAACTCACGTTGTTTCAAAAGATGGAAGTATGAATTCTGATTACATTTTAGATTGATTCCAAAAACTTGAACTGGGCAATTGAGTTACATTATCTCAATTTGGCCAATTTATGGATTTAAAAAAATGGAATGTGTTTCAGTTTTTTTTTTTTTGGGCTCTAAGATTAAGCTATGGCAGAAACTTTACCTTCTGAAGCAGTAGAACGGGTTTCATTACTTGCAATTGCCTGGGATAGAATGGTTCAGGTAGCGAAGTTAGTCAAATCAGAGCTTAAAGTATATGGCAAGTGGTCCCTCGAGAGTGAAGCCATAGGTGTGGCATGGTTAGATGACCAGGTAATTGTTATAATGTTAGTCATTTCTCATTTGTGAGATTTTTTGTTCATTTCTGTTTCTCTAACTTCTGGTACCTAAAAGTTGATTGTAGCGCTAATGGGTCTTTGGTTTCAAGTTTCAACTAAATAATTTTGGTACAAAACCATTTAGGCTACCAAGCTGATGGTTGGTTGCCCAGTTAATGAGTGTGGATTTGGTGCTTGTCTTCAGTTTCAAAATAAGTGCATAGAAGACTGGGGATTTATAGAAAAAAAAATTTAAGTTACTTTTTAAAGAGAATTGGTTTCTTATCAAAATGAAATACCAGTTTTGACTGATTGATGACACTTCTTGTTCTGGTTATTCTCTCCATGTACTGAGAATTCTCTTGTTTGCATTGAGATTTGATTAAAAAAATTATGCTTCTACAGATCCTTGTCATTCTCACAATAACCGGGCAACTCTGTTTATTTGCAATGGATGGAACTGTGATTCACCAAACAAGTTTTTTTGTAGATGGTTTTGAAAGGGAAGGTTTCATTGCATATCACACTCACTTTTTTAATACATTGGGAAACCCTGAGAAGGCTTATCATAATTGTGTTTCTGTAAGAGGAGCTTCTATATATGTATTAGGACCTACACATCTTGTTATTTGCCGTCTCCTTCCATGGAAGGAACGGGTTCAGGTTTTAAGGAAAGCAGGAGATTGGATGGGTTCTCTAAGCATGGCAATGACCATTTATGATGGCCAAGCTCATGGCGTTATTGATCTCCCTAGGTCGTTGGAGGCTGTGCAGGAGTTGGTAATACCATTTCTGGTTGAGTTGCTATTATCATATGTGGATGAAGTATTTTCATATATATCAGTGGCATTCTGTAACCAAATTGAGAAGAATGTTAAATCAGATGATAAAAGTAGTGGAAACGATTCTGCATACTCTGAAATAAAAGAGCAATACAATCGTGTTGGTGGAGTTGCAGTTGAGTTGTGTGTCCATATCAAGAGGACTGATATTCTCTTTGATGAGGTTTTCTCCAAGTTTGTTTCTGTGCAACAGAGAGGTATTCAACACCCTACTTTACCTCTGAATTTATGCTTGAATGTTTATTGTGTGTTTGAATTTGAAAGCTGGATTTCTGAGGGGTGCAAAGAATATGAAAAAGGAGAAAATGAGGGGGAATTGGTTTCTGGAATTTCAAGCAACAAATGGAATTCATATCTTTTTTATATTTAATTTACTCGTATCTTTTTCTTTGACTAGGTTATGATCACATGCAATGCAGGTAGACTTGATGATTCTCATTTATATTTTATGCAACTTTTCATTGACTTGATAATTTAAAACTAGTAGTGTCTTATGAAATTAAATAGTATTGTGTGAACAAGCCACTGCTAGTAGAGCTTTTCGTACTTTTAGTTGGGCAAAAGTTGTTAATCCAACAAATTTCAGTTTTCCTATACATTCTATGTTATATAAATGGAATTCTTTCATTTAGTATTTTTAACTTTACTAATTACTGTACTTTTTGCCAAATCCTCTCATATTGTACTTTATTTTTCCTTTGATTAATGAAAGTTCATCTTTCTATCAAAAAAAGAATAAAAAAAAACAAGCCACTTCTAGTTCTACAATATTTAAAATGAGGAAGTATCAACCCATGAAATTCATGATGATAAGAATCCACCTATTTAATTAAATCTAATATAATATGAAGTACACAAATATTCGAAAGCTAGAAACATAATTGATTGACAAAATATTAAAAAGAGGATCGTAAAAGAAGTTAATATTTATCTTTCTATAAAAAAAATGTTTTCTTGAAGGAATTATTCTTTTATCACATGGGGTCCATTCTTTCTAATTAAAATTTTTAGTTTCCATCTTTTTATTTTGGATTGGTCAGATTTTTTTGGTCTAATTGATAAAAATGTGGTTAATCATAATTTATTCTTTCCCGGCATTTCTGAGTCACTTTCTAAATGCTTTATGAAGTACTTTATTTTATTTTTTTCTAATGTGATTTTTTTATATTTGTCACTTTCTAAATGCTTTATGAAGTACTTTATTTTATTTTTTCTAATGTGATTTTTTTATATTTGAAGTGTATCATGGTTCTAAAATAACTCAAATCATATCTTTTGTTGCTTTAGACACATTTTTGGAGCTTCTGGAACCATATATACTAAAGGACATGCTTGGATCGCTGCCTCCTGAGGTATAGCTTAATGATTAACTGTATTTCTCATTTAGGAGACAAAGCTTATATATTAGCATTTTTCGGTCTTTCTAAGATCATGCAAGCACTGGTGGAGCATTATAGCCACAAAGGATGGTTACAGCGTGTAGAACAATGTGTCCTTCATATGGATATTTCTTCCTTAGATTTTAATCAGGTTCGTACAACTAAACCTTTCTAAATGGTTGTTTACTGATTTTTGTTTATTTATTTTATTTTATTTTATCTGTTGGTGCTCTGTTGACAAAAGTAATTCATTAGAGGGAAAACTTACAAGAGGGAATAGATAGGAAATCATACAACGAGCGAAAGACCTACAAAAACAACACTATGCTTAAAAGGGGCCCCAAAGATTGCATATTTTCCCCCAATTGCTATCTATAAAAGAAGAGAAAGAGGAATATCTCTAAAATCCCACATTAGCTTCCAAGTGATCAAGGCGAGCTTCTTCTATTTCTTACTCCAACTTATTACAAGAAACAATTTCAAAATTGCTTGAAAACCAAAATGTCACGTCTTCTTCTTTAAATTAAAAACCTCTTTTAATACTTGACTATTATAATGAGTAATGCGATAGATATGAAAACTTTCAGAGTAGTTACTCTGGAAGAGGGTCTTAAAAAAAGGGCAATGGGCCAACAAATGATCAAGATCCTGTATTGCTTCTTTGTTACGCATTGTGGAGGTTAGAGACAATGGGTCCTATATAGGTTCCAGGTAGCTCCCATAAGGTAGACTTGAATAGGTTATACACCAGTCATTAGTACACAAATTTTAGCCATCTAAGAACCTTTTTCCTCATAGTTGAAGTCGCAGGCGCAGTAGGCGTAAATCGCCTTGCCTTTCACTTTCACCATAGGTGAGTGCCTCACATCTCCTCAACATCATTTGAATTTACTGCATAGGAAGTATCGATAGAATTTAACTAAAGTATAGGGACTAAAATGAAACTTTTAAATGTGTAGGGACCAAGTTGACACAAATAACAAAATAATATAAGGACCAAACATGAAATTTGATCTTTTTAAAATTCTATCCATATCGTTTTCATATAGGTCGTGAGGTTATGTCGAGAGCATGGATTGTATAGCGCATTGGTGTATCTTTTCAACAAAGGATTGGATGATTTCAGGACACCTTTAGAGGAGCTGTTGGCAGTGTTACAAACGGATAAAAGTGAATGTGCTTCTGCCATAGGGTATATCATATCAATTACATCCTTTTCATTTGATTATCATACCATATGTGTTTTTAAACTTCTTGCTCTCAGACATTACCTGTATAAATTTTCTTACCTTGTTAGCTCAATTATACAACCCTTTTATTGTGCTTTTATAGATTTTTAGGATTACTTTCAAAAATGGAAATTTAAAATTTTTCAAAAATAGCAAGAGTTTTAGAGTTTTCAGAAATAGCACTTTCATTCAATAATGAAAAATCATTAAAACTAACAAAACTTCAAAAATTATTGAATTTTAATTTAAAACATCCTAATTAGAAAGAAAGAAAAAAACAATAATATTATTGATCATTCAACAATACAAGAGATAATAATAATGAAAGAAAAAATTGTTATTTTTTAAAATAAATCAAACATTTGCTATTTTTGAAAAGTACGCAGCACCCGTACTATTGAAATGGTTTGTCAGTAGAGATGTTCCCACAGGTGCCCCTTCTTCCAACGGTACCTGATCGTTTGGTCAACGAGATGTACGTAAGCCGACCATGTATATGTTCTTTGGAGCTCGAACCCATAAATTTCATTTCCGCGTCGCATTTCCTTTTATAAAGTCCGTCTAACTTCTAACCAAAAAAATGGATGGAAGTTTATGAAACGTGAAATAAAAGTGCTAATTTCTCTTTTTCTTTTTGTTATAAATTATAGGAAACAAACTTTCACAGAAATAAAATACGATAAAAGGGAAAAGGTGAACTTCTTCCAACATCCAAGGCCAAGGAGTTTATGACAACACACTCCAATTGACGAGGGAATAATTAGAGAGTTAGAGAGAGAAGAAAACTCTAGACAAAGAACTCCAACTAGCAGGTATTTGGAGATCTACTCACCTTTTCTTTTTGTGTTGATGGGCCCATCAACAAGAAGAGAAAGGTGAGTGGATCTCCTTATCTTAGACCCCTAGGTTCCAACTAGACAAGATTCTTCCTATAAGATTGCCATTAATAAATAGTAGTGAGTATTTGAAAGGTAAGCAAACATTCAATCTCTCCAATGTTGGCCAATTTTTTTTTCCTAGGAAATCTCAATCAATCATATTATAGACTTTCTTAAGGTCAAGTCTTCAATGACCTCATGAGCAATAAGAATGGAATCCACAATTTGTCTTGTTCACAAAAGCAAACTGATTATGTGAAATTGTGGAATAAATTACCCTCCTCAATCTATTTGTCAAGACTTTCCCAATTATTGTATTAACACCGCGGATAAAGCTCATGGGTCTAAAAAATAAAATGATTAATTATTGAGGTCTTCATTTTTTTTTCTTTCTAATTAGAGAGATGGAAGTCTCTTTCAAACTTGCATTCAAACAAGGAGATAACAAATAAAAGAATAAAAAAAACTTATATTGAGCCATAGTCCAAAAACAGAAATTTCTTTGGTGATGGATGGGATGCCTATAGAGACACTGTATTTCTCACTCAATCCCAGACCATTTCCACACCCTCTTTTTTATCTCCAAAAACCCTTCTATTCTTCTCTCTCCAAATCTCAAACTAGATAGATCTAGACCAAATAACTCTAGATATTTCTTTAAAATGAAGTCACGTGCCAATTGGCATCAAAAGACACTCACACTTGGTATAATTTTTTCAACGAAGATATTGCTAGATCTTTGTGCATTGTCCCTCTAATTCACTAAAGGGCTTTTAACATGTCTCAAGTTGATTTCTTTTACTTTAGCTGTCAAGGTTTGTTAATTTTCCAATAATGAGAATGTTTTGAGTGCCTTTACTTCTTTGTGGACCTCAGTGACTAATGCTTATAATATCATCTTTTTCCCAAAAACCATGTTTATTTTTCTTGTTTGACTTCAAATGTAAATCTACTATTTTTTTTTAAATTCTTCCATAACAAGTTTTTGGGATCTAACTATAACCTTATTGATAGCACATCCTTGGGAAAAAAAAAACAATTTTAAAATGTTACCTTTCTATATCAAATAAATGGTTGTCTTTTGGTTTCCGCATATCGATATTGATGAAGTAACCAACTTTTTTCCTTTACAGGTATAAAACTCTAGTTTATCTGAAATATTGCTTTTCAGGGCTCGCTTTTCCACCAGGTACTAATTAAGTTCTCATATGCTGAGTATTTCAATTACATGGATGCATCCCATGAGTTACTAAAATCTGTACAACTCATTTCCATTAATGATTGGTTTCTTTCTTTTGCCAATGTAATGATTGGTTTCTTTCTTTTGCCAATGTAATGATTGGTTTAATGACTATTATTTATGCAACTTTTGTGCTACTACTTGACATGGTGAAAATTGGAAATATCCTCAAACTGATAGGAAGCATTAAGCTTTCTCTGTTTTCAGGCCAAGGGACTCTTGCTCATTCACGTGTGCAATCTCTTAGAGTCGAACTTCTTCAGTTTTTGTTGGAGAGTTCTCATGCAGATACAAGATCAATTTCAAATAAGACATCTGAAGTTGGATATCTGAATCTATATCATCTCTTAGAGTTAGACACTGAAGCTACTTTAGATGTTTTGAGGTGTGCTTTTGTTGAAGGAGAAGTCCCAAAAACTAATTCTTCTCTAAATGGTTTAGATGATGCAAGTACACAGGTGAAAAAAGAAGAGAACTCAATTGCTGAAAGAGAAAAATTAATTGTTCAGAACATAATCGATGCTCTTGTTTATGTTCTCGATAAGAACATCTCTCAAACAGACAGGTCTTCAAGTGGTGACAATATTGCACTGGTTGAAATGTGGCCTTCAAAGAAAGATCTAGTTCATTTGTTTGACTTTATTTCAAATTATGTTGCATGTGGAAGGGCTACTGCCTCTAAAGACGTAGTTAATTATATTTTGGAATACTTGATATTAGAGAGTGACATTCCAGAAAGAGAGGAGGATTTTCAACCTAGGGTTACTGCAAATAATATAAATTTAAGAAAAAGAGAAAAGCGAGTGCTTTCCCTCTTGGAGGTAGTACCTGAGACTCATTGGAATGAGTCTTCTGTGTTAAAAATGTGTGAGAAGGCACAATTTTTCCAGGTATCTTTTCCAAATTCATTATCATAGCTTTTTTTATGATGCTTTTCAGTATGTGGTATTTTACTATCAGGTTTACCTATATTCTGACATCTCTTATTTTCTTACAGGTTTGTGGCTTAATTCATTGTATCAGACATGATTATTTATCTGCTTTGGATAGCTATATGAAAGATGTGGATGAACCCATTCATGCCTTTGCCTTTATCAACAAAACATTACCAGAGCTCGGAGATGATGAACAAACTGCATTTCAAGCAGCACTCATTTCTCGAATTCCGGAGCTTTTTAATTTAAACCGGTTAGACTTGGTGTTTTTTTTTTAAAAGATTAACTTTCATCTATGAAGAGAAAAATACGAGAGAGGAACTGGTTATTATGTAAAGACTTTGGATCCACGTCTCATATTCACACACTTACCTGGTTCTGTCTGGGAAGTGTCGATATGGAAGAAATTTAGTTTTCTATGTCCACGTGTATTCTATTTTTGTCAGTCTTGTATTGCTTTGGTTCCCTCTCAAATTTTTCTGATTCTTTGCAGAGAAGGAGCATTCTTCTTGGTCCTTGATCATTTCAATAATGTTGATTCAGACATCATTTCTGAGCTGCAAACTCATCCGAGAAGCCTCTTCCTGTACTTAAAAACTCTCATCGAGGTTCACCTATCCGGGAGTGTGAACTTTTCTTTCTTAAAGAAAGACTATATTTTGGGAGTCAACTATCCATCTAAAGGACTGGAGGATTACTTGCAAAAGCTTTCTGATTTCCCCAAATATCTGTCTAACAATCCTGTTAATGTGACTGACAATATAGTTGAGCTTTATGTGGAGGTAAGCACTTGCATACCTGTGTGTACAATTAACAGTACATATTTAAATCTTGGTCCATCTAGTTGGCCCACTCCGAGGCGAGCCTCAAGGTGTAAGCCTCAAGCTTTTTAAAACATTGATGCCTAGTCATGTTTTTTATGTCTCGTTATCCATGCTAGTTTCTTTTCTAGGCTTCAACAGCACAAAGCTTCACTTAGGTAGCTATTAGTCACTAGTCAGTTTATTTTGATACGAAACAGTTTTAATGAAACTGATTGTCAAGTATTTTTTATTTATTTTTGGATTACAATGAATTTTGGATTCACTTTTACATCTTCAAACACACTAACTTTTTCTGTTAACTTTGTAGCTACTTTGTCAATATGAACGTGAATCAGTTCTCAATTTCCTGGAGACTTTTGATAGCTATCGTGTAGAGCACTGTTTACAACTCTGCCAACAATATGAGGTTAATGATGCTGCGGCCTTCTTATTGGAAAGGGTTGGTGATGTTGGAAGTGCTCTTTTCCTATCACTTTCCAGCCTTGATAAAAAATTTACTGACCTAGACGCTGCTGTGGGAAGCATAGTTGCTAATGGTGATTCAAGTGGTTTTAATGGTGCGCAACATTTCAGCTCTGTTTTAAAATTGCAAGAGGTTTGTGGATTTGACTTATGATATGATGAAGTAAGGTTAAATCTTGTTTTTGCATGTAGAGGCTTCGCCGCTTGGTACTCATGCTACTGTAATCATTATTGTGCAGGTGAATGATATAGATATTTTGTTGCATGCCTGTATCAGACTGTGCCAGCGTAACACTCCCCGTTTGAATATTGAGGAGTCAGAGACACTTTGGTTCAGATTACTTGACTCGTGAGTTTTTCTCAACTTGTTTTTCCATTTTACAGTTGCATGGTTGTAACTTTTTTCCACCAAGTAGATGTCTGCCATTCAAAGTACTTTACAAGACACAGCCATGTGCGAACAATGGGTAACTTGCAAAAAGAAAGTGAGGCAAATTTTCATTTCCTCCTGCCACAACCAAGGTGGTACTGGTACCTTTTCTTGTAAAAGAAGAGTTCTATGTTTTGCAAATAAGTTTCAGGGACAAGAATGCTTAGAACTGATTCATTTTTATTTTTATTTTTATTTTGCTCGTTGGCTGAACTTTGATAAAAAAAAAAAACTGTTTTTATCTGGTACCTCCTTGTTTTGACAATTGCTACTGCTCATTAAAAATAGAACGAAAGAATGTCCCTGAAAGAAATTTTCTTGAACTTTTACAAGTTGAGATTGGGTGAAGTGAATCTGAGTTTTGTTTTAAGACTGAAAGAGTAATTTTTGCTATTAGAGCCATACTCACATGGGAAATTTGGAGACCTTTTCCCATCTTCAATGGGATGGTTTGCTGCCTAAGATGAGTAATGAGTTTTTTATTGTGTTTTGTAGTCATTATTTTAGGGTGAAAGCCAAGGAGGCATGGCTTCTTTGAGTGCCTTTTAATCCTACTTGAGCCATTTTGGCTAGAGAAAAATAGAAAAAAAAACGGTGAAGAAAGGGAGGTGGGAGTCCTATGCGAAATTGTGCTTTTGTGCTTTCTTAGTCCATAAGGTGTTTTTGTCATAAAGTCTCTTGTTAGTTTGTGCCAATTGAAGATAGTTTTTGTGACTCTGTTGGCTTTTGACTATTTTTGCCTTCATAATTTCAAAGTTTCCATAGAAAAATCCAT
The DNA here is from genome assembly GCA_028015215.1 of Gynostemma pentaphyllum. Lineage (NCBI taxonomy): Eukaryota > Viridiplantae > Streptophyta > Magnoliopsida > Cucurbitales > Cucurbitaceae > Gynostemma > Gynostemma pentaphyllum. Next base: position 48,889,199 of record CM051350.1, on the reverse strand, counting down.
TAGATATATTTCAAGATGCTCCAACAGTGGAAGTTCCCTTCAATCAGTCCCAAGTTCATAATGTTATAGCAATATTCAAGACAGATTCTTCTGAGTTGATTTGAACTTTGAGTGATATATTGGAGCAAGGTCAGTGCAAATGTATATGAGATTGATATAAACTAATCCGCCACTTCTACAATCATCAATATTCCTACATATCTTCAAATGATTGTAAAACAGTTTATCAAAGCTATTCATATCAATGACTTGACACATCAAAGGATCTTTGCAGATCTTAAACCACAAAGAGCATATATATTGAGCGTTGTAGAGGATTTCAATAGCGCCTAGCTTCAGCAAAATATAGAAATTATGTCTTCAGGCAGTTCTCCCCAATTCCTAGCTTCCTAGTTCCTCTTCCTCTTCCTCTTCCAAGTTAGGGTTAGGGTTTGTGATTGTCTCCATGGAAGACTGGGAGAATATAAAATCTGGACAACACTTTTGCCTTTATAATTTAATTTCATCTATGAAACATGTTTCTTACCCTTTTCACCAATCAGAGGAGGAATTGTCCTGGGAAATTTGTGGTTAGTTGCAAAATTCTCGGAGTCGGGGGAAAAGTTATTTCTATGAATATGGGGCAACGGGTAAAATGAAAGCTTCTGACTCATTGTCGGGTTTGAGATAGATCCCTCAAGTTTATTTTTTTGAGACTATTTTCATTTTCCCTCAAGGAGAAGATAGTTGCTAACTTTTGGGTTCTAGAGTTATGTCATCGAACCCTATATGAAAATGAAATTGATCAATTGGCTAACCTCCTTCACTTATTGCACTCTCAAAGACGCCTCCGAAAAAGGCTCACAAGAAATTACAAAAAAGCTTGCCAATTAGAGGCAATGATGGAGGGGGTATAACTAGTAAAATATTTACAATTTGCACTCCAATTGGAGGCATTAAGCACAATACATTCCCAAATATCACTCAAGCTCTTGTGCTTATCTACAAAAATCCTCCTATTTCTCTCAAGCCAAAGATTCCAGCAAGTGACCGAACAACATTAGCCCACAACACTTTCTTTTTCCCCCCATTTGGATAGCCACCAAGGAGAGCAAATAAGTTGCTTTTAGAGTCATCATGAAAAGCCCAACTCAACTGGAAGGTGCTAAGAAGACGAATCCAAGTAGATCTAGAGAAATCACAATGGAAGAACAAGTGGCTAGTGCTTTCGGCATCCTTTAAACAAAGACTGCATCTATTTGGCTGAAGAGTTATCCAAGGGTTCCTCAATTGCCATTTCTGGTTAGAGTTTAATCCATCATTGATGAGAATCCATAGGAAAACTTTGATTTCCTAGGATAATTACCCTTTTCCAAACTAGCTGCAAATTAGGATCATCCCTCAAATTCTGCCACAGCAACATCAAAGCTGATTTGCCGCTAAACCCATTGGCTTTATCCGTCTTCCATATTCTAGTATCCTCCCTATTGTTCAAGTAGACATTATTCAAGATATCCATAAGGGCAATCCACTCATCCACCTCTTCTTCTTTCATATTCCTCCTGAAATTAATAATCCAAGAGTTAAGCTCTTCCTTCCAAAAATGCTTAACGGGGAGAAATTTATCCTTAGCAATTGCATAGAGGCTAGGAAATCTGGAAGCAAAGGGGGTTGCCAGAACAGTACTTTATCACCCTTACCCACCGAGAACAGACTGTTTTTCTTCATAATAGAATTGAGGTTATAAATTTCTCTGTAATTTATAAATATATCCCATCATTTCTTAATCATAAAAAATAGAAGATCCCAAGTTTCCCTTCAATAAAATTACTCTGCACCTTATTGCTGCTAAGAACAACTCTAGGATTCATAAGTAGTAGGCATTGTACTCCTGAAATTCATATTTTGAAATCTGTTCTGGGCTTGTGAGAATTTTTTTTTTTTTTACAGGTTTTGTGAGCCTTTAATTGATTCATATAGTTCTAAATTTTCTTGTGGAGAAAATCAAGTTACGTGGAGAATCTTGAAATCCAATAAAGCTGCTCGTATACTTAGGAGATTGTTTTCACGATTCATCAAAGAAATAGTTGAGGGCATGATAGGGTATGTTCATCTTCCAATTATTATGTCCAAACTACTCTCTGACAACGGAAGCCAAGAATTTGGTGATTTTAAATTCACTATACTGGGGATGCTTGGGACATTTGGCTTTGAAAGAAGAATTCTGGTATGTTTTCTTCAATTTTTAAGTCATGCAGTTATTAGAATGATGACTGAATTTTATTTTATTTTAAGTTTTGGAATTCTTAAAATCTGAGTTTTTATTTTTTTTTTCAAGAATGAAACCGTATCTGTTCATTGATTTTCTTGGACTCCCTCCCTTTTTTTAGGTGAAGAAAAGGAGGTGGGAATTTTTTTTAAGAATGGAATGATATCTTTTAAAAGTGTCTCCCTTCAAATATTTATAGACTCGTGTATGATAGATTGCTACCATTGTCACACAAAACATACAAATTTTGACCAGTCTAGGGCATTGACATCCCCACACACCTCCTGTTGAAGCACGACAACCAGTAGAATATAACACAGCGAGAGAAGACCAGCAAGTTACTTTTTAAGAAGGGGACCAATTACTAGGGCATGGAGTATGCTGGCAAGAGGCGGCTATTGCCTTTGCTTTGTATTGTAGATTAAGTCGACAGTTGAGAGGCCATGTGGCGATGTAAGAAAAACATATAAATCCCCAGGGACCCAAACAGCCACTCTGGTGGCTGTTTTGCTGTAAAGGAGAAAACGTTTATTTTGTCTCTGAGTCTTTTTTTTCCCCCTATATTACTAGCTTTTGGTGCACATTAAAATCCATGTCAAGGTTTTCCCTATTTAAAGTTCATCAAGGTTCATCATAAAAACTATGATACAAAAAGAAAAACACTCCATAGAGCATCAAGCTAATTTTTGTTGAAATGAGTTAAGGCCAACTGAGAGAGCAGAAAGTTTGAAAATCACAAGATTCTTCCAAAGAAATCTATGGAAAATCCTTCATGATGTGTTTCAGATTAAGCAGAACAACACTTCAAGGTGTAGAAAACTTCTCAACGCTCTTAATTTTAAACTTAAACATGAATATGGGCTGAACCTGGCTTTAAATAGGGAAAACTTTGACATGGATTTTAATGTGCCCAAAAGCTAGCAATATAGGAAAAATAAATTTGACTCAGAGAAATGAAAGTGGAGGTGAATTGAAAATGGCTTTACTGATCCTAGAATGCCAAAAGAGTGTCCACGGTCCATTACCTTGTATCCAAAAGCTAAAACCATTGTATGCTTGTAGTCAAATTCCTTGGAAGCTTTTTCCTCTCCCCTTTTTCGAGTACTTTGTTCTTCGCTTACCTGTCATTCTCATTAAATTTAATGTTTATTTCCATTTGCTCTGCAAGACGTGTTATAGATGCGTATGAAGCTATCACTGTCTGGCAAATACTGTGTATGCGATTCAACTATTCAAGTATCTTTTGCCTTGTGTAGGATTTGAATATTTCACATTTTATTTAGGATACTGCCAAAGCCTTGATAGAGGATGACACATTCTACACCATGAGCTTACTAAAGAAGGGGGCATCTCATGGATATGCTCCCCGGAGTCTTGTCTGTTGCATATGTAATTGCCTTCTTACTAAGAACTCTTCGAGTTACAGAATACGAGTTTTTAATTGCGGTCATGCAACTCATCTTCAATGTGAACTTCCGGAAAATGAGGCATCAGGTGGTTACTTCTCATGCCCAGTTTGTATTCATAGCAATCAATCTCAACACTCTAGAGGTAAAGCAGTTACTGAGAATGGCTTGGTGAGTAAAGTTTGGTCAAGAACTCAATCAGCAACTGGATCTTCTGTTTCATATCCTCAAGAAATGGATACATCAGAGCTGCCTTATGCGCTTCAACAGATACCACGGGTATTATTTTATTAATGTCTTACTAGTATGATCACCAATATATTCTGAACATTGCAACTGAAAACTGACATAGCCTGAACTTGTTTTCTGCAGTTTGAGATTCTGACTAACTTACAGAAAAGCCAGAGATTAATACAGATAGAAAATATGCCACAGTTGAGGCTTGCACCACCAGCTGTCTACCATGACAAGGTGACGAAAGGATCTCATCTTTTAAGAGGAGAAAGTAGCAGTGGAATTGGAAAAGTAGAAAAACAAAGTAAGAGCAGGCAACTCAGGGATGTAAAAGTCAAGAGACCATCCTCTCTCCGATTCCCTTTAAAAGCAAGTCTATTTGGTGAGTTCTTTTTCTAATCCTTCTAGTATGTGTATGTTTTCGTCCATTCCTGAGCTGTCCATTTTTGACAAATGAAAAACATTTATGTAGGAAAAGAGAAGACCAACAAATTTCCACAGGAGTAAGTGAATTAAACTTCTGACCAGGTGATGAAGGTTTTGTTAGTTGTAAGTTGTAACAATTACCTCTCTCTCATTTTTAGTTTAGATTTTCTCATGTACAGATCTGATTCTTGTATCTATAGTTACAGAGGTAACTAATGCCTAACATAGTATTTGTTAATTTTAACAGTATGAGCTGTGTCAATAAAATTCAGCGGAAATGTTACTATAGCCGAATAATAGTTAGCAGTGTAGCCGAACAGATTTTTTTTTAACCTGAGACATCAAACTGGGGGACATTTTTCAAAATGTGTACTAAGGAATAATACATAGCAAGAAAGGTACTTATGTGATCCAAAGCCAGAGTATGAAAAGCACTTGTTCGAATCATCTTTCTCGTGTGATCAACATAAAATTCATTAAAGAGCCGTCAATCTCAATTATACTGTGGAGAAAAGCAACTTGCAAAAATGGGCTACCTCCGCTTGAAGAGATAAGCGCTGGGATTCTACAACACAAGATTAGAATAGACCGTCAAGGGATTGCCCATCACCATGCAATACTGTACGTTGCTGTTTGGAATCATTACACAATCCAAACTTGTACGCAATAACTTTAATCATATAGAAAAATTAATAGAAAGATTGAATGTTCAGTTTCTTACTTTTATTAATAATGATTTTGATTATTGCATCCATATACAAGTGATGAAAAAGTAGTCTTAATTCTGGAACTAATTACAAGTAGATTTCATTTAAATTATGAACAAGTAAAATTGGTAAATTAATAGCCAATTTCAATCCAAAAATCCAACTTCCACCTAGTCTCGTACCAATTCAAGGTGAACCTATTAAAACTTCTCGTGTTCAGAGGATGCTTCATCAAGAAGCACCAGAAAGACAAAAACACAACTATTTTGTTTATTACTACATTAAGATACGAGAAAATCTTAAGTTTGAGAAATAAATAACAGCAAAGGATGGTGGCAACACTTCCTTTTGCGAAGCGGCCAATCCGAGATGCAAAGTATAAATATTTCAAAAGATTCAATCAGAAAAACAATTAAACAAAAACTTCTCGCAAAAAGTTATCGATGATCCAAAATTACATATATGTAAAAAAAGACAAAGCCATAAGGCTTTTAAAAGAAGATAAACCTAGTTCAAAATATGATGGAAAAAAAAGCACATAAGACCTAATCAAACAAACTGAATCCCATATCTTCATCTTCACTCTCTTCCTTGGGTTCTTCCTGCAAAGAGCAAAAAAACCATAACACATTTTAGGTTCCTCAATGACCAAGGATTTCACAATAAATATTGGTGAAAATTTCAATAAATTAAAAGAATCAAAAATGGAGATCACTTACCTTCTTCTTCTCTTCAGGTGGAGGAGCAGCTGCTGCAGCCCCACCAGCACCTCCAGCTGAAACAGCAGCGGCAACTGGAGCGCCACCACCTCCACCAGCACCGACATTCAGGATCAGATCTCCAATGTCACGTTTCTCAGCTAGCTTAGCAAAGAGGCCAAACCAGTAAGCATCCACATTCGGCACTTTAGCAGCTTTCACGACTGTGGAAAGCTTGTCTGCCTATTAAGAAAAACACATAATGAAATCTTATTTCCAAATACAGTCAAATTCAACCATCAGATAACAATCACTATTACCAAAAAAAAATGCACCCATAAAAAATGACCACGCGATTAGCAAAACTCCCAAAAGGCATAATAACACAAGAACAAGATTATGAGGACAACACTAGATATATTATAAATGTACAACAATAAAAAAAACCTTTTGTATACCCTATCATGCTTGTTTTTTCTCAATTAATTAGATGAAACAAAGTTATTTCCCAATTAATTAGATAAAAATTGAAAAACTAGATCCATGAAGCAACGATAACAAAAAATAAAGGAATAATGATTATCAAAATTAGATAATAAAAGAGAGAATTAGGGTTTATGAGAGAGTACTGTAATAGGGATGCCATCGTCGTAAAGGATCAAAGCAGCGTAGGTGCAAGCAATTTCGGCGATCGACATCTTCTTAAACTAAAAAAAATCACAAAATAAATCAAATTAATGGGCAGAAAAAAAACAGCAACAAATCAAGAAAAAGAAATTGCATTCATTGCAGAAAAATGAATAAAGAACGAAACTTCAATAAGATCAAATGAAAGAGAAAGGAAACACCTGAAGAAAATTGTGGAAGCGGAGGCTCTGCACGATCTGTTTCTCGCTGCGCGAATTAGGGTTTGTAAACAACTAAAGAAGAAGGGTGGGTTTTTATGGAAGAAGCTGATAATGGGCTAATGGGCTTCCGTTATTTCTGGAAACCTGCTTTAATGGGCCCAATCTTTGCAGCCTACGGCCCAAATTGTCAAAACGATATTCTGCTAAGCTAGGGTTGAAATTGTTAGTAAAAATGCAATTGGTTATATTTACTGATAAAATGTGCATTTTCACCATTAATTTATTTTGTTTGAAGGATGGAAATTAATGATGAAGTTTTCTAGCGAAAATTTTATTATTTCATATTTTTATAGATTAATTAATTAATTAGATTTATAAATATCTGAAACTATAAAATTAATATATATTTTATGGAGAGACAAAAAAATTATAGTAAGATACGTCAATTACTTAAATTACAAAGATTTCCCATTACATTAAGACAGTTATGAAACCCATTGGCGCTGGACCATCCCTATAAATGGGCCTTTGAAGACGGCTTATTGTGCATATAGCTGCAAGATGATTCCGTTCATAGGGGTGTAAATGGGGCTGGGTTTAAGGTTTTTGTCCCCATCCCACCCCAATTAATTCTATCCCCTGCCCTGTTTATTAGACGTGGTAGGGCGGGGTTAAACGGGTGGAAGAAATTGTTAAAAATACATTATTTTGTATATTTTTTTATTTAAAATTCAATTTTTTTCAATAATAATAGTACATAATAGAGTATAAAAATAAACAAATAAAACTCTCTATCATAATCCATATCAAAATAAATATAGGAAAATTAAATTATAAAAAACAAAATTAAAGTAGATAAACGGGACAGGGTGTAAACGGGGGGGGGGGGGGGGGGGGGGGGAATCTCCCACCCCCGCCCCGTTTATTATGCGGGCTTGGAGGGGTCGGGGTCGATTTAGCTTTCACCCCTAAATCTATATATATTTAATATATACACACATTAGAAGGGAAATGGAGAAATTATTCAATAAAGTTGAAATGATATGTTTTTATTTTATATCCATGAATGTTTGAGTCAGTTTATATATAACCTCGACTAATTTCATAGGACAAGCATATGACCCTATAACTATCAACGTCAGGAAACTCAAAGGATAAACGTAAGTAGCCATACATATATTTGAATTTGTATAACCCCAAGACTTAAAGAAAGCCTCTTGATTATCCATGGTTAGTTGGTTTAGTTGGAATAATATTGTTAACATTTTTATAATCGTTTAATGATGAGTAAAAAAAATTAGTTTTTCTTTCCTACATTGTGTTGAGATATATAATTAAATTTACTTTTATTCATTAACTTAAATTTTTAGGTTTAATGGTGAATTGAACTATTTAATTCATAGTTTATGAAAATACTCGTCACTTTATCCCATCTATACATATTTTAAGTGAAAAAACATTCAATTGAAGAATTAAATATAGTTGAAGGAGGGGGAATTTGGGAGAGGGTGGGATTCTCCATATGTGGACACAAATCATCTTTACAATAAGACCTCTTGCAAAATGAAAATTAAGGAAAATCAGAACGAAAATAAAGACCCAAAAATTTAAATTATTGTGTATAGATTAATTTAATCATATATCTTCACTAGTAAATATCACCTTAAAATGAAAGAATATTATATTTGATATTGTTTACGGGTACCTGAGAATGAGTATCAAAATTAAATTGATATGAGGGTCCATTTTTGTAATGAAAATTCATACCATCTCTTAATCAATTGATTTTATTAGTGATTGTAAATCACTCTTAGTTGTCTAATTAATTTGGTAAACAAAAGGAATAAAAAAAAACAATTCTCCTTCAAACACACTCTTGATATTTGGTTTAGAAAAACAGTCTAGTTATAATAAAGACAAATTCACTACATATATGATCTGCACTCAATGAGGATGGTTGAAAATGTATGCAATAATTTGAATTTGGGTGAATGATAATTATGCTGATAAAGTTGCTTCAAAGCATCTTCCAATCAATAATTTGAATTTTAATGACATTTTCCATACTTTTTTAAAAGATTAAATCATTATTATGCCGTTTATCTTATAATAATAATTACACTTACCCAAATACTTCCAAAAAAAATTACACTTACCAAAATTTAAATTTCTTCGTCCACTTTGTTATTGAAGAATATGTTAATATTTAGTATACATTCTAATACAACTCTTGGTCTCATATTACGGTTTTTTTTTTAAGAAAAAAAAAACTTTATAGCACATTTCTTTTTATTGTTGCCCAAAATTCAAATCTTTCAACCAATAACTTTTTTTTTGCCTAGTTTGATATGGTTAATTAATGTTTTTTTAATAGTATTGAGGGTTTGAGATTTGAAAGATTCAAACTGATACTCTATTTACAGGATGTGCCTAAATTAGGGTTTTTTTTAACATTTCATTTCCATATTTAAATTTCAAATATCAAATTATGGACAAAGACAAATAAGTCAATTTTTGTTAATTAAAAAAAATACTTATATAAAACCAAGATGATTTTCTCGTAACAAAAAATAAAATATAATGTATGGTAAAAAAAAAATTCATGCCGTTGAAGTTCAACAGTTACAGTAAATTTTTTTAAAAAGGTATACTTTTTTTAATATTTATTAACTTATAAAAGAGAGATAATTAAATTAATAAATTTATAATAACAGTAAAAACTAATCAAAAAATTTTAAAAAAATATTGAATTCTAATTTTAAGCATCTCAATATTCATCATAAAACATAATAATTACCTTCGTCATTCGGAAAACAAAATATTTAATGAAGACGAAAACAAACTTTTATTTTTAAAAAATCAAGATGAAGAAAATATTATTACTTAATTTTTTTAAGAGTAAACTCTAAATGAGAATCTTCCTTCAAATGCCAAAAGTTAAAAGAATTCATATTTTATATCTTCATGGTTTCATTAAAATTATAAAATTATATTTATCCTCCCTAACATTGTTAAATAGTTATCAGTTAATAATTGAGTCCAGTTTTAAATTTTAATTTTCTCTTTTATCTCTTTCTCCTAATTTTTATGAACCTCGTGTGAAAGATAAGAGATGATTAAAAAAAACCAAAATAAAACAAAAAAACTATAAATTATTTAATGATTAAAGAGATGTATGTAATTTTATAATTTTAAAACACAAATATTCATTTTTTAATTACATTAGAAGTGTTTCCATTCGATCGAAACCAGAAGTGCTTTATTCATTATTTAACCTTTTACTAATTAGCCCGAGAAAAATTAGACTTTTTGTCAACTTTCACTCTTCCTTTCTTCACAGACTCCAACAAAAGCTCAATTGGTGGTGCTAAATTGCTTCTGTGAGTCTAAAAAGCACCGTCCTATTCCATATTTGATGATGTTCTTAGCTTTACTTTTAATAATATTTTAATTATAATTATAATTATTCGCAAAATAAAATTTTATTTTATGAATCCATGTCCAAAACGAGATCATTTCGATACCAATATCGTCAAAATCTTATAAAGTTATCGTTAATATGGATTTGAACAAATCATTTATATATATTACAGCATAAAATACTCATAATCGAGATGGAAAAAGAATATCTTGAAAATAAGAAAAAGAATACCTAGACAGTAAGAAAAAAATAAATTTAAAATATTCATATTACAAGGAGGCGCGTCTTGTGGCCCTATAAAAAGGGCTATTATCACATATAGTTAATATTGAGACTCAGTTTTCATAGTTAGTTTATATTTATAAGTATTTTTTATTTTATTTCTATATTTGTTATTTTCTCTACAAATCATGTAATGACACTTTTCTTAATTTCTCTATATAATGAAACTTTAGTCTCAACACAATTATGTTGAGTCTTTCTATTTTCCCATTTCATTTTACTTTTCTCTCTTTCTCTCAAATTGTCATGGTATCAGAGCTATGACTCAAAAAAAAGTAACTCCCATCTGATTATGGGAATGGTTTTTCTTTTTTCAATTCAATATCCTTCTTTCTAAAATGGTTCAACATCAAAAAAAAAAAAAAAAACTACAAATATTTAAAAATATCAAAATTACACAACACATGAAGATGTGCGCATATGGAGACATGAGTTATTACTAGGGGTGAAACCGGTTCTGTTCGGTCTGGTTTTTCAATTAATTTTAAAAATTGGACCGGTTCGGTTTATAATAGGAACCGGTCCGGTTTTGTAGGTTTTTGCCGGTTTGGTTTTCGGTTTTTTCTAGTATAGGCCATTTGCATTTAGTTTTTTAAAAAAATCCTCCAATATTGAAGGATGAAACAAAAAAAAATCAAATATAAACAAAAACTTAGTTAAAAAAATTAGATTAATAAATATATAAAATATAAATTAAAATAAAGTGATAAATAAATATATAAAATAAAACAAATAAATTAAAATTAGGGGGAAAATAGGGAAGGGGTATGGGATTTTTACTTGTTTTTTAGAAGCTGGTTCGATTCCGGTTTTAGCCGGTTCGGTTCGATTCGATTTTTGAATAATGGAAACCAGGACGGTTCGATTTTTTACGGTTTCGGTCCGGTTTATTTTTCCGGTTTTCGGTTTTTTCTTTCACCCCTAGTTATTACCACAATATCTTTATTTCATAATTAACCCACAATTTTTTATGAAAAATTGATTATAATGGATATATTATTGTTGTAAATTTACATTACTGATATAAATTTAGTACTAAAATTTACACATTGTTTATGTAAATTTAATATTATTGTTGTAAATTTACATTATTGATAAATTATTATTGTAAATTTACATGCAAATGTAAATTTATAGAATATTTTAAAATGGGTAAATTTGATATAAACATACAAATATGGCATATATGAAAACAAGACTCAAAAGTTGGTTACCACGCATGATTTTCCCTATAAAAAGGCCAAAGAATTGCAATTCTTTCCTTAATACTCATAATAAAAGTAGAGCCTCTTTATGTACAAATCAAAGATTAGTCTTTTTTTTTTTTTTTTTTGCACAAAAGTTTCCTTTTCATGATACAAAAAATCTTACCTTAAACAATAGTCTCCAACTTAAAAGGCTATGCAAGAGAAAGAAAAACTCGTTTTTATGGAGATGGAACTTTGAAAAAAAACAAAAAATAGTAGAATGAAGTGACAAAAAACCATTACACAAAAACTTACTAAAAAGCTCTGCAAAACATAATAGATTATGCAAGAACGGATGAAAAAAATGGTAAAAAAAAACTAATTATAGTAGTACGATTCACAATTTATCGAAAATATTTTTTGGTGTTTTTCAAAAATGCAATTTTAAAATGATATTTCTCTTTGATGAAAACAAAAAAATGATATTTCTCAAACTTGTGTTTTTATATACCTTGAAGAGAGAGACGGGCAAGGCTGACATGATTCCGATCCGACTAGGAAGAAATTTGCGTTTGACGGTTGACCAGACCCCACAGGTTGGAAAATCCTTCATATATCATATATCCCGACAAAGTGGGCTCCACTTGCCCCACTGGCCACGGTCACACATCATTGTCTTCTTCTCCTTTTTTCCAATTCTTCATTTTTCTCTCAAATTTTTTATTACATATTTAATTCTGGATCCATATACTCTTTGGCATTTCAATTTTATTAATATCATTCATTCATCCAGCATTCTCCCTTACATCTTATAAATAAACGACATGAAATTTTTTAAACTAAAAAAAAAAATCTCATATGATAAAAAATCACAATATTCTGTCGGATATCGATTCGAATATTTATAAAGAAATAAGGAAAAGGACAAAAAAAAATTAGTGGGCCCAGTATGAAAACTCCATACCATATTATCAGATATCATTATTATCAAAAGGAATAGTTTATTTACAAAGGAAAGGAAAAGGATTCGTGTCGGTTAGGGAAACCTCGAAGAAAGAAACCCATCTTCTTCTCTTCTTTTATGCTTCTTTCTCTCTTTCTTTATATTTCATCTTACGAACCATTTTCAGAGAAAGTTAAAAGAGTTTTTGATGGGAAATTGTGTGTTAAAATTAGGGTTTGGAGAAACAGAAATAGAAAGAGAGAAAAACGTAGTGAAAGTTGTGAGTTCCGATGGAGGAATAATGGAGCTTTTAACACCGATCACCGTCGAGTCAATAACAAATGAATTTCCAGGACATTCCATTTTCAAAAACCCAACCATTTTCTCACAACCCCTCCTCCATAGAGATGAACTTCAACCTGGGCAAATTTACTATCTTCTCCCTCTAAACATGAAACTCCACGCCGCCGCCGCCGCCACCGGAGTTTTATCTACGCCGTATCGAATGTCCACGTGTAATCATGAGAACCAAAACGGATCGACCAAGAAACGGGGCGACCCGGAAGTTTTTCCCAAGTATAGTAAAACGGGAGTTTGGAAGGTGAAGCTGGTGATAAGTCAAGAACAGCTGTCTGAGATTTTGTCGGAGGAGAATCGTACGGAGGAGTTGATTGAGAATGTTAGGACGGTTGCCAAGTGTGGGAACGGCGTTGTATCAGCCGCCAATTCCGATCACTCTAGTATTGCTAGTAGTTCTTGGAAGGGATCGGCCATGGATAAAGCTTAAGCAAGTATGGTGTTGAAATTGTGCCAATAGAATTTATTATATATATGTTTATTAAGGAGGGCCTTTTCTTTTATCTATTTCATATGAGGTATTGTAAATTAGCCATTTCTTAATTTGTGACATTAGTTTTAACTTAAGATTTAATTATTTATACATCGACATCGTTAAGAGGAATTATTCCAAATTACTTATATTTCTATTTGGGTCAAATATTAAAATAACATATTTTTAATGGATTTTTTAAAAAAAATTACTTAAATAACAGTTCAATAATTTATTAGAAAAAAAAATTAAAAAATACCAATTAAAATATTTCAATAAAATATTGATATCATAATTTATTGATCTAAAAAAATCAAAAACCAACAAATCCATAAAAAATAATAATAGAAAATAAAAAAATAGTTAAATCGTAATTTTTTTAAAAGTATGATATTTTAGTAAGTTAGTATTAAAAAATATGCTATTTGAAACAAGTTCAAATTTCTATTTATCTATTAATACTAAAGTATACCGTTTTTAATTATTTGTGTGGAACCCAATGATTTTTAATAAATGAAAATGCTGTTGCGTAAAAATGGAGAGCTTCCACGTAGGCGACGAACTTAATATATGGGAACAAGTCGGAGGTAGTGCGCTGCTTCGACGGTGTGCTACGTAGATACCTATACAGGAAAGAAGAAGAGCACCGGTGTGGTGTCGGCCTAACACCCTCCGATGCTAAAATTAGAGCAAACAGAGCTTGCGTGCTAGAGCGAATAGTCGTAGAAATTAGTTACCTAATGAATGAGTTTCATCTCCTATTTATATGAGAGGAGGTTGATGACATCATCGTGCCACGTGTCACGTCGGGAATTGAGCCACATGTTGCTTCCCAACGACGTGTCACACGTGTTGGATATGCCACATGTCATCTTTTGATTGGATACTAGTATAATGTAGTTTCCTTGGTCTTAAATACGTAGTCTTATTAGATGACGTAGACGTAGACTTCCAGGCAACGTACATGTAGCCTCCGAGATGACGTAGACGTAACCTTCTAGGTGACGTGGATATAACCTCTTAGGTGACGTAGTTTTATCCTTCCAGGTGACGTAGTTTTATCCTTCCAGGTGACGTAGACATGTCGATTGTCTATTCTTTGAACCAGTTGAGAAATTCCACGTGTACTAACATTTCACCCCACAACAGAAAAAATAAAAGTATAAATTTGGGCTACGTATAAAACTAGCAATTAAAATGCAAAAATTTAGATATTTAGCCACCATAAACAAAAAATGACACTATTAAATCTCTTGAATTTTGGAATCAGTAAAAATCGTGGATTATGTCACATCTTCACAATTTCATCTTAGATTTTTCTGCCAATTAAAAAACAAATTGAAAAATCAAAATTATTTACTAACAAATATAAAACACATAATTTGTATATAATAAAATAAATTAACTAATTCATATACACAAATTTATTGTACGTGATAATTTAAGTCTTTTTCATCAGAAATTGGAAACCCTCGCCAGAAATAAAAACACTCACTATAGTATAAAATGAATACATAATAAATATATAATATACCAAAGTTAATATATAATAAAACACCAATTTAATTTATGGTGTATACATAATATATATACAAATATATCAAAGGATATGTAATAAATATACCATAAACATAAAGTAATTTTATACAATTTACATACCTTTGATTTTATACCTTATCCCAATAGGTGAGCTTCGTTTTTTCAAAGTTCAATGGAAAGCTTGGCTTCTAGTGTTATGAACAGTAGTTCTATAAAAAAAAAATTTGTCGATACAGTATAAAGTGTTTAAAAATGGTACAATAGGTGTATTATACCAATAATTTTACCGTAGTTTCTCTCTCTCTCGGTAAGATGGGGTACTATGAATCTTGAGCCAAACGTGAGTAAATTTAAATATTGCATCAGAAATTCAAGCTAGTTAGTTTAAAGAAATTTTCAAGTTGTCTATTTTAGTTGTCAATTTGAGAAATTGTTCAAGCTGTCCCGCGGCAGCCGCAGGTAATATCATTTAATTTTTGAAATCTTGATGAACTGATCAACGAAATATATAGATTATTATATTTATAAGAACTTCCGATAATTAATTATGTTCAAAATCTTGTGAATCATATGTCAAATATTTTTAAAATTGTAAAAAGAATAGGTACTAGACAAGCTTAATTTTTAAAAAAAAATGATCGCCAAATGAATTCTAACAAATTCTGGGAGCTGGAATTGCTAGGCCCAAGTTACCAAAATTCAAGAAACAGTATATATTCTAGATAAAGTAGAATTTATCTACCAAAATTCAATTAGAAAAATAAAGGTTTATGGTAAATAAAAAGTATAATACTAGAGTAATGAAGCCTATTCCCTTCCCATTAAAAAAACAACATCAGATAGAAATATCTGTATGGTAAGTAACAGACTTTCGTATGTACAGTTCTATTATTGCTTCATAAGGTTATGGCAGAAACCCGGTATCTGTTGTTTTCTTCAATTTGGCGAGAGTGAATCAGACGACGTGCGCGCCAGCATCGGCATCGGATCTGGCTCTTGCTCTGTCTCTGTCTCTGTCTCTGGCTTCGGTTCGGGCTCTGACTCTGTCTCTGGCTCTACGAAATCTGCTATGATAGTCGGAAGCTGCTTCAGTAGTCGTTCTTGTTCTGGTTGTTTCTTCAGCTTTTCTCTTTGCTCTATTAGTTGGAACTTCGTTTAGCACCAAACATTCAAAGTTAAGGATACATTAATACACCAATTCATAATGGATGGTAGTTATGTGATTTTTTCTCTTCAGAAAAAGCTTAGCCCGCAGCTTCCGTTTATTGATAATCTAAGATCTGATTAGTGATATGATTTGATATCAAGTAAATTACCAATAATTAACGAGAAATAAAGAGTGAAGATTAATGAGGCTAAAATTAGCTAGCGTTTAATTTATGTTTTTTTAAGGATATTCATATCTCCGTCCTTTCTCATTTGCGTGGTCGATGCGGTTTTGCAAACTAACTAGCTCTCTCTCGATCCACTGGTAGAAAAAAAAAACGATTAATTGATAAACAAGTATGTGTACATTTACTTTTTTTAAATAGTTGGTGGAATTGGAAATTCATACTCTCTTCTTGATATCCTGATGAAGAATCCGAGCCTTCTTTTCAATCTCTTCCTGTCGTTAGAGAAAAGAAAAAGACAAAATAAAAGTTTAACTTCACAATATAATATACTAATGAAACATGGGAATTATTTATATAAACTTACAACAGTTAGCCTTTGGAGAAGACCCTTGGCTATCTTTTCTTTCAGATCCTTGCAATCTTCCTATAAAAGAAATAAAAAAAACACAAACTGAGTAATCTTGTTATTGTCCAGCAACTGTAGATTACTCATTGAAAATGCAATTTTAATTGGTTATTTGGTTGCTGAATGGACAAGAAAAGAAAAGGGAAAATTTTTCCCAATAATTTGGAAGTTACCTCAGTTAAGTCTGAATCAGACAACATGGAGATGAAGATTTGAATGTCGGGTAACGAGCAAACACGCAAGACAACATTGCTTCTATTAATTACTTTATCGGTTGTTTCCACACCTATAACTTGCAAGAGCTGAGAAGAAAATTCCCTCGAATTTATCTTAACAAAACTCCCCACCATCTTTTCTTCAAAGCTTTCTGGCTGTTTCATAAAATCCTCTACTAAGCTCCTCCTTAAGTAAACAAGTTTCATATTATCAGCAACTACTGATGCAAAACACCCTCTTTCCTTCTCAATTTTCTGCTGCTTATTTGCTATAGCACTGTCCGCACTTTGATCCGATTCCGAACATCTTTTATTGCCATTCTTCTTCTTTTTTATACCAGGGGAAGGAAAATGTGATTCCAAAAGATTGTCAATTTGTTTCATGGACACTGAATTCTTTCTGAAAATAAGATGCAGCTTGTTGTCACAGATGATTTTCTTCTTATTTGTTGAATGAATCAGGTCTCTCTCTTGAATGTACTTAAAGATGATTGAACTAACATCGGATCGAGATAGTTGAGCGGTTGGATCTATACCAATGGAATTTAGGAACTGAATGAGTTTAGATCCCTCCACTGAGAAGTTCAGTGTCTCTGACTGCTTAGTAATTCTCTTGTCTACTTCAGTTTGTTTATTTGAATAAGCTTCTTCAGCGGAAGTAGATGAAAGATATTCTCCAATCTTGTCAACGATTCTAGTTGGCATGGAGCATTTCATTTTCCTTTTATCATCTAAAATATCTTTAGCAACCATGAGATTACTCTTCGTGATGCCTTCTTTTTCTTTCACTATTTCCCTCATATCCTTGCATTCTTCCTATAAAAGAAACCAAGAAAACACAAACTGAGCAATCTTGTAGATTACTCATTGAAAATGCAATTTTTATTGGTTATTTGGTTGCTGAATGGACAAAAAGAGAAAAGGGCAGATTTTTCCAAAGAGTTTGGAAGTTACCTCAGTTAAGCCTGAATCAGACAGCATGGAGATTTTAATGTCACGTACTGAGCAAACACGCAAGACAACATCGCTTCCATTATTTATTTCATCAGTTGTCTTCACACCTATAACTTGCAAGAGCTGTGGAGAAAATTCCCTTGAATCTGTCTTAACAAAACTCCCCATAATCTTCTCTTCAAAGCTTACAGGTTGTTTCATAAAGTCCTCCACTAAGCTCCTCCTCAAGTAAACAGGTTTGTTATTATCAGAAACTACTGATACAAAACATCCTTTTTCCTTCTCAATTTTTTGCTTCTTATTTGCTACAGCACTGTCCCCACTTTGATCCGATTCTAAACTTCTTTTCTTGCCATTCTTCTTCCTTTTGATGTCAGGAGAAGGGAAATGTGATTGCAAAAGATTGTCAAGTTGTTTCATTGACACTGAATTCTTTCTGAAAATAAGATGCAGCTTGTGGTCACAGATGAATTTCTTCTTCGTTGAGGGATGAATCAAGTCTCTGTCTTTAATGTACTTAAAGATGATTGATCTAACATCAGATCGAGATAGCTGTTCGGTTGAATCTATACCAATGGAAGTAAGGAACTGAATGAGAAGTTTGGATCCCTCGGCTGAGACATTTGGTGCCTTTAACTTCTTAATTTTCTTGTCTGTTTGTTTATCAATATAACAACAATCTTCTTCAGCAGAAGCAGAAGCAGAAGCAGAGGCAGAGGCAGAGGCGGAGGCAGATGCCGATGCTGATGACGTTGCGGAAACGGAAACGGATGCGGATGCGGAAACAGAAGCAGATGGGGATGAAATATCTACTAGTATCCTCCTCTCAACGGCTCTCGATGGCAAAGATCTTTTAATTTTCCTTTCTTCATCTAAAAGGTCTTTTGCAATGATGAGATCCATCTTTGTGATACCTTCTTTTTCTTTCACAATTTCCCAGTACTCTTTCAACAGACACTCGTATGTATCTCTATCTTGGAAATCAACAGAATTCTGCTGATAAAAAAATGATCAAAATCACTACTTTCAATACATATGATATGAATTAAGCATTAATTTATATACCTTCTTTTTAGATTGGGAAGATGAGATTTTTTCAGCAAGAAGAACAATGGTCCAGCATTCAGAGCACAGCCCCTTCTTCTCTTGCAACTTAGTGAACTTAACAAATTTGATACAATTTGTGCAGAATGAAATTGGGCAGCAAAAGCAATGGAATTCTGTGGTTCCTTTACAGTTATCACAATAATGACAATCTGAAAACACAAAAACAAAAAACAAAAACATTGTGATCAACAGTACTCATAATCAATCTGGGAATCTGTTCTGTATCAAAATAATAAATTAATTAAAAAGAGGTCAGCTTTTTGCAGTCTTTTTTTTTTTTAATTGACAGATTTATGATGAAAATGGGATCATGGACTTACCACAGTTCCAAGTTTCTCCACCTCCGTTTCTAACACATTCAGAATGGTAGACCTTCGAGCAGTTCCTGAAAAATCATTGAGTAAAAATTTTCAATTTTTTTTTTTTGGGGTTTTCAAATGGGTTAATCATGAAATTGAAAGGGTAATTAACTACAAATAAACTAGCCCCTCCCTCTGGGCTAAAACCGAAAAACGAAAAACTTCAACTTTGGAAACGACTGAAGCAAGAAGATGAACATGAAACAATGAGGGGCTGGCTAATAAATTGAAAGGATGGGGTTTTTTTTTAAACAGAATAAGGAATTGATTTTAAAAAGCAATGTAGCATATAAATATGTAATGTCACACAATTAGTATCTGTATTAGTTGAAGAGAATCATGATTTAAAAGATTCCTGTGTTTGAAAAGTGTGTTATTTTGAGATAAAAATTAAAGAAAAGAAGTCATGCAGAAAGTGTGAAGGAAAAGAAACTGACTGATTATCGCAAAGAATCAAATCTCCACCATCTTTGCAGACGAAACACCAATCCTCTTCCTCTTCCTCTTCCTCTCTTTCTCTCTCTCTCTCATCCATCTGGAACTGATTTCACCTTCCCCTTCCGTACCTTCAAAAGTCTTCTTCTTCTACTTCTCTTTCCTAAAACTAAAAACTAAAAACTAAAAACGATTCCCTTTTAACTTGGGGTCTTAAACTGATGTTAAGAATATGCTAAAAAATGCAGACGCTTTTAATTCTGGGTCCCGTCCTGTTCTGTTCCGTGTAATTATAGGATTCTACGCCTTCATATCGTGCGTAAAAAGGGCGTCAAAATTATATTTTATTTTTTGAAATTAAAGATTTTATTCTGAAAATAATTCAGATAAAATTTTCAAACCAAATTTTCACCATTACAATCTAGGTTAAAATTTCAAGGATTGATTAGCATATAATAAAATAGAAAATGATATATTCAATCAAATAAAATGGATCATGTGATTTTTTTATATTAAATTTATTTGAAATTTGTTAAAATAAAAAGAATAAAAATAAATTTTTAAAAATTAAAAAAACAACATCGAAATTGATTGTTTTCTTAAAAAAGAAAAAGAATAGATAAGGAAGTGTACAGTCAGTCCTAAAAGGAAAGAGATCAACAATTTCCTAATCTGAAGAGATAGAGAAGCGCATCCCTAAGAATGTGGGATATTTGATGCTCCTTTCAATTCTAATGCAATTAGGAAAATCAAGCCTCTGCGTTATTATCGAGGAGTAAAATGTCAATGTCGATGTCGATGAAAATGTCGAGATCCAAATTTACGGAAATATCGATGTCGAGAGATATTACCGGAAAAAACATGGAAACGATGGAAATATATGTGAATTTTTGGATATTTTGAATGAAACTGTCTCAATACCTTAATTTAGTCATAATATATCATATAATAGAGTTATACACCTAAAAGTGATGTTAAACATATTATAAATGTAAAAAGGACAATATATGCTAGTGAAATATAAGATTAAAATATGTTTATAATCAAATTAACATTATGATTAAAACTTAATTAAAATTTATAATTAATTTAATATTGACATTAATTATTTACTCAAAATCAAATTAACAGTAACAATTTGTATTATGATGTGTCCTCATTTAATTTTTACTTAATTAAGTTATAATCTATTATATAAATGAATTATATACCTACAAATGATGTTAAACATAACAAAATGTAAAAAGTACAATAAAATCTATCGAAATATAATATTATAAAATATTTATTACAATAAAATTTATTAAAACATAATAATAAAAAGGACATGGATTTTAATATATATTTAAAACGATATTTAAAAAAAATATTTAGCATTACACTTAAATGGAAGTGATAATCAAAATTAATTTAGGATTAGGATTAAAACCTATAAACTAGAATTAAAATTACAATAATTTAATAATATTAATCACTCTACTAATATAATATCATATAAATAGAGTAATGAGAAAAATACTAACCTAAATAGATGAATTGGAGTTGGATAAGAGATTATCAACATCGTTGACATTTCTTCTATGCTTATAAATGATATAAGACATCGTAAAATAAATAAAAAATATAATAAATTATGTAATATGCTTATATTATGATAAAAAAAATAATGAGAGATTGAGAGATAAATTTAAGATGAATTAAAAAAAATTACATAGATATATAAGTATCAATATTTATATAAACAATACTAAATTATAATTTGATTAAAAAAAACTAAATTAGAATTCATTTTATAGACAAGTGAAAAGCAAATATAAATAGGAAAAAAAAAATTAAACCAAATTGAGGAAGAGGTGGATTCCCACATCGAAAGTTTAAAGAAATTTAAAGAAATTTACAACTTTAGTCTTCCTATAAAAACATATTTCATGCTTCACTTCTCTCCACTCTCACAAATAAGTTGTGGGCCTGTATTATAATGGGCTTTTAAATTTTTTAATTACTTCAGATATGAGATTTAGTTAAAAAAATTCAGCAGGCGACATTATGCTCGATATGTTGGCGACATTTCGGACGATAATTAAAATAGGAATATTTACTCATTAAATCAAATCGGAGTATGTATTTACAAAAATATTGGTGTTTCGATTTTAATTACGTCAGTATCCATTGTAGGCCACTTTTGGTGGTTTTTCTTTTTTTCATTCCATGTTTACCCCTTATTTTCTCTTTCTTTATTTTCACTATTGTAAAACGATTTTTAATAAATTTTTACAATATCCAGGATATTTTAATTTAATTCACATATTAATGATTTGAGATTTTGTTCCCTAACAGTTTCGATTTGGTATTTCATTTTCAAATTTTCATTTATTCCACATATTCTTTCCAAATCTGTTGATATCGTATCATTTCTGCTCCTTTTTTTGTGCTTGATTTCTGCTTTAGGGTTTATTATTTTACGTTTTCGTTTTCCAAGTTTACGTGTTCATTCATTTTCATTTCTTCTTTCGATTTCTTTCACATTTTCTTTTTCTAATATGGGTAACGTATATTACAGCCAAGGTTTTACACAATGTTATGACTACCAACATCTGTGAGAGCTACAATTCGATCCTTCTTTTTGCTAGAGAATTGCCCATTGTTTCTGCTATTGATGAAATTCGATTAAAACTCCAAAAAATGTTTCAGATGTGGCGGTAGTGGTCATAACTGCAAGTCTTGTAGGAATGCCCTTGTTCGTAGGATTGAATTTAACTCTTAATAGTTTATCTAAACTATTTGTTGTTTTTATGTTATTTGGACCAATTTTGCAATTGTTGTTATTTGAATTCGGATTATGAATTTATAAATATTGGTTTTTATTAAATATTTAATATTATCAAATATGTTTATGTTTAATTCGGATCACTTTGATATTATTTATGTTTAAAACATTTGTTATTTATTAAACATTTGATATTATTTATAATTATTAAACAGTTTTCACTTTGTAACTTATATATCAATTTTTATACTTTTAGGTTGAAGTAGATAATTGTATTTTATCAAATTCTCTTTCCTCTTATTTTGTATTTAAACAGTTGTTTATTATTCAACTATTTTGATATTTTGATATTTTTTAAATTGTTTTTACTTTGATAACACTTAGTTTACTTAATGTATACTATTCATATAATTAGCATAATTTGGAAATATGCGACTATATCAAAGACAAAATATAAATTCCCACCAAAAATAAAGTTTCAAAAGAAAATTACATCAAAATATATAATCCATGTCAAATTATGAATTTATAATTAGCAAAACATCATGAAAAAAATGTCATATAGAATCATCATTTCCTTCCTGAGTGAATAAGTTGAATGTTAGTGTTGATCTTTTCAGTTCTTCAGTCAATGTAATCGACTTTTCCTTCAAACCAAATTCCTCTGTGTAAGGATCTTTGGTTGATCTTGATTTAATTCTGGGCCTTAGTGATTTTGCTCAGTGTGATGGCCTGTGTTTGTCAAAATTGGTTAGTATTGTATAAAATTAAACAGATCATAACATTTAATATTATACAAAATTCCTTTATACTGAAATACTTCCATGTTCATATCCATTATTCATAACAAATCCAGGATGCAATCAGAACAAAATATTGGAGTTTGTTCAATGTTTTTTCAAGTAATTATATTTAATTTAAATCAATATTTACCTTATTGTTTGTTTTCGGGTTTGCAATGTTCACCTTCTTCATCATCATAGTTTATTCTTTCCCTTCTTTGCCCCCTATGTTTTTCCCTTTTTTTTACGCAGATTCAACATTTTCTTTTTGCACTTCTTTTGTATCTTCATCTTTTTCCAGATCTACATCTTCTTCAAAGCTACTATCCTCGATTTCATCTTCATGTTCACTATCAAAATCTTCTTCTATATAACCTTCTTCTTCTTCCTGATTTTCAATCGGATATGGTTCCTGTTTGATTTTATACAACTGTTTTAGGAAAAATTTGGATGATTCAGTTTTAAAAATCTTTTGGATGTATTACATACCTTTGCATGTTGATCAGTACTCTTCTCTTCACTTGGTTCCTGTTTATTTTGTTCAACAGATTCGATTAACATATAAACATATATATTTTTTTTTAAACCATAATTTTAAGTTCATACCTTTGCATGTTGTTCCTCTATTGTCTGTTTATTTCTTCCACTGGTTTCTTCATGTTCTTCAAATTCTTCCATCAATTTCCCTCTTGCCTCAAATATCTGCTTCTTCGTTCTCATTTTTCACGCAAATCTATCGCTTTCTCTACTGTTTCCCTCTTTTTCGATTTCAATCGGATTGATTTGAAATATTTTAAGAATTTGAATTTCCCACGAATCGTTTTCCCAAAAATCGTGGGATTCTTTAAATTCCGTAATTAATGACCTAAAATCGTGGGATTTTTTATTTAATTCTCTATTCGTATTTTTCTTCACACGTGGAAGGGTATTTTCATATTCTTTTTCCTCCGGCAGGTGGAAGGCGTCCATTTATGTAATTAATTCTTACCATCAGATTTTGTTGTAATTAAGGTTGCTAATATGAATATTAGTGTTATTAGCCCATTAAAATATCCCCGATATTTCTAGATATCCTCGATTTCAGGAGAAAGATTTTTTTATCCTGCTTTAATATATCGAGCATAAATTGAGCTCTCGCCCATTCTAATCAATTAAGATGAAATTAAAAAAAAAAAATTGTGGGGATATTTCAACTATGAAATTTATGTTAAGTGGAAGTTTTGAGTCTCTACTCTCTCAATTTGATGTAATACTTTTAAAAAAGGGTAAAACGCATAAATGACTCCTGCACCCTTGCACTCTCATAAACCATCAAAGGTTAACTTTTCCATCCAAATTAACATAAACAATTTTTTTTAAATGTTTTTTATTCAATATACTCTAACCCATGGTTAGAAATAACCCAACAAAAAAGTCAAAGTCCATTTATACCTTTTCTTTCATTTGGACCTTTCTTTTCTTCCCCACGGGATGAGGTTTATGGGATACAACATTCCAGAAATTTAAAACAAAGGAAGAAACTTTATAACTCCAAAACCTTCATTCATGGAATCCTGCTCCATTTTATCCAAACAAACCGAGCTAGGTTCAAACTCAATCGCTCCACTTTACTAACAGACTGAATTGATTTTGCCAGTAATCGATTTTTCTACCGTATAAATTTTCAGAACGCTCGGAAACGGCAAATCAAAAAGCCGTTTCAACCGCGATTTCAATATTGGTTTGGCTGAATCGGTTTGAACCTGCTCCCTCACGGTTTGAGTATCGAATCTATTGATATTGATCGGTTGAATCTTCAAATTTCGAGTCGAGGCAATGGATGTCCACGTTTGGAGTTGAGGAAGGGGATGACTTGAATTAATTTTTGGGTTCTAATTACGTAATTTGTAGGGGATGTTTATGTGATGTAATTTCAAATTGCTAAAATATGGTAGAATTTTGTTGAAGTTTGGATAGTTTTTAAATGTTTTAGAATGAATTGATAGGGTTTTTGAATGTTCTGGAATGTATTTGAATGTATTGATGAAAGGAATGGTGTTTTGGATTGTTATTGATGTGGTGGAATTTGTTAAATTTGGGCTTTGATATTCAAATTACTGTCTTATGTTCATAATTTCATTATATTTGTGGTATCAGGTTTTGAATTTAATGGTATTTGGGTTTTGATTTATAAAGTCGCCTTTAAGTTGCTCGTTGAAGTTCTCGCAATTCACAAGTTTCTGGATTCGCCATCGTTAGTGAGAATGAAGATGATTTTGCAAGCTTCTGGATGCAGCCTCAACCTCGTGGAGAAGACCGTTCAAATGAACGAAATGGTTGCATTTTTAGTTTTGGTTGGTTTAAATCTAACCATGGGTTAGATTATATTGAATATAAAAAATAGAAAAAATATTTAAAACTTTGATTTCTGTTACTTTGGATGGAAAACTTAACTTTTGATGGCTTATACAAGTGTGAGGTGAAATTTTTCAAATTAAAAATGTAGGGTGTAAATTGAAAAACCCTAAAAGTACAGGGGTCATCCATGCATTTAACCCTTTAAAAAATGAAATTTATGAAAATTTAGTAGTTTATAGTTCTTAATATTTAAATAATCAAATAAATTAAGTCGTCGATAATTATTAATGGATATTTGTCTAAATACTATTATTCATTGAAGAAAATAATAGCTTGAGTAATGTAATAAGGACAGGTCAAGTTGTTGTCCTGTGTTAATCAATTATTTTTGTCAAGTAAAGTAACAAAAAACGACAACGTATCTATTTAATTTCTTTTCACCTTATGTGTCTACATAGTTTTTTTTTTTTTTTTTTTTTTTTTGCATTATTAATCTATTTTTCTCAATACGTTACTAGAATTAGCGTTTGCAGTCTCCCGCGTATTATATAAAAAATTATATTTTGAGAATATTTTGTTCCTAATACCAATAAAAGATTAAAAAAAATCCATGATATTTGTTTGTGTTGGAAAAAATATTATTAATGTTTAGGATAGTTGGAATAAGACTCCAAATACCTATGTTAATGATTTTCATTTAATATAACCAAACATTCATTATGGTGACAATGATATTCGAAAGGGCCCTCGAATAGTCACATGTATCGCCAATAGTTGCGTTGATATGAAGTAACTATTGGATATGGTGGTTATAAGAATGAATGGTTTCCAATACAATTGTGACTTATCATAAAGTGACTAAATGAATGGATGTATCCGTTGGATGGGTAATGACTGTTGAATAAAAGTGATTATTTATTCAATAGATGCAACCTTTCATAAAGGTAGTTATTTATTCAATAGTTACAACTTTTCATAAAGGTGGTTACTTATTAAATAGATGCAACTTTTCATAAAGGTAGTAAATTATTCAATAGTTACAACTATTGATAAAAGGGGTTACTTATTGAATAGCTACGACCTTTGACATAAAGTCACAATTAAAGGTCACTTTTAAATGGTGGTTATATTCTAAAGGTAGTTATTTACTAATAGATATGACTTTTCACAAAAGTTACTTTTAAGAGTCATGACTATGCCTATAAATAGGCCTCCACATTTCAGAATAACACACTTGAAAAATACAAGAGAGAATTTTCTAATATTTCTCTCTACTTTCACAAAGTGTTATTTTGTTGGATTTACTCTGCAATTTCGGGATTGAGTTTCATTCAAGTTTTTGGTTCGACTGTCAAGGTTAGTAAAGTGCTTTATTAACTTTGGTTAGAAGTGTTGTATCTTGGGAGACTATTGTCCATTATCTGTAGCACCTAAGCAGTGAGCAAATATTGTCTTAAGGAAATTTGCATATATGCATACCTCACTTCGTTTTAAATTTCCTTCGCTTATATTTATTTGATTTACTGTTCTTATATGCAATTCTTCTTTTATCTATTCTTTAGCAAATCGTTTAGAAATTTTACCAACAGTTTGATCAACTTATAACACTCCTTAGCAGTTATGTGACATTCACATGAAGGGTGAGTAAGCAAGATCAAGCATTTGTATCTCCCAAATTTTATCCTATTGAAAAATTATTTAAGTTAAAAACCTTTCAAACTTGATATTGCTTACTCATCTTTCATATACGAGAAAATTTCCTAGTACTCCCGTTGTATCAAATATTTTCCATGCATCTTTTAATATCTAACTAGTTACTACTAGTAATAAATAAACATAAGATTTTCACATGATAAAGGGAGGAGTACGTACAATAGGAATACTCTAAATTTTCTATTCACACGTACATACAGCTTAATCGTCAAATTAAGCATAATAAACTAATAAAAGTTGTCACTTGAAAACTTTGTTTTAAATTTAACATAGATATAATGTTGGGGGCAAGATAAAATCTAAGACCAAATTAGAATTAATCTCAAAATTGGGTGACCAAAATATGTTTTTAGCATTTTTTTTTTCCTTCTCATTTTGGTCCAACGGTTTTCGAATGTTTTTTCTTAAAAAAAAAACAATCAATGATACTTTTTGTATGAGTAAACTGAGATTTTTTATGGAATCTGAGTCTGTGGAATGTCATTTTTAATATTTTTAAACGTTTTGTTCTTTTAAAAATATCAATTCTTAAAATGACAAAATATATATATATATATATATATATATATACCATTTACCAAATCTTAGTAAATGATGGAAAATATAATTTTATCAACCTCTTTGTAAGTTTTGTTATATTTAGCTCACAATCCTACAGAATATAATATAAACCATATTTTTTTTAACTTCTTTTTTTGTTAAAACAAAATATATATAAAATAAAGAGGTATCGACTATCGTAATTGTTTTAAATATTCCAACCCACCTTCCGAATCTTCTGGATTATTTTTTTTATTTTTATTTTTATATGGCAACCTTTTGGATTTGAGATCTCGTTTAATATAAATACTCTCTCTCTCACGCTTTACATTCATTATGTAAATTATAAAAAAAAAAAATGTAAAAAAAAAATTAAAATACAGTCCAAATCCGAATCATCCATTACTTGGATTGATTTTGATATTATAATTTCTGAAATTTATTTAAAAAATATATTATTGTTAAAAAAAGTTCTATTTAAATAATATATTTTAAGAGTTATCTATATTAATAGCCACCTAAATCCATATTATAATAAATTTTTATACTAACCATCCAAAAGATAAACTTTAGTAGCTATTTAGAGAGAAAGAGAAAGAACTTATTAAAATACCCTTCCACAATTTCCCACATCATGCCATGCAATTCCGTCACATTTATTTTTTCAAAAATCTCTCTCTTCACATTCTTCAAATCATCTCTTCTGACTTCTTTAAATCAGTGCTCCCTCCCATTTTTCAATTTTCATTTTTTAGAAAAACTTCTAAATTTATCTTTCTCTCATCATTTCCCCCTCTCCCCCTAATAAAAAAATGTCTAAAATTGATGAAAGGTATGTTTGTTTAAAAAATTTTACTATAAGTTTTTTTTTTAATTTTGAATTTTTATCAATGAAAAACCCTAAAAATTATAATTTTTCTTCATCTTTTGTTCTTCAACTCATAAAGTTGTATATTTTTACTGTGTTTCAACCTCTTTTTCTCAAAAGAATTCATTTTTAGTTGTTTTTTTATCACACTCTATGTACGTTACAGATTATAAAATTTATTTTTAAAAAAATGTTTAAAAGTGATGTTTAAAATGGAAAGAATTATTTTAAAAAAACGAACTTTTTTTAATATAAAAACGTGTTCTTCTCTTAGTTTCTGGTGGTTTTTTTTTTTTTTGTGTGTTAAAAACCCTAAAAATCTGTTTTTTTTAGAACCCTAAAAAATTGAAATGCTATCTACTAGAGTATAGTATATTGTGTATACTTTATATTGTATATCTAGTATAGCGTATGATATACTAAATATATAAAATGTATAGGAGGAGCACATAATAATAATAATAAAAAATAAAATTAGGAGGGGCGCAATACATATAATATATAATATAAAAACTTGATCACTTAATTTTTTTACTCATTATAAAAGTTTTTACATTATACCATGAAATTACAAATTTTAAAATTTAATCTAGCCTAATTTGTGTCAGTATTTTTTTTTCTTTCAATATATGATATAACAAATATACGTAAATTATTATTTTTTTTATAAAAATAAGAATAAATAATATAAAAAAAATCATGGATATCAATATAGGGTGAATTTCACTAATAATCAAACAAATTATGGATATATCAAATATACCAGATGTTTTTATTAAATATCAATAGTACCAAAAACCGCCACCGGCCAAATTAAATTACATTGTGAAAGGACAAACATACCCCTGATTCAATTTCTCCTTAATTTGTGTAAAATTTAAGGAAATTTATAAAATCCCTTAAATTTTACAAAGTTAATGGAAAAATCAAATCTAAACAAAAATAAAATAAAAAATCTTCAAACTTCTAATTTGTTCTTCAACCTTCTGACTTCTTCTTGAAGGAAAAATCGAATGTCTTTCTTGTTCGTCATCCTAAAAAATATAGAGATAAAAAGTAAACAGTTTATTAATGTGCACTTAAAATTGATAGAAAGCAAGTTCACCAAGAATTGGAAGGTAAATTTTTTATAAACAGTTTACTTTTAGTAAACATTTATTTAGGAAAAATCGAATAAGATCCAGTCTATATAATGGCAGTATCAGAGAAAAGCAATTCACGAAAATTAATTTCAAAAAATAAGCTCATGAAACTAAGGAAGATTAGATCTATGGGAAAACAAATCAATAACCCTAAAAAGAAAAATTGATACCAGACACAAAAATTGATGAAACAGTTTTGAAAACATATGTAAATAGGCTTTTAAAATAAACATTTTACTAAAAGTAACTTATCTATAAAATACATAGAAAGCGAGTTCACCGAGAATTGAAAGGTAAATTTTTTAATAAACAGTTTACTTTTAGTAAACATTTATTTAGGAAAAAACGTCTATATAATGGCAATATCAGAGAAAAGCAATTCACGAAAATTAATTTGAAAAAACAAGCTTGTGAAACTAAGGAAGATTAGATCCATGGGAAAACAAATCAATAACCCTAAAAAGAAAGACCAAATTGCGAATTAAATGGATCGATTAGATTGCAAAACAGTTTCATCCTGATGTTGGAATTTCAATTAAAGCTATGTGAATTATGAACAGTTTTATCAATGATACCTTTGATAAACTTATTAAAAAAACTTCAAAATTGGCTTGTTCAAAAATCTTTGAGGCTTCATTCTGGACCGCTGAAGAAGTCGATCTTTCTCAGGATCTTCGTGACTGGGAGTCCTTGAGTCATGGTGAAAAACATTTCATTACCCATGTTTTAGCTTTCTTTGCAGCCTTTGATGGTTTCGTTTTAGAATATAATGAGAGAGAAGGGATAAATAATAATAGAAAAGAAAATCAGAAAAGATATTGTACAATAAATGAAATTAAAAAAAGAAAGGAAGTAATTAATGAAAAAAAAAGAATCCCGAAATTGAAGGTAACAGATAAAAAAGGGAAAACAAGGAAAGAGAAATGAACGGGGGCACAATGGTAAACAGTTACGCTGGAAAATAGCTATTAATCGCAGAATGAGTGTTTTTTGGGTATAAATGAAATAATATCTTAACAACCGGTAATATTGAAATTGGGTGAATTAATCAAGATACTAGTGATATTAATCTCATCAATATAAAGATCATGATTTTTCTTTTTATGATTTCTTCCCGGATTAATCTAGAGTTTTATTTTAAAATGACACTAAGTAAATATTGAAATGGAAATTTTAATTATGTTCTCTTATTTCTATTTCTATTAACTAAATATACTTTTTAATTATTGCATTGAAAAGTTATGGAAGAAATCTCAATATGAACTATTATTTATTTTGAAGATTATACTTCGATAATTTTTTTTATTGATAATTTAATAATAATAAAATTACAAATAATTTGCATTTATTGAGATAAATGATTAAAAAAATATATAAAAACTAATAAATAAATAAAAACTTAAACTTATTAAAAAGTACCCAAAAAATATCATAAAACTTTATGTCACAATTTTTAAAATGGATAGTGGACAAAAACTATGTTAAGTGTTAAAATGGACAATTTTTTTTTGATAAATTACCCCTTTAAATTATCAATCTACTAAATAATTTTATGAAATTTATATCTGATCAAGTAATGGAGGGTCCTATCCCGTCCCAACCTCAACTGTGAACCCGACCCCAAAACTTGCAGAGACGGAGATTTCTTCTCCAATTTCACCCTCCTCGTCCCGTGGATATTAAATTACCCTTCTCGATGAAAAAAAATTTAAGTCTAATTTTAAAATTTAATGAAATAATTTGTTAAATTAAATATATATGTTTCAATTTCTAACACAAAAGTATAAGAGGTTAATTAGTTAAATTAAAAGTTTGAAAGGGTTACATTCCACAAGTGCCTAGGGTGATTTTGTTTTCCTTCTTAAAAATCCTTCATCATCATTAGGAGTGTTCACGGGGCGGGGCGGGGACGGGGAATGCATTCCCCGTCCCCGTCCCCGCTCCCATCCCCGTCCCCATCCTCAAAAATTCCCCGTTCAAAGGGATCGGGGACGGGGACGGGGATTCCCCAGGGGGAATCACAGGAACGGGAATTTAGCGGGAATTTTCCCGCTTAAATTTAAAAATAAAATCTCTAATAGAGTTAATTTTTCAATACAATTATCAAAATTCACTAATTTATCTAACTCAAATCCAAAAATAACAAATTACAATAAAAAAAACAGCAAGTAAAAACAGCAAAACAGTAAAAACAACAATAAAAACAGCAAACAAAACATATGAAAAACAGTAAAGAAAAACAGTTTTTAAAATAACAGTTATAAAAAACAGTTTTAAAACATTAAAGAAAAAAACAGTTTTAAAAAACAGCAAAAACAGTGAATAAAAACAGTTTTTATAAAACAGTGAATAAAAATAGTTTTTAAAAAACAGTGAATAAAAAACAGTTTTTAAAAAACAGTGAATAAAAAACAGTTTTTAAAAAACAGTGAATAAAAAAACAGTTTATAAAAAACAGTAAGGAAAAAACAATAAAAAACATAAAAAAAAAAGTGAATTATCAGGATTTAATCGGGAACGGGACGGGGTCGGGGACGGGGTCGGGGTCGGGGATCTTATTCCTGGCCCCCGCCCCAGAAACTCGAACGGGGATTTTTTTATCCCCATCCCCGTTGGGAACGGGGATTCCCCGCCACTTTCGGGGTGGGTCCCCGCGGGGAAAATGAACACCCCTAATCATCATCCTCATCTTCATCTCCTGGTCAACATCTACGTGGCAGTCAATGTATGAACTTTGACTTTCGCACATGAATGCAGCGTCCGTACGAAAATGAACCACGTGGTTTGAATCCGAGGAGTAGCGTGGTCCGGCGCTACACCTGAACTACTCTCCCTCCCCCTGCGATGAGCACGTGATAGCCACTACATGACTCTTGTTTTTGAAGCAGAAAAGTGGGATTTCTTTCAGTATCACAACACAACACTCCATATAAAAAACTGAAAAAAGGCTATTTTATCCACTGAACATTATTATTATTATTATTATTTTTAATAAAAAGGTAAAAAGATAATAAGAGATAAAAGGAGAGAGCTTTTTAAAAAAGCAAAAGCATGGTACTATTATATTTATACATCGCATCGCATTCACGCGATCTCTTATTCTGGTTTAAATAAATAGTAAATAGTCATAATAATAATAAATGCCTAATTTATGCTTTGGTCCCGACAAGTGACAACTCCATTTAACCATTCTTATTAGGGGTGAAAACTAAACCTTATTTTTTCACCCTAAGCTAAGCTCACCAAACCTGCTTAATAATTAGGGCAGAGTTTGAGGTGGGATTCTTTTTTTTCTTCCGATAGAAGAATTTTTATTCTCCCGTTTATACCCGCGCCCCACCCAATTTATCTACTTTAATTTTTTTATATAATTTAATTTTAACAGGTTTATATTGATATGAATTATCATTGAGAGTTTTACTTATTTATTTTTATATTATATTAAATATTATTAGCATTAAAAAAAATTGAATTCTCAATTAAAAAATATATGAAAATCATGCATTTTTTTACCTTCTCCTCCACCCGGTTTACACCCCTAATCCTTACCTTTGTCTATATCCTTGTCTACTTCTCATTGTTCATTCACATAGTTATTCGAATAACATGTTCTCCAATATTAAAATTCAAAAAATCTTGTGTTTCATATGATATTGTGTAGATCAGATTTAAACCATTTACTATTTATTTGTCTAAAAATTTCGTTAATAACAAGGATATCCATCTTATAAATTTAGGATTATCTTTATTTTTTAATAGATACAAAACTTTGATCATGACATGACATCCATAATTATAAACTTATAACTCATTTATTAAAATGATTTTTAGTCATTTAATTAAGAATATAATAAAAAATAGTTATACACATTAAATAGACGAATCAACTTCCCAATAAGTTATAATCTAACGACGATGATCAGGTAAAAAAGAGAGAGTATCAACCATATTTTATGTATGATGATTTTGAACTTATAAGTTTTAAAATAAATGAGTTCTATAATTAATAAAAAAGAAAAGGAGAACTCTTTTATGTATAAAAAAAAATTAACTTCTATAAGCCAACTCGATCACACGACCCAAGTTAACACAAATTTTGAGAGTTAGAGTTAGCATATTTGAATTATCTAAGTTGACTTCATGAACCATTCGAATTTTTAGATAAAATACTCCAATTCAATCCAAACCAACTTAAACCATGAATACACACCCCTACAAAATTGATTCAATCTTAACGCTGGAAAAACAAAAGAATAAAAAAAGATTATTATTCTTGAATATGGAATCGAGCGGGTCAAATTTGTGATTATAAATATTAATTTTGTTTAGATGGAATCACAGCTGCACATTGCATCGGTTCACGTCACTTTTACCTTTCTTTCTTTCTTTGTTTCCGAGTCTGTGTGTGTGACTTTGTTAAAAGCCAAGAGTGTCAGGTGTGTGTGGGCAGGCACTACGCTACCATCTAATCTCACATAACTTCTTCCACTTCTGTCGCTGTTTTTCCTCTTCTTTTCCCAGCCAAACCAAAGCAAAACCACTCTCTTTTCTTCTTCACAAGTATTATAATGCATCAAATCAACATCTTTCTCTTTTCATCATAATCCTTCTTCATGGGTAAGAAGGCAGGATCCTCCTCCTCCTCATGGTTGACTGCTGTTAAAAACGCTTTTAGATCTCCTTCCTCCAAACACCACGACCACGACCACAACCACGATGACAAGGTTTTCCTTTTCCTAATGTTATTTCCATATTTCTTTTTCTTTTTCCTTCTCTCTAATGTTTCTTAATTTTCACAGAAAAAAGAGAAACGGAGATGGATTTTCAGACGATCCACTAATAATAATCTACAATCTAAGGCGTCAGACGGAGACCAACCTTCTTCCGATCATGCTCTTGCCGTCGCCGAAGTTGCAATGGCCACCGCTCAAGCTGCCGTCGAAGTTGCTCGTCTCACCACAAGACCTTCCAATCACGCCAGAGATCATTATGCTGCTATTCTTATTCAAACTGCTTTTAGAGGATACCTGGTAATTGTATTTAATCAATTATTGATCTGGGTCTGATTTAAAAACCGACCAAATTTCTGGGATTTTGAAATGGGGATGTGTTTTTGTATTGTGAAAGGCAAGAAGAGCTCTTCGAGCGCTCAAAGGGCTGGTAAAGTTGCAAGCTTTAGTGAGAGGTCATAATGTAAGAAAGCAAGCTAAAATGACACTTCGATGCATGCAAGCTCTTGTTAGAGTTCAAAATAGAGTGCTTGATCAAAGGATGAGACTTTCCCATGAGGGCACTAGAAAATCTGCTTTTAGTGATACTCATTCTCTCTTTGAATCTCGTCATCCTCATCACTTTGGAGATAGAAAATCCATTGTGAGTTTTGCTTTTGGGTTTTAAGCAAATTAAATTAATGATTCAGATTTTAAGTATTTTTTATGGGATTGATTGATTTGTTTGTGTTTTTTTTTTTAGTCTCAATTAAGGGAAGGAAGTAGTGTTCCAGATGATTGGGATGAACGTCCTCACACTATTGAAGAAGTTAAAGCTATGCTTCAACATAGAAAAGAAATTGCTTTGAAACGTGATAAAAATCTCTCCCATTCCTTATCTCAGCAGGTTCTGTTCATTTCTTTCTTTTCCTTTCTCTCTTTTTTTGGCTTTGTTGTCTGGTTGATTGAATGTTTTGTTTTTTCCCCTTTTCGATTAATCTAAAGATATGGAGGAGAGGTAGAAGTCCATCAATGGGAAGTGGGGATGAGATTGAAGAAAGGCCCAGATGGCTTGATCAATGGAATGGGAATAGAAATGGGAGGAAGCCATGGGAAAACAGAGGAAGAGCTTCTACTGATCAAAGAGATTCAATCAAAACAGTCGAAATCGACACTTTTCAACCTTACTCTTATACTACTACATCCACCAATTTACGAAGAATGACTCCAAATCTACTAAGATCAAATCCACATTCCATTAATTCACCACTCCACAAAACACAACAGAATGTACATTCCTCCATCCAACACTCCCCTGCCACGCCGTCACCATCAAAAACCCGGCCTCTACATGTCCGGTCGGCGAGTCCACGTTTCGTTAGAGACGATAAAAGTGACAACACATCTCAAACACCAAGTTTAAGGTCAAACTTCAACTACTACTATAGTGGTAATTTGCTACAACAAAATAAGATTATGGGATCAAGTAGCAGTTACAACCAAGGAGCTTGTTTGCCAAATTACATGGCAGCAACAGAGTCTGCAAAAGCTAGAGTCCGGTCGCAGAGTGCGCCAAGACAAAGGCCGTCGACACCAGAGCGGGAGAGGGGAATCGGATCAGTATCGGCCAAGAAACGACTGTCTTACCCAGTTGGTCCTCCTGAAATTGGATATGGAGGTTATGATCGTAATTTGAGAAGTCCAAGCTTTAAAAGTGTGAGTGGGGCATACTTAGGATTGGAACAAAAATCAAACTATTCATCTTGCTGCACAGAGAGTCTTGGTGGAGAGATTTCTCCATCTTCAACTAGTGATCTAAGAAGATGGCTAAGGTGAATAATGTCTTTTTAAATTTCTGCTAAGCTAGCTATTGTTTTTTTTTTTTTTTTGGGGATTTTAAATACTTATTCTCTTTCCCTATATTTCTACTAACCCCTTAAAAAAATGAGAGTTGGTAGATATGCTAGGATGTGACTTTTTGAAGAGTGTGATGTTCCAATTTAAGATGCAAATAAAAAAAAAAGATTTGTTTGGGTTGAAAAAGGCCAATTTGAGGACATTTGGACTGAAAGGAATCATTGTCTAATTTGGGATTGTTTAGTTTTTTTGAAGTGTAAAATGATTCTTGTTTTTGTTTAGACAGAAACATTATTTTTTCAATTTTGTCATGTGGCTCTTCTTTTATATGGTATTCTAAAGATTAGATAATCTTTGGACGAATTATTAATGCATGATAGATGATTAGTTTGGAGATTGATTCTAGGTTCATATCTGTCTCTGATTTGGACATTTTTAAAAGAAAAATCTAAAAGATTAATCAGTTACTATCGGATTTGAGCATATAACATTGCCAATAATAATTGATGGCTACCATCAATAATACGTGACTTTTTATTGGGTGCAATTACAAAGTGTTTCATTAAATTTTAGAGACCGTGAATATTTGAGATAATTTTTTAAAGTGTTTTTTAATAGTCATCAAAAACATTTTTTTTTATTTAAAAACACTTGTAAAAATTATCTCAAACGGGCACTAAGGATTGTTTGTTTCATATGTTTCCACCCTTCGTTATTGAAGGATTAGACATCTCTTAAAAGTATTAGTTTGTATTGATGTAATTTTTTTTATTATTATGAACATGAGTTTTCAAAGCAAAAGGTTAATTAAATAAAGTCCATAAAACGTTGTAAATTTTGAAAGGAATTGAGAGGTCAAATCACAATGAGTTTTTTTTTATATAAAATATTGAAAGATAAGAAAATGGAGAGAATGGACCCATAGCATAGGGGCCATGGAAGGGGCAGCAGAGCACAGCCCATGTGAATCTGTATCTCAAACAACAAAGCAACCAATTATTGTATCAGTAGTTGTTTTGTATTTAACCATTTCCCCAACTAGAGATGGCAAAATTTCCCGCGGGTTAGGGGCTCTGCGGGCTCCGACTTTATAGGGGCGGGGAATCTCCGTTTTATACGGGTTAGGGGGGAAATTTCCCCCGATTTGTTTTAGGGTTAGGGGATGGGAATACATTCTCCTCCCCGCCCCGCCCCGCCCCTGACCCCGAACCCGATATTTTAATAATATCTTATGTATTTTGTTTACTTTTACCTTTCTTTATTAAAAAAAAATATAAAATATTGTTATATATTACTAATAAATTATAAAATGTTTAGTATTATGTTTTCTTTTTGTTTTAAAAATGTATATTTTAAATGTATATTTCATTTTTATATATCTTTTTAAATAAGAAATAAAATATAAAATGGGGAATTTTCCCTGCGGGGAACTCGATCCCCGAACCCGCCCCCGATTTTTTGATTAGGAGATAGGGTAGGGTATGGGAATTAAAAATCCCCACGGGTTAGGAGATGAGAAGGGCATCCCCGACCCCACCCCGCCCCCATTGCCATCCCTATCCCCAACCATACACCCCTTCATCACTATCACTTATGCATGAATATCATCTCTTTCCCTCTTCCCTCTATTTGACACTCCATTTTCTCAATTTTCTCAATCTCAGACTGTTATTTTTTTTAAAATCAATTTATATTACTTTACTGAATACACATTTGATCCCACGTTTCACGTTGGGGTGTGTACATAGCTATTCCAATTATATTTTCACTCATAAACATAAAATTATTAATTAAAGAATGAAAGATAAAAAAATTGAAAACACAACTCCGAATGAGGATGTGGCTAAATTATATAGAGATAACTACTCATTTGGGAATTGAGATAGCTAAAAATTTTCTGACTAAAATCTCACCTCCCTAAGAATTAAGGGGACGTCATGAGTTTACGAGGGAGTATAATATATTCGTTTTTTTAGGATAAAATTATAAATTAAATAATATTAATAGACATTTTTTCTTAATTATTTTTTTTGTTGTGAAAAATATACTTCAGTTTAAAGTAAATAATATCATATCAATATAGAGCATTTGTTATCATAATATGTGGCATCTCAAACTTAATCATATAGTTTAGGATTAGTTTGTGGCATTTTTTCTTTAATTTAATTATATAGCTTACCGACAAGAATCAATAATTATTTATAGATTGACATAAGAGTGAAAAGTAATTGTTTGATTTAGGGGTGGAAATTGACCTCGCCACAGTTTAATAAACGGGTTGGTCGGGGGGGGATATTGACCCCATTTATTAAACGGGGTGGGATCGAGGTTGGAGGTCTTGGCCCCCGACCTTGTTTAGACTTTTCCCTCTTTTATAAGGTACAAATGAGTTGGAAAAGTTGTATTTTAAATAAAATCATGTTTTTCTTCTTCTTCTAAATACCTTAATAACCCTATATCTACTCGGACCTCGCCACCCCCGCTCCATCCCATTTGAATTTGACCCCGAACCAGCTTGTTAAATGGGGCGGGGTTGAGGTCGGCTGACTAAATTTCATTTAAATGGGGTGGGGTGTAAACGGGGTGCCCCGATCCCACCCTACCCTGCTTTATTTACACCCCAATTTGATTATGATATTATTTAAAAAATTTATCATTTTTTTAAGGAAATAAACCATTTTAAGTGCTCTTTTAGGAGAACTTTTGAAAGTATTTAAAAGTGTTTTTAATAACCATTGAATACTTTTAAAAGTTATCTTAAACGGGCCATAAATTGTGTTATCCATGAATATTATAATTGTCTAAAAGGAGAAGAGAATAAAGTAGAAATCACAAACTTCACTTGGGCCAGAAATTCATTTCGCGGGTCAATAGTCCAACTACAGATTCCACCCTCACGGTATGGTCCAAAAGAGAGAGAGAATAATTTATTTATATATCAAAAAAAAAAGTGATGCAAGAGAAGGTGACATTTTTTCCTTCTTCTTAGATAAAAAAGGGAGGATGGCTTTCATATCAAAATTAGTGTAAGATAAATATGCACAAATCGATTATGATTTTTTTTAATCTAAAAATCTCTTAAAAAAATCGATTAAGAATTTTTACAATTGATCAATTTTTCCTTTTAGATATTAATATGTCATTTGCTTTGACGCTACATTGAATAAAAATTTTGTACAAGTTTTTTGTACAATGTATGTAGTATATGTGCTCATTTTTTTATATATAATATAAGTA
The DNA here is from genome assembly GCA_028015215.1 of Gynostemma pentaphyllum. NCBI lineage: Eukaryota > Viridiplantae > Streptophyta > Magnoliopsida > Cucurbitales > Cucurbitaceae > Gynostemma > Gynostemma pentaphyllum. The sequence goes on along the minus strand of CM051350.1, from coordinate 48,849,669 downwards.
ATATATATGTATTTAGTACTGTATTTTAAAAAAAGTTGGATTAATAAACTTATAGATCAATATATGTAAGGTATTTTAATATTTTTATTATCTTCGAATGACTATTTAACCTATACTCTTATTTTTGTCATTTTGTGACTATTTCTATAGATTAAAAAAAAAACCCTATTATTTTGGCCAAACAATAAGGAAGAAACTTAATAATGGTTTTGGTCAAACCATTAGACTTCAACCATGGGCTATAGATTTTAATGGAATTTTGGGCTTTTAATTTTGACTTTTAAATTATTTTGATCCACAAAACCTAACAAAAGGTAAATCAATGTGATAGTACATAGGGCAGTCAGGAGGAGCTCCTCCTGATCGGTTAGGAGGTAAATATCTTTCTTTCCAGAACTCATACACTTAACTGTAATAGATAAATACAACAAAATATATTAACTAATTTTAAATTATTGGCTTAGGAAAATAGATTATAAAAGTTAAATTAGATGGAATTTAATTTATAATAAAATCAAATCATCCGTTCCTAAAAAATTAGTTTCGATGATAATTATTCATATTAAAATAAATTATAAAAACACAATATAAAGCAACTAGTCAATAATTTATTAAACTTAGAAGAAAGTATATCATTTCTTTAAATTTTTGAACATCGTGCTATTTGAGAAATTATTATTATTATTTATTATTTATTATTTTGTGGTATTTCCGTCACTCCCCTCTTTTCTAAACAAGTTGGCTTTGTTAATATAGGTGGAACTCTCGAATTTTTTATGAATACAATATTTGTTATATGTTACTGTTACTCATCATTAAGGTACATTACATCTCATGTCTATAGGAGACTTGCGTAGCGGGGAGCAATTATCCTTTTTTTTAATACTTGGTCAAAGATGCATGATGTAAACTTCAATTTTATTATTATTACTATTTTTTTTTTGTTTCTTGTTTACACTGACCACGATGACAGCCTAACATTACAAAGCACATCATAATTTTATTCTGTTTCTGGAGTAAGAAGCAATAATATTTTGTCAATACTAATTAACTATTGATTATAAATCCGTTTAGATCTAACATTTCTTTGTTAATTATTAAGTATTAGAAGGATGCTCATATATATATATATATATTATATATATATATATATATATATTATATATATATGTATATTATATATATATGTATATTATATATATATGTATATATATAATAATAATAATAATGTTCCCAATTAATTTATGTTTAATCTCTTGAATTGCTCATTGATTGATATTATATAAGGATAATACTTATATACTCACATGAGTTCATAGTCACTAATGTTTTTATTAAACTAAACATGATAATATATAATAAAAGGGCAATTAGTGAAATAACATATTTTTACATACTAATTACTGAAATGTCAAAACTTTTAAAAATTACTCAAATAGCATAATTTTAGTTCAATAAATTATTGAACTGAACAAATAAAATTTTTAACGAATTCGTACTCAATAAAGTAGCTAAATCTTTTCCATAAATTAAAGGTGAATATAATATCATTGCATATAAATATTATATATATATATAGGGGAAGGGGACTTTTTTTTTTTAAGAAGAAAGAAGAAGAAGATATCACAGGAATGGGTTTTTGTGAGAGGTGAGAGGTTATATATATATATAAATACCCATTCCTGTGAGAGGTGTAAACAGGAATGGGTTTTTGTGAGTGTAAACAGGAATGGGTTTTTGTGAGAGGTGAGAGGTTATTATATCTTCTTCTTCTTTCTTCTTAAAAAAAAAAAGTCCCCTTCCCCTTCCCCTTCGTACAATTATCTCTCCAAACTTGAAGAGGAAACAGCTCAGGAACCTGGCCAGCACTATGCGGTTGTCGTCGTCGTCGTCGTCGTCGTCGTCATCATCATCGACAACATCGTATTCTCACATGTTTCGGATCCGACAAATTTTCCTCTTCACAAGCCTCTTCTTATTACTCTCGGTGTCGGATTCTAGTCCTCCAGAGAATCCTGTTAAATGTCAATCATCAAACACAGATTGCACCATCACCAACTCTTACGGCAGCTTCCCCGATCGAAGTATCTGTCGAGCAAAACAAGTGATTTACCCAACATCACAAGCAGAAGTCATTTCTGCAGTTGCAACAGCGACAAAGACTCGTACAAAAATGAGAGTGGTCACCCGTTTCTCTCACAGTGTACCAAAGCTAGTTTGTCCTGCGGGTGAAAAAGGGATGTTGATAAGCACTAATTTTCTGAACAAGATATTAAAAGTCGATGTCGAATCGATGACGATGACGGTAGAGAGCGGAGTGATACTAAGGGATGTGATAAAGGAGGCTGCGGCAGCGGGTTTGGCTTTGCCACATTCACCATATTGGTGGGGTTTGACAATAGGAGGGCTATTGAGTACTGGTGCCCATGGGAGTTCATTGTGGGGGAATGGAAGTGCAGTTCATGAGTATGTTTTGGAGATTCAAATAGTGAGTCCTGGTTCTCCTCAAGATGGCTTTGCTAAAGTTAGGAGGCTTCTTCATGGTGATCCACATCTTAACGCTGCTAAAGTTTCTCTTGGCCTTCTAGGAATTATTACCCAGGTAATTTTGGATACAAGTTGGCTATTAAATTTACCTTTACTCATAAAGTTGTCGACTGCACCTCATAATGATTCGGATTCAATCTTTTTGTTTTTACAGATAAAATTAGTTATTTATTAACAACTACCCTAATATATAGGGATAGTACTGGTGGTAAAAAGTGGAAATTTATTATATATAGGTAACTCTGAAATTGCAACCGATGTTTAAGCGATCAATCACCTATTTTACCAAAGATGACAGAGACTTGAAAGATGAAGTGCTTAGCTTCGGCAGAAATTATGAATATGCAGATTTCAGTTGGTATCCGAGCCAGCATAAGGTGCTCTGTCGTAGGGACAATCGTGTTTCATCGAACATCTCTGGCAATGGACTCTACGATTTCATTGCATTTCGTCCCACACCTACAGCGGGTTTGGCACTTCTTCGAGCCACTGGTTAGATTGCTGTAACCTGATGATCTGGATCTAAAAACCACTGGTGCCATTTTAAATATGAGAAAAATAAAAACTATATCTTGATAGCCATTTTCAGTTTTTCTGTTTCCAGTTTCTATTTTTTGAAAAACAAAAAACCAATACTTGATTGTTACCAAATTCTCTGTTTCCAATTTTTGAAAAAACAGACTGTTTCAATCTCTTCCTTCATTTTTATCGGTTGTTGTTGCGTAATTTGAATGATATGTTTTTGTTGTTCAAATTGTTAAGAGGAGGATCAAGAATCAAGACGCGACGCTGTTGGGAAATGTTTGAGTGCAAAGTTTATCACGACAACTCTGTCACTATCTGCTTATGGATTAACAAACAATGGCATTACATTTCTGAAATATCCAGTAATCGGGTATCAAAACCGTCTTCAATCCGCAGGATCTTGTTTAGACAGTCGTAATGACTTCAAAATAACTATATGCCCATGGGACCCTACAGTTAGAGTTCAATTCTACTTCCAAACAGCCATCAGCATTAGTTTGAAAGTGGTGTCAAGTTTCATTGAAGACGTGCAGAAGCTAGCAGAGATGGAGCCAACAGCATTTTGTGGCCTTGAATTCTATAATGGGATCCTGATGCGCTATGTCAAAGCTTCAAGTGCCTACTTGGGAAAGACGGATGATGTCATCGACTTTGATTTCACGTATTATCGAAGTAAAGATCCCATGAGTCCGAGGCTTTTTGAAGATTTTGTTGAAGAGGTTGAGCAGATGGCATTGTTCAAATATGGAGGAATGCCTCATTGGGGAAAGAATAGGAACATTGCATTTAAAGGAGTAATTGATAAGTACCCAAATGGGGGAAGATTTCTTGAGGTTAAAAGGGAGTATGATCCTTATGGGCTCTTTTCAAATGAGTGGACAGATCAAGTTCTTGGATTGGAAGGAGTAGTGACCATTGATAAGGATGGGTGTGCCTTGGAAGGGCTGTGTATATGCTCTAAAGATAGTCATTGTGCACCCAATAAGGGCTACTTTTGTAGGCCCGGTAAAGTTTACAAAGATGCGAGGGTTTGCTCTTATTTAGGCTTCCACTAAACTTAAAATGATTATATAAGGAAAATACTTGTCTACCTTACGGTTGGTACAAACTTCTTATTTCTATTGGATCAAAAATATAAGTAGGACTCATATATTTATTAGTGGACAACATGTATTTATTACATACTTAGTATGTTTGATCCAATAAAAATAAGATACAATTGAAAGTCCGTAGACAAGTGTTTTCCGGTATATAATTAAAGATAATAAGTTTGAGATTGTATTTGAAAATTTATAAAACTTCTTTTCCAATTTACTGAATATAAATAAAAATAATATAATTAAATTATATGATTGGTCTCTATCATTATTTATGTCAATTTGGTCCTTTTACTTTTCCACAAGTGTCAATGAACTTGAAAAAAATAGTAAGTAAAGATGCCGACACTAGTTGGATACGGTTGTTGAACCTTATTTCGACAATATTATTGATACGATCTAGTTTATAATTATTATAAATAATCTTATCAGAATCATACATATGAGGGCATATAAATGAATGTTTCTTGTACAATAAGATTGTATGAGACTGAACTAAGATGTTTTCATCATTTTCTTAGTTAAAATTGTTTAAAGGAAATGATAAACACACCACTTAAAATTATCATGTGTGATATATCTCAATTGTGACCATGTCATGTGAACTTCTGCATGCACGATCCTTTCATACTTTTTCTAATTAAAATTCTAAACATTTTCGGTTGTGTAGTGATATGATCACCACATCCTATGTAACTTGTATGTTTAATTTTTTATAAATGTTGTTTTTGGGGAATGATGTTAATTTGTTTTAATGAAAATATGACGTTTAATGAGAAGTTAATAATTTCAAGACAATTAGGTGCAAAAATAGAGATATCAAAAGAAATCAATATGTTTAGATCAATTTTTTTGTCGCAATTAAATAATAACAAAAATAAATTGGGACTTAATAATTAGATTTTAAAAAATTCATGTACTAAATATTTATTTTTAAAATACTCAACCAAATTGATGTTAGTGACTAAATAAATCAAGCTAATTGAAACTTTAAAAAGTAATTGTGGGGTAAAGTTTCAAATCCCAACTCACTAAAATTTCCTCCCATATTATCGATCGGCCAAAAAAAAAAAAAAAAAAAGTATACAAATGATAAAAGTAGTAACCAGTCATATAAATTATACCTTGATTATAAATAGGTATAATTTATTTTAGATAGTATCCTAGTCCACTATAACTTGTGATATAGAAATGTACCTGACGTAGGTATGTATAATTATAAAAATAAAATACATTCAATATAAGTTAATTTCCTAGTTAGAAGAAACAAAATTAGCTAAAAAAAAAAATTCAGCTATTACCTGATTTAGAGTGTGTTTTTTTTTTATCTCTAATTTTTTAAGACAAAACAAAAAGTATACAATATGCATAAATTAACAACTGATGAAAGGTCGAGGGATGAGTTGAAATCTCATATGGAAAATGAGAGGGCACAGAAAATTTGAAGCAAGAGTTTACCTAAATGTTGAACTTTTTAAAGCAGAGATAAATATAAGGCAGTCAGTGTTAGGTAGAGAGGATTTTTTTTTTAATTATAATTCCAAAAATATTGATGACTTTTTTTTGTTGCCCACAGTTTTATTTCCCTAATACATCATACATTTCTTTTCCTTCTGTTACGCTTTTGTCAATTTGGTTGTTTCTTTACGTATTATTTAATCCTAAACAAACTTAGATCTTTTTTTCTATGTTAATTTTTTTAGCCCCACCTACTAGTCTTCTTATTTTTCATATTTTCAAATTTATAGTACTAGGTTTAACATTCTTTTATTAAATTAGGACAATGATCCATTAAGGTGAGGTCTAACAAGTCAACACGAGTATAATTCAAGTAATGAAATATTAGTGTTATCTCTTATTTAGTTAGTTGTAGGTTGAAGTTTTCTCCCACCTACTTACAATGTAATTTTTTTTAAAAAAAGTGCGATCCAACAAAGTTTTGTTACCGTATTGACAATTCATCCCATCCTAATAATAATGTAGAAGACGATATTGACCGGCTTTCCCTCCCCCTTTAACATTCTTTTTTAGGGTAATTACTGAAATAATATATTTTTACATACTAATTACTGAAATGTCAGAACTTTTTAAACATGACTCTAATTACATAATTTTAGTTCAATAAATTTATTGAACTAAAAAAAATGCTAATAAATTTATTGAAAATAATGATGAAAAATGATTAAATAGTTCGATATATTATTGATCTTGAACTTAAAAAAGGAAAAAAAACAAATAAATTCATTAAAAATACCCATAAAAAGTAGTTCAATAAATTATTTAAGTAAATTTTTAAAAAATTCTGATATTTTAATAATTAGTATACAAATTTATGCTATTCGAAACCAATTCTGTTTTTTGTATGCAACCATCTGGGTAAAAAAAAAAACTTGATCAATAATTTTCCTTTGAGAAAGAGAAGTTCACAAAATACTTATAAAACGCATTCTTTATTGACCCAAACCAAACCGGTCCACAAAGTCAACAACAGGACCCTTGAAAGGAAACATTTACTAAGTTCTAGATAAGGCTAACTACCCTCAATTTTCAAATTTAATTCAAAATGTGAGACTGGGGATTATAGAGGAAAATACTTGCGTTATTACCGGTTTATGTGTTTCAATTCTATTAGATCAAATATATATTAATAGATAATAATTTTTTTTAATAAATATAAAGGATCAACTACATGTTTTATCTCATAGAATTAGAACATATAGTCCGGTTAGAAAGAGTCAGGATACAAGTATTAAAAGATTAGGTGAAAGAAAACCATACATATATATATATATGTATGGTTTTCTTTCACCTAATCTTTTGTATTGTATTGTATTAATTATGTTTATGTGTTAGGTGAGGTGTGGCGGCCATTCATGAAGCTCCCTTGGGCATGATCCAAATTTCATGATGATTGATGTGAGTGTGGACCTTCTATTCTCTTTACTTTCCATCTTGATCTTATCCTCTGGTTGGCTTGGTTTTACAAGTTAGTTAATTACATCTTAAAATGGATTTGGTGGGTTTTTACTCCATCTTTTCTTTTTCTACCTTATTTTTTAAAAATAGTAAAAGTTGTATTCATTAAAAAAAAACTTTTTTTTTCTTACATTAATTAATAAATTGTTTTCATTAAAAATCAATAAGATGTTTCTAATTAGGATGTTTTAAATTAAAATTCAATAATTTTTTAAGTTTGATCAGTTTTTAAGGCCCTGTTTGGTATGCAATCTGAAAAGCATAATTTGAATTTAGTGGATTCTAATGAATTCAGAGTTGTATTCTGTGAATTTATTGGTTCTGAAACTGTGTTTGGTAACAGATTCAGAATTTATAATTGAGATTCAGAAATTTGAAATATGTGTTTGGTTGGTTACTCAAAAAAATTTAAAATCAGATTGTGAATCAGAACAGTGTGAAAATAATACTTCCAACTTTAAATCATTCATTTTTAAGTTTGAAAAAACTAATAATTCATAACTTATAAATTGAAAACATCTTTATCCGCATCAACTATAACTATTCTCATTCTTAGGATAGATTTTTCTTTTTAAAAAAATTATAATAAAGATAATAGAAGCATTGCAAGTCTATCAAATAAACTTTTTAGATTAAAACAACTCAGGTTCTTCCAAAAGGAGAACTATACAAGACACAATGAGGTCCATTCTAAAATTCATAAGAACCTAGTGCAACCAAAAAGAGAATTTCTCAATAAAAGAGAATCTGAAAAAATATTTTCACACTGAATGGAGAGACCATTTGGGCATTAAAAACCTCCAATAGCGTTATTCAAATAGTACTACATATATTAGTAAACAAAGCGAAGAAAAATGTGAGCAACAACCTCCAAAACATATATATATATATATTATTTTATTTTTTATATTTAAATTAATCTTATATATAATTATAAAAACAAAGTATAAATAAAAAATAGGATATAGTGAAAAAATAAATTAACATTTTTTCCATCACTTTATAATTAAGTTTAAGTTTAAAAAGTTAAAAATCAGCTTAAAAACATGCAATTAAAAATTTAATTAAATAAATAAAAGCTAGAACGGATCGGGCCAACCTCGAAAAACGGGCCCGACCCTACCCAAATCCGGAAAATGGGCCCGACTCGTATTTTTATCTCACGTGTTCAAACCCGTGGATTAAATTGTGTGGGTGAGGTCAATCTGTGTTTTTCAGTTTTTTGAGTTGGATATTTTGGATTCTTGTTTTAGTTGAATTCATTTTTTAGCCTAAAAAAGAAATTGAATCCAAATTGCTTTTTTCTGGATTGTAAACCAAACACGAAACAAAACAGATTCATTTTATTCATTCAATCCAGATTCATAAAACTGAATCTGGATTGCAAACCAAACAGGCCCTAAGATTTTGATATATTTATTTTTATAATTAGTGGAATTTATTATATAATAATTTTTTTACAATAATTATAGTAATTTTATATATTCTGATTTTTTTGGTATTTTTAAAATTTACCACTTAAAAATATCATTTAAAAAAATACGCCGATAATTGATCCAATTAAAAATAGATTGAAATGCAACATCTCAAATTCAATTATATATTAGATAATAATTATCTCCAGAGTAATTTAGAGGAGCTTCCACAACTTTTAATTTTTATTGGTAAATTTTTATTAAATATTATCATATTTAATAAAGAATAATACTTGCATACTCAACGGTGAGTTTGAATATGTACTCACCATCATACATATCATATTTTTATTGGATCAAACATGATAGTATATAATAAATACATATGTATTATAAATAAATATGTGAGTTCTAGTAATATATTGATACAATAAAAACACGAAACTTATATAGTGGTGAGTATGAACTCACTAGTGAGTAAGAAAATATTTTCTTGAATAAATAAAGTGTGGTCACACTAATTTTTGAAATAAAAAATATATAAAAATCTGTAGATGTTTTTTCAAATTAGTTTGGCGACAAATATTTTCCAAGTAAATCTATAGAGTAAAAGCTTTTATGAAGCTAGGCTAGCTAGCAAAGCGAAGAGGGAGCCAAATAAGGTGTAAGTTGGCTTGCGGAAAAACTTAGCAGGCTAGCAGCCTGAGTAATCATTATTGTTTTATAGTATACATATGCTTTTAAAGTAAGTCAGGGCAAACAGAAGGATACAAAAGGATCATCTAGATTTATTCATGATCATGAATGGATATTAGGTACAAAGAAAAGTCCAACTAAATAACCGCACCATGTCAAATTATGATAACACCTAACTTATTATTAATATTTAGTTTTCAAAAGCAGACCTAAACTTTATTGACGTTCCAGAAAGAATAATTAGAGGGGTGGGTAAGTGGGGGAGCTTTCTAAATATAAAACATTGTTTGTTCTCTTTGTTTTAACTATCACATATCCCATTTCATTCCCTTTATTTCCTCTCCTCTTTCTTTCTCTGCGTTTTTAATTTTATAATTTGTTAGGCAAGGCAAGGCAAGGCAGAGACTGAGATCGAATAAGGTTAGAGAAATGGCCGTCATGAAAGCTGCCTCGTTTGTTCTGCTTCTACTGGTGGCAGTGCCTTTTGTTTATGGAGCAGATATCATCGTGGGCGGCAACTCTGGCTGGTCTCAGTCCTTTGCCTACGATCCCTGGGCTGCAAGCAAAACTTTCAGAGTTGGCGACAATTTATGTAAGGAATTTAATATTCATAATGTTGATTTTTATAAAACTTATAAGGTCCTCGTCTTTTCGACGTGAGATACTCGACACGTTATTTTCTTGGTTTTTCTCCTTTGTGTACTATATTTAATAATTGAAACAAAAAGAATGGGTAAGTAAATTATTTAATTTAAAATGGCATGCAGTGTTTAATTATGCTGGGAATCATGGAGTGGACGAAGTGAATGCGGCAAATTATCAAGCATGTTCTTCAAGCAATGCTATAAACTCTCACACGGGAGGGTCAACCACAATTCCATTAACAGAAACCGGCACAAGGTATTTCATTTGTCCCACAGTTGGTCATTGTCCTAGCGGAATGAAGCTTCAGATCAATGTTGTGGCAGCTAATTCTACCCCTGGCGCTACGCCATCTCCGCCATCATCCACCACTCCCCCGCCGTCACCTCCATCTCCAAGCGCAGCAGCTGCTCTTTTCATGGATATCAAAGGCTTGATGTTTGGAGTTTCGCTTGCGTATTTGGCGGCTACTCTGTTTTTGCTCTGAACCAGCTGCTCATAGCTAGGGAAGAGGCAGTGCTTTATATTTATATATATATTTTATTTGAATAACGGTGTTTATCCTTTATTTTATTTTATTTTGTTGGATTTGTCTTCCTTTCAATGAATGGATTAGAGGTGTAATTTTTATGATCAGTATTGTTATTTTATTAAATTCTTGATGAATGAACTATTGTTTCTTACAAAGAAAGAAAGAACATGATATTCTTGATCTAAGTCTCTAAAAGGGCTCGTTGATTTCAAGGTTTGTGTTAAATAGTCAATATACCCAAAAACTATGAAATGTTAATAATAAAAGACGAAGTAAGAGCAAAGGAGATGATCAATATTTAAACCCGGATCCTACTATTTTGATAATATATTAAATCAATAATAAACCTAATTTTTTTAGATGCTCGAGGAGTGTGAAAAAAATGTATCCTTCTAGTTTCGTATAAATATTCTCCACAAAAATATTCAATAAATAATATATTAAAATAATTTAATCCTCTATATTCCCCGCTCTTTCTCTCTCATTCATCCATTTAATGGATATTAAGAAAAATAATTGATGAGGTGAGGAACAAAGGATCCCTATGGGTTTTTGGATGTCGTCTTCTACCTAAAGTAAATAATTAAACGGTCGCAAATAGCATATTAATTATTGAAATGTTAGATTTTTAAAAAATTACTCAAATAGCATAATTTTATTTAATATTATATTAAACTGATTTGTTATTTTTCATTATTATTTTTAATGAATCTATTGATTTTCTTTTTTTACCTTTTTTAGTTCAATATAATATTGAATCATAGATCAATGAACTATTTATTATTTTTCATCATTATTTTTAATGAATTTGTTTTTTTTTTTTCTTGATTTGGATATTTTTTAAAAATTATGACATTTCAATAATGAGTATGTAAAAAAATATTGTTTCAGTAACTGCCCCTATCATATATGGTTATTTCCCGTTTTATTTTTCTCTAAAATTTAATAGTATTATTTTATACTTTTTGTGGCTACTCCCATATATATGTATAGATATATAAAACCCATATTTTCAATATATGAACTATAATAAAGAGATTGACGAAGAGCCCAATTCAAGGAACAAAAAGCCCAATATGGGTTGTTGGGTTGATGGGTCATTGTTAATGGACAAGAAAGAACCCAATTCATTCAAATTCCTAATTTCAACTCTTGTTTTCTTGTTCTCTTCCTTCCCTGCCCTGACTGACTGTGCGCTGAAGAAACGAAAAAAAAGTTGAAGGCGAGAAGGAGAAGGAGAAGGGAAAGCCATGGAAGAATTGGAGAATGGAGAGTTTTACTTGAGATATTATGTTGGTCACAAAGGTAAATTCGGTCACGAATTCTTGGAGTTTGAATTCCGTCCTGATGGTAAGCTTCGTTATGCCAACAACTCCAATTACAAGAACGATACTATGATTCGTAAGGAAGTTTTCCTCACACCCGCTGTTCTTCGTGAATGCCGTCGTATCATCTCCGATAGCGAGGTTTCCCTTTCCCTCTCTTTCTTTTTTTCTTTCTTTCTAGGGTTTCCATTTTTCTAGGGTTTTCTTTCCCCCTCTTTTTTAAGATTAAATTAGATTATTAAGCTTATCCGTTGCATTTCTTTTTTTTAATGATTATATCATGTCGTTACTGCACTGGTCCTCTTGATTCATTTATTCAATTTTATGAATGTTCCACCCTTATTTTTATCATTGATAATACTAATTTTTGGCGTCTCTGTCTCACTCTCATGTGTTCTTCTTAATTACCAAATGTAATTTAATTAAGCAAAACAGGTTAATTATATGGATTTCAAATTTCATTTAAACCCTACTTTTAGAAGAGTACACATTGTTGAGATGAATCTTCTCGATGATTTCATTGTTTTATTCAATCTAATGAAGACTAAAGAGAATGCTTTGCGATTCATTTAATCTTTTAGAATTTCAATTAGTCTATTATTATTATCTGTTCAGATCATGAAGGAAGACGATAATAATTGGCCGGAACCTGATCGTGTTGGCCGACAAGAGCTTGAGATCGTGATGGGAAATGAGCACATCTCCTTCACTACATCCAAGATTGGATCTCTTGTTGATGTGCAGAGCAGCAAGGATCCCGAAGGGCTTCGAATATTCTATTATCTTGTTCAGGTTAGCTAATTTTCCATATAGTTTTTTACCTTCACGTCTTCTTTTAGCTAACTTTCTCCTGATTCTTGAATGTTACAAATTATTGTGTTTATTTGGCTGTAGGATCTGAAATGCTTTGTATTTTCTCTCATTTCACTCCACTTTAAGATCAAGCCAATTTAAAGATGGGCCTAAATGCTGACCCCTGTAACTGTGAGGAACATGTCTTTCTGAATTGTGGAATTTTTTGGGCTTTAATTTTTTGAGAGTTCTTTGCAGTAGTATATCAGTAGTGAATTGTTATTTGATTTGGAAATGTGTAACGCTAAACTGTTGGAAATTCGGAATCTGTATTTTTATCAGAGCTCGTCTTTTGGACTTAAGTGCATGCTGGTATGTGTGAGCACTGGGATCAATTTTTTTTTTTGTTGCTTTTCGTTATGGATGTATCATAGTATTGAGGTATTATGCTAAAATTTGTTATTGTGAAAAGAATTTGCAATTGATGTGGTAACTGATTATCCTGTCATAATATATCCATATCTCCAACAGTTGCAACTTATCGAATTTGTACCATGAACGTTGAGTGTGTATGAAGAAATTTTGTTAGTATAGTTTTTTCATATTTTAGTTGAGTTTGAAATTTGAATGACTTAAAACTACTACACTACTACTTTTAATAGTATAGAAACTCATGAGACAGTGTATTGTTCAAAATATTGGACAGTTCAAGGTTCTTTCTCTGGCCTTAGTTAGGCAAGGCGCCCAAGCCATAAAAGGAGTTCAGGGACATGTCCGGGAACTAGAAGAAAAACCTAAGCTTTCTTTCATGTAGTTTTAGTGCTTAATCTGCTTGCTTTTGTTTTATTTTACTGCTGATTTTTTAGTGTAAAATGGGGGACGGGATTGAGATTGAACCCTACACACCAAGGCTATCACTAATGGGTTGTACTATTTGATGGATAGATTTTTTTTGGATTAAATTTAGACGGCAAAAAATTGGACAAGAAAAGCGAAATTGAGAGGTGGGGATGTGTATTTCATTTCCATGGTCGTCTTAATTTTATATTTTTGTAGTTGTTCCATAAGACGATTTATGTCATGAATTCCAGATTAATGTCATGAATTCTTGCTTGAAGCTTCTCAACTTGTCTTTCACAATCCTCCTTTTTAGACGGTGAAATTCTTTTACTTTTTATTCAAATTTATAGGCCCTAACTTACAACCATGCCAATATTGCATGCACGTAACTGATTATATCGAAGATAAATGGCTATATATATATATTACAAAATGGAAAAAGAAGCCTTTAAGAGTCGGATAAAAAAGATCCGGAGAGGAGATGAAGCAGGTTTTGATTGGTGAGAGTGATAATTTAATCAAACGAAGGACTTTGATGGATGGGGTGAGAGGTGCTTGTTTCCTCCCTTCTTATAACCGCGAGGGGATTTATAGAATAAAATATCTAGTTTTTTTTTTCCTCCTTTAAACAAACCTAATATAAAATAATTTTTTTAAGAGAAAAAAACAACAAAAACCACTCCTAAACTATAAATATTTGTGATAAATACCTTGGATTTTTTTGTAATTAATCTTTGAGCTATTTGAGCGGTAACAAGTAGAACTTTTTAATAAGCAAATATTCCATGTACTTATATAAATATTTAAAATATACCATTTCATTTACACTCGTTAAATTTTTTTGTTTCACTAAAAATATATTCTAAAATTACTATTCACACGAGTTTCAATTCTCCACCTCTAGCAACCGTAAATTTCCTCTACAAATCGAAAAAACTGAAATTCGATGGGATGCTTGTTTGATAAGAATCAGTGATTATCAATCAATCACTAAAGAGAATTAGATATTTTAAGATGATTATTTGATTATAAGAATTTAAACAGGTAATTAAAGGATAATTTGTTTTTAAAATTTAACAATATTATTAGAGTAATTAGACAGGTATTTGATCAGACCATCTTCTCTTCACTTCTGTTTTCCACCTTACTTCCTTGAGCATTCCATCCAATCCATAATCCCTCTCCATAACAAGGTTAATCCCTTCATCTGAATACCAACCAATTCCAATACAAAGTATACCATCTTTTTTCACATCAACATACCCCGTGACGCCACCTGGCAGCCACATCATTGTAACATCTTGAATGTCCATCAGTTCCTCTTCTCCAAAGTATACTGGATTTTCCGGTAAGCTTCTCTTCTTCAATGTCTCCGTGCAGAAATGTACATAGCCCTCTTCCCCGAATATTGGAGTCGCACTGACCTCAAACACCTTCCATGACCCGGTAAGTTCTGAAGGTTGTGTACGTTTGCGTTGAGAAAATGGTTTCAAATCAAACTCTATATCACTGTTGAAGTTCAATTGTTTTGAAGCCGTTATCCAACCATTCTTGATAATATATTAACCTTAAACAACCAGTTATCATTCTTAATTCCAGTTATAGTAAAAAGACAAGACCATACCTTATTTCAGAGACATTTGAAGGCCTGACCCATTGTTCTTCGTACACGGCAACTCTCAGTATCTGTATGTCTGATCCTCCATTATTGAATTCAATGGTATGGATAACGCGAAGCCTTTTGTGGCAACCTTTTACTAAGCACTGTAAAAAGCAGATATCAGTAAACTCTCAAACCATTATTTGAAACTTGAAAGGGGAAAAGAAAATTGAACAACTACTTCAATTTACATAGTATTAGAAGATATCCAAATGTTTCCAACATTTTTTTTCTCTCTTAATTTTTATATCAATCTACTTCTAATTTTTATTCATTAAAATTCATCTCTCAAGGTATTAGTATCAAAAGAAACCAAAATAATGAATATGGGGAGAACACTTTTTTTTGTTTTAGAAATAGTAAACAAGCCATTAGAGTTCTTGTCTAACTAAAAAATAGATATGTTATAGGTAAATGAAAAGAAACATAGGGTTATGATCAGCCCTTCACCGACTCATTTGGAAACAAACAGCTCACCAAAAAGTGTTGATATTGGATGGACTAAACAAGTCCTTTTATGTATTACACATGGCTATCAGAACGACTCATTTTTGTTGATAAGACAAGCCTTAGTGCCTGTTTGGGATAATTTTTGAAAGTGTTTAAAAGTGTTTTTGACTAAAGAAAGTGTTTTTGATAACCATTAAAAAATATTTTTAAACACTTTCAAAAGCTATCCCAAACGGGCCCTTAGTCAAGGCTATAAGGGATTTTGGCACCTGCAGCTATAACCATATATCCAACAGGTACAAAATATGAAATTTGTTATTTATTATTCAACATCATATCACTAACTACACCATGAACAGTAAGTGTATATGGATTTTTTTAGCATCATTTTTTCTTAAACTGCCAACCGTTTTCATATGCGAGTTGAGTTTGAAATTTGAGGACTATGCCATTCGCTTAACACTACAACATTTAATAATATAGAAATTCATCAGACATAATACTCAGTTCAAAAAAGTGCACAGAGCAAGGTGGTTTTCCTGGCCTTAAGCAGGGCGCCCATCTTCAAGCAACCGCAATACGTGTCTAAAACTGGTACTTAAAGTGTTTATGAACTCCTACCCCTTGGGAACAAAAAGAAAAACCTAAGCTCTTTCATTTAAAATTAGTGCTTAATTAATCTAATTGCTTACTTATGTATGATTTTACTTCTTTTTTTATATCATGCATCTTACCTACTCAGGCTTGGGTCTTATTTTGCACCTATCATCTATGCTCCTAAGAGATCTTGCACCTTAGAGCTTTAAAACACATTGATTTAATGGCCCCAAGGAGTTTAGAACTGACCACTACCTGATAAAATCCAAGTTATTCATGGCACCTTGTCTAATCGATAAACATAAGGCTAATTTCAGATAATATCATATATAACTTAACTTTGACTTAACAAAAACAAAGAGATAAAAGTCATCTTACAACAAGTAGACATACCATAATCAATTACAAGTTGCTCGTAACTTACTTGTTCGAACTTGAAAGTTGGATTCAAGTAATACTTAGTTTCATCAGCTTCGCCAACAGGAATATTAACCGGACCTCGAGAATAAGACCCATCCTGGAATCAATGAATGAGATAGACATGTCCCCATAAAATAGATACATTAGCTTATAAGTGATGGCATTCAGACTGATCCATGATTGTGAATTAACACCGGGACAATGCAATAAAGTTAATAGTTTGGGTAAAGATAAGTCAAGCTATGAATAACTCACAATGAAGATCAATTCACACTCAGATTAAATGCATACTCACTATCCACAATGTCTATAAAAGTAGAAACAAATTTACCCTAATATCAATTAAGCTCTAACATTGAACTCAAAAGAGAATGGAACAGTACGCAAACGACAAGGTCACAAGACTGCAAACTTTATAAAACATGTTGATAACAGAGTATAATTGGTGCAGAATACGGTGAAAGTTGTTTAAACATGAACATTATCAATCTTCTAAGCAAATAGCATGTACATAATCCATTAGAATAAAGAGAAGGAAGCATATTGATATACCTCAAAGAAGACAAGGCCAGGCTCATATCCTATAACATCTTCTTCAAGCACATCACTTCTATCAAAATTGAAAGACTCAAATTTGGGCAAAGAGTAGTTTTTTAAACTTCCACCAACCATTCTTTCTGAGGTTAAGGATGCATCACCATTGTTCAAAATTGTTTCTCCATAAGGATTTAAAGTCACCCAATTTACTTTCCTTTTAATTTGATTAGTCTGTCCTCCAGAAAAAGATGGCTCTGCCTCAATGCAAGAAAGAGTATAGCAATCATATAAGTTCTCATCATTGTTACCAACTTCAATTGGCTCCATTTCAGCAGTGATAGGTGAAAACACGGCACCCACCCCTTTCCAAATCCCACTAATACTGCTAGTAAATGTCTTCCACACTGGTTTTATCACAGGTTCCTGATAGTAAAATCACCCTTTCTATGAGATTAAACTGTGAATTGAAGCAATGAACTAAATAAATAAGGCGAGGAGAAAAGGAAGAAGGGAAAGTACCTGAGTTTGAAGAACAGTTTCAACCTCCATTAACATAGCACTAGAAACCATAATTTTGCCAATTTTATTCCTTTTCCACCTCATGACCCTTCTACCCTTTGGCTTCCTCTTTTTTTGAGCCATAGCAAGATCGTTATCCATACTCCAAACATTTTCCTTGTTACCTTTAACTTTGATTGTTCCATGTTTAGCTTTAGGACCAGGATTGTGGTTGTGGGGTTTGTTGTGGCACTGTAAAGGAGTAATCTTTTTAACAGGATTTGGGTTTGGAAGATTGGAAAAGAAGAAGAAGATAGAAGGGCAGAAGGATTTAGTGGAAGTGATATTGTTGATAGTGAAACGAAGAGAGGGTGATTGCAATTCCATGGTTGTTGGATTTGAGAGAGAAACAGAGAAAGTGGATTTGGAGAAAGAGAGAGAGAATGAGAGAGGCAGCTAACATTAACAGGCCAGAAGCCCAATTGATAAATTGACAAAAGGGAATGGGCTGCCACAACACTCCCTACAAAATAATGATGGATCACATCTTATTTTTCTTCCCTTTAATTAATTTTCTAATTTAAATGGTTTTTTTTTTTAAGTAAATAAACTTTATAACTATCTTATTTTTAGTCCATATCATTAAACTTTCATATTGTATTTAATAAAATATTAGATTATCTATTTTTCAAACGAGGCATAATAAATAACATGTAGTTAAAAAACTTACAAGTTTACACGCATGATGTCGTGTAAGATTTCATTTAAATGCAGTATTAAAATTTGACACAAAACCAAAATGAATTTTTATGGAATTTTAAAACTCAAAATAGTATATTTGAAAGTATAGAAATCAAAACATAATAAGAAAATAAGAAAAGTTCATGGATTGAAAATAAAATAATTTTATTATTATTATTATGGATGATCTATCATATTAAACCTATATCATATCACATTCATGATCCATTTTAATTTTTCTACTACCTTGAGTTGTGGCTTTGCATATGAAGATTGAAGTTATCCTACTTTTGTTCCCTCTAGTCAATTAGGACGGTTTTACTTCCTCCTCGCAAACTTGTATTCCCAAAGGGAGATAGGGAGAGAGGTGGATGTCAACAAAAGGAATAGTGAAATGTTTGTAATTTTAATTTTAGAGCTTTTAAACAAACACTTTGCATAATGTTTTTGTAATATTGGTGGATGAAATAAATCTTCTCTCCAATTAAATTAGATTGCAAGATTTTTAAATACATTTTTCTTTTCATGTCAATGGGAGAAGAAAGTGAAATTTTGAATCTCTATCTCACAGTTATGAGAAGTGAATTTTTATCATTCTATCACGTAAATATAGGATAAAAAGAAATTCAACACAAAAAACAACTTTAATTCTAAATCATAGAGAAACTTGATTTAAATGACCAAAGATTAGACGAAATATATATGTGTATTGTGTATATATGCCTATACATCACCATACGTACCTAACCAAAGATATGGAGCACATGCATATATGTACAAGTCTTAGAGTATAATAGATTGAATCACGTGCGGCTTAAATTCCAAAATGGCTCAGCCACAAATTCAATGAATGAATCGGCTAGCTCTTAAGCTGATGGCATGCCATGATCATGGCCTCGTGATATGTTTATTGTTTAAGCATAATTGTGAAACCAAAGGGTTATAATTTGGGTCTATGTGAGTCTTGTTAGGGCCAAAAATATGAAAAATCCTACCTTAATGACATTGACATGCCTATTTCCCCATTCACGTGAACTGCACGTGCCGGAAAATTATTTAATACCACAAGAGAAAACCTTCGTGAGGTCCTTTAGTTTTACCAAACTATGTAACATGAAAAATACTTAAGTTTTAAAGTGCACAACATGAGCCTTAATGAAGAATCCTTTTGTAAAATTTAGTAGAAAAAGGAAATTGGCATGAATTTCATATGCTTTTAAATTGGTGTGTTTTGTATAAAAGAATTTCACGTGGAATAGTTTCTCCTATTTTTACATGTTGTAGATGTTTGTTAAACATGGAATTCTTTCTAAATTCAGCCATTTTGAATTGAGTTTTAATGTGTGTTGCAGCGAATTTATATAGATACACCATTTTTGTAAGATAGGGAATTTAATTGAGCAATTCTTATACATTTTAACTTTTTTTTTTTTTGGCTCATAATACCTTTTTGTTTTGTTATGACTTTTCACCAACGTGCTAAAAATTATATTATAAGTTGATTTTTAATAATTTCATAAGATCTTATTCATTAGCTATCCAATTTTAATAGATCAAGTCTCAAATATATATTCAATTTTAAATTTTATAGGACTGAACTTTATCAATATTTCTCGATTAAAAAAAACCAATATTTGAACTTAATTATTTGAGTATTTTTTATGATAATTTATTACACTGAAATCTAGTCTCTTTAAAGTTATTCCTTAACATCACCCCATATGTTACAATGTCATATCCTTAAGTTTTAGATTTGGAAAATGTGTAATATGAGTATCACATGGGAAACCATGCGAATCTAATTTTTCTCCCAAACTTAATGAGTCACCTATTTTTGAAATTATGCTTCAACATCCTCTCTTGAATTTAATTGTAATTGTATCCTTCTTAAAAAAGTTATACTGTATTTTAATATTAAAATTTACTTCGTCAATATGCACCCAAAATTTAGAAGGCAATTAGATCAAACCTAATACAGAACACAACAGATAGGTGGGTCATTCGAGGCAAGATAACCGAGTTCCTAAGTCAAGGAGTTTAACTCATACTCTAGACAAAGCAGCTACTAGTGGCAACCAAATAGTCAAGCCTAGCCTTTAAAAAATTGCTAAACATGGACACTCGAGTAAGGAAAAATGAGCTCGAAAGGCTTGACAGAGTTTGAGCTTCACCATAGTGTGTTATTTAACAAGACATAACCCTACATTAGTCACCATCAATAAAGCAATGACTTAGGCATTGACATTTATCAGATGATGCTATAGATATAAAGTGGTAATCATGACTTAATGACTACATCTCACTTGTAAATAGAGGAGCCCAATCAATTAAGGAAAGCTCAATTCTCATACCAAAATTCTACCTAACTTGGACTCATCAATTCTCACTTAAAACATCAAAATATGTTTAACAAACTTCTCCTTGGTATACTTCCATCCCCCTTGGTCATATTTATTTAAAGGAGAATGAAAATGGGAGTGAGAATATATATTTTTTCCATCTTTTGGATACTAGTTGCCCAATTAATATTGACCTTTAATTTATATGAATCAATTTCTATTAAATGTTTAATAAATATGTGGATCCTTCAAATTTTTATAATTTAATAAAAATAAAACATATGTGAAAGTATAGATGAGTTTCTCCAAATTAATTCGGAGACGAATATATTCCATTTTATCATTATTTATCTCACTAATAAAATGGAATCTTCACGTAAGCTTACTTGAAAATTGGCCTCTTTTTTTCCTTTTCCATTTCCTACGTTGTTTACAATTTACCTCACTGGTAGAATCAAATTATCGGGTGGGCAGAATTATTTCCTTAATTTTGACCTTTTATGAAACTCAATTAAATCTCATTCTCTTTTTTATTCCATGGTCTTACAACTATTTTAATTATTTTTCTCTACTTTTTCTCTTTCCACATCAATTTAAATTTGATTCTTAATTTGAACAATAATAAACTATATCAATAACAATATTCTTCATTCCAATTTTGATTAAGTATTATATTAGTAAATATAATTTAAAAAATATTATTCTCATTTAAAAAAAAATCCAATTGATTTTCATTTCAATTATCTCCTATCTCATTTCGTTAACTACACAACGTTTTAATAAACACAATTTTATAAGTTTTATTTTTATTCTATAATTTTATTTTTCTTTTATATTGGATTTTCATTCTCGAAATGATGTTAAGTAAACCAACCTCATTTTTTTATTTTATTTTTAAATGTAATTATGGCATGGGAGCTCAATAAGATATTTTTTGTTCTAAAATGTTGTTAGTTGCCTATCATAGAAAGAGATATTAAGCAAGAAAACTTAAGTGAAGTCACTATCATATTACATATAAAAAAAAAAGTAATTAAACAGCACAAGACTTCCTAAGGTGAAGTGTATAGTAGTTGTACATCCATGTCCAAGAAATGATTGCCTTTATAAATAGGGCATCAATTGGTACAATTTGTCTCTCTCTTACGAATTTGATTAAATTGTGTGTGTTGCAAAATTAATATGCATATTAGAATTGTTGTTTCTATTAAATAAATACTAACTCTTCATTTTGCGTACGATCCAAGCCTGTCCCTTCAGCGATAGTGTCACTTCCAATTTCTCGCTAAAGGACATTTTTTTTTTTTTTTTGGTAAGGTTTTTTATTTTCACTCGAATCACTTTTTTTCCCCTCTACTCTTCACTAAGATTTAATTACAGATGGGGATCGACTATCATAGATTTTTAAAATATAAGGACTGAATTTTTACCAGTACTTTACAATCTTCTACTTATTATATGGTGAAATTATTTTTCTATTATATTATATATTTTTAAACTATTTCAAAAAATACAAGCGTTTTGAAAATATTTTGAAATTCATGATAGTTTTATTGAGGTGACAGAGAAATAGTCTACACAATAGAATATTTCATAACTTTAATTTTAAAAAAAAATCAATGAAATCTTTTTATTTGATAGACGGTTTTGAACGTGGCACAAAATCAAATAATTTGTTTGACTGAATTCATCTATTAAGTAAACAATTTACTATAAATTTTTAGATATTTTTTTAAATTGTTTTATAATAATAGAAACACCTAAAATCCTTCTGTGTATAGAATTATGACTTATGTATTAGTCTGATAAAAAAATTAATGGGATTTATTCAAGAATTTATATATATATTACCCTACTAACTAAGGGAGATCAAGAATCTACAATTATTAATTAAATGAGAGTGAGTACTTATGCCTTATTATTAATGTAATGTTATGTTCAAATTGACTTGATTTAAGGAACTGATTATCACATAAAATTTATCACCTACAGATCTAAAAATTAGAATGGATAATATATCTCAATATCATGAAGATAATTTAAAAAATTATTGTATAAAAGCAGAAATTTGTGGCTGAAAAAATGGATTGAAAGTAGAGGGTAAGCTAGGAAAGGCGAAGTGGGCAGGTTTTATTCTCCTTTTTAAAAAATATGATTGGAGTTAAGATGTTTGACATCTTTCTTGTCTGATATTTAAAGCCTTTCTAAATCCAACAAAATAATGCGATATAAAAGATCAAACTGTGGAGCAGTTCAAAAGAGGAAAGATGAAAGAAGGAAATCCAATACTTCATTGTTTGAAAATGATTGAACTTTCACAAATTCGCCTCATATTCAAATTGAATGAAAATTATTGTAATATTCTATGCGCTGTAGCCTCTTGTGCAGTTCGTTAAGGAAAATACGTATCTCCAAACTAATTTTGTAGAGTTCATTCATACTTTCCAATATGTTTTATTACTATGGGATAGATCATAAAAATTAGAGAAAACCACACATTTAATATATAAAAAAGTATTTAATAAAATTTGACCAATATAAATTAGAGAATATAAGAGTTCATCTAAATTAGTTTGGAGGCAAGTATTGTCCTAATCGACACTTTCTGTATCTTCATATGTTTTGATAAATTAAAATTTTATTATCCATAAGTTTATACGAATAAAAAAGTTGTTAGGTATTTACTCTCTTCCTATGAATTTGAAGTTTCGAGTCTCACCTCTATTAATTTATTGTAATATTGAAAAGAAAAAAAAAAGTGAAGGAGAAGATATATATATAAGCGAATTATGATGATGAGGTATTTGAAATGGTGATGGAGAAGATTTAATTATAATCAGTAGAGATGGTCGTCTAAGAAGGAAACATATTTTATTTGATGTTATTTCAAAAATACATATTAGCTTGAAAAGAAAAAAAAAAGTAGAATATTTTTTTAAAAGAAAATTAATATTTTGTCAATTGATCTTATTTGGTCACATGACTGAGTAGAGTTTGTGAAGGTGACATGTAATTCAACAAAAATTACAAATCAGATATACAATTATGAAATTTAGGTTAAAATTGTAAAACTTAGTTGAAAACAATAAAACAAAAAATCTCATCAATTTGGAAGTCATAATTTTTATATAATATATATTGGACATACCTTTCTTAATGATAATTTTTACAACAGCAGTAAATAAATTTGGTGTAAATAAATCTGAGTTTCTCTCTTTATCACCCCGTTAATTATACGATAAAGATAAAATAAATACACTGATAAAGATGGATTGAGAGGGGATCACACTCCTACAATTTTATAAGAGGTAATAGATGTGTCTATTGAAGATAGTCACACCTTTTATATTTGTTTAGAGACATGCCTAATATTGTTAAATATCATAATGAATTTAGAGATGTGTGTAGTCAATTTGATTTTTTTTTTTGGGTTACAAGTGATTTTGAATTAATGTGTGGTTCAAATTAAACATTGAAATGTAAGCTAAAACAACTATTTTAAAAACTGAATAAGTTACTAGAAAAAAAAATCAAAACTAAAAAAATATGTTAATTTGAATAGACTAAAACCAATTAAATAGATTGAATTATTTTTCAGTTCGAAAATTATACAAAACTAACCCGACAATCACTTATAACTTAATTGACCAAACTAATAAGGGTGGTTTGGTTTTGGCTTACACAACTCCTAATATAAACGTCCATATTTTGTGTTATGTCATTTATAAGTGGGTAAACCTCTATGAAAGAAAATTTTGGATGAATATTACATAGATTTGCAAAGTTAAAGAGGGGAAAAAAGTTTGGTATAATTCCAAAGATGAAGTGATTAGTCCATTATCCCAATTCAAACATGCTTTTGAATTCAGGTATTTGGGGAGCAATGAAAAGGAAATTAGGATATCGGATTATATAATATAGTTGACTTTATAAATTAAATTAAGATACCTAAGCAAAGGCGAAGGTGTAGATGCAATGGATAATGATTTATGGGAAAATTGTTTGTTTTAGTTTTCATAAAGATTGGATCTGATCAATTTGATCTCTAATCTATAAATTTGATCATAATTTTAAAGTATCAATAATGTTGCAATTGCGAAACAAGAGAGGTGGGAACGTGGTCGTCCATACCATTCTGAAACATGCTCGTGATAGCGCATGCTCATTTGTATGGTTAGAAGATGTCCCTCGATGGCTTTTTTCAGCTCTTGCTCTGAAGAGGCTCTTCTGAAGTTTAGTTTTTGGTTTATGTTTGTTCGTTGTTTGGTTTATGGTGTTCAAAATAAAATATTGCAATAAAGTATTGTCATTTGGATTCCATTTTTGGCACCCATAATTTATTTTAGGAGGTTTTTCAAAAATACTATTTTTCAGACTAAGATCCATAAACCTTAAATCGAGATTGGTGAGATCTCAATCTGAGGAATGTTATTTTTAAAATATTTGTTGTTTTTTAAAAGACTCTGTAGAAGGAGAAAATTTGTCAAATTATAAATTATTCAAGCCATGACAAAATTACATGTCATTAAATAAAGACCAATAATAAATTGACACGTGTCTTTAAATTAAATTAAAAGACATTAAATTGGCAAATCAAATTATGTCACATGTCTTTTTTCTTGGCCATTGGATGACATAAATTAGTCCAATGAAAATATGCCACGTAGTGATTGAGCCCAAATCAAATAGCCCATATCAACCAAAGGCCAATAGAAAACTCTATAAATAGAGTAGGCCATTCATCATTTGAGGAGGTCAACAACAGAGAAGATTCAGAGAAAAGGCTGAAGACTTTGAAGATCAAAGACCTCGAAGAAGAACGGAGAAGATTCAGAGAAAAGACTGAAGACTTTGAAGATCAAAGACCAGACTAAATTCTCGCAAGTTCCAAAGACTTTAGTGTTCAAACTTCAAGACCGCAACAAATCGATTAACTCTTCACAAGCCCAGAAATACGCCAACCGACCCTCGCATCGAAGTTTATATTTTTGAGAAAGCATCAGAGGATAAATTCATTAGAGATTGTAACGCTAAATTCATATCAATACAAACTTATATTTATTCCGCATTTAATTTCATTCCATTTGAAATTCTGTGTGAACAGACTCATAAAAAAAATTCTTGTTTTATCCAGACGGAAGAAAAGAGAGAATAAATTATTTGAGGAAAAAAATGATATGATACGATAGAAATGAATTGAAAAATGGAATAGGGTTATAAAGTATATTTGTTAAATTAAGAATTACTAGTAATGAGGTAGAAATAAAACATGAAGGTAGCCGAGCCGAGCCGAGTAGAGAAAACGCTATAGCCGAGCGAGCCAAGCGGAGTAGAGTTTATATAACGTATAAAGCGCGGGATATAGTTTGGCGATACGGTCGGAAAGTTGAGTTTGAAATTGGGAATTTTGCAGTAAGAAATTAAAAAAATAAAAATAAAATCATACGAGTGCAACGCGACTGCACTTTTTTGAGTAATTTATTAAAGAGTACATACAATTGTAATACTGGAAAAGTTCCCATCTTTTAAGAAGAAAACTTAGGCTGCACAAAGCTTATAAGAAAAGTGTTTGAAAAAATAAAATAAGAGGACCTTATTTTTTGCTTATGGGATAAAAAAAGAATGCATTACAAGTGTTATATTTCGAGATATTTTTTATACTCTCATTTCATTGACAATTTATATATTTCTCTTATTGATATTTTATTATATATTTATTATCAACGATCATATAATAAGATTTTTTCAGTTTTTCTGGTTATGAAAATTGTCTCCACCAACCGTATTCCCATCCCATTTGTATCCATACGTCCCCACCTTCTTTCTATATTAGTTTGTTGTGAGGGAACTATGATTTTTAATGTACCTATAATTCCTTATTTTAAAAAACAAAACGGTACAAATTTATTAGATATCAAACAACCACTAAAAAATAACTACAATATAATATTTTGGGAAAATTGCATAAACCACCCCTGAATTATAGGATTTATAACACTTACATCCTTAAACTTTCAATTTGAGCAATTAGCCCCCTGAAATATGCAAAGAGTTAAAATTTGACCCCAAAAAAATTATTTTATCAAATTATCCCCTTAAAGTTATTAATTTACTAATAATTATTATAAAATCTCTATAGGGTCGTGTCATCAAGGTTACTGTCTCATCTTGACCTCGTCCATGACCCCGAATATAAAACCCTTTAGAGGGACTGGAATGTGAATTCTTCTCGGATCTCACCTCTCCCTTTTTCGTCTCTATGAAGATATTTTTAAGGGTCTAATTTTAAAAACTAACGAAGTAATTTGAAAATTTAAATTTTGTTCTAATTTTAACACTTTGTAAAGTTTAGGGGCTCAAATGCTCGAATTGAAAGTTTAAGGATGTAAGTGTTACAACTCCTATAGTTTATGGGTAATTTGTACAATTTTCCATAATATTTTTTAAACTCTTAAATTATTGTAAATCAATACATTTTTGGGGGTTCTTTTTAAAAAAATAATAATTGTCGATTTATATCATCAATGATTGATCTTTAAATATTGGACTTAATACTAATCATAACAATTAGTTATTAATGTAGATATGTTTATAATTATTTTTTGAAATACTATTTTTATAATATTATACCTCAATTTTTGTAAATATGCAATCATTTCCACCCATTTTTCGATTCTAGAGAATGAAAACAAGTAAGAGAATCAGATTCCGCAAGTTCAACAAACATTACTTTTTAAATGAAAAAAAATTAATAACAATTAATAATTGGGAGGAAGAACTGAAATAATAGGAAAAAAAAAAAAAAAAATATATATATATATATATATATATAATTATTCAAATAGTAAATTTTTTAAAAATTGACTTAAATAATTTTCTTCTAATTTAATAAATTATTAGTCGGTAGGCTTTTAATATTTGTTATTATAATTTTCATTTTAAGCTGAATAATTATCATTTAAATGAGTTTTTAGGAACTAAAATTTTCACTGCAATATTTTTTATAATATATTCATAATTTAATTTTTTATTGATTTAATTGCAACAAATTATAAATATGATATTTTAGGAATAAACCAAAATTAATAATATATAAATGAAATTATGTATCTCAAAATATATCGTTTGAGACAATTGATGTTATAATTATTGTAAAAAATTCAAGATTGAAGTTTTAGGACAAGGCGAGAAATTCAAGAAGTGTCTCCCATTCCATCATAAAAGAATAAACAAAAATATTTTCTTTGCCTCAAAACTGAGTAACCTTTACATAATATAAGAGAAAATAATACATAATTTAAAATAAATAATAATATAAATTAAAAAATAGATATGTGATAAATTCTAATTAGAAATAACTAGTGAGTCGTTTTAGGTGTTTATCAACGAGCCACTAAATTTCTTCTTAATAAATACATAAATTCAGCTAAAATAAGTTGTTCAATAAAAATAGGTCCAACATAAAATAATTATGATATCTCAACTCAACTGATAATTTTTTTTTATATTTAAAATACATATTTTGAGATCAATTCTTTTTTTTAAAAAAAACTTATGTAGAAAGTATTTTTATTTAAATTGGTTATAATTTTTTTTTTTAGTAAAAGTTTATAAAAACAAAAGTTATTTGTGTAGACTTTTTTTTTTTTAAAAAAGCCCACCCAAGTATAGATTGAAAAAGAATATTTTATTTTGCAGCTGAGCCTCCGTCTCACGACCGTCTACATTTTACACATTTAGTGTAGAAAATGTCTCTATTTTTTTCCTTTTGATAATTAAAGCGTTCTCACTTTACACGCACTATCTCCTAGTCCTCTCTGATTTATCATCATTACTTTCTCTTTCCGTACATTCGTTCTTTTACCCAAACACTTACTCTATATATATCTAAAAATCTCTCCTTACTTTCGTTAACCAACCCAACCCAACCCACATTCTAATTCTCATTCTTCTTTCCCCCCGTTAATTCCTGATCTCTCTCTCTCTCTCTCTGTCTCAATCACTATTCACAAAAACATAAACAAAGCCAAAAACTATGAGGCTTTCCCTCATCAATCTCCCACAATCTTCTCTCCCAATTTCCAACCAAACACCAACGCCAACACCTCCTAATTTAAACTTCAATCATCATCATCATCATCGTTGTAAAGTACCATTTCAAAAATGTCGTCTTCAAAATCCCAAAGCCTCATTTCGTCCTCTTAAACTCGGTAAGAAATGGAAGGAATATCAGGGTGTCGGAAATTGGGAAGGATTACTCGACCCACTCGATGATAATCTCCG
The DNA here is from genome assembly GCA_028015215.1 of Gynostemma pentaphyllum. Classification (NCBI taxonomy): domain Eukaryota; kingdom Viridiplantae; phylum Streptophyta; class Magnoliopsida; order Cucurbitales; family Cucurbitaceae; genus Gynostemma; species Gynostemma pentaphyllum. Next base: position 48,820,757 of record CM051350.1, on the reverse strand, counting down.
TAACGAAATTCTCCGATACGGTCTGTTTGTCGAAGCTTCTTATCAAGCCTTTGACTTCGATACTTGTTCCCCTTCTTACGCCACCTGTCTCTACCCCAAAACCTCTCTCTTACAACGTTCCGGCCTTCCCCACACCGGTTATCGCATCACCAAGAATTTAAAAGCCACCTCCGGAATTCAACTCCCACTCTGGTTTCTAAATTCCACCTCCTCCTGGGTCTCCATTCAATCCAGCTGGATCGGTTACGTGGCAGTCTGTCAAGACAAGGAAGAGATTTCCCGTCTCGGTCGACGCGACGTTGTTATTGCTTTTAGAGGAACAGCCACTTGTTTGGAATGGCTCGAGAATCTCAGAGCCACCCTCACTAAACTTCCCGAGTGGTTTTCATTTCCCGACGATGATGATCCGAAGGTGGAGAGTGGGTTTTTGAGCCTTTATTCTTCTTCAAAGAAGGATTCAACACCTAGTTTGAGGGAAATGATACATGAAGAGATATCAAAGCTATTACGATCGTACGGAGATGAGCCTCTGAGTTTGACGATTACAGGACATAGCCTGGGAGCTGCATTGGCGACACTGGCTGCTTATGATATAAAACAATCGTTTAAAAGAGCACCGATGGTTACAGTGATTTCATTCGGTGGACCACGTGTTGGAAACAAGAGCTTCAGACAGAGATTGGAGAAACAAGGGACGAAGATATTGAGGATTGTGAATTCGGATGATTTAATAACAAAGGTACCTGGTTTTGTATTGGACGAGGAGCATCATGATCATAATTTACAACATCAACATCAACATTGTAATGAATATTTAAAAGGAAGATCGGTTGGGAAATGGATCAAGAAATGCGTCAAAGACACACAATGGGTTTACTCAGAGGTAGGGAGAGAGCTCAGGCTCAGCAGCAGAGATTCTCCACATCTCAACGGCATTAATGTAGCCACGTGTCATGAGCTCAAGACATACCTTCATTTGGTTGATGGATTTGTGAGTTCCACGTGTCCATTCAGGGCAACAGCTCGGAGAATTCTCCATTAAAACTTAACAAACATCCAAATTGTTAATTCGCAGTATAAATCTAACCTTTAACCTGAACCTGAACCTGAGGCTGAGGCTGACGGACGGAACAGCTTTTCAACTGTAGATATATAGAAAAGGAAACTAATAGAAGGAATTCAGAAATCGACGTCAAGTTTCGGATCTCGGGGTGCCGGGGCTCTGCCTCGACACTTTGCTTTTTTGCTTGCTTCGTCTGTTTTCTATCATTTTTTTTAATTTTTTTTTTTTTTTAATTTTCATGGTTTGGTGTTAAAATTTACTCCCCCATGAATTTTGAAATCAGTGAACATGTTTTTTTCTATATTAATACAGTAGACATGATGAGGTGATGTAAATTGATGCATAAAATGCGAGGCAGATAAAATGAAAAACATGAGACACGTCGTGTTCATTAGAAACAGAGATCAAATATGTACATTTTATAAAAAAAAAAAATTAATATATTTAAATTCTAATTCCAAATATTGCATTTTTTTATATAAAAAATTAAAGTGTTATTTTCAATAATGGTCAATTTAATGTTGTTTATTTCAGAAAAACATAACATTATATATATATATATCAAAAACTACCTAAAACCACCACCAACCAAAAATGAAACTAATGCAAGTTTGAATTGAATGTTCAACAACCAAAGAAAATCCATAAAAAAATGTCAAATATTTAAACAAACAATATGCATAATTTAAATAGTGTATTATTGATAAACCTTTAAACAAAAAAATAGTTTAACATGTTTATTATATTTAATAACGGTGTATTATTGATAAACCAACCCGTAGCAACCGTCATTAAATATATAGCGGTAAACGAAAACAAAACCATAGAATGAACTTCAAAAAAAAAAAAATACAGAGGCAATTTCAACCAAACGAATAAAACCACCCCAAAAGTTACCGAAAAATCAAATAAGAAATGCTCCATATCTTGGGATGGTTCATTACACGGGACACACGGCGATTTGGAGAGAGGAAATGGATTTGGTTGTAAATATCTCTTTTTTATTCAAACCCTTAAAAAACAGAGATAAATATATGTACATTTTATAATAATTTTTTTTTGAATATATATGTAAATTCTGATTCCAAATATTTCATTAATTTTTTTTTTATATAAAAAGTTAAATTTGGTCTCTACTATGATATAATATTATGATTTACTATAATATATGTAAATTTCAATTCCAAATAGTTTTTTTTTCTTGCGTAATCAAAAAATTAAGTCGGTCTAAACATAACTTAAATGGTTAATATAAATGTTCACTCCTATTTAATTGAAAGTTTTGATGTAAACATAGCATAAATCGTTTGTAACTCGTCTAATTTAGTTGAAGTCCAATCTTCCCTTCCCCTATTTATAATATAACATATTGTGAGAAAATTTTCATTTTTAATAATGTGAATAACAAAAATTATTTTATAATAAATAGAAGAAATTTGATTTTGATATTGCTTATAATTAGAAGTCAACTAAAGCTCAATTCCATTAAAGAAATGAGACTTAAGTTCGTAAAGCATTACTTCATCATAATTTAAAGTTAAATTTAAACATTAATCTTAATATTTATAAAATTTGATCTTAAAATAAATTGATAATTAAGAGAAGTAATATATTATCTATAAATTTAGTTAGGTCCTTTTATTTTATCCATATGGGATCTTGTTGTTAACTAAATTTCGTCAAATAAATAATGTTAATTTGATACTTTATTCATTTTGACATATTTAATCAAAGAAATATGTATACACATGGATAAGAGAGAGGAAGAGAGAAAAGGAGAATTGTGTGGTGCGGTGGGGACGAAAAGGTGAGTGTCGTACGTTTGTTTTGTTTGTATTTGTATGGGGAGAGAGTGACAAGTGGAAAAAGGATTAAATACCCCAAACCAAAATTGAGATTTATTTTAGTGGACCAAAATTAGATTTAAACTTATGGACAAAAACTTGACAATAATTTATCACTGAAAACTTCTACTTACTTTTATTTTTATCGATCTATTTATAAGATATTAGATTATAATAAATGAGTGAGTTTTATTAGTTTTTACAATATTAATATGAAGACGAGTTTTTTCATAAACATATTTAGTGTTTAATGAATAGATAATAAGGAAAGAAAGGAAAAAAAATTGTAATTTTGAGGACCGACCACAATCCACCCCCATGTACTAAAAAAGTCTAAGAACTTTCACTTTGGTCTTCTTCACTATTAGTGAGCACTTCCTACGTACGCTTCTGTGCCAAACCTCACTGCCGTTCATACCAAACTCTAAATTCTCCATTTTAGATCTTAAAATATATTATTAATATTATAATAAATGTTATTCCACAATATAAATTCTTTTAGAGTTTAAGTTATAAATTATATATAATATGTGGGAGAGAATTTAAATTTCTAACTTAATAAATGAAATATAAGAATCTTATTATCCGGTTAAATCTCAATTGATTGATAGAAGAAATCAAAATAAATAAGAATCACAGCATAGAAATCATATTTCTATAGGACAATAAACATCTCCCTAATGGGAAGCTTTCCATACGTACGTACGTGTGTGTATATATATATATATATATATATATATATATATATATATATATATATATATATATATATATATATATATATATATATAAATATAATTGACTTTTATTTTGCTTTTATTAATAATGTGGGCATCCTCTCAAAACCAATTGGTAATGAGAGGAGGAGCCCTTAGAGTTTATAAACGTTGTTAGGTCCCTTCATCTTTCCGATGTGAGATCCTTAACATGCCCCCTCAAGATGGTGCCTCTTTTGGGTTCACCATTCTTGAGTCGGATCCTATTTTGGACTGAATGCCCGTTTGGGCTTTGTTGGGCTCTGATACCATATTAATAATGTGGGCATCCATCTCAAAACCAATTGGTAATGAGAGGAGGGGCCCTTAGAGTTTATAAACGTTGTTAGGTCCCTTCATCTTTCCGATGTGGGATCCTTAACACCTTTTCCTTTTTCTGCATGTGTGGCGGATATGTGGCACATCCAATTAAAGGGATTGAATGGATGCTCGTTTGGGTGTTCCCATTTCAATAAGCATGTTGTAAATTTAGTAACTATTCATCCAAGGGCACCCCAAATTATGTGGCTCCAAAATATCAACAAAAAGTGGACGGTTTTAGAGATAAAATTATAATAGATAGGTAAAAAAAGTAGAGTAGAGAGAAGGTGTTTTTATTGGTACTAGTTATTTTTTTAGCAAGTGGATTGCACAATTATTTTATATTATATTTTTTACTATTTAATGAAACACCTATTGTTTATATAAGTTTCTTCCATCTTTTTTTATGTTTTAATTTTATATCGATTGGTAATAAAAAAAAAATTATATCGATTGAATAGTGAGTGTTTATAGGATATTATTCAGTACTATACCACTTTGATCGACCATTCATTTTTAAACGATTTTCAAACTTTTATTAAGGATGTAGAACTCTGATTAAATAGATGGAGATAATATTATTGGAATAAGATAAACAAAGTTTTTTTTTTATAATGAGAATGAAGAGACACTCAAAAGAATTTGTGTGGGAAAACTTATGAAAGCAAGTGATTTATAACTTGGACAATTTCTAGTCATTAATTTATTTGTCCCGTATAAAATTATGGGTAATAAATGGTGGGTGTCGTTTTTAAATGATCAAATGGTTAGGTATCGACTCACTTCTCATGAAGTCGATGATTCGAATCTCCCTACCCTCATTTGATATAATATCTTAAAAAAATATACTTAATTAAAAACTCATAATGAAGAAGATTTTTCAGACAATAATTTTGTTGTAGTCGTGACCTTTCAAATACAAATTTTTTACAATATAGATAATGGATTATTATTTACTAAACCATTAAAACTGAATTAATTGAGAGTAACAATAATGTTTAAGCCAAGACCTTACAAATCCAAAAAATTGTTTACAATAAAGATTGTGAAACAGAGTAATTAAGAAAAACATGAACTGTATTTTTTTAAGGATTAAAAATCATATCTAAAAGTTACATTTATTTATCTTAGTTTATATTATTTTATTTTTAAAATATGTATGGTAGTTTATAAATATAAATGTAAAACATATATTTTTTGTATCATAATTGAGATTTAATATTTAAATTTAGGATTAATGGTAGTTGGAGATTAACTAAAGAAAGAGCATTTTATTTAAAAATAAAATAAAAATATTATGTATAATAATTGGGAGAATTACGAAAATAGAAACAACAAATGTAAGTAATCATATAACATAAATAACTTTTGAAAAAAATTCCCAAAATGGTATATTGTTCTTTGAAAAAAAAAAATCAAAACTCTTATTCTATTATATAAGTTATTTTTAAATTTAATTTTGATAATATATATCTTTTTTTCATTAAGTGATTTCAAAATTCAATATATATTTAAAATCGGTTACCTTGGACAATTTCACATGATAATAAATTTTATTTAAAAATGTAGTACCTAAATTTAGTTTTAAAGTACGTGTAAATAGACTTTATTTAGAAATATTGAAAAGTAAAAGTTATGGAATAGAAGTTTAAAGTATGATCCTTAATTTTGTTTTTATAATATTTAGAATGAAATTTATTATAATTTTGATAATTTATTATTTAATATAAATTGATATTTAATATTTAAATTGAGGAATAAATAGAAGAAAGGAAAATAAATTCAAGAGATTAAAGGGGAACTAAAAAACGTCCATCAATGATTGTACTTTTTTTTTTAACAACCAATGATTGTACTTGAAGGGCATCGTTTTATGACGATAAAATTTCAAGGCAACTTATAGATTTCTAACTTATATGCTTGAAAAAAAACTCTCCATAATCCAAAAGCCATAGTTGCCAAAGGAAATTGTCAAAGGAGAAGTGAGAACCAGACGTTGAAGAATGATTTTTATAGGTTTTTAACATGTGTATTTTAAATATAATATTCCATGAATTTAAAACCCAAATATTGAAGGAATAAATTAGAATCTTTTTTTATGTCATTCGCCTATTCATTCTCCTGACATGTTTTTTTTGTCTTAGTTCAACAAAAAGTTATTCGAAAAGCTTTCCTAATGGAAAACTCCTAAATAAATTATACACATTCATACACTTTATTAAGAAATCCAATTAATGTATTGAAAAAAAAACACAAATATGTGTGCAATTAACTGCTTATTTGAATATAAATTATTGTGCAATTAACCTTTAAATAATTGTCCAGAACTTCCAAATGTTTTTTCTTTTGCAATTAATTGGTTATTTGAATGGAAGAATGGAGTGTGGTATTTCACATCAATTTAAAAAAAAAACTAACGTGTAGAGGCTTAAAGGTCAAATTTTCTCTTTTAATTTTATATTAATGTTGATGTATTTATTTGATTGAAATAGAGAAAATTATAATTGAATTCCATTAATAAAATATTAGACTAATATTTTTTAGGGTAAAATGCAAATAAGACCCCTGTGGTCTTTTCAAAATGCATGAGCACCCCCTGTACTTTGAAAATGGCAAATCGCACCTCTGTGGTTCCAATTTTTTTCAATCAGACCCCTCCCCTTCAATGTCAATAATTTTCTTTTAGCCATAACTTCTTCATTTGAACTCCAATTTGGATGATTCAAGATGTTTTGGAATCTTCATTTCCGGCTTTACATAATCGTCGCTTCGAAACTTTAAAATCATTAATAACCAAAAGATTTAATGATGTCAATCATACCTAGTGTTTCGATGTTAGTAAAATCTTTTATTTATTAATGATTTCAAAGTTTCGAAGTGACATTTATGTAGAGCCTAAAATGAGGATTCCAAAACATCTTGAATCGTCCAAATCGGAGTTCAAACGAAGAAGTTGTGGCTAAAAGAAAATTATTGACATTGAAGGAGAGGAGTCTGATTGAAAAAAATTGGAACCATAGGGGTGCGATTTGCCATTTTCTAAGTACAGAGGGTTTTCATGCATTTTGAAAAGACCACAGGGGTCTAATTTGCATTTTACCCTATTTTTTATGTAATAAAATTAATTTTGTTATTTCTTTTTATCACTAAATTAATTAATAACATATCACACTAATAATTATAAATCAAATAGATTTCCATTTAAAAATAATTAATATCTAAATTGATTAAAATATTGGTACACCAAATATAATTATATTTTTACAAATAATTTAACTTTGTTGTTTATTGGCACATTTATTAATTAACTATCAAAAGTTAATCATCTAAATTGATAATAATGTAATAAATTAAATAAAAATAATTTATTTTTTTAAGTTATATTGGTATTCTTATAGAATGCGTTTTGACACTCAAAATGAATTTTAATAACTATTTAGAAAAGATAGATTATTGAATTTAGGCCGTAAAACGTATTTCAGTTTATTAAAAATTTCAACAATTTTTTGTGGTTATTATTCTTAGTTTTTAAATTTATAGTAAAGTCTAAAATTTAAATTATTTGTGCATGTAAGCATGACAATACATTAAAATTTTAAAATCTAATTTTTTTCGATATTGTTATTATTAATATTATTAAATATTAACTGAAATGAAACTGATTACTTATTAAGGTAAATGACATATTTATATATTATATAGAATTAATATTAAAAGGTTTACCACTCAAGCCAGTTTTATATATAGTATATATTTATTAATTTTTTATGTTTAATTAAAAATATATAATGATAGTATTTTTTAATATTTAGAAGATATTTATAGCATAAAATGAGAAATAATGGTAGTTTAGATATTTATTAATAATGGGAGGGTATTAATGTCAACAAAAATTCTCCAATTAACACATTTTTTAAGTGGCAATAGATGAGTGCCTCATTATTCCCTTTTGGTTTTATTTTCTTTTGGGGTCACTTTTCAAACCCTTAAACTTTTGAGATTTAGGGTCCACTTGGTATAATTTCTTCTAAAAATGTTTTGAGTTAAATTTTAAAAAAAAATACTTATTAAGTGTTTCCTCTAAAAACACTTGAGTATACTAAAAGGTATTTTTGGAGAAAATACTTGATTTGTGATTCTTCAAATAATGTTTATAAACAAGTATTTCACTTAAAAACTTCATTCAAGTGTTTTTAGATTAAACACTTAATTAGTATTCCTTTTAAAATATCTAACTAAAAATATTGTTAGGGAAAATTATACCAAACAAACCCTTAACAACTTGCATACCGTAACTTGAAAATTACTTGTCAAAATGACCACAATTACTTGAGTTAAGGTTCGTTTGGTACAACTTCCCCTAAAAGTGTTTTGAGTGAAACTTTTTAGAATAAGTATTATTAAGTGTTTCATCTAAAACACTTGCGTATATTAAAAGATGTTTTTGGAGAAAATACTTGATTTGTGATTCTTCCAAAAATGATTATAAACAAAGTATTTCACTTGAAATACTTCACTCAAGTGTTTTTAGATGAAACACTTAATTAGTATTTCTTTTATAAACAAGTATTTCTTAATATAAACAATATCAAATGGACTAGGGATGGCAACGGGGCGGGGCGGGGTCGGGGATGCACTTTCCATCCCCTAACCTTGGGGATTTTTAATCCTCATACCCTACCCTAACCCCTAATAAAAAAATCGGGGTCGGGGATTCCCCATTAGGGGATCGGGTTCCCCGCGGGGAAAATTCCCCGTTTTACATTTTAATTCTTATTTAAAAATTAAATATAAAAATGAAATATACATTTAAAATATACATTTTTAAGTAAAAAAGAAAACATAATACTAACCATTTTATATTGTATTAGTTAATATAATCATATTTCACATATATTTTTCAATAAATAAAGATAAAAGTAAACAAAATATATAAGATATTCTTTAAAAATCGGGTTCGGGGTCGGGAATGGAGGATGTATTCCCATACCCTTACCCTATAACAAATCGGGGGAGAATTTCTCACCCTAACCCTATAAAACGGGGATTCCCCACCCCTGGGCCCCTAACCCGCGGGGAATTTTGTCATCCCTAAAATGGACCATTAATGGGGTTAATTAAAAGATACAATTAGGTAACCCCTTTTAGAAGAATAATATTGCTGAGAGTGGGAAAACTGAAAAGGGATATCTGTGCTTCAGTTTGTGAAACCAGGTAGATGCCAATGCAAATGCCTCCTATCTTACAACAAAAAACATGCCTTGCCATTGCCAACTATTTTCATATCTCCAATTTAATTGCCAAGAGTTTTCTAAAATCAACACCAAATTTTTGACTTTTTCAACTTTCCAATCTAAAATATATTAAACCAAAGTCAAAATAAACCTTTGCAAAAAAAAAAAAGTCAAAATAAAGATTCCTTCACAGATTTTATTCAATAGTCATATTAAAAATGACATTGACAACTAGCTCTCAACATATACCACTTAATTACATATAAATCTTAAAATTGGATGAATATTAAAAGAAATCCGAAATCCTTGCAAATATATTTTTAATGAGGCTTTTTTTAAAATAGAATTTTATGAATTTGTATTTTAAAAAAAAATCAAGAATAACATTTCCACCTTAACTCAAAAAGTTTAAAACATGTATATTGTATTTCTTATTAAGTAATATTAAATAATTAATTGTGGAAAAAGAAACAGCTGATAATGAAAATCTGATTATCTTCGTAAAAAATAACAATGATTACGTTTGTCAAATAATACGTAAATATTAATTAGATAATTAATTATTTGTCAATATGTGTGACTTTGCATAATCCTTTTGTCATTTTCGAAGATATCCTTGTCTCATCTTTTCTTTTCAACTTAATGACCCTCTTCCATTCAAACTTATCTTTGAAATTAAAAATTGGCTTTGATCTCTCCAAAAAATAAAAAAAACGAAAAACAAGAATTAGAAAAATATGAACAGCCGTTATAAAGAATTTGTTCTACCATATTCAAACATGTGGATCTTTACTTTGTGTTTTCGTTGAATCTTTTTCTATTAATATATTTCAAAATAGAGAAGACGACCGTCTCCATAATTTAGATCATATCTTTATTTTTATATACAAGGAAATGTCAATTCCTTAAAAATCATGAACAAAACTTAGCAGTTGCTGTCAAAAAAAAAAAAAGAAAAGCAGTTAGATATATATTTTCTTTCACTTGTCAATAATTTTGAGTCACTTCTGTCTCAATTTAATGTAATATTTTAAAAAATATATTTTTATTGAAACTATTTAAAAAAAATTAAATACAAGATATATAAAATACACCTAATAGAGTGATATAAGTTTACTCTATAACAATTAATAAAAAAAGGTATTAAATTATGAATTAAATTTAGATATTCAAAATATCAATTTTCTTACTTTTTTTTAATAGAAAAGTTAAGTAAAATACTTTCTCTGACTGGTCTATATGTTCTCTTTTCATTAAATAAAATAAATTAGTGAATCTCATAAAATGAATAAAAAATATTTATTATCTCTTATTTTATTTTATCTAATGAAAAAAAAAACCACACGTGGACGGATTAGGAGAAACCCAAAACACTACTTTTTTGTCCCAAAAGTTAATCCTACCGTGTTTTTTTTTATTCGATTGGATCTCACTCAAACAAAGAGGCGAGCATGCAACACGCCTAAAAAACAGAGAAAAAAGTATGAAAACAGACGGCGCCGTTTTTAATTCTGGTGAATATGGAACGGACTTGGACGTCAGCTAATTGTCCCATCTGGACAAAAAGAGTTGAAAAAAATCAACAAACCGACTCAATTATTCAATCAAACAAATTCAATTTTGAATTTAAACTCACACCGTCCAATTTACGACTACCTCAACATACGCATATTTTTTTATTAAAAAAAAAACAGAAATTAATTTAAATGATACATTTTAAATACATAATTCTATATTTATTATTATTTTTAATTTATTTAAAAAATAGTAGATTTTATAATTTATTGACATCAAGTCAATAAATTATTGACTTAAGAAAAAATTTTAAAATTAAATTAATGATTTAATTTATAATAATAATAAAGTTTTAATTTCTAAAAAGTTATTTAGATTATAATTATTCAATATATCATAAAAATATTAAAAATCAACAAGTCAATAATTTTTTTTATCCTACAATAATTTATTAACTTGATGTCAATTAATTATAAAATCTGTAATTTCAAGAATTTTATAAAAGTTGTGCTATTTGAGAAATTATATTTTTTTAATGTTATTTCCGTCTTTGCTCCAAAAAAGATCTCAAATAACATATTTTTTTCATACTAATTATAATATTTTTTTAATTTGTTTAAATAACAGTTTGATAATTAACTTATTATAATATTTTTTTTTCATCATTAATTTTCTATAGATAATTTATTAGTTTTTAACTTTTTATTTAGTTTGATTTAGAAGGTTGAAATATGTTATTTCAGTAATTGATCCTTAAAAAAAATTTCATATAAACTACCCTTTGATCCTTAGATTAAGATTTATTTAATATCTAAATTTCACAATCTTATCGTCCTTGAATATTAGAAAATGATTCTAAACGGTCCATTAGTTTTATTCAAAATATTTTGTTTTATGATATGAGATATTGATTTTGTAGTTTTTCTTTAAAAAAAAATTGGTAGTAGATTTTAATATAATATTTATAAATATATTATGTGTTAAGACTATTTGTAAAAATTTAGTAATTTTTACAGTGAAATGTATTAATCAATGATTCACTAATTGTAAAACTATGTAATTTAATGTTAATAATTGATTGCAAAAATCAAAAGGTACTATATTTATAAATATTTTTAAATCGTAGCATTTTTATAAATATTTGAGAAAAACTTGCTAGATTTTTTTAATTAATTTTTCAAAGCATTCTTTTAGTTAGTTACCAAGTTTATTAATTAATATTTTTTTTAATCAAGATTCTTAAAATTAATCAGCCCTCTCTCTAAATTTGTGTTTTCTTCCTCAACCACCCATCCCTCCTCTCTTTGACTTCAAATCCTAAGCTAGATGGGAATATCCGGGATTTGAGCATTTGGTCTAAACAACTTTTTACATTTTCAATTCATAACTACTAAAATGCATTTAATGAGAAAAATAGCAATTGTGTCATTAGAATAGATAAAAACTCAATTAGTAATAAACATTACATTTTCAATTCTTTACTACTAAAATACATAATTAGAAAAATAGCAATTGTGTCATTAGATTAGATAAAAACTCAATTAGTAAAAAATAACTATCTAGAAATTATATGACCAAAATGAAAAAATGAAAGCATTTGAACCGACAAAGTTCAATTATTGGTTTTATTTTCATTGAAACAAATAAAAGTCAAGAGAGACTAAAACCAAATATAATCTTCACTTTTGAAAAGAAAAAAAGAGTTTTTTTTTTGAGAAAAAAAAAAAGAGTTTTATATGTGAATTAAAATAATAAATAATGTATAAAAAGTTTGCCAAATGTAGTAAATGCGGCAACCAACCTCCACATCCCACACAACACGTAGTTAACACTTGAAGAATAGAGTTAAAAATATATGTTGGAAATTGAAATTATGGGGTATTCAATACCAAATTCAATGGCTTTTTTTTTTTTTTTTTGGTATTTCCATTGCTTGACATTCTCAATTTTGTGGACTTTTGGAAATTCAAACAGTGAAAGAGTTGACCAAATTTAGATCTTCAAAATGCTGACTTTACAATAAAATATATATTTTTACCATATCTCTCTCTCTCTTCAACCTAACGTCATCAACTAATTTTTAAATATATTGTCTGAATTCATATTTAGGTGTAACATTTTATCCTGAAATTACTTTTAAATTCGATCGACATTTTTTTTTTTTGTTAATAATGCCTCCTGAAATAATCTTTCTATCGAAGCACCGCTTGTCCAATAAAGCTTCATCGTGGTGTTCAAAATTTGAGTAATTTTTCCACAAGAATATGTCTAACAAATCAAATCAATTTCTTTGAAACCTAAAAGTTACATTCATATTATTTATGTGACTTTTGATACGACTTGTTAGGACAACAAACATTTAAAATCTTTAGATTGATATAATTTTATATCCTTTAAACCTAAGTACGTAAGGACGTTCTTTTAAGTTTTACCTAAAAAAGAAAAAAAAAACCTTATATTAATAGAGTCATCTCTTATAAACTCATGATCTTTCTCACTTTTAATAAACACATTTGATAATAAAAAGATCTTCTGTAAAATTACCTATTTTAAGATTACTCTCAAACATGCCCCAAAGTTATGGGCTCTCTCGGAAAACATTTTAAGAAATGTTTAGAATTATGTTATATTTTCAAATATAACATTTTAAAAAATTTACAAATTTAGTTTAATAATTTTTAATTTTTACCGAACACGTCAGTTAGTGATTTATTATAATTTAACACCAATCAATATTTTAGTCAATCATTGAATATGTAAATAAATTATTGTTACATGAAGTGATTACCATATATATTTATAAAAGTCAATTAGTGATAGATTTTTTTTAAATAGCATATTTGTAAATAATTTTAAAGATGATATTTTTATAAATATTATTTAAAAAATTTCTATTCTCATACAAAATTTTCCTCAATTTTTTTTTTTTTGTTTGATGGAGCAATTTCACCAAAAGTTTAGTTGAAAGTGGAGACCTTCCGTAAGAAATGTTTAGAACTATGTCATATTTATTTAACATGTGAGTAGATTTGACTGACTTTGAATTTAATAAACATTATAATGAAAAAATAATTAGAAGAAGAATCTCATATTTTAGTTTCAATACCCCAAGAAGTAAAGGAGTGTGGGATAAGTGTTTGAATTGGGTTAAATTGGTTATTATATTTAGTTGTATTTTATCTATTAATTGAGTTTAATTAATAGATGGTTATTATATTTGGTATTGGTATGTACCATTGTATATAATATATATAAACTGAGATGAGTGTGTCGCTACGTGGTAGCGACGCGGAAAGAAAATGAGTCGCCACTAATCATTGGTTTTAAGGTATGGTGTGATTAGTCACCTAGTCTCTAAGTTAAGGATGATCTGCTAACGTTTGATGGTAGGTTCGGGACACATAGGGAAGGTATTAACACCCTATTATGTTCGTTTGAAAACGATTACTGTTTATTATCTTTGTTATTTAATATTAAAGCCTTTTTATCTTTTAACACACAATATGTTTTTAATTTTTATTTTTAAATGTCTCATATGTTATTGATTAGTACCCTAAACATTAGAAGGCCTAATCAAATTGGATGAGTGGCATAAAAGCCATTGGGAAAAAGTTTTAATAGAATTTAATCTCGGTATCCCTTAATTAAATTTGTATTCTTTAAGAAATATAGGAGATCAGTATCCTGAAAACACCTAACTCCATCATAGGAAAGTTTTGTTTTTTTGAAAATCATCTTTAAAGTATTTTAATTGATAAATCTCGCTATTTAATGAGAGATTATTCTGAATTGAAATTTTACGAAAATTGTGTTTTGAAAAATTAGTATCCTAATTAATTCCAATTTTGTTTTTTTTTTTTAAATTTAATTGTTAATTTTTATGTTTTGGAAAATTAGCATCCTAATTAATTCCAATTTTATATTTCTTTCATTTTTTTAATTAAAATTCGACCTAATATTTTGGGGCTTCATTTTAAATTATGGTATATGTTTTAAATATGGAAAAATCCTAAAAATATAAGTATGGCATGGTGATCAAATCAAATTCAAATACAGTAAAATCAAGGTAATTATAGTATGCTGTCTAAATTGAATAAAAAAAAGACATGGTTAGAAATCAATTATAAACATATTACGATTAAAAACAATTTAAATATGCACATCAAATTTTAGTGAATTAACTAAAACATAAATTACTTTATTATTTTTTTTCTTAAAAAATTAAATTCATAAGGTTTCAATCATATGTGCAGAAAACATATCCTACATATTAACATTCTTATTACAATGAAAAATAAAATTTTAAAAAACTTTCGGCACTTATTATCTTTTAGAATTTTGTAACCATTTTCCCTTCCTTAAAAAAAATGATTTTTATTTTAAAAAAATAAAAAATAAACATAAGACTTAAGATTTTTAACATGGAACACAATTTAACTAAAAGTTTAAACATGAACCTAGAAATTTATTAAAACTCATGTAAAAATAATTAAAAAAATGAAATAAAAACCACATTTCGAAAGTGTCCACTTGACTAGCGTAAAAATAAAAGATAAAGAACGAAATTTATACCAAAATCAAAGCTTTCCTTGTCTTTAAGCCACGACTAGAGTAGAAGCAAAAGGGGTCTCAACCACTCTTGAATATTTTTCTGATGCGGCAAAGATCTGACTAGGCGTTTTGCTATGACTTGTGTTTCTTCTATGATATGATTGGGTTTGTGAGGTTATTGGCTTCCAAAATGACTCAATCGAGAGAAGAGACTGACAAAAAATTTAGGTTAGCGTGAGAGAAATAGTATATGAGTGAGGGAAGATGCGAGTGTATAAAGAGAGAATGGGTAGCTCATCGAGTTCGAAGAAGAGGGTGAGAGTGTATAGGGAGGGAATGGGAGGATCAGAGTGTGTCCTTTTAGGGTTGAAGGTGGGCTCTATTTATAGCGAAAAATGAAGAATTAAAATAAGGAAAATTCAATTTGATTAGTAATGTCTTCCATAATTTATTCAATCACCCAATCATCTTGTCACTAATTGGCACAAATTTGAGTTCTTTCCAAAATTGCTTTTCAAATCAAATCAATTTCAATTTCAAATATCAATAACCAAATTTTATTCAAAACCCCCTTTTTTTTAAATCATTTTTATCTTTTTATTATTTTTCTATTACGAACAAAAAACTAAATTAAAAACATATCACTTAAAACTTATTAAAACAACAAAATTTCAAATTAAAGTCTGTATTTTTTTAATTTTTTGAAACAGGTAAAATTTTGTTAATTTTAGATATTACCGGACGAAAATGGGTGTCTACAGAGTGAGTAATTAGATGTTAATTAAGTTCATTATCATCCTATGAGGGTGAAAGGGTGTAATGGGTTTTTTGGTGAAAGTTTCCCTTTCATAGCTTTGTATTCTCATATAGATGTTCCCCTTTGTAATCAAACGATATCTAATGGAAGAGTCAGTCAATCCAGTAATTAAACTAGGATCTTTAGTGATCCAACTCGGTATATTTCTCGATGTAAAATATCTTTTCCGAATGATTATTTTAGTAGTAAGAATTACAACAAATTGTAGGAAAGGTCTAGTTTTATAAAAATTTAATGATGATTTAGATCATAAACTACACATATTTACTCATACATGAGATTAGAGAGAGAAAAATTATTTTTAATACAATGATCCAATTTCATCACAAAACTATATTTAAAAATAAAACTTGTCATAAAATGTAAAGTGGATATTGCATTAATCTCTCTAATTTATGAGTGGTTTGTATAATTTCCCTACCAATTTATAAATGTGAGATTGAAAGATGAGTGGGATCGGAAAATTTGAATCAAAACAAGTTTGAAACTTATGATTGATGATTTGAAACCCACTAAAATGTGTGGTGTGGTCAAACCTTTCCATCAAAATAATAATGAGTTTTTAAAACTTTCGAGAGGAAAGTTGGGATAAAGATTATATGGCTAAGATTGCATGCAAATGAAACTGTAATTTCATGAGTACCCACAGACGTCTCTCTTGTACAAATTGATTTTTTGATGGCTTTTTGTTGTTGGTGGCGAGGCCAGCAATTTTTTTAGGGGGGCAAAATTTATATGAAGAGAGGGTTATGAAAAATATCAATTTACATCCGTGTTTTTATATATTAGAGTTAAAAGTGAACCAATTTTTTTAATTGTTGTTTGATTACATTTTTAGATTTTGACTTGTGCCTAATATAATATTATAAAAATGGATAAAAAAGAATTTGCTAAAATTTATGTTAATTATAAAAGTATACACGTCTTCAAAATAGAGGTAAATTTTAAAATAATTTCTTATTTTATAAAAAAAAAAGATAATTTTTAGTTTAAATCATTGAGATTAATTTTTAATTTCAATTTTTTTTTGCAAATCTAATAATAAGAATCACAATCAAAATTAAATATATTTTGTATCATGAAATTCTTTATCTAATTTTATGTAACAATTAACAAATTTAAAATATTTTACTATAAAACAAGTAAGAAATAAAAAAATTAAAACAATTGTAAAGCTCATGAACATAAAACTATATATATCTATTAATCAAATTTGAATTTCACTGAACAATCATCCAAATATAATATTATTATTTATAATTTAGAAAAAATAAACTATTTATAAACAAAAAAATTAAACTCGGTCCTTAACTAATAAATATGAATTTAACTATTTATAGATGTTGAGCATAAAATAATCACACTACATCATTACAATATAAAAAAAAAAGAAAAAGAAAAAATATGTATTTAATTAAAGTTTTTTTTTTTTTAAATTAATACTTAACAATAAATAATGTAGTGTATAAATCATAGATGGATGTAACAAAATTAAAGAAAAGTCAACAATCATCATATCTATATAAAAATAATAATATTTAAAATCATAAAAACTCAAATTAATGAATAATAAATTGAATAGAAATTGTAAGAGAAAATTTAATAGTGACAAATTCAAATGTGGGGTAATATATAGAGAGAGTTTTTTTTTTTTAAAGATTGAAATATCCCTAAATACTATATAAATAAGAGGTAAACATCAATTTTTTGGGGGGCAAAATTAAAATTTGAAATAAATATATGCATATAAAATTATTATTTTTAAAATGGGGGGGGGAGATCTCCTTAGTGGCCTCACCATGATCGATCAAATAATATATAAATATGGATAGTCATTTCAAGAGATGGGACAAAACGTCAAAGAAGGAAGTAAATACCCTTCAATTTACAAAATTTCAATTTACGTTTGTAACAAAAAAAATTAATAATCTTGTGAGAAAGAATGAATGTAGATCATGTATTGAAAAATTGATCAAAGAAAAATTAAAAAGTTGTAGTGTAGTAGAGAGCTACGGCGTCTATCAACATGCATGTTATTTATTTATGATGTATTGAAAAATCAAATATTTTATGTACTTAAAAAAAATCATCTTAATCTATTGTTTTTATCTGGGAAAAAGAATTGAATTTTTGCAAAAGTGGAGTCACAATCGATCGCATCCATGAATATGATGATCATCAAATCATGGAACCAAACGTACAACGTAAAGTAAACTCTCATCTCCTCTAATTTTATCTATCTCTCTTCCTTTTGGCCCTTTTTCTCCTGCTTTTCTTTTTTAATTTATCCTTTTTCATTGGAAGTGGAAGTGATGATGTGATCCATTTTGTATCAATAAATCAAGTTTCTCATCCCACCCCATCGTATTGTATTAATTAATTAATTAGTTAATCCATCTTAAAGTTGAAATTAGGTTAAAATATTATAAATGTTATTTATTACCAAATTCAGAAGTTTTGTAATTTGATTGAATTAATTTCCAGGTCAATCAATATCATATATATATATATTATGTTCTGTTGCATGAAAGGAAACAATAACACATTTCAAAATTACCGTTAGAAAACTGAAAAAAATCTTAAATTGTTTTATAATATCTCATAAATAGGATATAATTAATAAATTTTGTCTCAAATAACATAAATCGACATACTAATTATTAAAATGTCATAACTTTTTAAAATTACTCAAATAACAGAATTATAATTCATTAAATTATTGAATTATTTTTTATGGATATTTAATGAATTTGTATTTTTTTTGTTTTTTTAAGTTCAAGTTCAATAATTTATCGAGTTATTTAATTATCTTTTATTATTATTTTCAATGAATTTATTGATTTTTTTTTTTACTTTTTTTAGTTCAATAAATTAATGAATTATAATTCATTAAATTATTGAACTATAATTATAATATTTTAGTAAATTAGTTAACATTGGAGGATGTTCTCTTAATTCGTATATTAATTAAACAGAATATTGCAGCTACGATAGGATGTGATATGACAGCCTTCTCTTCTCTGCTTTTTTTTTTTACTTCAAAATTAAAAATTAAGTTGTTATCTTCTTTGCCTAAATTATAACTACATTAATATAAATTATCTATATATCAACGTTTGATTATTGATTCCTTGCATTCATTTGGCTGCTTCCAACTTACAATTACATGCACTTAAACTTCCTAATTATCCCAAAACATATAAATCATCTTCATGCATGCACTTCCCTAATTAATTAATCTAGTATATTCTCATTATCCAAAATTTATTCTTGCACGCACTTCCATTTTTTTAATATATTAATAAAGTTATGATCATTTTATATTAGAATAAAGATGACGTGTATCTTTATATATAATATAAAACCAAATGTTTCATTGTATATACCATGTCACATGGCTAAGGATTAAGCATATAGGATTTTAATTTAATAAAAAACAATGACCTCATATACTGCATGCACGTCAGAGGAAGTAGATCAAGAATAATGAGTCAAAACCCACGTTAAGGTTAATAATTATTTAATTAATTAAATATAACATATTGATCTACCGGCCATAAAAACGTCTCGCTGAGAATATTAACTTGCTTTAATGAAAAGAATATGAAAATTTCTTGTTTATTTATATGCTCATTCTCTCTCTCTAATCTTTGTTTCACTCCTTTCCTTTTTTTTTCAGTATAAAACTAGATTTAATTATAAAATTTTTGTATCCCATATTGAGAACATGTGGAAGTATAGTAAACTTTTTTTTTTTGTTAGATTGAATTTTAGTGGTTTTGAGTTGATAAGTTTCTGGTTTGTAGGAAATGCAAGTTGAATATATTGTATTAGTTCAAAACAAGTAAATAGTAATAATATGTAATAAAAATTTAGATACGTGGTCATTTTTCATTAGTGGTAACTAGCTAGTAAGTAACTTTAGGTGTTTCTTAGTGAGAAATTGAATTTCTTCTTAAATAAATATATAAATTCAAATGATATTGATGATTGGATGAAAATATGTGGACATCATAAAATAACTCAATCAATAAAATTTCTCTGTTTAAAATAATTATGATAGCTTAATTTATTATTTATTATATATTTTAAAATAAATAATAATATTTTGTCACTTTTAAAAAAAAAAAAAATCTCTACGTGCCTTCTTTACATAAATACTTAAGATTTATACTAAAAACATAGCTTTGTCTAACAAAATACCTCGGATATGAATGAAAGTAGAATCATTTTATATGATTTAGTTTTTTTATTTGAGTGTTTGGTTGAGGTTTGAGAAAGTGATGCCTCGAAATATATGTCTGGTATTAGAGAATAAAAATGAAAATTATGTGAGTGTAGAATTATATTCTAATGAAAATTAAATGGAAAACAAACTTGAGAACGGATTCGAAAGTCACTTTCTCATCTTTGCGCAGCTTTGGCAATAGGAATCCACGAAAGTCAAAATTAACTGCAATCCCAATATTTTGAACCAATTATTTTCTCTTCTTCATTGTGCCACGTGTACCATATCCATCTCCACACATCATTTCCCGAATGACCGTACGAGGATCTTCAACAACAATCGCTCCCATATTCAAAATCATATCAAATAGACTCATTGGTATGAAAAGGAAATTTTTGTTTTCATTAATTTTTTATATTTACTTCATAGGAGGGGTAACAAAGTACAAAATATACTCGATAAAATGTCAAACTTATATAAATGTGAGGATAGAGGTTCGAATCTTATTCTCTTCAAAATCTCTAACCTTTTATCAACTAGTGAAAATAGAAGAAAAAGTAATTAATTTGGAGCAAAAAATTGACGTATTAAAATCTATTATTTTCATTATACCAGTTAAAAAAAATTAAAATTATTAGAATTTATTTACATGATACCCAAACCATATTAAGTATTATTTTTTCATTTTACTTAAAGAAAATAATGAAGATGACTTGAGTAGTTCAACTTGTATATTGATATGGGTGTTCACGGAAACAACTTCGACTTGTGTAGTGATCATTAATAGGAAGTTCACACGAAGGAATAAAAATACTATTTTAAGTCAGAATCGTGATGAAGTTGAAACTCTGGGTGTTTGGTTGGGGTTAAACGATTCATATTTTCTTGTTTCTTAATCCTAAATTATTATTTGCATTCATATTTTAAACCCATCATAAAAAATATTAAATATTTAATTTAATTTTCTTTAATTTAATTTAAATTGTTTATTTTTTAATTAAAAAATATTTTTAAAATTTATTATGAAGTGCTTTTTTTAAACATAATATTATTGTAAAATTTAATTTATTTTTACATCATTATATATATATTTTTATAATATAATAATTTATTAAATAAAAAAAACTAAACTACTTTTTACATTCTCATTCATACAAAACGTATATTTTTAGAGACAATTATGAGAATAGCCACTTTTTTTGGTTTCATTTCACAATATAGCCAGCACCAATTAATTCTCATGAAATTAGCCACAAATGTAATTTTTCCATTTTGTGCATACCAATTTTACCCTCAACACAATAATATCAGATTTTTTAAACAGATAGCCACTTATTTTACTGTTATGTTAGCCCAAACAGTATGTACAATTTTGTGATGATTTTTGCGTGAGATTGGATGTGGCTACAGTACCCGAAAACTGCAAATTGTCACATTGATACTCGTGAACCTTTAGGTTTGCATTTTTCCAAGAATTTTGAGAAGCTTATGAAGGAAACTTTACAACATGTATCAAGTAAATTTTTTTTTTCATTTGAGCGGTTCTTTTTTTCACGAGATAATCCACTATATAGCCCAATTTGGTTATACCTTATGTTTTTTTAGCCTCTTAAAATTCTTAGGTTTTTTTAGCCTTTTTAAAGTATATATTTATTAAATATTCCTGATTTACCCTCATTTTAATTATTGTTTTCCTTTTTTTTTTAATTCCTCCGTTTAATATTATTGATTTTTTCATTACTTTTTTCCTTATTTGATTTCATTTCTCTTTCCAATCTTCCCTCTTTTTTTTTTCGATATCCTTTTTTTAATTTTTTCCTCAAATCACGTGATTTGGTCTTCTTTTTGCTTTCATTCCTTTGTTTCATATTTCTCTTTCAGTTTCATTTCATTTTATTTCATCTTCCTTTCGATTTTGTTTTCATTCCTTCATTTCATTTTTTTCTTTTTGTTTTGTTTTGTTTCGTTTTGTTTCATCTTCGTTTCTTTCTTCTCATGGATTCAATTTTTTTTTATATTAAGTTTTCTGGTTCTTGGAATTCTTCCAAGAACTACGTTTCTTTTGTTACTACTTGTGTAGTCATTCCTAATCATCTAAATTTTGATCAATTCAAAGATCACATATTTAATTCTATTGATGCTCTTGATGATTCTTTGAATTTTAATTGTTTCATTGAATTAATTTCTGACTGTGTTTCTAAATATGTTCCTTTCATAAATGATTCTGATTTATTGTTTTTCAAAAGTTTCCTCACCTTCTTCTTCTTCTTCTTCTTACTCTTCTTCTCCTCTTTCTTATTTTTTTCTAGGTTCGTTGTACAGTACACGTTTTATTTATTATACTGTACATGAATATGGTTCTTCTTTTTCTTTTTATTTTTTTTTTCTGGGTTCGCTGTACAGTTCAAGTTTTTTTTTTATTATACTGTATATGAATATGATTCTTTTTCTTCTTTTTGTTTTTTCAAGTGTTCACTGTAAAATAATTTTTTTTATTATATTGTACATGAATATTAATATTATGTACATTATATATTATTATTTTATTGCATCTTTTTCGTACTGTACATAAATATATAAAACTATGTACAATATATTATATTACTTTATTATATTTTTTCGTATTGTACATAAATATATTATATTATATTGTACATTATAATACTGGATGTGCATAAAAGAATTTTTTGAAGATTCTGCGGAAAAATTAGTTATCAGTTTTGAAAAGTTAGATTTTTTTTTTTAATTTAGTTTTGATTTTTTATTTAATTTCAAATTCTCTCTTATTTTTTTATATGGATTTTTCATATTTAATGTTTCCTTGATTTAAGTATCTTCAAATCTTTTTCTCTTTCTTCTTTATTTTTTCCTTAATTTTAGAAGGGTATTATTGTATTTTCATTTTCATTTGAAAATTCTCTGGGGTCATTTTGTTTTATTTTTTTTTCCGGGCTATTATGCTTTAGCTTTTTTGAATTTGGGCTATTTACCCAGTTTTCCCTTTTTCACTTTCCCTCCTAATTATATCTTAACCTTGTTAAAGTGAATACACTATACGTAAATGTCAAAGGAACTCTTGTCCCATCTCTAATATTCGAACAATGGATGAAGGCGAGATTTTTATTTTGTTTTGTTCAAACATTCAGTATTCTAAGATTGTTTTGTTAGTACCTTGTCATATACGTTGTAAACACAATAACTCTCGTACTGTATGTACTTGATCATGTACGTTGTTTACACAATAACAATAATCCATGTACAAGGTATACCGCATATACATACCAATAACTCTTTAGATGGGTAGAGGGAGGGAAGATTATTGGAAAAATTGTGAGTGGAAAAAGATAAAAAAATGAGAGAGTATTCTGTGAGAGAGAAGATGGTGAGAAAAAGGAAGAGTGAAAAGAGAAAAACGTTGGAATTATTGATGTGATGGTTGCATAGAAAAATGTCAAAGGTTTTTTTTAGTAAATTTGCATAAAAAATGGCTATATACTCTAATTTTATATCATGTGGCCATGTACTCTTATTTCAACTTCAATGTGGCTAGTTTCATGGTTAACCATATTTTTTATTCTCAGACATCACATTACCATGCATCAAACGTCCCCTAAAGTCCAAATTCGATCACTTTGGATTTAGAACAAAAGTAAACTATTTAAGGTTATTTGATAGGTGAGAATAAAATATAAAAATGGATTTATGAAATTCATTCTTATGTTTAGTTTGTATAGGTTTTACTATGAGTATTACTTAGATTGACATTTCATTCTCACACTAATATCATTTTCACAATCAACTTTCATTTTTATATAATCTAAAGACGTTGCATCATATTTTCATTTACCTAATTTCTAATCAACCCATTTTCAGGCCCCACAATCCCAAACCACACCTCATAAGAATCCTATTGAATGGTATATAGGATTGAATAAAGCATCTTGTTCAATGAGGGAACTGACACAAAAACGTAAGGACAAAACCCTTTCATAGTCATAGGTCCCAATTCCGAACGATAAGCACTCTTGCTTGGATTGAGGACCACATTGTGTCTTTATAGATGCTAACGGTTGAATGGAGGAGCTAACCGACCACACGACAACATAGTTTAAAACGTTGTAATTAACTAGTATCATTATTTACTAATATATCTCAATCATAATTAAGTATTCGTTTGAGATACCTTTTGAAAGTGTTTAAAAGTGTTTTTTAATGGTTATCAAAAAACACTTATTTAAAAACAATTTTAAAAGTTATCCCAAATAAGTACTAAATCTTGTTCAATAAAATATTAAATCGTAAATAAATATAACATCTGATAGTTGATACATGATTAATCTTATAAATAATCAATATACAAGTAATATGAAGATAATTAGGGATAAAAATGAAACTTATTACTTCCATACTCTTATCATATGATATAGCCACAACTTATTTAGAAATATCATGTTAGCTTAGAATAATAGTCATATGATTAAAATTTCAAATAATAGCCACGGAGTAATAGTAAAAGTAGGCATACTAAAAGTTTAAGCCCCTTTTTTATCATCACATGACAAATAATTAGTTGGACACCCACATCATGACCAACAAAATAGGACCAATTTATTTTGAAATAAAGAAAAAGAAACACCAATGTGGTTAACATGCAAAAATTGTAAAAAGAACCTCAATCCTCGTATTGAGAAGTGGGGGGAGTGGGCTCAACTAAGAAAGGAATGCAATTGGTTATATTCTAATGAACTTCCACTATCTAATCTATGTGCATCATTAGTTCTTTTCTTCACAATCACTGTCAAAATTCTCTTTAAAAAACCATATAAAGAAAGCCGGGAAAATCTTCTCAAGGTCGGTGACCTTTTTTTGTCCATGTAAAACTAAAAATCCAATTCGTTTCATGAGAGGCCATTTTCTAAATGCTCTCTTCTTAAACAAATGATTGGGAAAAATTGCGGCACTTTGGACGGTCCTTTCTTTTTAGTTTGTCCGGTAGCATGATATGAAGAGTTATGGATAAACCTAATAGTAAGTTATCAATTAAATTCATAAATGACGAGATGTTGAGCATCCAAGATAACATCTTCTAATGGGATATTACCACATATATAAAAAAAAAGAATTTATTATTTTTTTCTTTCTATATATGTGACCGCATAGAATGATACTGGTTTGGGTGCGTCTAAATTTTATCTTTTAAAACGACTTAAAAGGTCAAACTTCAACATAAAATTAATATATGTAAATCAAATATCAAGTTTGAGGTGTGATCCTCTTTTATGAGGAAGATCTACTTCAAGACTTTTCAAAGAAGGGCCCATAAAGATTACTCCTTGAAAAAGGATCTCTAACCTACCAATAAAAAGCTAGTCTTATAAAACTTCTTTCACCACTCGATGACAAAACGAAAGAGTAGAGAAGAAGAAGAAAAATGTGAGCTATTTCATTCTTTAAGATGAGCAGATTTTTGCACCCCCGCTCCGTCCATTCTCTGAATAATGCTGCTATTTAGTCAAACGTTCCATAGGTCAACATATGCTTTAAGCGCCCAAATATATCATTATTATGGAAAATACTCGTTTCTTCACCCATAAGAAGAAACTCCTCCTTGTCAAAAAAAAAAAAAAAAAAGAATAAACCCCTCCTTAATTTATATGTATCATATCTTTATTAACTCATCTCATATATTGATTAATTAAAATATTAATAAATCAATAAATTATGACACGTGAAATTAAGGAGGTACTCCTCCCTTATCCGTTAAGAGACTTGTATTATACTTATTACATTTTTTCCTAATTCAATAACCTAAAACTCATATATCGTCCCTACTGGCCTAACAATCCAGAAATGGTTGTCCATAGACTTTGAGATTGCAAAATTTCTATAGAATTGGTCTCAAACAACATAGTTGCGTACTAATTACTAAAATGTCAGAACTTTTTAAAAATTGCTCAGATGGCATAACTATTATTGAACTATTTGTTTAT
This sequence comes from Gynostemma pentaphyllum, assembly GCA_028015215.1. Classification (NCBI taxonomy): domain Eukaryota; kingdom Viridiplantae; phylum Streptophyta; class Magnoliopsida; order Cucurbitales; family Cucurbitaceae; genus Gynostemma; species Gynostemma pentaphyllum. The sequence goes on along the minus strand of CM051350.1, from coordinate 48,794,439 downwards.
TTTTTACTTTTTTAATTTCAAGTTCAATAATTTATCAAACTATTTGATTATTTTTCATTATTATTTTCAATGAACTTGTCGGTTTTTTTTTTTACTATTTTAGTTCAATAAATTTATTGAACTATAATTATGTTATTTGAGTAATTTTTGACTTGTACCTTCGTTAGATGGATTTTACACTTTCCTGATTTAAATATACTCTTTTTTTTAAAGGCTTAATATATTAGTATTAATAGGCAAAAATCAGTTTTGTAATCCTTATATAATTTTTAAGTTGGGATGCACTAAATCGTTGAAAATCTGAAGAAATGTCCACTTGAGGATTCAGAACAGGAGAAATAAGGATAATATATAGAACATGATTGTTATTAAATTTGTTAAACTGTGGGTTGGGTAATTGGTAGACTTGGGAGAAACTCGAGGGTCCATGGTTCGCTCCTATGTAAGAATGAAGACAGCGGTCTGTGATAATTGGAGAACAAAAGCAATATATAAATTTTAGGGCATCATATCTAATAAGACTTCTCCGTTCTGTAAAATTTGTTTGCCTACAGCATAGTTTTCAACGTATAAAACTTACTTCAAATATTTTTCTACCTATTTAAAATTTGAATTAAGTGTGTATTTCAACAATCAATCTAACAAGTCATAAATAAACACCACCTCATCTCTCTTCCAAGTAGATAGAATTATACAACTTGAGATTAGATTAGGTTTCTCAATTAGGTTCTGCTGAAAAACTTCCTAAATCTAGCCTTAAATTTTTCATTCAAACACCTCGATCAACATTTTGGGGTCCTTTCAAGATAACTTTTAGAAGTGTTTTTTAATGAAGGTCAAAAACACTTTTAAACAATTCCAAAAGTTATTCCAAATGGGCACTTAATAGGTTGGAATAGTCGCTCTCCAAAACCAACGTCTTATCCGATTCATATGACTATATTTCACTCTATTTTCCTTCCCTTTTTTTTTTTTAAATTTCAATTTCTTTGGAAAATGCATAATTCAGCACTATGAAGTTGAGCATTTTGTTTCATTACATGTATCATTTTCTATCATTCGATAAATATACAAATTTATCATGTTTTTGTAGATTTTTTCTGGTAAATCTTATATAATATTAATCACAGGGAAGAATGATAAAATAAAAATAGTTAACAAACCATTGAAAGAGCAATAGTATACTACCTATTCCGAGTTAATTCCTCTAGGTCTCTTAGCTGTGCTTTTAACTGTGCATGCTCATGTCGCATCATCTCAAGCCGGGCTTCAACCATGTACATCTCATCCTTAAGGTGATGTATTCGCTTCTCTAACCATGCTGTGGCATCTGATGATCTTCCACCACTACCATACTTGAAGCCTCTTCCATAGTCAGAAGAACTAACATGGATGTGTTGGGGTCTCGACAATAGAATAACTATGCTCAACTGCAGTTCAAGATAACATAATTATTGGTTATTAACAGTTGTGATTGCTTGCTCAATTTGGGCAAGCATTCATGCTTTGCTCATCAGGCCAGTCAACATACATATATAACAATCAATCATTAAGATTGATTACTTCACCGAAACGGCTAAACATAAGGACCTCTGTTTTTAAGAGGTGAATTTGAGTATTTTAATTGAAACTGAAACTGAAAGTAGGAGGTAGTACAAGAGTATGAGGGTGCAAGGGAAAACAAAAATGGGCCGGGTTGCACACAGTGACACCCTAAAATATTTGCTACAAATCAACTGCAATAAGAAATTTAAAATAGAGGGCAAGTTACTAACAAGCTTGTTAGTAACCGGCATTACTCTTAAAAGTTCAGATTCAAAACCTAGTTAACATGAAAAATACATGATACTGATAAACAGATTTGTGAATTGAGCAGATCAGTACATGAACTTAGACCCTGGAAGATAAATTGTAAAAGAAAGTACATACCTGCATTAGAAAAATCACAGCAAAGGTGATAACTAGGGCCAAAGGAAGATAATTTTGACTTTGTAATGAAGAACGCAACTTCGTTGTATACTCTCTTAACCAAGAAGCAAGGGAAGTTGAATTGACTTCTTGAGTAAAATTTACAGCTTGTTGATCATTGCCGGAGGAATTTGATATCTGAGTTAATCCTCTATGGTCATTCTCCTCATTAGACCTTTCCAATGATTCTCTGTTATTTGTTTCCTCCTTGATATGATGATCTTCACCATTCCATAATACACTACCACTGGGACTTCCCCCTGCATGGTAAAGCAGTAAACAGGACGTGTGAGGTAATCATTTGCATCGTTTGAATATAACGTTGAGTATTGAAGAAAAGTAACTTCTGTGACACTCTGACCTTGACCTTCAGGTTCTTTAAGTTTCTGCTCCAACAAATCTTTTGCCTGAAAGAATATTAAGCAAGTTCTTTAAAAAAAGCACACTAACTTTGATCACTTGCCAGATTTGAAGAGTAAAAGATGATACCATCTGCACCCACACTCCATAGGCCTCTCGGCATTCTTCAATAGTAGACTGCACTATTTTCCCTGCATGGCAATCCACAAAGCTCAACATCAAATCAAGATCACATGGTGAAAAATGTTCACTGAAATTTCTTTATAATTCATGGTTCATGGATGAGAAATTAAAGAACGCATGAGAACTTAAATACCAAAAATTCGAAAAAAAAATTTTAAATATTAGCAGGCTTTACAGCTTTAGTCTGAAACATCTTATTACTTTGTGGTTCACCCAGATACTTTTCCATGTCTTGGTGTGCATCCTTTTGGTAGCTCACTTTAATCCCAGGACAGTTTTTTGAACAGATCTCTACATATTTTCATTATATATATTATTTTCTTTAAATTTGCTCCTTCAATGCAAAAGAAATATCACAAACTCTCTGAGTCTTCGGTCTCACATTCTTGGTCAGTTGCATCTTTAAATAATTCAATTCTACAGTTCTTCAGTAGTCAGACTCAAAATGACATCACTTATACAATAAGCAAATTTCAAGAGGAAGTCTTCAGCGTTGTCCAACTTAGAAAATGTATGTGTCCAAAGACATACCTTTCCAAACAGTTCTTTTGGAAAATGCCACATTCACATATACCCTCAAGATGCAGCGTTCCTTTGCTTCATCATCGTCTTTCTCCACATCCCAAAGCGTCTAAAATTTAAACCGAAAGATGTTTACTAACTATGAAGAATAACAAGACCACAAAAAGAAAGACAGCAAACAAATGATTGTCTTAAATAATTAGAAACGTGAGTTCCTCTTAATCATGATACAAAAATAATTTCCAATTGCAATGATGACAAAAAAAAAACGTTTGATGAAGCACAAAGTGATATGCACATGCTTTGGAGTTCTGTTTGGGTATTTTCAAAATGAAAAAACTCCTTTGGTAGCAATATTAAATTTTCAATTCATCAAAATAATATAAAGCGGAAAAAAATTATTTACAGAATGAAAATCAGATCTTAGAACAGTCCAACAATTTGTCAAAATTTAATTAAAATCATATTGAAAATCTTTTCAGTGATTTTCAAGTTCAGCATTTTTTTAAGAGGCGGCTCTAAAGCTCGTTTCGTTGATATAATGAAACAACGTTCTAAAACAAATATGTGAAATATTTGTTGTTTCAAAAAATAGAAATCATTTTAGATTAAATATCACATATATTGACTTTCCTGAGCTGTTCAATAACTATTTTCAGAGAAGACGTCCTTATTTAAAGAACCACAAATCGGATGGTTTTAGAATCTGCTCTCTTATCAATTTACACCTAGTGCTACTAAAAAGAAATAATAATCTTCCTGTTTCTGAAAGTTATTACCAATATATAGGGAAACTGCCAACTAATGGGCCAAATACAACCAAATAGAGGAAGCTAAAATACCTCAACTCGGAAATAATCTGAATATGGAACCTCGCTGATTTCTTGTGATACCTCAATGACCAAATGACTGGAAAAGTGAGGAGAGAGTTAAACTAATTATAGAAAGCATTGAAGATATAAAATGGGCTTAGAGGACAAAAATTAGCAAACCAGTTAGAAAAACTAAAGATATTAGAAACTCAAAGCACAAAAGAGAACTGTTATCAGTCCATGAGCAGTGACAGATCAGGCATATAAGCAGAAACAAATCTACAATCAATCCTCCCACCCTGACACTTAGAGAGAATAGGAAAAGAAAAAATGGAAGTACCATACGCTTATACCATATCTAGTCGGGTAAAGATGAGACCCATATACATATCAGCAGGATTTACTCAAGATAACACAAGCAGCAAATGTGAATTAATGCTATCCTTCTTATTTTCTTAAGTACCAAAAAAGTTCAATATCGTGTTAGTTTTCTTGAGTACTAATTCCAGAAAACCCATATCATCCTACAAGTGAAGAAAATATGCCATTGAAGATTGAACATGAACTGTGTTTTTGTACTTTACATTAAACTAGTCCATTATCATGTACAAAATATATTAGTTTCATTTTTCTTTGTATCGATAAGCTTTTAGGAGACAGATACTGAATAAGGGAAAACATGAGTACAAAACATGGGTGATGAGAAATCAACCCAAAGCCCGGCGTTGATAAAAAAATCATAATTACAAAAACGTTTAGAATGAGAAGCCACTATGTACTGAAAAATGTCCCAAATTTCTCTGTCTTTCCTAACAGCCACATTGAAGATTCTTTGATTTCTTTCCAACCAAATTTCTCAATGGTCTAATTTCTTTCCAACTTATACTGCTGTGTATTTACAAACAATTATTTCCCTTCAATATTAATCACTATTCTCCTTATTCCATTTAAATCATTTGTTTTTTCATCATATTGGCGCAAAATATAAAACCATATACATCATTATCGACTATACTCCTCAAATGTTCTAACACCACTTCTTATCTATGATAATAACTTCACAACATGCAAAAAGAAAAATTATTAACAAGAAATAATGTTTATGACCATTGAGGTATAAGCTCAGCAAAACAATGAAATCATTACGAAGCAATTTGTCAAACCTGTCTCGATAAACTCTAAATTTCTGGATCTCCACACAGCTACCAAACTTTGCACCTATAAAGTAAATATTACAATGAGATGAAAATGAAATGATTACATAAAGAAAATTTTAAGAAATTCTCATATAAGGAAAGAAGCAAACCAAAATATATTTTAATTGGATGTTGAAATGATACATCACGTGTATGCCCATTTATGTCATCAGGACACCACACAGAACATTTGAACCCTGGAAATTTATCACAATCAAATAGGTGATGCACATGATGTACTATGCAACCTTTGTTACTAATTTCAAAAATAATTCTACAACATATCAGGATTGCATACAACCAGTGCCCTACCCTTGTCTCCACATCTTTCATGATACAATGAAATAAAACCAAGTGCTTCATCTGAAAAGTAGAAACTGAAGAAGTCCTCTACCTTTATCTACAATTCCAACCAACTTTTCTAAAGAATTAATTGATAATTGAAAATATTTGGAGAATCCAAATGTGAAATACAGAGTACATGACAAATTCCACAAGAAAACGCATTCATACCGGAAATGCTGATTCTGCAACCTTTGTATAATCATCTGGTACTGCATTTCAAAATCAAACCAATCACGTAATCTGGATGTAACTGGAATTTTACTTGTTATACAGAAAAAAGATAATGAATCACTAGAGAAATTGATAGAAGCACCCTTTAACTATCCAAGTCAACCTGCCCTTCCTATTATTTGTGTTATTAAAACTACCATTTATGTCAAATACAAAAATCATCCCCCATCACCTCCTACCCTTACATGCCCTCCTTGTGGAAAGCATCTGCCACAGAAAATAAGATATAAAAAAAAATTGTCGGTATCATTTGTTTTTTTCCAAAAAAAATAAAAATAAAAGGAAACATGTTTATAAATGAAAATAATGTACAAAATGGTGAAAAGGGGACACCTAAAGAACAGTCTATGGATTACAAAAAGGGGGAGAGGTTACCATGGCACTCTGTGCAAAGAGCCTGAAAAGAAGCATCTAATCTAGCTCTATCCCAAGCCTCACTAACTACCCATTCGCATAGTAAAAAATACATATATTTCTGAACAACTGCACATCCTCCAGAGGATCAGAGCTTGTCATTTCAGAGAGGAAAGCAACAAAGGTAAAACAGCCCTTCAACCTTGGGAGGGGCAGCCCATCTACAGTCAAAATATTCCCAACACCAGATCTATTAGGTTTGAAGCACATATGGACTGTCTTCTCTCAATTGTTTTGCTGGTATTGATTTTTCTAAGGGCAAACAAACAAACAAATGTTGACCTTCATTAAAAATGTTCAGCTCTCAAATACATTTGAACTTTGAAGGATATATTAACGACTTAATGGAGAGGTAAATTAATGGTAAGAAAAATTCCTGCAACTTATTTTATCTTACTTCTACTATTTGTCTGCATCTCATACCAAAAGATATCTTAACGTCTTAATGAATAATGGTAAATTTGAACTTTGAAGGCACGAGGAATGACTGAGGAAATTCTTATAATTTGCTGTCAGTTCAAGGATTGTAGCCTGTAGACTAAATCCATCTAAAAGGTTAAAAGAAGTGGAAAAGAAAGAGAAAACGAGTAAAATCACAAGGGAAAAGAGATCCGACAAATGTACCCTTGGGAGCATCCATATCTTCAGGTCTCCACATCAATGTCTCTCTTGAAGATGAAGCTTGATTATCAAGAGTTGGCTTTGCTTCCTGTATTACATTAGGAGGCACTTCTGGTTGTGTCCCTGGACCATTCTCCTCTTCAACACTGGTTTGAACCAGGGAAACATCAGGGATCTGAACATTCCTACTCCTGACACACAAAAAGATTTAATAGTCTATGTGGTAAAGTAGCAGAGCATCCAGGAAAATGACATGGATAAAGGGAAAAAAGTCTACCTGCCAGAAGAATCAGAAGAATCCAGCTCCTCAGTTTTTTCAATCCTAAGGATACCATTTTCTTGGCTGGTAGATTCTTTTCTTGTTTCCTAACATAAAAGTTAAATACATAAGAGAGATAACAAAAAAGGAGCGGTCGTCACTCTTTAACTAAGGTGGAAATTCACTTAACGACAATGCCATCTTGTTATCAAATTTATTAAACTATTTGTGGAAGAAACTTAATGATATGCATATATTGTAAGTAGTAGCATATATATGCAAGCAGGCAAACACATCTATTACATGCAAACATACGAGCATATGTATGTCAGTATGTGTGCATGTGACCACATGTGCATAGGCCATTCATGATACATGCAGTACATTGGCCACATATGATACATGCAGCATATGCAAAATAAAGAAAACCATCAACAATAGAAAATCCAGATAACAAGCATTATCAATCTCTAACGTATTTTGGGACAAGCCGCGCAAGACCATTCACCACAGAAAAGTACATGCCTAGAATTCAAACCTGTGAACATAGTAAAAAGACTTAAGGGTATGGCAAAAGATATATAGAAATATTAAATTATATCATGCGTCAAGTAATATGATCATCCATCCAGAGACCTGATAGATTTCCAAGCTATTTCAAAATAAGCATTAACAATCTATGTTTACAGGGTAAGACTTTGCTCACATTAGAGTCCAACAAATATCATTATCACAAAAACATTCAATGCACCATTGGGTCACCTGTTTTTCCACAATTGCTTCGGTACCTTTAGCATGCTGCAACCATCCATCATTAATGAGCTTAAAAGCCTCGTCACGAGACAGAAAAGAAGCAAAAAAGTACTGCAAAATTAAAAAGTAAATTAAGATATTTATACTAGTTAACATTATCCGCAAATAACAACTAAAACCAATCACCTTAATCTATTCTAGTACCTTTTTCTCTCCAACAAATATCTCGATGGCATTAGGGAAGATTCCCGCTGTCTTTGCTCTTCTTACATTTGTAATTTCTTGTAATGGAATTATTTTCTGAAGTAAAATAATAATAAATGATAGGAAAGATATAAATAAAAAGTTGAAAGAAATTTTTCAGTAATATAAAACACATAATGGAGATGTCAGAACCAAATATTGAATCATAAAATTCAAACTTCAATGGGGGATAAAGACAATGATATGGAAGTTGTACATGCAATTTAACAATTAATGGTAGTCTTGTCTTGCACAGATTGGTATTTTGTGAATCTTTAAACTGTTCCCCCAAATCAGTATGCTATTTTTAAATTTTAAGAAACAATTGCAGTGTGTAATTCATGAGTCTAGAGACTGTCATCTAACAACTTTTAATACATTCCTGAATTTCTTGTAAAATATGATTTATAGGACTTTGTGCCTATGAATACACAATCTCTAAGAGAGGCAGATGAACCAGATTTTACCAACTTAGAGGTATTTTGTCCTTGTCCACATAATAAAATTATCTCCTTCTGATATATAAAAAATACTTCCAATTGATAACATGATGAGGCTTCATAGCCTACTAGTAAGTTAATTTCCCTTTGGATTGAGTGACTTTCACATTTTTTATCAAATATCAAACTAAAAATCAATCTCAAAATAAGAAAATTATATGTTGAAAGAGTCAGTTTGTCCTGATGAATTTTGTTAGGAAATAAATCTCTTTACAGATTGAATCCAAGAGATCGGTTTATCTTATCTCATCTTCTATTCTGCCATGTACAAACTGTTTTCTTATTAAATTAGGACTTGTATATTTCCTCATTAGAGTAGCCTTATTGTAGAAATTGTTCCCTTGATAATAACAGTCTGCTAGTTATATAGGCTGTAAAGAAATTTTTACATTCAATTGATTGAGGAAGATTAAAATGCTTATGAAACCTAAGAAGCTAAAATAATTTGTAAGCATATCGTTGAAAAAAAATACATATCTCCAATACATTCTTCTTTCACACAACTTAAAAAAAAGCTAGACCTGTATTACTCGGGAGTATTTTCATTACCAAAATGTATATATTTTTTACACCGAAAAAGGAAGTCTTGGAAGAAGGAGGAGAAACAAGAGAAAGAAGCAGAGAGGAACCTCCTAGCACTAGCACAAAATAGAGAAAATTGTGATATGCAGACAAAATGAACACTAGATATACATGTACGCACAGCTGTGAACCCGTATATGTGGAGAGAAAGAGAGATAGAGTCTATTAGCTCAAATCATCATTTGTAGGCAGCAAATAGTTGGCTAAAACTAACTTTCACGAAGCTGAAAGATAAATTCACACCGTACCTTAGTCTCAAATCCAAAGATGTTGGAGTAAAAGCATATATGGCGAAGAAACAGATACATGTGGCCCTGAAACATAGGAATGAAAATAAAGGGAAAAAACTAACGATACATCGGAATTCAGATAGGTTATTAGGCATGAAATGGGCAACAAAGTAATGTCAAGTGAATCCAATTGTAGTATTCAAATCCAGAAAATAAAAGGATAAATCACCTGAATAAGTATGTTCTCTTGAAAAGCACAGTTAAAGTCTTCAATAAGGACCTAAAAGAAGTAAAAAAAAAAAAAAAGGAGAAAAGGTTAAATATTGATTGAAAAACAAGATGAAGCAATTGCATTGCATTTAGAGGACAGAGTTGAAGCATCCAATCCCATCCAACAAAGGCATTACAGATGATAGACAATAATAAGCACAATATAAACCAGCTTGCTTCAAAGATTGAGACTTTCTTGAAATTACTATTTAAAACGCATAAAGCAAATTGTTTAATGATAACAGTTAAGATCATAAGGTATCAAATTGAATGAATGAATGATAAAGTTAAAGAGACAGAGAGTTACTGACTTCATCAGAGGGAAGGCGAAATAACAGGCGATATTCTTCACTTCTCAAAAATGAAGGTGATTGAATTTCGAGGTCTTGACTTTGAGGAAAAGCATCAGGAGAAGAAGAAGGAGAAGATTGTTGATTGGGATTGAGAATTGGATCGAAAGAAGATGATTGAGGAGAGAGGTCCATAAATTGCTTGTCTGGAATTGAACTTGGAGTTGGAATTGGCAATTCAATAATCTCAGAATCAGAAGCCATTAAAACAAGAAAGAAAGAAAGAATATGCAATGCAATTGAAAGGAAGTTGGGTTTGGGTTTCAATTTGGGAAGGAAAGGAAAGGAAAGGAAACGGAAAAAACAAGAAGAAGAAGAAGAAGAAAGAAGAAAGGGGAGGGGTTTTGTAAGTAGTTAAAAGTCCAAATCCCCTCCTTTAAAGTCATACACCTAACGCTTCCTCCACTCCCCACCAAAAACGAACTCATACCATTCCAATAATACTAAGAATATCATATTTTTATTTACTACTTATTTAAATATCGTAACGTTTTAAAAATTACCTAAATTATAGTAATTTATTGAACTAATAATTGGAAAAAACAAATCAATTCATTAAAAAATAAACAATAAAAAGTAACAATTGATAATAATTTATTTAATTAAAAATATCAAAATCAAAAAATTCATTAAAAAAACGATAATCGATAAATTATTAAACTATTACCTAGATATTTTTTAGGGAAAAAATCAATTTACACCCCTGAACTTTACATGTTGTGTCAATTTAAACCCTAAACTTTCAATTGAATTAATTTACACCCTGAACTTTTTTAAGTGAATCAATTTAAACCCACATAATACTAAAACTATAAAATTAATCAAAATTCAATTACCAAATCACCGAAAGATAAAAATAACAAAACTTCTATGACCTCATCATAAAAACGCTCAACCTCAACTATGAAAAAACTAATAATTAGAAAAAACAAATCAATTCATTAAAAAATAAACAATAAAAAGTAACATTTGATAATAATTTATCTATAATCTATATCTATAACATATATAAAAGTGGGGAAGTGAGGAGAAACATTCACTTCCTATTTTACCCTTACTTAATAGTGAGGAGAAACATTCACTTCCTATTTTACCCTTACTTAATTAGTATATTCCATTTGTATCCTTTTATTTCATTTTTATTTATTTTAAATTAAATTAACTTAACTATAAAAACACAATGGTTACCATGTATGGTTGTGTCTTTTCCTTCAAAAGACATGACCAAATAAAATTTATTTTAAATTACATTTATTTAATTATAAATATACAATAGTCACCATATATGGTTTATGTCTCTCCATCAAAAGACATAATCATATAAAGAGTCATAACTTTTAATTGTGGGTCAATAGACACATTTTTACGATTTGTCCCTCTACGAATAAAACTAACTATAATTAATTAATTAATTATTCAACTGTTAATAATATATCAATTGAGTCATATTATTTCTTACATTATCAAAAAAGGAAATGGCCATCATGTATTATTTTTTTTGGGTTTAAAGGATTTTTTTTATATATTCTGAAAAAAATGGCTACCATGTATATTTTTCTTTTATTCTATTTAAATGATATTTTTTTTTCATTTTGAGTGAATAAACACATTTTTAATTACATAATTATTAAAGAGCTAATAATATATCAATTGAGTCACAATAATTTATTACATTCTCCCACTTATATGGTATGATTCAATAAATAAAGAATTCATGATGTGTACATCATGTACACCTGAGTACTTATTTTTTTCTTACTTATTTTTTTTAATATTCCATTTATATTATTTTATATAATTTTATTTCAACCATAGAATTTTTTTAAACTTAATTATACATTGAATTAATGTGTAAAAACGATGAGTTTTTGTCAAATCTAAGAAATATTCGTATTTTTATATATCCGTACAATTAATATCTAAAAACTTTATGTAACCATATGGACTTTGAATTCACACACATGATTTTTTAACAACAATATACAATACTTTTTATAGCTATAGATATAAAAAAAGAAATGTTTAAATTTCGATTTTTTTTAATAAGAATATTATTAATTAAAATATCTCAAATTATATTATTTAATAAATTTTTTAATTGATAACCGATATTTCACGTGCAAGGCACGTGTCATCATATGACTAGTTTAATTAAAAATGTCAAAATCAAAAAATTCATTAAAAAAAAACGATAATCAATAAATTATTAAACTATTACCTAGATATTTTTTAAAATTTTGATATTACAGTAATTAATTGATAGAAATATGTAACGGTTACAAATATGTAAAGTAAGTAAATAAGTGCTGTCTTTTGTTTATTTTGTAATTTTTTAACTTATAATTATACATTAACACTCAATTTTTGTGTGATTTTAAAGAAAAAAAATTGAATTTTGTTTTATTTAATTTGATTATAGAATGACATTTTGCCGACGTTCATTTAAAGACATTACTACACCCAGTAGAAGAAACACAGTTTATCTGTAATAAAAAAAAGGGGAATTTTCATAACTACCCCATTAGAAAAACTAGTTTTCAAATTTACCCTATGTATATAAAAGTTATCAAAATTACCCTTAATTTTACACATGGAGGCTAGCCAATGAAAGTTAGTGGGATGACTATAACTAACCAAGGGGTAAAAATGAAAGTATCATAGGAGAGGGGGTATTTTTTATAACACACCTTAAATTTGGGGTAGATATGATAAAATTCCTAAAAAAAAACACAGTTTATCTGTTTTATTTTGAGAACGTTGTGGTTCATGTGCAATCACCCTTCAGTCAGTGTTGCTCCTCGGCCTAATGGGCTTTCTTTCTTATGGGCTTACCCCATATATATATATATCTTCCCTAATAAAGGCCCACCTCGTTAAAGGGCTTTGGTGTAAAATTCGTGATGAAAGAAAGCAAAATGTCATTGGTCCTCAAAAGAAAAGGGGTCCTTAATTTGGGAGTTTGGTAGATGAGAGTTTAAATAACCTCTATTTATTAAGAGTTTAAATATTAAAAAAATGTGAGTTCGTCAAACTCTCTTAAAATAATTTAATAATTAAAGTATAATACATTAATTAAGGTATATAGTTCCACTTTCAAGAGAGTGGTTCAACTTCATCCCCAATATTTTATATAAAAAAATAGTATAACAACATAAAACTCATACTCATGAAATATATAAACACGGATTATTTAAATCAAAACTTCACAATTTTAATCTATTATAAATTAAGACTTAAAAATTATTCAGATCAAATACCCCTTCAATTATGCATGATATAAAAGTTAAGAATTTTTTTTTTTAATAATAATAGCTGAAAACCCCCATTTTAAAGTGGAGTAGAAGCTAAATGAACGTTTAGAATAATTTTTTTGGAGGGTTTAAAAATATTTTTAAATTATATTTATATATTATATATAAAAAAAATCTTTTTTTTAATCAAAAACATTTTTAAATTCTCTTAAAAATTATTATAAACAGGCAGAGGGATGGCAACGGGGCGGGGCGGGGTCGGGGATACGTTTCCCATCCCCTAACACGCGGGGATTTTTAATCCCCATACCCTACCCTATCCCCTAATAGAAAAATCGGGGGCGGGTTCAGGGAATCCCCATTCGGGGATCGGGTTACCCGCGGGGAAAATTCCCCGTTTTATAGTTTAAGTATTATTTAAAAAGGAATATAAAAATGAAATAGATATTTAAAATATACTTTTTTAAGACAAAAATAAAACATAATACTAAACATTTTATAATTTATTAGTTAATACAACCATATTATATATTTTTTTCCAATAAATAAAAATAAAAGTAAACAAAATATATAAGATGTTATTAAATTATCGGGTTCGGGTTCGGCGGGCGGGAATGTATTCCGGTCCTCGCACTTATATAAAATCGGGAAATTTCCCCTAACCCTAAACCCTTACCCTAATTAAACGGGGATTCCCCGCCCCTATAGGGTCGGGGCCCCGCGGGGAATTTTGCCATCCCTAAGGCAGACTGAGAAATGAATCATGAAAGAAGCCAACTTTGAATAACCAACCCACCCTTTTCTCCTTTTCCCAATTCCAATAACACAAATCCAAAACTTTCAACCTATAATTTGAATACTTTTTCCAAAAAAGCAAGGGACAAAATGGCCCCACACAATACACAAAAAGAATACAAATATGATTTTTTTTTTGGAATATAGCTATTAGTTTTGTTTTTTCCCCCTCATTGACATGAGCAATGAGACATTTGTGGTTTTTTTTTTATTTTATTACGACATTTGTAGTTTTAAATATTAAGAAGCTAATCATTTTAATCACTAAGTCTTAAGTCTAATATTTCACGGGATTGGAGCTCTCACACGCCATTTGCCAACACAACACCAGCTTGTTGATTTTATAATGACTTAATAAGATATTATGCCAATCATCACCTTCACCATCCCTCTGTTTTTAAATATTTTCACTCTCTTCGATATTCTAACATTTTATTTTATTTACAATAAATTAATTTAATCTGAAAATCTAAAACAATATTATTTTAACAAACCATTTTCAGTAGTAACTTTATTATATTTTGAAATAATTGGTTTTCTTATAATAAAGTGAAAGCCACTAATACAAGATATATTTAAAAATAAATATTATTTTGGTTATGGATTTTCACTTCATTTTCATTTTCATTTTTATCCCTAAACTTTAAAAGTTACATTTTTCGTTCTTAAACTTTTACGATTTTCTCCTTGATTGCAGTCTTAAATCTCATTGTATATTCATTTTTCCACATCATTTAACCTCATTGCATATTTATATATAATGTCACATCATCAATTACATGCCACATAAACCTTCTGATAGTGTCCCAGACGAAAAAATACAGACAGGATAACTAAAACAAAATGAATGGTAAAGTTCAGAGACGAAAAATGTAACTTTTAAAAGTTTAGGGAAGAAAATGAAACTTGGGTGAAAATTCAGGGACTAAAATGATATTTTACCTTATATTTTATAAACTTATTATTTGAATTTATGAAATTATGTTTTAATTAAAACAAAGGACAAGTCATACAGGTTTATGAAATTAAAGAAATATTTCATCTTAAACCATTTCTTCACCTTTCTTTTTTCTTGATTTTAGTAAAAGGAACAAAATAATTTTTGGGAAAAATTAAAATATCGATCTCCAATACAAAAAATGAAGAGAGAGATGGTATTGTTGAAAAATATTGACAATTAAGAATATATGGTGTTGTGGGGTGAAATTGGATTACACGTGGAATTTTATAACTTGACAAAATTTGTCTACGCACCTCGTCTGACCGCAGTACCAGAGCACTTGGTCTACCGTGGTACTTAGGCACCTGGTCAAAAACACTTGGCCTCAAGACCTGCCTCAAGCCCGATCCAAAGACTCTATCCTGGTCTAAAGCACTGCAGGCCCGATTGTGCATGCCCTAGGCATAAAGTCCATGCGCACAAAAGACTGGCCACGCAGTCTCCAACACGACTTACATATCTAAACCGATTACAAGTGTCTAATCGGAAAAATGACACGTGGCGAACCCTAAAAGCGACACGTGATTGAGAAGCAACATGTGGCCCAATCCCGACGCACAACATGCACACGATGATGTCATCAACCTAATCTCCTATAAATATGAGAATAAATTCATTCATTAGGTAACTAATCTCTATTACTACTCTCCAGACACTACTAGCTGCTTTGCTTTGACTTTTAGCGTCGGAGGGTGTTAGCGCAGACCACACCTGGCACTTTTCCTTTTCTTCTTGTGCGGCACTACGTAACGACGTCGTCGAAACAGCGTACTACCTCCGACTCATCCCATAAATTAAGTTTGTTGCCTACGTGAAGCCCTCCATTTTTACGCAACAACACATGAGAATGCAAGATGAGAATTATATAAGAGAACATATATTTTGTTTAATCCCAAAAGAAAATATTAAAATATGGGAGTGAATGTGACCAAACATTGTATGGGGTTTCACCCTACAGAGACACTAAACATGAAAGAAAATGACATTTTTTTTTGTGTGTGTTTTGTTAGTTATGTGAATAATATGACAAAACAATACATTTAATAACATATGACAGACAGAACAACACACACTCGAAGCTGAGTCTTCTTTCCGTTGCTCATTGTCATTGCTTCGCCTGCGAAGTCTTTATTTATTTATTTATTTGTTGAATTTTGATTTTATGTTTTTTTTTTTTTTCAATTATTGACTGACACATTAGCTATCCCTCCTCCTGACCATCCATGCACGCATCGCATACGCTCCTCTTTTTCACCAATTCTCTAAATTACCCCCACTTTGTCCAACTATTATGCATATTACTCCGACAGTCCGAGGTATTTTCGACATTTCCGTTTATCGAATTAGTTTCTTTCTTTTTTTTTCTTTTTCCTTTTAATTTCAGCTTGAAGGACCATTTCCTCGAGCCGTTTGAAGAATTGAGAACACGATGGCCTATGGTTGTTAAATCGCTAATGGCACTATTGAATTTGTAATTTAAGTAATTACTCTATTTGTTAGTCTCTAAAATTTATGAACTTAATTTTTTTTTTCACACTTCTAATTAATCTGAACATAGTTCAATGAGTTAGATAATAAACTATAAGATAGAAAATTATCTCTTACTATTTAATGTAGTATAAAAAAAATACAACTTTATTATTTTGTTAAGTTTGAGGTTTTAAATACTTAAATTAAAAAAACATAATGTGCAATTATATCAATTCTTATCATTCTTAAGGTAATTTTTACTAATCTTTTTTTTTTTTTTTAAATAAACATTTTTCTATATTTATAATTCAAACATTCTATTTGTGTTTAGATAAAGAAAATTGGAATTTAATTGGAGTATTTTGAAAAGGAATATGATTAACTGATTAAGTATAGTTAGAAGTAATCAATTATACTGATTGACTTGAGTATTATTTAAGCCGTCAATTGATTATTAGTTTTTGTCCATATAATTTTTTTTGGAGTGTTGCAACGATTCCTTCATAAAATAACAAATTTAAGATGCATTAATAATTATGTAACATGGAAAAAGTGAATGTGTAAATTAAATAATTTGTTATTCTAAAAAAAGCAGATTTATATATAAAATATTTAGATTAGGAACTGTGGAGGGTAGCAGGAGATGGGAGTCAAAAAACAGCCAAAGTTGGATACCAATTTGGAAAGTGGTCGCTTTGACTAAATTTTTTAGTGCTTCCAAATTACTTTTTTGATATTATTCATAATTAGCTCAAACATATCAAATATATAGTTGGAAACATTAATTCAATGTTATGCGATTCCCAATAAAAGTTGAATGTAATCTCTTCTTCTTGCCTAGCTTTAAGTTTCACTTTTCACATGCTCACACACACCCTTATTAATCTTCTCCCTTCCCTTATTCCACTACGGATTTCTTCTTCTTTTGTTTTTCACTTTAATTTCCTTACTTTAGTAATTTTTAATATCATGTCACCTGCCACAGACATTATGATATAATATTTTAAAATGTGGCCACATATGAGTGATAAACATTAAAAAAAAAAAAACAAAGAAATATAATTGAGGGACTAGAAGAGTAGACTTTGGACATTGCTTGAAAGTAAACACTTTCTTAAGTTTAGGAAGAGGTTTTTATACCATCCTAGGAGGATAGAGTTTTCACATAGTTGGGTTTGATTTTTTTTTTTTTTTTTTTTTTTTTTTTTTTTTGCAAAAGAGTTGGGTTTGATTTTGTAACATTGTTTTTCAGGTTAAAATATACATTTCATTCTTAATGTTTGTCATAGGTTTCAAATTAATCTCTAATATTTAAAAAATATCTAATTTAATCCTATTTTTTGATTAAATTCAAATATTGAAAGAATTAAATAATTATTTGAAAAATCATCAACTCGAGTTGACTCGAATATTTGAGTTAAATAACTCTAAAAAACCAAGAAACATCTATGAAGTAACACACATTTTCCTCTGGGGTTAGTCGCGACTCGACTGAAGAACCCCAACATGTAGCCGAGCTTGAGCTCCTTCTTGGCTTTAACTAGATGACCCTCGGTTCATCCCCCGATTCTGGGCTTTGAGGCTAATTTGTAGTTGAGCTACTTGATGATCTGAGGATCTCACTCATTTTCCGAGCCCACACTGTCCGTGCCAGCTTTTGGGTCGGCCCATACCCATGGACGATATTCGACATGTTTGATGGCTATATAAATTCTCAAGAGTTCTTTATATTTAAGATATTACTTATATAAACTAACGTTTATTTTGTCAAATTGTCTATCTCATTATCTCTTACTTGATCGTTGGAGACTCTGTGGTTATCCCCACCCATATCACTTTTCTGATAATATCTTCTCTTTCTTAGAGTATTTCCGAACAAATCGAGAAAGATAGGTTGGACGGAATGAAGCTATCGTATAAGGAATTCCACCCCTCTACAAGAAGTATGATAGTAAGAGAAATTTGGGGATATAGATATAAATATATCTACATAGTTATACTAGAAAGATCGTAAGTGTAGTGGTATGAAGGTGTAAACGTGTCAAACAAATCATAATAAGAAGTCAAAATCTCTTTCTTTCCAATAAAAAAAAAGTTCTTCAACATTTTTATGGATGTGACCTAACATAACATGGGGTTTCACCCTAGTTGAGCACATAAACATGCTAGAAAATGATGTTTTTTTTACCTTAATATATGAGTATATGACATTATAATGCATATGCTAATATCAATAAGTTTTGGTGGGTGGCTCAACTAATTATAAGATGGACAAAAGCCACAGATTAGTCCAAACATTATAGTTAATTATGTAATAAAACAACAAATTATTTAAAAAAAGTGATATAATTTATCATGGAATTTACATCAACATCTACTGAATCATGTAATTTTTTTATTTGTTAGGAAGGAGAAAATGATGGGTGAAAATTAAAAAGCAAATTGTAGTGGACCAGAAGGCAAATGAGAAAGGAATCAATGATGAAAGAAGCTAACTTTGAATACCCTCTCTCTCTCTCTCATTCTCTTTTCTCCTTTTCCTAATTCCAATAACCCAAATCCCAAACGTTCAAACCCTAATTTGTTAATTTTTTCCCAAAAAAAAAAAAAGGACAAGGAACAAGGCCAACCCAACAGGCCCCACCCCACATAATACACACAAAGAAATCAAATATGTTTTTTTTTTTTTTAAATATAGACATTGGTTGGTTTAAGAAAAGAATTAAACAAATATTATTAATTAATGTGTGAAAAAAAAGAGTAAATGAACATAGAGAGTTTATACAAATCCAACATTAGCTTAGTTTATAGAAAAGTAGAGTTAGATTAGAGTAGAGGTGGGCCATTCTATTCCATTTAGAATGAAATAATATTTTGTATTTAAAAAAAAAAAAAAAAAAAAGCGGGAGCGATAGTGAGGGTGAGAGTGTGGACAAGGGGTGGTCCAGTTTGTTTTCTCTTTAATCTTTATGAGATCCTAACTCTGCTATCAGACCGCACCTCAGTTACTGTCTCTGTTTTTCTTTTTCTTTTTCATTTTCCCCAAAAATCACACTCAGAGAGATCGTTTGGTTTGGTTTGGTTTCTGTGGATTAATTAATTGATGGAATTGAATCTCTGTGTAATGATTATAATCTTATAGAGAGCTTTGGAGATTTGGCTGGAACCCTACAAATTCTTAATCTTTCCAGTTCCAGGTTTGGATACCATTACCATTATCATAACATCACATTTCAATTCTGTTCTTAATATTTTTTATTTTTTATTTTGTTGAGTTTTGAGGATGATGCCCTCCTCTCTTGAGATTCTCGTTTACATAATAAAACTTTGAGAATTCTTCTGTGGTTCAATCATTCTCTTTCTGAGCTATGACATGATTTTTTTATAAATTGAACCAACCTCATTCATCACATTTTTTTTTTTTGCAGGATTGTTTCACTTCAATGTTGTTTCTTTGTTTATGTGATGACTGATACAACTCACCAGATATGGAAAGGATTCCAGACTCAAAATCACTTCCTTTGTTTTTGCCCATAGACATGCTTCCAGACCCCAATTTTCAACCCAAATTTGTATCAAAACCTCAATCCAAACAGCCTGCCCATTCCTCTAACTTCCACTCTGCTAAGAATGTTAGACAAGTCGGCCCATCTATTACGCCACAATATGAAGATCCCCTAGTCTTTGTTCCCGTCGTACGGACTTTTAAAGATAAATCCTCTTTGTTGCTGCAGGAACAACCGAAATGTGATGTCACATTCAAGGGGGGTAGTAGTTGCAATAACAATTTACTCGAGGAGGAATGTGGTCCGAGTTCCTTCTCTGGGGCTAGCCACCCCCCAGAACCTGTGGATATGGATCTGATGAGAAATGTTTATGTACCCATAGGGCAGAATAAATCGGTGCCTGGACGTTTGATGAAGAGTTTTTCTGTGAAGGGCCTTTATCTTGAAGATCTTTCGATCAAGGTCCCAACCAAGCAATTAAATTCAGGTGTTCTCTCCCCATCAGAAAGCTTAGTTGAAGAACCACATGACACAGTTGTTTTATTTTCCCCCCTTTCAGTTCCTCGTGCGTCTCGAAATACAGATGCTTCTCTTCTTCACCGGGATTCGGAGGAAAAGGAATGTGTTTGGGATGCTTCTTTGCCTCCGAGTGGCAATGTAAGTCCGCACAGCAGCATTGACAGTAGTGGAGTTGTCACAACTATGAGCTTTGTTAATAGCTGTGCCAGCACGTATCGTAGTGACGGAATGGTCAGCATTGAAAGAAATTGTGAGAGTACAAAAGAAAGTGTTAGAGGGGATTCACTTGAGAGTGCAAAAACAAGTGTTAGTCGAGCTAGCCATAGCAGTGGTCTCAGTGATGATAGTAGTTGGAGCAATGTCACAGGAAGTGCTAATAAGCCTCACAAAGGAAATGATCCTAGGTGGAAAGCCATTCTTGCTGTTCGAGCAAGAGATGGAATAGTAGGCAGGAGTCATTTTAGACTGTTGAAAAGGCTTGGATGCGGTGACATTGGTAGTGTTTATCTTTCAGAGCTAAGTGGGACTTGCTGTTACTTCGCAATGAAAGTAATGGATAAGGCATCTCTTGCGATCAGGAAGAAGTTAACAAGAGCTCAGACTGAAAGGGAGATCTTGCAGTTACTGGACCATCCATTTTTGCCGACTTTGTATACACATTTTGAGACTGACAGATTCTGCTGTCTAGTGATGGAATATTGTCCAGGGGGTGACCTGCATAGTTTGAGGCAACGACAACCAGGGAAGCATTTCTCCGAGTATGCTGCAAGGTATTATAAACAATTTAATTTGAAATTGATAGTGAACCATAATCCACTAATGATTGCATAGCTGCCTCCCCTATACAGTGCCTGCTATCAATCCCAACCCAACCTCACACTTCTCATTTTATTTTATTTGCTTTCTCAGATATTAAAATCTGTATCAGCTTTTTTTTTAATTGATCCTATTGTGTGCTTTGGATGTCACCCCATACCATTTCCCGTAAGAGAATAGTTAATTGCAATCACAGACACTCTTCACCACATATCCTCATCTAGCATTGCTCAATTCTTCACTGCCTGTAGTTATTTCGTGCATTAACCTTCCATTTGTTTACTTTTCGTAATGTACCAAACATCATTAAAGAGAGTATTCTTTTCACGGTATTGGTGCCCCTAGGACCTAAAGATGAGACTTGGTTAGATTTCATGGTTGGACTCAGTAAATCTTCCTCATCAGTGACCTTTTTTTTGTTTTGCAACTCTAATTTGCATTAATTTTTAAATAATGTCTCGAGTTATGAAAGAAGATTGATTCTTTTTTGAATATTGAGAAACTAGGCCTGTTGGTTCTTTCTTTTCCAGTTATGAATTTCAATGATCCTTAGACACTCAAAAAGTATAGAAAGTAAAGGCAGTAAATATAAGCTTCTATTTCCTGTTGTATGGATACCTAGCCTCTATTTATTTTCTGCTCTTTCCTAACTTTCAGTCTTGCTTTTATTATCCTAATGGACCATATTCATTTCAAACCTGTAAAATCTATATATTCTTCCGGATTACTTATGTATGTTGAAGGCTCAGATCAGTGAGCAGTATTTACATCTCCACAAGCTGTATTTTAGTTTATTTTAAGAAAATGCTCAAATACCTTCTGACAAACAATGTGGACTACGACTACTTAATCATAGGTCATTCCTGTCAGTTTCTCCTTTCTCTCATCTGGAGCAAGAAGACATTATCTGCTTTGCTTATGCTCAAAGATTCCCATTCTCTTTTACACTTGGAATTTCTCCTTGTCATTTCCTAATTACAGTAGTTTTTAAAATTTCACCTTGTAAGAAAATTGCAAATTAATGACTGATTAGCAGAAGATATAATAGTCACCAAGTCACTGATTTCTTTAAATCTCATTTTGGCTTTGTTGTCCCCTGGACAATACTGGGAATGAGCTGGAGGTGAGAAAGATAGATCTGCTTCAACAATTGACTTTTAATACTGCTTCACAAAACCCCACTCTATTCTCTTATTATTATGTTGTCTTCTTTTTTTTCACTTATTGCTTATTAATTTCAGTTGAACTTTTATTATTCTTTGTTCTGTACTTGTGCAAACTGAACCAACTTCATCTTCATAAAGATGCATATATATAGATATGCCATTTTCTCGATATTAGATTAGCTTTTGATAGCAGGTTCTTACTTCCCGCCAGCCGGGGGGGAAGGAACTGAAGATTTATAGCACATTGCTGTCATTTATCTGAAATGTATCCCTTCAGTTGTAGGATCCTTCCTGCTTTTGCAAACCCTCATTTTTCTAACGACGGGTATTTTTTCCTTGAAAGAATTGTTGTAGAGATGTGTGTGTGATTTTTTTTTTTGGGAGAAAGAAATGAGGGGATTTGGGTGTAAAAGGAAAAACAACATTTTGCTCTAAATCCTTGACCTTGTTATTGAACTTGAATGTAGAGACACCGGTTATCAACATAAATCTCAATTGATGGCTTCTACCTGTTGAGAATCGCACATCGGAATGATGAAAGAAATTCGATGTTCATAAGATATATGTGCTACTCTTCTCATTGTCAATTAGTTTTGAGATGGATCATGGAACCCCATGATATCAAGACTACCAACCCCTATCATTGTATTACTTTTAAACTTCACAAGTTTTCCTACAACTTTCTTTTTATCTTCAGAATATTATGAACTGAATTCATTCTTGCAATGCTTATTAATAGAAGTTCTATGATTGCCATTTCAGAGATCTGTTTCACATAGGGTTTTGTTTTTGTGTTTGCAGATTTTATGCGGCAGAGGTTCTACTGGCACTCGAATATCTTCACATGCTTGGAGTTGTCTATAGGGACTTGAAACCCGAGAATGTTCTAGTTCGTGATGATGGCCACATAATGCTCTCAGATTTCGACCTCTCACTAAGATGTGCTGTGTCTCCCACCCTAATAAAAACTTACGATTCTGACCCGTCAAAACGGGCATTTTGTGTCCAGCCTGTCTGTATTGAGCCGTCGTCAGTTTGCATCCAACCCGCATGTTTTATTCCTCGACTTTTTCCTCAAAAAAGCAAAAAGAAAACATTCAAATCTCGAAGCGAGCTAGGGTTTCAATCCAGCACACTCCCTGAGCTTGTTGCGGAGCCTACTGCTGCCCGTTCCATGTCCTTTGTTGGAACCCATGAATACCTAGCCCCTGAAATTATTAAGGGAGAGGGCCATGGAAGTGCTGTTGATTGGTGGACATTTGGCATTTTCTTACATGAACTTTTGTATGGAAAAACACCTTTCAAAGGCTCAGGAAACAGAGCTACACTATTCAATGTAGTAGGGCAGCGACTTGAGTTCCCAGAATCTCCGGCTACCAGTTATGCAAGCCGGGATCTGATTCGAGGTTTACTGGTAAAAGAACCACAAAATCGGCTTGGAGTGAAGAGGGGTGCAACTGAGATCAAACAACATCCCTTCTTTGAAGGTGTGAATTGGGCGTTGATACGATGCAGCACTCCGCCAGAAGTTCCAAGACCAATGGAGGCAGAGCAGCCTAAGTCTGTAGCAGTTGACACTGGTAACAACAGTAAGAGGATGGTAAAGGCAGATGTAGTCAAGTCTGGTGGTCAATATTTAGACTTTGAGTTCTTTTAAGTCTTGGATTGTTTATAGTTATTCCTCATTATTGTTGGAAGAGCTCCCCAAATATATGTGTTCTCTTTGAAACCAGCCTTATAATTAGAGAGAGATATTCCATCCAGTTAGAACAGAATTAGGATATTTGATTACTTAACTTAGAAGAATCCATATGGTGCCACTGCCCACTGTCTGATATGATATGAGTCCTACCTAAATGACGAACACTTGCAAATTCCATTAATGAAGCATCCACACTTTTGAGGAGGTTTCTTTTCCTGCTCTACTATTATGCGCCAAGAATTACGAGCACGCAAATTTGTTTATTAATAACAAGAAAGTTATTTTCATGGTGTGGGCTTCCTTTATTTTAGTCTTGTGCTCAAGCCCCCCTCCTTGATGGCTCAATTCCTTCTTTGTTTGCCTTTGGGCTATTGTTGAATTGAGTTTTTTTTTTTTTCCTTTAAATCTTAAATTAACCAAGTATGAATTGATTACCGGAAGAGTTTACTTAATTTACCCGATCATGTGATTCGGCAAGACGTGTAAACAAATGAATCACATGACTCAAAATGCCTACGTTTTTGGGATATAGTAAATCTAGTACTTTTTCTATAATATTCATAAAAACTTAAAAATATTTGTTAATATATTAAATTCTCAACTGGTCAATCAATGATTAATATTGAATTACATTTTTTTACCATAAGTGAATCACTAATTCACACATTAATCATTATTAATCACTAACTAATACAGTAAAAATTATTATATTTGCAAATAATTTTAATTGATGATGTATTTACAAATAATACATTAAGATCTGATACCTTTTGAAATTTTCTAAGTTTTTACTTTTTTTTAGTGTATGATAAATCTAAATCGGTTATAATTAATATAGAAAGTGAGTATATAATTTATAAAGTACCTTTTTGGAATAAAAAGAAGTATATGAAGTAACTATGAAACTTCAAGTGCATTATAATACTGCTCATGTTTTCAACGCGCGTGGAAAAATGTTTCAAGAAAAAAAGGCAATATTTAATGCTGAGATGCTACTGCTAGTAATATTAAATTCCCCAATGGGCAACATTAAATATATGGAATTTGAGAAGGATATTGTCTTAATATTTAGTTAGAGAAGCAGTTAGCTAGCTACTTTAATTATCAAGGAAAGTTCCTCTTGTCATCTTGCCGGTCTAATTTATTTGTATTATATTTATAAGATACGTACATTTTACTTTTATAATTAATTCAATAAATATAAGTTCCATTAGAAAGTAAAATAGATAATCTATTACTTTACTATGCTAAATTTTACTTTTTGTTTTGTTTTTGACCTTCAGCTAAATTCTACTTAGTTATAGATAACAACTAGATCTTTTTTTTCTTTTTCTTTTTTAAAGAAAATCAATATTCTCTAGAGAAAATTTTGACGATCATTTAGGATGATCAAGGAATCATAAACCAATTATATTATTAAGTATTGGCATCATAATTCACCATACACAAAAATTAAATATTTGATTATTCAATTTTAATTAAAAATAATTCATTTTTTTAAAATATATACTTTAAAAAAAATATTTTATTTTTTATAATTACTTATTTTATAAAAAAAATACAATAAAATTTTAATCAACCCATATTTTACGATCTCATTCTTATCTATCATATACAAACATAATATTTCCAGATATCTTCATCTCCTATAGTTTAATTTTTATTTTACCTCTCTCTCAGCATTATTAAACATAAATAAATTCATTGTTCCTTAAAAGTAGTATTATTTAAATTAAAAAACTTCAATAAAACGTCTATTTTATTATTAGAATATTGTGATCTTTGACGATCTCTCGATATTTTTTATAAAAAAAATTAAAGTTCAAAGATTAATATAGGGTTAGTTTGAATTTGTTATATCTTTCAAAATAAATTTTGTCAATTATGCTATAGAAAAAATGAGTTGTATTACGAATAA
Organism: Gynostemma pentaphyllum; assembly: GCA_028015215.1. Taxonomy (NCBI): domain Eukaryota; kingdom Viridiplantae; phylum Streptophyta; class Magnoliopsida; order Cucurbitales; family Cucurbitaceae; genus Gynostemma; species Gynostemma pentaphyllum. Next base: position 48,768,457 of record CM051350.1, on the reverse strand, counting down.
GATTAGTGTTTTGTAAATTTAACTTAGGTAGGAAATTAGTGTTTGATAAATTCAATTTCTAAAAATATTGTGAGATACATGAATATTTAAATAATATTTAGTATTGAAAAGTACTTATCTATTTTATAATTAACATAATTATCTTAAAATTTCTAAATTTTAATTTATTATTTAATTTGTATTTTTCAGTTTAAAAAAATAATATAATTTTTTATGCATAGAAAATTGTTTATAAAAAATTACTATAACCGGACTATAAGTTATATTAATTTAAATTATTATTTAAATGTAAAGTTTAATATGAGAAGGCTAATTTAGTGGAATGGCATTTTGCAGCTTCATGTTCTAAAAGTCAATGGTGATTGGTCCAATAATGTTTCGCTTTTTAAATTGTTTTTCTAACTACGACAAAATCTATGTTATATAAAACATGTGAAATTCATTGCGCTTATTTCTGACATTTTTTTTACCAATAGTTAAATGAGAGGAAGCTTTCACGATGACAATTCAAACATCGTTATAAAGTAATTTAATCACTCTAATTAAAAAAAATAATCTAGTTATCACGGAAAAAAAAAGATTACAAAATATGTATAGTCTTGTGAGTGTAAATCATATGGTTATATTTAAGTTATGCTTACCTTTGATATTAAGTAGATGAGTAGTTTAGTTGTTACATTCGTGTTATGATTAATTTGAGATTGAACTAACTCAATATAAAAGTATTGTATTCTTCATTAAAATAGCTTTACAAAATATAAGGATTCTCTCTTTTCAGATACACTTGTACATGGTATCAAAGGCAAACGCTCCTATCGAGATTTTTTAGATCATGTTCAAACAAAAAGTTTCATTCTCCTTTTTTTTTCATAGTTCCAAGATGGCTTCCTCTATCCCATCGCCCCCAATTTCTTTGTGGCCTCCGACGATTTTCTCTCCTACTTCAGATTTAAATTCAGCCTCATTTGCCATTAATCTTGGATCGAAGTTCGTCACAGTGAAGTTAGATGATTATAATTACATGGCTTGGAAACGTCAGGTTTTTTATGCGATTGAAGGCTTTGAACTTGAGAACGATTTCTTGATGCATGTCATATTAGTTAGATGGGTAGTTTAGTTGTTACATTCTTATTATGATCAGTTGAGATTGAACTAACTCTATATAAAGAGTATTGTATTCTTCATTAAAACAGTTTTACAAAATTTATGGATCTTTTCAAATATTTGTACAAGTCTAAATCACAAAATGCCTTAACTAAGTTGCAAAAATACACTAAGATCAAATAGTAAAAAAGTTTAAACTCACATTATAATAACTTAATTATTGAAAAAAAAATATTCATGACAAATATAAAAATCAATATTTATAAAAAGATTAAATCCGACCTTAAACATTCACACAGCTATAAATCTCTTAAGATAATTGTAATTTGATTAATAAAAGAAATTAATTGTATCCTTTATTAAAATTTTAATAATGAAATTAAAAGTTTAATGTTTTAAAACCACGAGTGGAGGGTACAGATTAAAATATTATAATAGACAAACTATGCAGGTTGAAAATTATTCGTTATAAGTCTTTGGCTTGGCAAAAAAAAAAAAGTAAGAAAACAAAAATTATGTTGATTAGAAATGTGCTACCAAAGTGATGGATGAAGAATTTAATTAAAAATAATTTAAATGAAAAAATGTGATGTATAAATAAACTTTCATTACAAGTGAGGATAGAGAAATATATATTGTAAAGTAAAGATAAATTATAGAATGAGTCTGGAATCGTAAAATAAAGATAAATTATAGAATGAGATTGGAACCAAAGTCACACTTATAAACTGTTATATTTACACGGTCATATTCATGGGTTAATTTTCTCTAGAATAAGAATTTTAAAACGAAGTAATGACGTGTCAAGAAATGAGTCTTGTTGTCTTGACTGGTAAATAAAGAAATAATAATAAGCATTAAAAAAAATGGTATTAATTTATACATGCGTGCGTTTTGAAAAGACGCACGTGGTAGAAAGTTGGACCTGGGTTGAAACTTCATAGAAACTACAGTAGACCTACTTGTCTTAATTAACCATTTTCTTTCCCATATATAAACCCAACCAGACAGAGTGAGAGAGCGAGGGGTTGAAAAACTTGAAACCGAAGACAGATTATTTCTTGAGATGTCGGAGTCCGACAGAGATCTGTTTGTCCTGGAATCCATTCGTCAACATCTTCTGGGATCGGAATCAGATGATCATGATTTCGATCAAGCAATACTAATTCCTAATATCAATCCCACTAATAATAATAATATTGGTGTAGTTGAAAATTTGAACTCCACCAATACTACTAACGTGAAGAAGAACGTGAAATCTTCTATGACGATGTCGATGCGGATGCCGATGCATTTCAGGGGAGTTAGGAAGAGGCCTTGGGGGAAATATGCAGCAGAGATTAGAGATCCAAAGAAAAACGGGGCTAGAGTTTGGCTTGGTACTTATGAAAAGGCTGAAGATGCTGCTTTAGCTTACGATACTGCTGCTTTTAAGCTACGTGGTGCTAAAGCTAAGCTTAACTTTCCTCACTTGATTGGTTCATCTCCATCTTCCTCTCCTTCTGTTGGTTTCTCTTTCACTTTCAATGGATGAATTATATCACTCCTATCATTATCAACCAGAGCGTTTTCGGCCCGGCGTAAACACTTTTTTATTTAAGACTTAGAGACTGAGATCAGTCATCGAAATTTGAAGTTTCTCTTTCAGACCATGCATCATCATCATCATACCTATCTTATAAGTACTGTGTGTGGTTTTTGGGAAAAGAACCAAAATTAATTAATAAAAGAAAGGATGTCTCCTTTGTTATAATACTATATATAATAGAATTTTGCTTCTTGATAAATTATTATACACTTAATTAAATGCCCGTTTGAAATAACAGTTATGAAAATTTAGTTGATCAAATTCTCGGATTTTATTTATGTCATGTGACAATTGATCAATGTATAGGTAAATTAATATATAATATTGCAGTCATGTGCCTCTCATTTTCCTCAACAAAAGAAGTAAGAGAAGTAGGCAACTTTTTGGGTTTGACATTTTTTAATTAGTGTTTACAAACAAGGATACCATATCGCAATTTTGACGTTTTATTTTAGCTTCTGCAGGTAACAATTTAGTCGTCTTTGGTCTTTGTTAAAATCATAAATTAAAATTAACTGAGAAATAAAAAATGGGAGTCAAAATTCAAAGTAGACTTTTAGAAAACGTGTTTTTGAATAAGCGTTGACTGCCCATCCATACCGGCCATTGTTTCCATGATACATTTGTTTTTAGGGCAAGATGCAATAGACACCCCTATAGTTTTGATCAAAGACAAACATACCCTTTGTAGTTTGAAAATGAATATTTATACCCCTATAGTTTCAAAATCTCTAAATCATCAGTTTATAAAAGTGTTTACGACTTCAACTCGATCAAATATTTAGATGATGATAACTATTTTATACACTGATGTTCTAAGTTTTTAAGTGACTACAATGTAGAATTCGAAACGAGGATTCCATAATATCTTGAATCATTCAAATCGGAGTTCAAACGAAAAAGTTATGACTAAAAGAAAACCAACGATGTAGAGGGGCTGAATTAATTTGCACAATTTTGAAATTATAGGTATAAATATTCATTATCAAACTACAGGGGTGTGTTTGTATTTGACTAAAACCATAAAAGTGTCTTTTACATTTTGCCTTTGTTTTTATGTAAATAATTGAGAATGAAGTAATATCTTGTTCTTCCACGTCTTTCTCATAAATTAGAATATTTACAAAATTAAATAATAAAAGAATAATACTTGTCTCTTGATCGCTCAAGAGGAGCTTATTCTGACTGACCTACGTATTCCAATTCTATTGGATAAAACATGTAGTGAGTTCCTTGTATTTATTAAAAAACATATATTTATAATCCTTTAATATATTTGATCTAATAGAATCGGAACACGACCGAAGAGCTCATCTGACCGGTTAGGAGAAAAAGTATTTTTCATAATAAAATAGCATTATAAATATTATATATTGATGATATATATTATTAATTATTGACAGTCTCTGTCCTCTTTGTTTCTATTTTGTTCACGTTTTTTTCATCATATTTGGACTGACGTTTTTTTCATAGAAGCAGCGGTTTCGTTTTGATTCTGTCAAATTAATTATAAAATATACCAAAACCAACAAATGAAATGAAATTAAAGCAACTCACCTGGGCGAGGAGTCGGAATAAATATTGAAGGCGTCGTAAAAATATTGCTGAATGAAGTTTCATTCTTTGCACTTCAATTTCATATTTCCAAGCAACGGAATTCAAAGAACTGACATTTGTCATGTAACTATTGATATAAAATAATATAAATTAAGTAGTACTCAAACGGTAGATTTTAAATACATAATAATCTCTACTTTTGGTTTATTACTCAAATAGTAGATTGATAATTTATTGAAGTAAAACTAATAAATTATTGAATTAAGAAAAGATTCAAAATTAAATTAATAATTTATTTTTATAATAAATTGAAAATTTGAGTGCTAAAAATTCATTTAGATTATTATTAATATTAAGTCGAAAACAAAAAAATTATAATAACAAGTATTAAGTTAACTAGTTGATAATTTTTTGAAGTTCATTTTTAGAAAGATTAATCAATGAGCTCTCCCAAAGAAAACCTCTTATTTTTAATTTTAGTTCACTTACAAAGAATGCTCTAATTTAACTAAAAAAAATATAAATAAAGAGAATAAAGCCAAAGGAAAACGTGTTCGTTATGTTAATAAAAAAAAAAAAAAACGTGTTCGTTACATAATTATTTATAAGTTGAATATGGGCTGACTGTATGCCACTTGCCCTTGCCCTCCATCTGAGAAGATTCCCTCCCAGTTCTCTTTATTTTATATGTATTATATTTTGGTATGTCATGTCTAGGATAAACAAAAGGTAATCAGGAAAAACAAAAAATAAAAAAGGACCAAAGACATATATATGTATGAACCAATGTTCCATATATTTTATATAATAAACGACAGAAACCCTAAGTTTAATAAAGAATGGCATTAATTTATTGTCGTTGTCAGACTCAGATGTATATAATTTATTTATAGTATTGTCACGTTTAAAAAACCAGTCCAGTCCCGGAATTTGGACCAATGTAGTTTCACAGAAACCACGCTTGGGTTCCAAAAATTAATATATTTTTTTCATTTCATTCCCAATTAATATATATGAAATGATATGAGGGATATAAAAGCGTTGAAATGATCTAGTGAAAAAGGAAAAACAAAATTTTGATACCATACACAAAATCTTTTAGATCGGTATATCAAAAGTTTAAAAGATGTTGAGAAACCTTACCAATACCAGCTGCAATAACTCAGATTTCATCATCTTAGAGTGGATTCGTGGGCATCTTCTTGGCGACGACGACGATGTCGATACACCGAGTAGTGGTAGTACTAGTATGAATGACAATGGGAATGGGAATGAGCCAAAGTATTACTGTGAGAATGTGATTTTGAATAATAATGATTGGAATTCGATGGCCATAATTAATAATGGCAACGAATGGGGATGGAGCAGAAATGAGGGTAAGGTAAAAGAGATGCAGTTTAAGGGAGTGAGGAGAAGGCCATGGGGAAAGTACGCAGCTGAGATAAGAGATCCTAAAAAAAAAGGAAAAAGAGTATGGCTTGGTACATATGATACTGCCCAACATGCTGCTCTTGCTTATGATAGAGCCGCTTTTCAGATGCGGGGTTCTAAAGCTAAACTCAATTTCCCACATTTGATTGATTCTAATATCAACCCATACTCCTCCTCAACACATTCCGATCTAATTAAAACTCCCGTGAAGAAGAAGCTAAGGAAACACTAATATTTTCTACTACTGCCTGCTGCTTCTGCTGTGTTAGTTTTCATTCATTTTTATATTTTTCAATTTACTGCCCCTTTCTGTTGATCTGGAAAATAATTACTTTCTTGTAAATTACCATCCGAAAGGGTTAAGTCAAATTTAATATTATCTTCTTTTTTTCTTTTTTGTGTTAATCTCTTTCATACAATTGTTTGGGAGTGTTTTTAATCAAAGTACTTTTCTTATAAGTATTATATGATAAAAAGTGCTTAGTTGTATATTATTTTATTGTTTGAATTTAACATTTATAAAGTAATTTTAATCTTGCATAGAGTTCTTGTTAGAGAAAATGTGTGTAGAAAATAAAATTTGTAGAAATAAGTTAGAGAAAGAAAGTGTATAAGGAGAATTTAGAGAGGGTGTAAAAAAATAAGTTAGACGGAAATTGTGTGGAGAGAAGAGAGAGAAAATGCATGGAGAGAAGAGAGAGAAAGTGTAATGTAGAGAGATGTTAGAGAGATAAAATATGTAAAGAGAAGTTAGAGAGATAAAATGTGTAGAAGAAATTAGAAATACAAAGTTGAAAACATCAGGATTTCAAAAAACACCTAATATTTACTTTTTCTAAAAGCACTACAAGTGCTTTTGACTTCTTCCAAAAGTACTTGTAAAATGTTGTCAAACATAAATAGTGGATCTAGGAAGTGTTTTTGTTCATTTAAAAACACTTTTAGCCTAGCCAAAAGTACTACCAAACACACCATAACTAATGCTAATGCTATCGCATTCAACCCAACGATTATATCATAATATACATTTTATTCCCTAAAAAAAGAGTGAACACTTGTTATTGCTTAATCCGCGATTTAAATTTATTTATTTTTTAAATAAATATTTAACTGATTACTTATTAATAGCTTAGAGATATTTAGGATCTTAAAGTGAAACTTTTATAAAACGACTTCATTTCATGAGCGTAAACATAATGTCTTCACTATCACACTAACGATAGATTATTGGTTGTAGACTTTCATTATAACCATTAGATTTATAAATTTATTGTCTCTCTTCTATAAAATATTATACACATCCAATGATATGAATGGGGAACTGATATCGTTCCAAACATGTTATTAAAAAAAAAAACTAATTGATGAAAGCAAGCTTTTCCTTTTAGATCATCACGAAAAAATTGTAGAGAAAGAATGATGGGAAATGGGTGTAAAGAGTAGTGAGAAAAAGTAGACAGAGAAATGTTTAAAAAAAATGCATGTGAAAGTAAAATTGTGTCAAACAGTAATATTTCAATAGAATTTGAAGCATAGTTGAGATTTTTTTAAATCTTTTTTTCTAGTATAACTTATTTTGCTATACTTGGGTGTATCAATTATAATAACCATGATTTTGAACTAGTGTATCAATACATCTATTCATTTACAAAACAGAAAAAAATCAGTGTAATTAAATATAGTATATTTAGCCCTAATAAATATAAACTGATTCTGGTTTCTACTTTTGAATGGTAAGAAACAATTTAGAATAGTACACAAATTTGGATATACACTTCACCATTTTACCAATGTTAATACATAAATATCTAAGTTTTTAGGATTTTTTTTATAAAAAAAACAGCAATTAGTCCGTAACAATTCGCACAATGCCATTCATACCATACCAATGATCTAGTAGCTAGTTCCAAATTGAGATCATTTCATTTCCTATTCAAATTAGGTTCCAGATTTCAAATAAAACCAGTATCATCAAAATTCAAGGGGGTCTCACTCAACCATCATCAAGACAAGACAAGAGAGTATAATCACTTACTACAATGGATAAACCAAAAAAAAGTGAGTTGAAAATGATCCGAGAATGCCCTCAAGGCATCCATATTATATTAAAATGAAAGATATATCATCTGGTACAAAGGCCTTCGACGGCAAACAGAAGACTCTGAAATTAGGCATTAAAAAAAGGTAGAGAAACAGAGTGAGATGCGGCATTGGGGGTGGTTTTCAGAGGAAAATAGGTTTTAAAATGGTTCACTCATAGATCCAGGAGTGAAGGCTGCTTTTCCAAGAAACAGGGCCATCAGGGAACCACAGAGCTATTTCCTTATTCGCACTCTCCACTGAATCACTTCCGTGAATTATGTTCCTGCATAAACCAATAGCCAACTTTAGCAAAAGCAGAATCAAGACATGATGATAAAATTAAGAAGGGAAAAGGGGAAGAAAGGGTTCAATTACCGGCCAACATCAATAGCAAAGTCACCACGGATGGTTCCGACATCAGAATCAAAAGGTTTGGTGGCTCCGATTATCTTTCTACCTGTTAACACTACATTCTTGCCCTCCCATATCATCGCTACAACCGGACCCGATATTATATACTCAATCAACCCATTGAAAAACGGCTTCCCAGCTAAGTCTGCGTAATGCCTCTCAGCAAACGCACGATCCACAGATACGAACTTCAAACCTAATCTCATTATCACAATGAAATTCCATAATCAGTCAATTGTTCTCTACTTTAGTCTTTTCTTCATTTTATTATCATACTTATTGATTTCAAATCAAAACACACGTGACCAACATATCTATGGGAAAAGATTTGAAAAAAAAAATATAACTTTGACCACAAGAACAGAGAATTCGTACGAGTCTAAAAAAGAACCTACCTTTAAGAGAAAAGCCCTTCTTCTCAAATCTACTGATAATCTCTCCAACCTGAAAGTTTTTTTTTTAAATGACAATTAATTGATTCAATTCGTCATCTGGGTAACTGTCCACAATAAAGACTAAACCAAAATTCCATTTGCACAGAAAAATTAAACAGAGGCAAAGGCTTTGTTTCCCACAACAGAGCCAAGAAAAAACCGGATCTTGAAAATGCCATACCGTAAAATTAAAAAAGTATGAAATTGAAAGAATACAGATAACCACAGCTAATCTATATTAAGCTTAATTGAAGCTTGGCTTTTGTTTTGCTTATATAATTTCAAGTAAATAAAGGAATTGGTGAAACATACACACAATAAATAAAAGTTAAGTTGGAGAAAGGGATATAGGATGGGTACCAGGCCTCTTTGGACACCATCAGGCTTGATCATGATAAAGCTCTGCTCCATTTTTGCTGATCTGATCTGCTTCTGTTTAGACGCCGTCGCCGAGACAAGGGTTAGTATTTCTTGCCCTGAGTTCGAAAGTGCCTTTATAGGTGAGATTTCGCATAACCCTAATGGTCCCTCCCCGAATATCCTCTTTTTTTTTTCTCCTAACATTCGTTTTTTCATGTATAATATAAAATATAAATATTTACAATCAAGTTAAATTCTATGCTAATACAAAAACAAAAGTATATAATATAACTAGGAAATTACTTGGTTCCTTATTTTCATATTCGTCCCATCGTTATTTAATCATTTAAAATTTCATTAAAATATTAGATTAATTAGAGAGATAAAAGAAATACAAAGTCTAAACTCTCGGATGTTTGCACATCTAACAATAGATTTTATGTAATATTTATAAAAATAATATTTTTTATTAAATGATTGCAAATTTAACTAACATATTAAAATACTTAAAAGTATAATAAATTTTAAATGATTCAATCAAATATTAATATTGATATACAATACATATTTTTAAAATAAATCATTGATTTACTATAATGTATGATGATGATCACTTTATGTCATAACTATTAATTTACGTTATTTCAGCGATTCACTTAGTACATGAAATAATGATTACCCCAATAAAATTACTATATTTATAAACAGTTTTAAGAAATGAAATATTTATATAAAATACTACATAAAATTTCTTCAAACTGTTTCAGCGTAATCAAGAAGCATATATTAATATTATCCATAATAATATTATAAGATTTTAGTAAATGTTATCTTCTTAATAAATATAAACATAATTCTTAAAAATAGAATAATAAATAAATGAAAATGGTATCTTCAAAGTAAAAGAATGGGAGAATGTGAAGAATAATATATATTAAAGAGGAATAGAGAGCAAGGAAAATTCCGGTCCGGTCCCCCTCACCGGCCGGGCGGATAGGATGCTGTGTGACCTAAAATTCTGGTTTGGGATTTTTTTTTTTTTACTTTTATAATATTTTGTATTTTGCATTTTGCTCAAAAGAAAAAGAAAGATTCAAGAGGGACGAACAGCTCATCCTCATTCATCAAGTCAGATCTCAAATCTAATCTCATAAATAAGAATAGAAACATCAAACTCACACGTATTGTGCCAAAGCACCACAACCACTTCACATTTATAATCTTAAAAACTAATTTTTTGGATCCGATTCTCTGCTCATACTTTGTAGATACACATGGACATGCGCTTACATTACACGTTCACCACACTTTTCACAAAGTTATAAACAAAAAATTAAAGGTATTCCTTTTTCTTTTTTTAAACAATACTTATCCATATGAATGGTTTTAGAGTAATAGTTTCTTTGTTACTTTTATTTTTAGAGAATTCTTTATTACGTTGATTTTTCTAGAAATGTAGCCTACAAAATTTCTAAAAAAAAGATGATTAGATTACAAATCTAGCAATATTTTCTCTAATATTTTATAAAAATATCGATCATGGTTAAAAAATAGGGGCATTTATAAATTTAGTAATTTTTTAAGTAATATTTATAAAAATATCAGTTCTAAAAAATATTTATAAATATTACAAATTTTGATGTATCGTTGATAAACATTGAACTACATATTTTTATATTAAGTTTATCAATGATACACATATTAATCACCAGTGATTAACATAATAAAAATTGTTTTATTTGTAAATACTATATTGCATCACAATCTATCACCAAATAATTTTTTTTTTAAAAATATTTGTAAAATATAGTATATTTTGAGCGGGTCAATAAGTGACTAATATTGAATGACATATTTTTAACATAAGCGAATCACTGATTCTCATATTTATCATTGTTAATCATTGACAATGATTAATGCATTAAAAATTAATATATTTACAAATAGTTTGAAGTGATAATATATTTACCAATATTACATCATAAACTGATGCCCAATGAAATTTTCCAAAAAAATAAAATAGTTGGGCTTGGGCATGGGCTTGATGATCCATACATACATCTGTGGACTCAAAATGGGCAACCACATTTTGCCATCCAATGGACTCTATTTTCCTTTATAAATAATCATCAGTTTCACTGTCAAGCATTTTGAACATATATAGGAAGCTTATTTAGCATGATATAGTGAAACCAAGATCTGATAATCTCAAAGCAAAAGTTAGCATTAGGAAATGATAAAATCAATATATCTCAAAGAAAATCACAAACTTAAATTATTAAGTACATTCATTCATTAAACTATTACAATCAACAATATAAATTTATATAATTATCTGCTTAAATTTGTCTGAAAAAAAAAAAGATGAATGTATAAGTAAAATAATATATATATGTGTTGAGAATCAGAAAGATGTAAAAGGTTCATGTTCAGGTGAATTAGAGTCATCACAGGGAGAGTGGTTGTGTCTTCCTTCATATGTTGTTATGACCATTCGACAATCTTCAGATAATCTTTCCACCCTCTTCTTCACTCGACAGTTACTATGTGTACAACGATAGTAACTTCTGCATAATATCAACATAATTACTATATTTTTATTAATTTAAAGACATACTAATTTGAACTATATTAACCAGTCTTAGTTAATAATTCTTCCCGGGAGGAGGTAAATTCTGTCCATATATTCACAAAGCCAACACGTGTAGATGAAAAAGCATTAATAAAATAAAAGTAAAAGATGAATGGGCTAGGTAATGAGAGGGGTGTGTCTGGTTCGGGTTTAGGATATTGAAGTCTAGATTTGTGATGTCTTGGAAAATGTAGTATGAGTTTGTATGCCTATGTATTGGGACTCTAGGGGAATGGGAATGAGAATTAATAATGAAAAATAACGTGAATGCGTTAGAATGAGATGCCAAATCCAAGTAAACTTGAAAAAGTTATGTCAATGTTGATAAAAGAGAAGTGCAAAACGAATATGAGAATGAGTTTGAAACGCATTCACATTTTCATTCTTAAACCTCCAACCAAACACCCCAAGACGACGGTAGAGATAAAGTACTGGACCAAAGACCAAGGGCAAAGCTACCTATATAGAACGAATTATGGCTCTGATATGATCAGAGAATATAACATAATCATTATCCATATCCAAATCCAGGGTACTCAACCCTAAGTAGTAAGTACACGATGCTATAATTACCTTTTTGTTCTTTTAACAATCAAATTATTATTATTATTATTATATTTCTCATCTTGACAGTCGTCGTCTTGTCAGAATATTATTATAAGTATAATGTATATATAAAAAAGACTGGGAAAGTTTTCATCATAATCTATGGAGTTGTTTAACGTTGAAGATATGCATGCATATAATTATAATTAGATATTTAGATTAGGAATATTAGTTAGTTAATGAAGAAGAAGAAAACCTGGGATGAAGGCTGTTCTTGACGACTTTTTGGCCATATTTTCTCCATTTATAACCATCATCCAAGACATCAACATCACTTCTGGTCTGGAAACAGAAGCGTGGTTCTCTCAGCTTTCTTCTTACCTTCACTTTATTACTCTTATCTCCTCCTGAGCTTCTCCACCTGCAACCTCATTTTTAAGCCTTTTATAAATATCAATTTGCATTTTGCATATGGGTGGTTTAATTAACCGACTCTTCTTAATTATGATCCATATATTTTTTATTAATTAACTAATTGTTAAGAAAAAGGTAATTTTCCAATTGCTGATTCAGGATTGCATGAGATGAGACCTAATTAATTAGTTGTTCTTCAAACAGTCTCTTTATAATTAAGAAAGGGAAAAGAAAACAAACTCAATTTGTTTAGCGTGTAATACCAAGAATTTCCACCATCGCTAACATTGCCAGTGCAGTTTTCGTCATTAGCGGGCTTCGGATCCAATGTTCCCACCTGGATTTATTAATTTCCCCCATCAGATCAATAAATAAACTAAAAAGGGAGAAATGAATCAGATCTGGAAACCTGACCTATAATATATTATATATTGAATTGAAACAAAAGAATGAACTAACTGACCAGCTGGTCGTTATTAATATTCCAGGAAGAGGAAGTTGTTGTAGTAACAAGGTTGGCATGAGCATGAGAAGTGAATAAGGCAGCAGCAGCAGCAGCAGCCATAGCAGTGGTTGAGGTTGTTGGTGCTTGTGAATTAGGAGGAGGAGCTAAAAAGCTTAAAACTTGATTATGATCTTCAAATTGAACAAACCCCATTTGATCATGTACCATGCCTTGTTGTGCATTATTTGAGATTGAGAATCCTGATACTTGGACTAATTCATAATTCTGATTAGAAAGAGGAACTCCCCCAACTCTTTCTGATATTCCTTCTTCTTCCATTCCCTTTTTCCTTTTTTCCTCTCCTTTCCTTTCCTTTCCAACTATGTATGATTGAAAGAAGGAAAAGAAAAAAAGAAAATCTCTCCTTGTTTAGGGCACTTCGTCAAATTAAAAGGAAGAAAAGGGTTGCTGTTTGTTTTGTTTGGGTCAACGAGAGTAAATGCTAAAAGGAAAGGAATGTTTCCCAATACGATTAATTATTCTTTTTTTTTTTTTTCTTTCACAGGTCATCTTCCTCTTAACCTTGTCTTGTCTTTGAGTTGGAGCCTACTTTTTTTACTATACAATTCTATCACTACAATTATTCAAAATTACAAACACCCTCTCTCTCTCTCTCTCTCTCTGTCTAGTTTTGCAGTTTCACTGTACAAATGAAGTCATTATATATATGTTGAAAACATTTGCACAGTTTCCCATTTTAACAGTTCATATATGATGCCAGCTGCGATAAATGGGTTGGGGGTCTACGCCCCCCTGCATTCCTCAACTGTTTTTCTTTCTACCCCTAAACTAGATGGGGTGTTAAGTTTGAGGTTAGTGTGGAATTGGTTTCACTCTTTTTTTTTTTTTAATCACAATGATATTACTTTCCCGAATTTACTATTGAATTCTAAATCTCATTCAAACGTATATATTATTTTCATTATTCATTCTCATTCTAATCCAAACTCAAACATCACAAACTCATATTTCATTTCCCCAGATATTACAAATTGAGGCTTTCAGTTTCCAATATTTATTGTTTTTTCTTTCTACCCTAAACTATGATGTCAACAATGTTCCAATATATAACAGACTACTAAAACATACAATTTATTATTTTTTAAAAAAAACATACAATTTTATTCAAATACAAAATAGAATGAAATTGCAAATCCTTGAAAAAAAATGTTGGTTGTAACTAATATATAGCATATGCAAATTGGTGAAGTGTTTTCCACGTTGCTAGTAAAGTGAAGAAAAACAGAAAAAATGGAGAAAAGGGTAATGGCGTATATATATGACAATATAACACACACCTAATAAAATTTGAATTAGCTGGGTAGTGTACACAAATTGATCATCATCCATAGTTTGACCTTTAATTAGTGTGAGAGAGAGAGGTTGCTTAATTAGCTTTGATTCATCAAGTTTTATTTTTTAATTAAATTTGTTGAGAGCTTTCCTTCTATTTCAAACAAGGACACAATAAAAAAAACACATATATATTCATTAGCTTAAAAATTGTACAGTGGAAAATGCTGCAGCAAGCAAACCACACTGTTTAATTATTTCCCACTAATAAAGGAGTTTAAAAATGTGTGAAAAGTTGGTCCAAGTCATTTATCAGAAACATACCTTTTTTTTTTTTCTTTTTTTTTTTTGCAATGAATAAGTGTATACGAACATAAAATGATATAATATTTTAACACGTCTCTGCTCTCAACTCAACTAAATAATTTCTAATTAGTTAATAAAACAAAGCGTATTAGATAGCATTATATATATATATATATATATATAAAAAAGTAAAAAAAAACAAAACGTATTTGTTATATAATGGTCCTAGGGGGAGAGGGGGGAGAGAGGGGAGAGGGGAAGAGAAGTCTAAAGAGCAATGAGTGGTGGGGGGGTTACATCAAAGCTTCCATCCATGTCGGTATGTCTATGAAAATTGCATGATAGAGAGAGAAAGAGACTATGAATTGAAATGAATATCATTCCAAATCAAATTCCAATATATATATATATATCCGTCCACTGCATCAGCACTCACACCACCATTTCTCTTTTTCTTTCTCAGTCATGAATGAAACTGAAAGGACCCCCTCAACTTCCTCCACACACACCACAACCAACGACAAACCATTTTCTCTTTTCTTTTTTTTTTCCTATTCCAAACTTCCTTCAACCAAACCCTTTTTCTTTGCTCTCTTCACATCACATCACTCACTCATCACAACACAACAATATATGCACTCTCAACTGTCAAGATGAAACACAAAACACGGGTGTATTCTATTGATGGATCAACACATTTTTATTGTATTAAGAATCCGTTTGAGATAACTTTTAAAATTGTTTAAAATATTTTTTTTAATAATTATAAAGAAAAAAACTTTCTTCATATATTATAACAACAAGTTCACCTTGTCTTTTCAATATTTGGTCTGATTGAATGACAGTATAAAACCTTGACTTGGGCTAACCCACAGAAAAATGGAACAACCTTTTTAAACCTAGAAGAACTACATAAGGCGCAAGCCTAGCATAGAACCAGAAAAACGACTGTACCCCCGCTCGATTCTGGCATTCATTGCTATAAGATTCTCTCTACTCTATTTTTATTTCTCTCCCAAAGGAATGTCTCTGTTTTCTCTTAACCTTTACCTAGGTTATCATCACACCCTACCCATTCCTAAAGTTTTTCTTTTTACCACCCAATCTCTCATTAATTGCTATACTTTTGTTTTCCGTTATTTTATATATATATATATATATATATATATATATATGTATGTATGTTTAACTATTTTGATTATTTTTACTTGGTATTTTATGAGATAAATAGTTGTTATTTTTAGTTGTCATATTTCTATTGAATTCAACATGATAGATCTCATATTCATCGGTGAATATACAAGTATTATTTTATACAAAAATCTAAAATATTTATTCATCTTAAAAAATGTATACAAAAATCTTTGGTGATTTTGTTTTATAAGGTTCATTTTTTGTTTTTTTATAAAATAAGGTTCGATTATTATTGAAATGGTGTCTTAATCAGGTGGAAAATAATTGCTGATAAGAAAAAATTGACAACTTACTTGGTAACTGGCAGCGTTTCAAAATGAATGAGTGGTACTAATTTTCATGGTTCATAAAAAGGAAAGAAAGGAGGGTGTGGCTCCTCATTCGAGCACCGAAGGTTTTGAGGAAGGGGGAGTGTTCCCACGATGAGAAACATGAGAGAGAGGTAAAAAAATAGTGTCCCATGGGGACCTCACAAAGTGTGATATGATCTGATCAGGTGATGAAGGAATAATAAAAAATATTAATTATGAAACCCTGATTTGTCAATATTTGTAACCAAAAAAAAAAAAAGAGAGAGAGGGTTTGATGAGTAGAGTGCTGAATTCCATGCAGCAATGATTGCTCCTTTCAATCAAAATTCTTAAAGACTTCCAAAAATCCATGATGATAGAGTGAGGTTGAGGCCCCCCACATGTTTGGTTTGGTGCTGGGTGGGTGGGTTCCATTCTTTTTTCCTTCAGGTAAAGTTGTTCTCTTCCAATCCCAAAAATGACAAAATGGGCCTTATGGATGTGGAATGGCCCGGCCCATATCATTACCTAAATACAAAGCCCACTCCATTTGGCCCAATACTCATTCCTTCAATTCCCCTTATTTCTTCTATTCAGCAATCAGATCAGAAGAGAAGTAAACATGAAAAATAGGTTAGGTATAAATAAATAAAAATCGGAAAGGATTTAGGAATTGAGTAGGAAAATATGTCAGGTCGATTGCTGAAAAAGGTGTTAAAGGAACAAGAAGAGGAGTTGAATAACAAAAACAATATCAATCAAAATGAAGCGAACGATGCCTCTGATTCTGATTCTCCAACTCCGACTGCTGCGATCAATCCCTTCGACCTTCTTAACGATGATGATGATGATGATGATGATTTTGACTCCCAAATCAATCATTCTCAACCTCAACAGGTATGAAAATTAAATTTTATTATTTCTTCAGGGCTCGATGGAATATCATTCTCTCGCCAATTTTTAATTCCAAATCTCATTACCTAATAACATGAAGATTAGGGTAGGAAAGTTAACTCTTTTTTATTTTTATCAATTACATATTAGCGAGGTTGTTAAATTGTTACCAAAACCTTATCATTGCTGATTTCAATTTATAAATTCTTCTTCCTCAATTTAGGTACATTGTCAATCTGTTCTATTTTCTTTATTTTTTTTTTATCACTTATAACGAAGTCTTATAAAGTCCAGACAGACTATAGAGTGCATTCATGGAGGGGTAAGCAGATTTTTTCCTTCAATAACTGTGTTAGTTGACTACAGGACGATGAACGGGAGGCGTCTGATGAAACCTCTGTGGATGTGCATAAGCAATTTGTGACCAATGGCACTGCAACTACAGTTTCAGTGTCTAATAAAAAATCAAAGAAAAAGAAAAAGAAGAAAGAGCGGGAGATGGTTTCTTCCACTGTTGATAAAGTCCTGGAGAAGCCTTTGGATGTGATTCTAGAATCTCTTTCTCTGGATGTTAACACCCCTGCTAAAAGTAACGCGGATGACAGGAATCGTGGGAAGCAATGTCTGCCCACATTGTTAGAAGTGGACCCGAAATACTTAAATGCCGGGAATGAACTGCGAAGAATATTTGGTTCTAAGGTGGTTAAATCATTTGAAAAACATCAGCAGGCTGGTAGTTCTAGACAAGTCCGTGGGGGAAGACGTGTAAACCATCTTTCTAGGAAGACCATTCTTGTTAGCCCATCAGACCATTGGCCGCGTTGGGATGGTTCTCTTTCCATGGAGTTTTTGGAGACAAAAGATGGATATTCCTACTTCAGGTCAAATTCATTTCACCTTTATTATCCCTCCCCCCATGGAAGTATGCATTCTGAATATAAATAGGTTTTTTTATCATACCTGATGAAATGGTAGGTATCTTAACTTAAAAAAAATAAATGATTGGTTAGTGTGCTAGCCTTTAGGATGTGTTGAAATGGTTATTTGGATATAGGCAAGTGTTTGGTGGAGTTTGATTTTCACCATCAAGATCCTTGTATAAGGTGAAATTTAGTGTTGTATATTATTATGAACGAATCTGTGTTGTCTCTTTTATTCTGAGACGTGAAGAAAATGCCTAGAAATTTTATTTTAATCTGAGCGTGTTCTTGTACTATTACGGCTTTTTATCCTGTTGATACTTTTTAATGTCTTTTGTTTTTCTATAAATTATCACCACTACTGCCATCAAATATTGTTAGATAATAAGATGTAAATATTATATATTTCATCTGAGGTTTGGATTTTGATGAAATGACTTCCAGATATGTACACCTGCCATCCTATGTTCAAGCTCAGAGAGCATTTGAAGCTGCTAAATCTATTCATGATCTCAATGGCATTGCTAATATTCTGTTGTACCACCCATACCACTTGGATTCACTTATAACGATGGCAGAGTATTTTAAATTTGTGGGTGACCATGAAATGTCTGCAGATGCAATCGCAAAGAGTTTATATGCCTTGGAATGTGCATGGCATCCCATGTTTACTCCTTTACTGGGTAATTGCCAATTGAAGATCAGCCATGAAACAAACAAACCAATTTTTACATCACTTTTTACTCACGTAAAAAATTTGGATCGGCGTGGTTGCCATCGATCTGCTTTAGAAGTTTGCAAACTATTACTTTCTCTAGATTCTGATGACCCATTAGGGGCTCTCTTCTTGATTGATTACTTATCTTTGAGGGCAGAGGAATACAGATGGCTGGAAAAGTTTACTGAGAGCTATAAAAATGATACTTCGTTGTGGTTATTTCCAAACTTCTCATACTCCCTTTCCATATGTCGATTTTATCTTGAGAATAAGGAGCCCTTAAAAAATGATAATGTTGATGTTACAAGGGCAAATTCATCCGATCTTCTGAAGCAAGCTTTAATGCTTCACCCTTTGGTCTTGAAGAAATTAGTGGAAAAGGTCCCGCTAAAGGAACAGTCCTGGGTGCATTTACTCAAGCATTCCTTCTTCCGGCTAGATCAGACAGGAATCCTGTCCTTGGATCACCTCATTAATCTGTACGTGGAGAGGAACTATATTATATGGAAAATCCCAGAACTCCAGAAGTTACTCAGAGATACTGCACAATCAATTATTGAAATTTGGGAAACTGATCAAAATGATGCCATGGACTGGGCTTGTGTTAGAAAAGAAGCATTCTCATCAGAGAAAAATGAGTGAGTATCTTTTTTTTTTGTTGATTAAATGTCTTTTTCCATTTCTCTTTTGACCGCTGTATATTTCCTGCCTTAACTTTTAAGAATGCCATTCTGTGGCGATTGCTGAATACGTGCAGTAGAATAATTAATATAAGTTATAGCAACCTAGATGCATAGTGTAGTTTCAGTCGCACTTGTGGAATTGTTATAGTCTAATAATCAACACAATTTTTGTTTGCTAAAACTGACAGCTTTCCTTAATCACTAGGTATGCTCATTTGTTGGTATCGGATTTCTCCGATGCAATATCATCTGCTCCTCCTGAAGCCTTGCAAGATTTTGTGGTTGATCCACGGATGAGAGACGTACAGAATATAATTGAACATGCCAATCCTCCCAACCAACAGCAAGCCACCAGGGATGTTGCAAATCGGAGTCCATTGGCTGTCCTGTTTGAGTCAATGCTACCTTGGGTTAATTATGGGGATGGAAGAGATGTTGATGCTGATGATGAAGGTAACCAGCATAATGACCAAGACCATGACCATTGATCCCTGAATTGTCCTTGATGCAAATCCTTCTCAGTCCACAAAGTTCTTAAAAAAGGCAACCACTGTCTTGTGACAAATCTCATATACATGTTCTGTGATGTGGTGATTGCCTACAACTATTGGTTGTTAACAGCGATTGGCTGGGACTAAAGTAGATTCTTTGAATTGTGATGCATTTCTTAAGAAAATATGACTTATCCCTGAAATACGGTTGAGCTTCTTAGATGACCCCGTGGGAGGGCTGAATTGTACAGGAATGAACCACACATGATTTCATTGGGTCAAGTGTAAGACGTGATTATGATGTGATATATACTATTGTTTGACTAGCTAGATTTAGTAAGAGAAAGAGGGTGTTCTCTTCTGGCGAGTAGCAGGTCCAGAACGGTTCAGCCACATACATTTGACCTTTGCATTTTGTGACATTTGCCATTTATGATCGACTTCATAACCTTAAGAAAAAATCTCTTTTGATGGTACTAAAGTTTTGTTTTTAAGTTGTAATTCATCTTTTTGCAAATGGTATACGTACACTTATGGTATTTCGGGCATGATCTCGCTGATAATCATTGGGTTTGGAATGTAGCCTTACATTATATATACTATATAGAGAGGAATTGGTATAGTGTTTAGTTATTACTGGTGGTGGACTAGGACTACGGATGAAATTATATAGTATTACTTCAGTAGATTAATCTCTTCATATTGTTCGACTTAATTATAAGTTGTTTTTTTTTTTTTTTTAGAGATAAGGTATGAGAGTGAAACCTCTTTTGTTTTGGATTTTAAATTAAATTAAATTAAAGTGAATGAATGTAGTGTAGGGTGTAAGGCCTGCTTAGAACCCAATGATTGATCACACACGCACACACTCACAGTTTTGCTTTAATCCTCAATTGGATTCGGATTTCGGAGATTGAATTGGCTTTTTGGCAAGCTAAATTATGATTACCGCGCGGCGGCCACCGTATCAAAATATGATTAGGCGCACTAGCATGGGCCTCATTCCATCATTACAGCCCCAACCTAATTAAATATTAGGTAACATGCCAATGCCCTCTCTGCTTCTCTCATCATTATTCATCATTAATAAATAATGACTTTTATCTCCCATAGTCCTTTCCTCTGCTCTACACTATTGCTTTTGATAATTTTTAAAAGCAAAAATTAAAAAGAAATTTCAAAAAAGTTAATGGCTTTTGGTTTGCTTTGCTATAAAATTGGACATGAATGAATGTCTATCCATCCAGCAAATTGATCAGGAAACCATGTCTATGTCTCTGTCTTTGGGTGGCGGTTGCAGCCGAAATTTGAAGAATGCTGTGATAGCATTTCTTCTTCCCCTTCCTTCCATCTTATTTTACATCTCATTCCTTAGCCACTTCTCCAATTCAAATGAAGGACTTGATAATCTTTCTTCTTTCTGGAAATGGTGTTATTACCATCCTCTTTTATTGGTCAACTCACTCTTCTTTCTCAATGTCAACCTTCTCTTCTGGCTCATCAGTCTTCTCCTTTCCACCCACTGGGTCTCTCTCTTTTCTTCTCTTCTTTTCTTTCATTTCAACTTTCATTTCAACTTTCTGTTTTTTTTATTTAAATATTTTGTTTTGTTTTAAGTGCAGATGATTGATTTGTACTGGACTGTGATACCCGTAATGCTTGTCCATTATTATGCTACTCACCCTTCAGCTCACTATAATCAATTGAGGTCTTGGATTGTAATTTGTTTGACTTGGGTATGGAGCTTAAGGCTCTCTCACAACTACTTCAGACGGGAAAGGTGGCAATGGGGTGCCCGAGAGGATTGGAGGTTCATCGATATGCGCCTACAATACGGCAGCCATTGGTGGTGGATTTCTTTCTTTGCCATCTATCTTTCACAGCAGGTATTCTATTCAATTTTCTTATAACCTGCTTGATGAATTGTGTCCATGACTTGATTTTTCTTGTTTCTGCCTTTCAACTTTCATTGCCATAGGTGCTTCTCATTGGCATATGCCTCCCTTTCTACGCTGTCCACCTCGTCGATGAGCCCTTAAAGATGTGGGATTTTGTAGCCATTATTGTTTGTGTTTCTGGAATTGTCATTGCCTACTATGCTGATACACAACTCCATGAATTTGTAACTAGAAACAGCAAACTGAAACAGCTTGGAAAACCAATGGTGCCCAATCTCGCGGCGGGACTATGGCGTTACTCTCGACACCCAAATTACATTGGGGAGCAATTGTGGTGGTGGGGACTTGTGATCTTTTCTTGCCATTTAGGTCAAGGATGGACCTTTGTTGGATCACTCATCAACAGTTTGAGTTTAGCTTACGTGACAAAGCTCGTTGAAGATCGAATGGTGAAACAAGAGTACAGAGCAGAAGCTTACAGGCAATATCAGAGGACTACATCAGTGTGGATACCTTGGTTCAAGACATCATTCACGGATCATGAAAAGGATAAGAATATGTGACTTTTAATATTGTCCTTCTATTTTATGTAATCTGTGTTCATGTATAATTTATGGTTCTCCTTGTAAAGCCTTGTATTATAAAGATTATTGTGAAGTTTGAAATTTAAATTATCGGTTTGATATTCTACAGTAGAATGTTAAAGTAAGTAGAAATGGAAGCAGCCGCAACAAAAAATACACGTGTGCAGCCAAGAATTTTCCATTAGAACTTGAAGTGTGGTGGTTAAGTTATAAATAGTTAATATTTCAGATTTAAAAAAAGAAATGTGTTTTATGATTTAGTTGGCAAATCAATTCGATGACAGAACACAACAGGTGTATCAAAACAAAAGGCACCGACACGCGGACGCGGTTCCTTTCCATTCTCGCTTCACCCTTCCGCTTTTCCATTTCTTTTTTATTAACTCCATAACCTTTTTACTCCACTTGATCTATGATCCTTTTGAAATAACTTTGTTTTTATATTAAAAAATCGAGGATCTTTTTTTCAAAAATATTTTTGAGCTGTCATATGGACACTTAATATTGGATGGTTGCTTAGTTTAAATAATAATTATTTTTTTAGATATTACATCAAATTGAAGAGATAGCAATTGAGTTATGCTCACGTTAGTCATTAATTTTGTATTCCTTTGCGGTTACTCGTGATTATACAATTGCAACTATGTGCGTGTCCAACCCAGTTGTCAAGTTTCAAACTTTTTTTTTTTAAATATTAAAATAAATGTCAACGGGACAGGACAGAGATTGCTGATACTAGACTAATGACTCATTAGTAAAACTATTAGAATGTCAACGTAAATGTTATGGTATTCGTTGTTAAATCATTTCTTCTTCTTCTTTTATCCCCAAAAACAGAACAGGCTACTCACTTTTTCAATCAAAATTGAATCAAATCACTTGCTTCACGTCCCTTGCCTGCTGATCCAAACCCCCCTTTGTAATTGCCCCTCACTCAAAAGGATCGTTCTCCCGTTTCTTTGGTTTCCATTTCTTAGGAGGAGCAAGGAAGGAAGGACATCGAATTTAAAAACCAAAACTTTACAAGTTTAAATCAAATCTATGGAAACGGGGGATGGGCATGGACCTTACTTTTCTTGTACTACTTTTAATATTCTAGCTCCTATCTATAAACGAATTGATCTACAGGTTTGCCTTTTCCTTTCTTCTCCATTCAATCAAAACAACCTTGATTTTTTTTTTCACCTTCTTTTTGCGGGAAATGATGCAGAATCAGGGCATTAGGGAAAGCGACTCCAAACCGTTTTGGCTGAAGAGAAACCAGAAGATTTTGGACCGGTTGCTCTATGAATCATCTTCTATAATATGTCTTCAGGTTTTTTTTTTAATTTGTTTCCTCCCCTCTTTTATCTGTTAAGGGCTCCTCTTACCTTATTATCTCAATCATTACTTTTGCTTGTTGTTAAAAGGAATTCTGGGTTGGAAATGAAGAACTCGTTGAGTTATATATGGACAAGCTTGGTCGTGCCGGCTATAACTGCTTCAAACTTGCACGGACCAACAATCGTGGAGATGGTATTTCCTCTTACCTATTTCATTCATTTTCATTTTTACCTATTCCAATTTTTATAAATATCATTTTAGTAGCCTGATTTCTCTCATGAAAAGTTTTGGTATTAGCTTCCATTATTGATATTTTGGATTGGAGTGTGGTCACTGGTAATCATAGAAGCCTGTAATTGGCAACCAAAATACATGGGTCGATATTCGTTTCGTCTGCATTGCATGATGATCTATGTTAGTTTTGTTGACTCCATGGTTTGAGAAACTGTATTTTGCTCTATGTAGGCTTGCTAACTGCTGTTCACAAGGACTTCTTTAGGGTTCTTAATGTTCAAGATTTGCTTTTTAATGACTTTGGAGATCGTGTTGCCCAATTGTTACACGTTCAATTAGTAAAGCCCTTTTCTCAAAATCCTAAAGGCATTGTTCAACCAGAGATCATAATTGTTAATACTCACCTATTGTTTCCTCATGATTCCACTCTATCTATTGCAAGACTACACCAGGTACATCAACTTATCTGCTCTTTATTCACATTAACATATTTTTACTCGATTGATCATCACCGTTTGTTTTTTCTTTTTCTAGGTTTACAAAATATTGCAATATGTGGAATCATATCAGATAGAAAACCAGCTCAAACCCATACCTGTCATACTCTGTGGGTTAGTTTTCCATCGTTCTTTTCGGTTGCAAGTCTCATGTTAAAGGAAAAATCACTAAAGGTAGTATCAAAGAGTGAATATATTGACTGATTTTTTTAAGATACTTTCTGCAGTGACTGGAATGGAAGCAAGCGTGGGCATGTTTACGGATTTCTAAGGTCACAAGGGTTTGTATCATCGTATGACACCGCTTATCATTATACTGACAATGATGTAGATGCCCACAAGGTTCATATTATAAACCGCCAATTTTGATTTACTTAGCTTCAATGATAATCTAAGCATATCAACTTAGAAATAATATATTATTGGATGTTTCTTCCTTGTGAAACAGTGGGTTAGTCATCGAAATCATCGAGGAAATATATGTGGTGTTGATTTCATTTGGCTTCGCAATCCTAATACGTCCAGAAAACCATTGAAGATCAGTTGGGCTGAAGCAGTTTTTGGTATAATTAAGGTACAGATAATGTCTTTCCCAAAGTATATGTTTTCATGCTTTAGCTGTATTCAATGCAATATGTTCTCTCCTAGATTCAATCTTCAATGGCATGAAAAATCAACAAGCTCACACGTGCAGATAGTTGATCTATGGACCACCTTTTACTTCAGATAATCTAACCAAGTTCGAAAAAGCAAGTTACACTGCTTGCCTCAGTACCAGCTTAGAAAACTTCTTCTGAAAAGTATTCTTTCGCATGGCTAGAATGATGAAAAAATAATATCATATCATAAAATAATCACTCAGCAAACCTATAAATTCATAAGAATAAACGTAGTTAGTCAAAGCAAAGCAATTGGAGAAGTAATTACTCTAGTTGACCTGGTCATGTTCGAATTTACTTGATTTTCAATCAGGCTGTTGGGGAAAGAAAAGATTCCTTGTGAATTTCCATATCTAATGTTGAAATTATTGTTTGTTTCAGTACCAGCTCAGAAAAGCTTCACTGTCTGAAAAGGATGCTTTTAGATTTCTCAAGGGTGACACAAAGGATAATTTAATTAGATATTCAACTTTTTGTGAAGCACTTCGCCAGGTATTTTAGTCATCTCATTTCTTGCATTATTTGAATGAAGATATGGCGGTTAAAATTTTCTCTTAAACCTTAGGTAAATTTGGTTGGTGTCCCTTACGGGCTGAGTTTTCCAGACATGAAGAACCTGTGGACACAAGCAGACGTTGATGGAAACGGTGTTGTTGATTATGAAGAATTTCAGGTATGCTGATGCCATAAAATGACATTGATGTGGAACTTGTTTGGTTGTGTTTTAAAATATAATGATAGCTTTGGTTGAATATAAAAACTGCAGCAGAGGTTATGGAATCATAAGTGTTCAGAAGAGGTAGAGGAAATTGTGAATGGAAGAACAGAGAGCTGTAAAGAACAAGAAGTTGTAGGTTTAAAAGTGGAGGATGGTGTTCTATTCCCTAGGGAAGTGGAGAAAGGAATGTGGCCAGATAATTATTCACTCTCTGACCATGCTCGACTTACTGTGGTTTTTTCACCTGTAATTCTTCAGTGTTCTTAATTCTTAGAGTTTAGTTGATCCATTCAGAGGCTGAGCCCGCGGATTTTTGATCAACCTTGGCCAAATTTTCATAAGGCAAAGAGGAATCCTGATCTGCAACAGATATTGCTTTACTTGTTATAGATGATTGAATCTTAAAATGTGAGGAGTTTGTATTATATTACTACTATATATAGTGACATTGACTGTAACTGAAACATCTTTTATCCTGGTCTCGTGGTCAATAGTCCATGTTAAAATATGATGTTATGAAAAGAAAATTTATTACAATCTGTTATCTCTCTAATATCTCACACTTTCAATGGTATGTTTATTTTTTAATTTTGTGATTAAAACCAGTATTCCCAGTGAGATCGGTATATTGAAAGAAAACTATATAAAAACGAAATAAATGTTTTAGAACTTGATGATTCTATTTTTTTTTCCCTTCTTGAAGGTGTAGTTTTCTCCAATGTTTAATCAATTTGACGTAATAAAAAAATGTTGATGAGTGTCAGTTTTCACATCTCAATTAATTCTCAGGGAACAAACAATCACACGAACTCACAATACATGGGGTTCAAAAATTTATGGGATAATACTTCAAGTACGAGTTGGTGTGAAACAGGTTCACTTCAATTTATTATATGAATTGGTGAGAGATGATCACACTGAGATGAGTTGGGCTAAGCTACACAGAGATAGGCTGGCCCAACTAAAATAAATAAAATGTCTTTCAATTAGCCTCAGACACTTAGTCGAATTAGGGACTTGAAAGTAGAAAGATAGCACCTTGCCAACTCATCCATGCAGCTATGGTGTAACATGTTTCAGATTAAAAAATAAATATATGTTTACCGGTTTCCGGTTTTAAACAGAACAGTTTTTTTTTGTTTTTTATTTGAGAAAACTGAAACGGTTCGATTTTCATCCCTAAGTATGAGAATACATGGATTTAAATTCATGACCACAAAGTTTAAAAAACGCTGTTTGGCCATTGAATCAACTCAGAGTTAGTTGTATATAAAATAATCATGATAAAGATTATTTGAATTGTATGATTGAACTATCTATATAATAAAGATGAATCATACTTGTGTTTACAAGCTGATAGAGAAAACACCACATGAGAGACAATTGCCTTTTTTTTTTTTTAATTTAAGAATAGAGATTGAATTTTTTTTTAAAATGATTTTTATTTGGAACCAAACCATATATTTAGCCATACAAGATATATTGAGTTAAAGAGGAAAAGAATTCATATGATATTAATTTTATTATTTAATAATAGATATTAATTTATTTTTTAAAAAAGATTTTTATTGGGAACCAGACCATTTATTTAGCGAGTTAAAGAGGAAAACAAGTCAAATGAACAGAATAAAGTGAAAATTGAAACTTGCGGACGAAGGTGTGTTTTGTTTTCCCAAAAAGTAATGTTTAATTTGTTGTGAATTGTTATCTCATGTCATTGGAAGCAGAGAGTGAATAAATTAACTTAATTATTAAGATGAGAAAAAGAAAGATAGTGATGGTGATGGTGATTGGTGGGGTTCTTAAAAACTAAAAAACTTGCGAACGAAGGTGGAATTGAAGACTTTTTCTTCAAAACTTGGAGACCAAGTTGGAATATAAAATAAAATAATAGAATAGGAAAAATACCAGAAGCTACATGTAAGAATCTAAATATACTTTATAGGGGCATTTGCAAAAGCTCAAAAAAATATTTGTAAATATAGTAAATTTTGATTGGGTTTATCACTGATAAACATTAAATTACATATTTTTACAATATGTTTATCACTGATAAACATGATAAAAATTGTTATATTTGCAAATACTTTTTTGAGATGATATTTTTACAAATATTGCATAAAAATCTGCCACCAATGAAATTTCTCTACTTTATAAGTTAATAGAAAAGCGATCAAAATTTATAATTTCACTTTTTTATTTATTCTCTTTTATCGTTATGTTGTTTTATTATATTATTGACTTGTAAGTATTTTGGACATTTACATATAAGAAGTGCACATCATATTGTTCATAGAATAGAATAAAACTGATGAGTGAGTATGACAGAGAAGAGAAGCTTTGATTTGTCAAATGTGGAATTTCATTTTTCATTTTCATGTGTGGGATCCATGCTGCATGACTCATTATACTAAGTCTTTCTATTAGTTTCCTTCCTTTCATACCAACCAACCTATAAAGATGTGAAAAAAGCACCCCCCATCTCAAACAAATGAAAATTCATTTCTTTGAACCAAATATTCATTCCTCGTTTAATTTTAAAAGTAAATATGCAGCCCGTTGCTAGGGATCACAATTACATGATGATGATTACACCAAATTTGATGAACTCGTTCTTTGTTGATGATGAGATGTTTTCTTTTCCTTGAATTGTATATATGAGGATCCAGTTAATCTCGAGGTCGAGGTCGAGGTCGAAGCAGATCAAAATCCTAGGTGGGATATCCTTCCCTATTGGAAACATGGATCATAACTACTTAATGTTATGTTAATTCCTTTTGATTGTAGGGTGACTGACATGATTTCTTTGACACTTTTTTTTTTTCTTTCAATTTTCACAGGAGAAATGGTGCAAAACACACAAGGAAAGGAAAGGAAAGGAAAGGAAAGGAATATAGTCTGTCTTAAGTCTATCCCAAAACAATATATAGATTACAGACTCTTAACAAAGTGAAGCAACAAAGTCAACACTCACTACAAAATGATTTCTTTCAGTTTCAGTTTCACCACAACTCAATCAATTAGTTGATGTTGGTTTTGATTTACTTGTTTTATTCTTCCCCAAAGTCATGTATGCGGTTTAGCTGCCTGAACAGTGGAATGACTCCCGGACAAATTTTCCTACCTAGGTATATTTCATCACAAAAAACATTAAGGTAGGGCAGGATCCGGTCTGCCCTGCCTTGCCTTTGTGTTTTTTGTGATGAAATATACCTAGGTAGAAGATTTGTCCGGGAGTCATTCCACAAGGCAGGCAAGACACCTACGTTGTGACTTGACTTGAGTTGTGAGTAGTAAACTGTATTTAATGTGTTTAATATATGTATCTCTACTGATAAATGAGACAGGCAAATGCCATTGTAAATAATACTTTTGCACTTCCCCTTTTACATGACTTTATGTGTGTGTGTGGGGGTGATAAATTGAAATTATAGTATAATTCATATATTTTATCTCCCTTATTTTTTAAAAAATTCCAAACTCCTTCCCTCATGAAAGGATATGAGTTTTAAAATTTGAAGGGGGATTGAAAGGATTATGATCTTATTGAGTGTTCATAAGCAGATTGAAATTAGCATCATGTGAGGTTTTTTTTAATTAAAAATATAGATGGAGTTGTGATAATAACAATTGAAACAAAATGTAAAGCAAAATTTATGTACTAGAGAACATATAATTTTTTAAAGTTTAAAGATCAAAATAAAAAGAGTGTATTAGAAAATTGATAGATTAAAATAGGTTTGAACTTTATTTTAATTACATGTTCCCAAAAGTGCAACAAAAGTTTGGATTACGGGATTGTTTTCATAGATTTTTACCTTACACTGAGTTATTAAATTACAAATACATGATTTTCAAGTTTCTTTTAAAAAATATGAGTTTTTAACCGTATATAAATATAAGCACTAAACATAGGATTCATAAATCTAAATTTCCCAATCTCAAACTATATAAATACAAACTTTTCAAACATGCAATCAAAATACCCATAAATAATAGACTATAAGATTAATTTATCCATCTTCAAATAGGGGCTATTTTGATACACTGAATCTAGATACTCGAAAATTAAGACGATGTATGAGGAATTAAATGTTTGGAAATTCAGATACTTGAAAATGAAGAAAACAATATATTTGTTTTATAGGATTTATATATGGAAATTATGGGAATTTTGTTAGGTTACCTGAGAATATAAAATTATTATATTTGATTTGTAGGATGGATTTCTTTATAGGAATGTAATAAATTACTATTTGTTCCAATAATCCCTAGTACTGGTGCCTTAGGTAACAATATTCTTGATATTATAGGATTTATATCTCAAAATCAATTGACAATGAAAACAATAGGTATTGTATCTTTTATAGATAGTGAATTCTCTTCATCTTTCTGATGTGGGATTTTCAATAAATACTGATCTTTGGACTTCCATGCTTGCTATAGCCATAACTCGGATTGGAATAATATTAATAGTTGAAACTGATTGTCTTAATTTGATTGCTGTCATCCATTCTCTCTCGCTCGACCATTCTGACTTTAGAACTATCATTGATGGTATGTATTGTATATAATTTATTGTATTAATTTTAATAAGTTATGAATAAATCGATCATTTATTTTAAAAAAATATTGACATCAACATAATTAATACATAAGTGGTAACAACATATTTTATAAATTGAAGCTTCGATCAAGGGTAAATTTAAAGAAAATAATGACATATTTCGTAATTTTTAAAAATCACATGGGATAAAATAGTCCAAGAATATATATATAATTAAAAAAGGTTAAATTATATAAAATGTCTGTAACCTTATAATGTTGGTTTCAATTTTACCTTTAATGTTTTAAAATTTTCAATCGTATCCTCAACCTTTTATTTTATTTAAAAAATACCCTTTATTGAGGACAACACCCTTTAAAATATATAATCGTTTGCAATTTCGATTAAATTTAACGAAACTTAAAATATTAAGCGTATTTTTAAAGGAGTATTATTTTAATAAAAAGATAATTTCCCGAAGAAAATAAATATTTTGAAAGAATAATTTTTTCAACAAAAGGTATTTTTGAAATAAATTAAAATGGTAAGGGTAGAATTAAAACATTGGGTGTTTGGAAGGAGGGGTAGGGTAGGGTGTGGTGGGGTAGTATGAGTTTAGATAGTTTATGTTTGGATGTGTAGGGGGTATGTGTTATATAAACCTGAGGTTAGATAATCTATGTTTGATGAATGATTTTAGTTTTAGTTTTGTGTTGTATAATTATTTTATAAGGGGTTAGCAAACTCATCAATGTTACTATTTAAAATCTATAGATTTAGTAGATTAAACCCGGGGTTCCAAGATCCATCTAACAAACATGAAAGTAGGCTATTGAATCCCACTCCACCCAACCCTAAACCGTCTTCCAAACAGCCCCTTAAGAGTAAAATTGAAACCAATATAAGAGTATTTTGTATATTCTAACATTAAAATAAATAATAAAAAATTAAAAAAAAAAAGGCCTAACAGGGTTTGGGAGGAGGACCGGAGTGGTGGGGGATCCACCTTCCATTGATTTGCGAATCGGGAGCTTTGCTTTTCAGAGGAGAAATAGCTTCTTGACGAAGTAGGAGTAGAAGATAAGGTCACCGTTTGCAGACATTCCATTATTCAAAATCAAATGGAACTCCAAGTCTTTGTCTTTCTATTTAATGGCATCCATTATCCACACTTGTCTTCACTGCATTCTACTTCTCTGCTTCTTCGCCTTAGCTTCTCACTTCTTCTTCTTAAAAATATCATATTGATAAATGGGTACTCTGAGTCCGAGTCTTCCTCATCGGAATTCATGGCCAGTTGGATTCCGATTTCATCCAACAGATGAAGAGTTAATTAATCACTACCTTAAAAACAAGATGCTTGCTAACGAATCACGTGTTCGATATATCCGTGAGGTTGATATCTGCAAGTATGATCCATGGAAACTTCCAAGTATGTCAACTCTCTCTCTCTCTCTTTTTCTGTTATTTTTGTGATAAATTTGAGATTTTGGAAATCAAAGGCTCTGTTTTTATTTCTGCTTACTTGATGGTAGGACTTTCAAACGTTGAAAGTGGTGACCAGGAATGGTTTTTCTTTTGTGCTCAAGATTTCAAGTACTCAAATGGACTTCGTTCCAATAGGGCTACAGCAAGTGGGTACTGGAAATCAACAGGCAAAAATCGAAAGATAACAGAGAGAGGAAAAAAATCCTTGGTTATTGGTAGTAAAAAAACATTGGTGTTTTACAAGGGAAGGGTTCCAAATGGGGTCAGAACCAATTGGGTTATACATGAGTATCGTCCCAAATTTGGTTTTGCTGTTGCGGTCGGTGATTGATTCCCCCACATCATATTCTACTTTTTTTATTTATTTATAATTTGCTTAATATACACAATACAATCTTTCTAACCTGTCAAATTAGTAGTCTTACAATGCCCTCTTGTTTTGTTTCTAGAAATCATTCGTTATTTGTCGCCTAAAGAAAAAGGTAGCAGATGAAAATGCTGCTTTGACTTGTGATGAAGGTTTCGTTAATTCCAACTTTGAAAATGTCCCCCCAATCCAAGAGGTGAGGATAAAAATATGTCTATATGTATAGATATATATGTATTGGCTTATAGAGAATTCATGAGACATGACATTTCATATTAATCTTCTTAACTGTTCAGATTCCAGAAGGATATGGACAATCCTTGTTTCGACCAGACCTTCAGCCTTCGGATTGTGAGTTGTACTCCCCCTTGTATTCTAACCAAGAACCTACGTATTCAGATTTCCAAGCTTCCGATGACGTTGGCTCTCAAGTTTCCGACCTTCAGCCTTCGGATTATGAGTTGTACTCTCCCTTGTATTCTAACCAAGAACCTACTTATTCGGATTTCCAAGCTTCCGATGACTTTGGCTTTCAAGTTTCTGACCTTCAGCCTTCCGATTATGAGTTGTACTCCCCCCTGTATTCTGACCAAGAACCTACTTATTCGGATTTCCTAGCTTCCGATGACTTTGGCTCTCAAGTTTCTGACCTTCAGCATTCGGATTATGAGTTGTACTCCCGCTTGCATTCTAACCAAGAACCTACTCATTCGGATTTCCAAGCTTCCGATGACTTTGGCTCTGAAGTTTCTGACCTTCCATTACAATCTGCACCTGAACCAGCTGAAGAAGATTTGGATGTCAATGATTTCATAGACTCAATCCTTGTTGATGATAGAAATGAATTCAATGCTGAGGAATTGCTTAGCTTGGTTAATCAAAATCACGGTGGTGGATTTAGCACCACCACTGGCACGGATGTAGCTTTTGGTCGGCAGGTAAAACAATTAGTATATATGGAACTAATTACTATGAGCTTTAATAAGGCGTATCTTCTTCATGTTTTGCGCTTCGATTATGTGTTCTTGCTTTGTTAAATTCGCCATATTTGTCCATGGAAGAGCTAAGTTATCTGCATTTCATTTTCATTATGTTGCAGAATGATGACGTCTCTCAGAGTTTGTTCGGTGAACATACCAGTTCAAGAAAACAAAGTACGCCAACGATTAAAGAATCACGTAGAAGCATACTCACTTCAAAGATTCTCAGGTACAGAGAGGAAGATCTTTCCTCTGTCCGCAGTCATGTTGGTAGACCTAGTATCAATTGCATTTCCTACCACAGTGATACTGATGACTCTGATGAGAATATAAAAATTTTCAGATCTCAACGTCAACGTCGATCAAAATCCAATAAGCTTGTAGCCCATGTGGATGCTCCAAAAATAGTCCGATCAAAGAGCGTAGCTCAATGTGAAGCAATATCCCATCACAAGGTGAGACACCAAAAATGTCCTTACAAGAAAAACCATATATGTTCTCATCATGAAAACATTTTTACATTTTCTATGATTTAAACATTTCGAGTTCAATTTCCAGGAAAAGGCAGATGCAAAACATAAAGTTGTTAGACTACCCAAGCCATCGATGGAAGACCAAAAAAGTGAAGTAAGCAAGTGTTGCTGTGGTGAATCCGTTAAGAGTGGAAGAAAGGGTTCCTCAATGATCGTGACTACAAAATGCATTCACCACAAATCGAATCCACCATCAGTTTATGTGGACAGAGCATGTATAGGTTTCATTTTGTTTGTCATCGTTGTAAGAGAAGTGTTACTGTATGGAAACTGGTGGTAAATGTATATGTAAATGTTAGCCGTCATCCCCATCATTGTGTGTTATCTAAGGGAGAGTGTGGCAAAAATTTAAATTTATGTTTGTCTTAGGTTTCTGATGAAAAATTTAAATTTTTTGTAAAGCAGTTTATCAGGTAAATCAATGATGGTATATTATGGAAAATTGGTGATAGTCAATCATTATCAGTATGTCAATGATAGTCTATAATGGTAAATCAATGACTTAGAGATATACTTGCATGTAATAAGAGTATTTAGAATATTTCTTGATGGACAGTTATCCGGCCTCTAAAATTTTAATATTTTAAAAAATATGTTTTTTAGGTTAACAAATTTTTAAATATTAGAGTTCATTTTTAACATATTTATAAATGCCCTAATTTATTAATAATTGTGATATTTAGTTTTAAATATTAGAATGTTGTAGTAAAAAAAGGTTAAAATATATTTTTGCCCTTGAATTTTCATTTTGTTTCTATTTGGTGTTTGAGTTTTTAAACACAACATATTAACCCCTGAGTTTTATTTTACTTTCTTTTTCTTATTGCCAAGATGTGGAGGATATTCTAGGCAGATTTGGAGCTACCGAAATCACCGGAAAATTTGATGATGAGGGTATAGTGAGATATGAGAGTTGAATTTTTTTCTTGCCAGTGAGCTTGATGAGGATGATGGCTATGGTGTGAATGGGCTTCCGTTAGAGAGTATCCTCGTTGGATCTTTTAATGGTTTCCATATACCCAAAGCTTGGTATTAAGAGAGAGCAAAGGAAATTCAATCTCTCAGGTGCTTCCTCTTAGCTACATATGTGACAATTTCAAGATGGGTTCTTTTGAGAAAGAGATTCAAGGGAGATTTTTTATGCATTTCTTTGAAAAGGGTAATAAAGTTATGTTTTCTGAGATTTATAAAGATGCTGATGATAAATGGGTTGAGAGAGATTTCCTTAATTTGAACAATTCTTCAAAGGGAGTCATTTCACAATGCAGGCAGCTACTCTACATACGTTGTGACTTGACTTGAGTTGTGAGTAAACTGTATTTAATGTGTTTAATATATGTATCTCTATTGATAAATGAGTCAGGCAAATGCCATTGTAAATAGTACTATTACACTTCCCCTCTTACATGACTTTATGTGTGTGGGGGGTAAAAAATTGAAATTATAGTATAATTCAGCTATTTTGAAAGGATTATGATCTTATTGAGTGCTCGTAAGTTAATTGAAATTAGCATCATGTGAGGTTTATTTTTTATTAAAAATATAGATGGAGGGGGTGATAATAACAATTGAAACCAAATGTAATCCAAAATTTATGGACGGAACATATTACTTTTGAAAGTTTAAGGATTAAAATAGAAAAAGTGCATTCAAAATGGGTAAACGAGAATAGGTTTAAACTTTATTTTAATTAACTATTCCCAAAAGTACAATGAAGTTTAGATTGCGGGTTTGTTGCATAGATTTCTAACTTAGACTGAGTTATTAGATTACAAACACATGATTTTCCAGCTTTCTTAAAAAAAAAGAGTCTCACTTAAACACAAGATTCATAAATTTAAAATTCACAATCACAAACTATATAAATTCGGACTTTTCAAACATGCCGTCCAAACCCCTATAAATAATAGACTATAATATTAATTTTATCCATCTTCAAATAGGGGCTATTTTGATACACTGAGTCTTGATACTCGAAAATTAAGACGATTTATGAGGAATTAAATGTTTGGAAATTCAGATACTTGAAAATGAAAAATAATTTTTTTTTTTAAAGGATTTATATATGGGAATTTTGTAATAATTTACTATTTGTTCCAATAATGCCTAGTCCTGGTGCCTTACGAATCAATACTGATGCTGCTCGGACTACCATGCTTGCAATTCGGGTTGGAATAATATTAATAGTTTTTCTGCCATCAATTCTCTCTCGCTCGACCTTTCTGACTTTAGAGCAATCGTTGATGATATGTATTATGTACGGTATATAATATATTTTTTAAATTATTTTGCATTAATTTTAATGAATTATTGATAAATCGATAATTTATGAAAAAAAATTGAAATCAGCATAATTAATATATAAATGGTAATGGCATATTTTATAAATTGAAAGTTTGATGAACGATAAATTTTAATTAAATAATGACATATTTTATAATTTTAAAAAATCATATAGGGATAAAATAGTCTAATAATATATATAATTTTTAAAAAAATGTTAAATTATATAAAATGCCTCTAACATTTTAAAAGTTTCATTTATGCTCTCAACCTTTTATTTTGTTTCAAAATACCCTTTATTGAGAAAATCATCATTTAAAATATATAATCGTGTGCAATTTCGATTAGGTTTAACGAAAATTAAAAGATTGAGTTTATTTTTTAAAGAGTATTATTGTAATAAAAAGATAATTTTCCGAAAGGAAGAATAATTTTTCCAACAAAAAGTATTTTTAAAATAAATTAAAATATTATGGGTAGAATTTAAACTTTTAAAACGTTAGTGACAAAATTGAAACCAACCTCGTAATATAGCGGTGTTTTGTATAATTTTCTTTTAAAATAAAAATAAAAATAAAAATTGGGTTGGTTCAGTTTGAATTGAACCGTGGTAGTAGGGTTGGGAGGACCGGAGTGGTGGGGGATCCACCTTTCATTGATTTGCCAATCGGGAGCTTTGCTTTTGAGAGGTGAAGGTAGCTTCTTGACGAAGTAGGAGTAGAAGAGAAGTTCACCGTTTGCAGACAATCATTCCATTAGTCAAAATCAAATGGAACTCCAAGTCTTTGTCTTTCTATTTAATGGCATCCATTATCCACACTTGTCTTCACTTCATTCTATTGCTCTGCTTCTTCGCCTTACCTTCTCACTTCTTCTTCTTCTTCTTGTTAAAGATATCATATTGATAAATGGGTACTCTTTGTCCGAGTCTTCCTCATCGGAGTTCATGGCCTGTTGGATTCCGATTTCATCCAACAGATGAAGAGTTAATCAATTACTACCTCAAAAACAAGATGCTTGCTAGGGAATCACATGTTCGATATATCCGTGAAGTTGATATCTGCAAGTATGATCCATGGGAGCTTCCAAGTATGTACACTCTCTCTCTCTCTCTCTTTTTCTGTTATTTTTGTGATAAATTTGAGATTTTGAAAATTAAAAGCTCTGTTTTTATTTCTGCTTCCTTGCTGGTAGGACTTTCAAACGATGAGAGTGGTGACCAGGAATGGTTTTTCTTTTGTGCTCAAGATTTCAAGTACTCAAATGGACGTCGTGCCAATAGGGCTACGGCAAGTGGGTTCTGGAAATCAACTGGCAAAGACCGAAAGATAACTGAGGGAGGAACTAACAAGTTAATTATCGGTACCAAAAAAACATTGGTGTTTTACAAGGGAAGGGTTCCAAATGGGGTCAGAACCAATTGGGTTATACATGAGTATCTTCCCAAATTGGGTTTTGCTGATGCGGTCGGTGATTGATTCCACCATATCATATTCTACTCTCTATTTTTTTTAAGTATATACAATCTGTCTAACCTGTCGAATTAGTAGTCTTACAATGCCCTCTTGTTTTGTTTCTAGAAATCATTCGTTATTTGTCGCCTAAAGAAAAAGGTAGCAGACGAAAATGCTGCTTTGACTTGTGATGAAGCTGGTTTCATGAATTCCAACTTTGAAAACGTCACCCCAATCCAAGAGGTATATATATTGGCTTATATAGAATTCAGGAGACATGACATTCATATTAATCTTGGTAATTGTTCAGATTCCAGAAGAATATGGACAATCCATGTATCTTCTAGACCTTCAGCCTTCGGATTATGAGTTGTACTCCCCCTTGTATTCTGACCAAGAAGCTACTTGCATGGATTTCCAAGCTTCCAATGACTTTGGCTCTCCAGTTTCTGACTTTCCATTGCAATCTGCACCTGCTGAAGAAGATGTTGATGTTAATGAATTCGTAGACTCAATACTTGTTGATGACGGTATTGATTTCGATGATGAGGAATTGCTTCGCTTGGTTAGTCAAAATCCCAGTGGTGCGGATGCAGCTTTTGGTTGGCAGGTAAAACAATTAAGTATATAGGGAACAAATTACCATGAGGTTTAATAAGGCGTATCTTCATCATGTTCTGCGCTTCGATTGTGTATTCTTGCTTTGTTATTTCTTAGAAATTCGGCTTCTTTTTCCTTGCAGAATGACGACCTCTCTCTCTTTCTCTCTCTCTCTCTCTCTCTCTGACGACCTCTCTCTCTCTGACGACCTCTCTCTCTCTCTCTCTGACGACCTCTCTCTCTCTCTCTCTCTCTCTCTCTCTCTCTCTCTCTCTCTCTCTCTCTCTCTCTCTCTCTCTCTCTCTCTATATATATATATATATATATATAAGGAAACGGAAGAAATGGTTCATGTACGGTGGAATTAGCAGTGTCACTGATAATCATACAGTCTTCAACTTTCAGGTTAAAAAAAAAAAAAACAAAGTTCATAAACCATTACAGTTACTTCAAATTTTTAGTCGGGTAATTCCAATGGGAGAATTCATTATGCAACAACGCGCTTTTCCTCATTCTGTACTCTTTTAAATCTTACTTAATGAATAGTTTCTTTTTTCTTTTTCTTTTAGATGAAGCATATTTGTTGAATAGTTAACTGATTATTTTCATGTGTTACAGAATAATGACATTTATTCAAGCTGGTCTGATGACCGGGGAAGTTTAGGGGTACATGTGCCAACAATCAAAGAGTCACGTAGAGAGAACCTTCCTATAAAACGTTTACAGTATAAACCTAAAGAGGAAGATGTTGATGAGTTGCATGGAGGCTTGTCTTCTGTTTCTAGTGAAAGTGGCATTTCCATGAACAGTGTCTCTGATGATGGACCAACAACTTTCAAACCTCCCAAGGATCTTGTACTGACAAGTAACCGATACAAGGTGAAAGAAAGGATGGATAAAGATGCCGTTCACTTTTTATATATATTTATTTACTCTGTGAATGAGGGAGGGAGTGAAGCTGTTATTCTTTTAGAAATAATTTGGTGGTAATTTTTTGCTGGCAAAAGAATATGAAAGACGCATAAAATTTGCGAGTCCAACGTCCCAATTATCAATTACAGATTCTAGCAATGGGAAATATGGATGTGTTGGCAGTAAAGGAAGGGGTTTTTCATGTATCTTAACCACAAAACAGA
Organism: Gynostemma pentaphyllum; assembly: GCA_028015215.1. Lineage (NCBI taxonomy): Eukaryota > Viridiplantae > Streptophyta > Magnoliopsida > Cucurbitales > Cucurbitaceae > Gynostemma > Gynostemma pentaphyllum. The sequence goes on along the minus strand of CM051350.1, from coordinate 48,729,304 downwards.
TTCACCACAAATCAAGTGTACCATTTGTTTACGCGGCTAAAGCATTTCTAGGCATCATAATGTTCTTCCTGTTTGTTCAAGAAATGCTGCTATATGGAAGCTGGTGTTAAAGATCATGCAGGGAAGGTAAGGGAAGCTACTACTTGTTTGTTGCTTCTGGGTACGACACGAGTCGAATCCTAGGTGTGTTTCATCACAAAGAGTGATAGTTAAGTTTTAATTATCCATGTATCTTTTCATATGTCTGCCAATAAAAATGGGGAAAACAGGGCCAATTTGAGCATTGTTCAATTGTTTTTTAGTGTTGTTCCCTCGGTTAAAGTCTAGTCTCCCCTCCCCTATTACTATTAATAACGTAATGGCAATACCTCTTGAATTTGATAACGCAAACATAAACATATGGAGTTCTCGATTTGCCGAGTAAGGGTAACGTAAATCTCTGAAGAAAAGTAAATGACCCGTGCAGGAAGAAGGAAGGAAAGGAGAAGTGTTTTTGGAATGTTGAATAAAATGATAATAACTTACCTTACACAGCAGTAAAAGGAATGCATCTTCATCAGTTGGCATTTTAACAAACATCCACACTGCAACGTTGCATTTATCGGGATGCAATGCCGAGACCAAATTCCCTGAACCCCATATCTGGAAAGGAATTGGAATACAAAAACAAACTGAAGCAAAACAATAGAAACCACTTGGTATTGGGGTAGGGAAAATTCTTGCTCCTGCCTCTAAATACCTTCCCTCCAGTTTTCTTCAATCAAGACCGATCAGTTTTCTCCCATGAAAATAAAAAAAAAATGTAAAAAGTTGTTGGGGTGAGAGAGGCTCGAACTCTCGACCTTAGGATTACTCAGTTTTCTCCACACTTTTCTTCACTTCATTCCATTTCTCTGCTTCTTCGCCTTACCTTCTCACTTCTTCTTGTTAAAGATATCATCTTGATAAATGGGTACTCTTTGTCAGAGTCTTCCTCATCGGAATTCATGGCCAGTTGGATTCCGATTTCATCCAACTGATGAAGAGTTAATTAATCACTACCTTAAAAACAAGATACTTGCTAACGAATCACATGTTCGATATATCCGTGAGGTTGATATCTGCAAGTATGATCCATGGGAACTTCCAAGTATGTAAACTCTCTCATTTTCTGTTATTTTTTAGATAAAATTGAGATTTTGAAAATCGAAGGCTCTGTTTTTATTTCTGCTTCCTTGCTGGTAGGACTTTCAAACGAATCGCGGATACTTCCTCCCCTTCGACTTCCGAAGTTTCTTATGATGACAAACGGAGGACCCAAATCTTTCTCAATGACCAAATCCCGTCATGGTTTGCCGTTGGAGGCTATGTAGTGATTGCAGACATCTCCATAGGCACTCTGCCACACATCTTTACACAGCTATGACCAGGAATGGTTTTTCTTTTGTGCTCAAGATTTCAAGTACTCAAATGGACGTCGTTCCAATAGGGGCTACAGCAAGTGGGTACTGGAAATCAACAGGCAAAAACCGAATGATAACAGAGAGAGGAAAAAACAAGTTGGTTATCGGCATCAAAAAAACATTGGTGTTTTACAAGGGAAGGGTTCCAAATGGGGTCAGAACCAATTGGGTTATACATGAGTATCATCCCAAATTGGGTTTTGCTGTTGCGGTCTGTGATTGATTCCCCATTATCATATTCTACTCCCTTTTTTTTAAGTATATACAATCTGTCTAACCTGTCGAATTAGTAGTCTTACAATGCCCTCTTGTTTTGTTTCTAGAAATCATTCGTTATTTGTCGCCTAAAGAAAAAGGTAGCAGATGAAAATACTGCTTTGACTTGTGATGAAGCTGGTTTCGTGAATTTCAACTTTGAAAACGTCACCCCAATCCAAGAGGTGAGGATATAAATATGTATATATATATTGGCTTATGAGAATTCATGAGACATGACATTTCATATTAATCTTCTTAACTGTTCAGATTCCAGAAGGATATGAAAAATCCTTGCTTCTACCAGATCTTCAGCCTTCGGATTATGAGTTGCACTCCACCTTGTATTCTAACCAAGAACCTACTTATTCAGATTTCCAAGCTTCTGATGACTTTGGCTCTCAAGTTTTTGACCTTCAGCCTTCGGATTCTGAGTTGTGCTCCCCCTTGTATTCAAACCAAGAACCTACTTATATGGATTTCCAAGCTTCCGCTGAGTTTGGCTCTCAAGTAGCTATCCTTCCATCGCAATCTGCACCTGCACCTGCTGAAGAAGATTTTGATGTTAATTATTTTATAGACTCAATCCTTGTTGACGACGGAAATGATTACAATGCTGAGGAATTGCTTTGCTTGGTTAATCAAAATCTGGTAGATTTAGCACCACCACTGGCACGAATGCAGCTTTTGGTTGGCAGGTAAAACTATTAAGTATATATGGAACAGATTACTGTGAGCTTTTAATAAGGTGTTTCTTCTTCATGTTTTGTGCTTCGATTATGTATTCTTGCTTTGTTATTTCTTAGAAATTCGACATCTTTGTCCATGCAAGAGCTAAGTTAGCTGCATTTCATTTTCATTATGTTGCAGAATGATGACGTCTCTCAGAGTTTGTTCTGCAAACATACCAGTTCAAGGCTACAAAGTACGTCAACGATTAAAGAATCACGTAGAAACTCACTCACTTCAAAGCTTCTTAAGCACAGAGAGGAAGATCTCTCCTCTGTTCGTGCTCATGTTGATAGCCATAGTGACAATTGCGTGATACTGATGACTCTGAGATATAAAAACTTTCAGATCTCAACGTCAACCTCGATCAAAATCCAATAAGCTTGTAGCTCATGTGGACACTCCAAAAATAATCCGGTCAAAGAGCGTAGCTCAACGTGAAGCAATATCACATCACAAGGTGAGACACCAAAAATGCCCTAACAGGAAAAACCATATATGTCGTTCTCATCATGAAAACACTTTTTACTTTGAAGTTCTAATGATTTAAACTTTTCCTGTTAAATTTCCAGGAAAAGGCAGCTGTAAAACATAGTAAAGTTGTTAGACTACCCAAACTATCGATTGCAGATTCTATGGTGGACCAAAAAAGTGAAGTAAGCAAATGTTGCCGTGGTGAATCCGTTGAGAGTGGAAGAAAGGGTTCCTCAATGATCCTGACTACAGAATGCATTCACCACAAATCGAATCCACCATCAGTTTATGTGGTTAAAGCATGTATAGGTTTCATTTTGTTTGTCATAGTTATAAGAGAAGTGTTGCTGTATGGAAACTGGTGGTAAACGTAAATATTAGCAGTCAGCCCCATCGTTATCTAAGCGCGTGAAAATTTTAATTTTTGTTTGTCATACCTTTATGATGTAAAATTTAAATTTTCCAACCAGACCTCTCTCGACTTTGTGAAGCAGTTATTATGGAAAATTGGTGATAGTCAATTATTTTCAGTCTATCACTAATAGTATATCATAGTAAATCAATGACGTACAGATATATTTATATGAAATAAAGGTATATATGATATCTTTATACTCTCTCTCATGGAAGCCCACTCACGCCATAGCCATCATCCTCATCAAGCTCACTGACAAGAAAAAAAAATTCAACTCTCATATCTCACACCCTCATCATCAAATTTTTCAGTGGTTTCGATAGCTCCAGAATTGGTAGACTAAAATAGGTTTAACTTTATTTTAATTAACTATTCCCAAAAATGCACAATAAAGTTTGGATTGTGGGTTTGTTATATTGATTTCTACCTTAGATTGAGTTATTAGATTACATATATATGTTCCAACTTTCTTTAAAAAAAAAAAAAAACTCACCTATCGAACATATGGTTCATAAATTTAAACTCCACAATCTCAAACTCTATGAATTCAAACCTTTCAAACATGCAGTCCAAACCCCTATAAATAATAGACTACGATTATTTTCTCCATATTTAAATAGGGACTATTTTGATACACTGAATCTAGATAATCGAAAATTAAGACGATGTATGAGGAATTAATGTTTGGAAATTCAGGTACTTGAGAATGAAGAAAAAAGAATATTTGTTTTATAGGATTTATATATGGTAATTTTGTAATAATTTACTATTTGTTCCAATAATGCCTAGTCCTAGTGTAGTGCCTTACGAATTAATACTGATGCAGCTTGGATGGTATGGCCATAACTCGGGTTGGAATAATATTAATAGTTGAAACTGATTGTCTTAATTTGGCTACTGCCATATCCAATTCTCTCTCGACCATTCTGACTTTGGAGCTATTGTTGATGATAAATATTTTTTGAATTATAATAATTTATTTTGTATTAATTTTATTGAATTATTAATAAATCAATTATTTATTAAAAAAATTGAAATCAACATAATTAATATATAAATGATAACGATATATTTTGTAAATTGAAAGTTTAATGAAAGATTAATTTAAGGGACTCTTGCGAAAATAATAAAAATAGGTCCAATATTTGTAAAAATAGCACAAAAAAACATATTTGTAAAAATAGCAGAAAAATTAAATTCACACATAAAATATTACAAAATTACCACTAGTAATCAGTGATATTTTCACAAGTAATCACTAATTAGTAATCACTGATTTACTGATATTTTGTGCAGTAATCACTGATTACCTGATAGTAATCACTCTGATAGTTATCACTGATATCTCTGATCACATGAATGAGGGTTTTTAAAAATCTGGTATATTTGCAAATACTTTTTAAAAATGTTATATTTATAAATATTGCTAAAAATTCTACTACCCAATAAAATTTCTCTTAATTTTAAAGTAAATAATGACATATTTTATATTTTAAAGAATCATGTAAGGATAAAATAGTCCAAAAATACATAGAATTAAAAAAATATAAAATTATATAAAATGTATCTAACCTATAGTGTTGGTCTCAATTTTATTTCTAATATTGTAAAAGTTTCATTTTTGCCTTCAATCTTTTATTTGATTTCAAAATACTTTTATTGAAGAAATGATCCTTTAAAATATATAATCATGAAAACTAAAAAATTATTGTAATAAATTTATAATTTTCCGAAGAAAATAAATATTTTGTAAGAATAATTTTTCCAACATATTTTTAAAATAAATTCAGTTTGAATTGAACCGTGGTTGGGACTGGGAGAACCGGAGTGGTGGGGGGATCCACCTTCCATTGATTCGCCAATCGGGAGCTTTGCTTTTGAGAGGTGAAGGTAGCTTCTTGACGAAGTTGGAGTAGAAGAGAAGTTCACCGTTTGCAGATATTCCAATAGTCAAAATCAACTGGAACTCCAAGTCTTTGTCTTTCTATTTAATGGCATCCATTATCCACACTTTTCTTCACTTCATTCTATTTCTCTGCTTCTTCTCCTTACCTTCTCAGTTCTTCCTGTTAAAGATATCATATTGATAAATGGGTACTCTTTGTCCGAGTCTTCCTTATCGGAATTCATGGCCAGTTGGATTCCGATTTCATCCAACTGATGAAGAGTTAATTAATCACTACCTTAAAAATAAGATGCTAGCTATGGAATCACGTGTTGCATATATTCGTGAGGTTGATATATGCAAGTATGATCCATGGGAGCTTCCAAGTATGTAAACTCTCTCTCTCTCTCTCTTTCTTTTTCTGTTTTTTGGGGATAAATTTGATATTTTGAAAATCAAAGGCTCTGTTTTTATTTCTGCTTCCTTGCTGGTAGGACTTTCAAACGATGATAGTGGTGACCAGGAATGGTTTTTCTTTTGTGCTCAAGATTTCAAGTACTCGAATGGACGTCGTGCCAATAGGGCTACGGCAAGTGGGTACTGGAAATCAACAGGCAAAGACAGAAAGATAACTGAGGGAGGAACGAACAAGTTGGTTATCGGCACCAAAAAAACATTGGTGTTTTACAAGGGAAGGGTTCCAAATGGGGTCAGAACCAATTGGGTTATACATGAGTATCATCCCAAATTGGGTTTTGCTGATGCGGTCGGTGATTGATTCCCCCATATCATATTCTACTCTTTTAAGTATATACAATCTGTCTAACCTGTCGAATTAGTAGTCTTACTATGCCCTCTTGTTTTGTTTCTAGAAATCATTCGTTATTTGTCGCCTAAAGAAAAAGGTAGCAGATGAAAATGCTGCTTTGACTTGTGATGAAGCTGGTTTCGTGAATTCCAACTTTGAAAACGTCACCCCAATCCAAGAGGTATATATATATATATATATTGGCTTATATAGAATTCATGAGACATGACATTTCATATTAATCTTCGTAACTGTTCAGATTCCAGAAGAATATGGACAATCCTTGTATCTTCCAGACCTTCAGCATTCGGATTATGAGTGGTACTCCCCCTTATATTCTGACCATGAAGCTACTTCTATGGATTTCCAAGCTTCCAATGACTTTGGCTCTCCGGTTTCTGACCTTCCATTGCAATCTGCACCTGCTGAAGAAGATGTTGATGTTAATGAATTCGTAGACTCAATACTTGTTGATGACGGTATTGATTTCGATGATGAGGAATTGCTTCGCTTGGTTAGTCAAAATCCCAGTGGTGCGGATGCAGCTTTTGGTTGGCAGGTAAAACAATTAAGTATATAGGGAACAAATTACCATGAGGTTTAATAAGGCGTATGTTCACCATGTTCTGCGCTTCGATTGTGTATTCTTGCTTTGTTATTTCTTAGAATTAGAAATTCGGCTTCTTTTTCCATGGAAGAGCTAAGTTATCTGCATTTCTCTCTCTCTCTCTCTCTCTCTCTCTCTCTCTCTCTCTCTCTCTCTCTCTCTCTCTCTCTCTCTCTCCCCCTCTCCCTCTCCCTCTCCCTCTCCCTCTCACTCTCACAGATTTGTTGGACTATGTTGATTTTGAGGATCAATCCTTTGATGATGGGACCTCAAGAAATAACTACGTCTCATCTAGTTATAAGGAAACGGAAGAAATGGTTCATGAACTTTTGTACGGTGGAATTAGCAGTGTCACTGATAATCATACAGCCTTCAACTTTGAGGTAAAACAAAAAAAAAACAAAGTTCATAAACCATTACAGTTACTTCAATTTTTTTTAGTCGGGTAATTCCAATGGGAGAAATCAGTATGCAACAACGCGCTTTTCCTCAGTCTGTACTCTTTTAAATCTTACTTAATAAATAGTTTTATTTTTTATTTTTTCTTTTAGATGAAGAATATTTGTTGAATAGTTAACTGATTATTTTCATGTGTACAGAATAATGACATTTATTCAAGCTGGTATGATGACCGGGGAAGTTTAGGGGTACCTATGCCAACAATCAAAGAGTCACGTAGAGAGAACCTTCCTATAAAACGTTTACAGTATAAACCTAAAGAGGAAGATGTTGATGAGTTGCATGGAGGCTTGTCTTCTGTTTCTAGTGAAAGTGGCATTTCCATGAACAGTGATGTCTCTGATGATGGACCAACAACTTTCAAACCTCCCAAGGATCTTGTACTGACAAGTAACCGATACAAGGTGAAAGAAAAGATGGATAAAGATGCCGTTCACTTTTTATATATATTTATTTACTCTGTGAATGAGGGAGGGAGTGAAGCTGTTATTCTTTTAAAAATAATTTGGTGGTAATTTTTTGCAGGCAAAAGAATATGAAAAACGCATAAAATTTGCGAGTATCCCAATTATCAATTACAGATTCTAGCAATGGGAAATATGGATGTGTTGGCAGTAAAGGAAGGGGTTTTTCATGTATCTTAACCACAAAACAGATTCATCACAAATCAAGTGTACCATTTGTTTACGCGGCTAAAGCATTTCTAGGCATCATAATGTTCGTTCTTCCTGTCTGTTCAAGAAATTCTGCTATATGGAAGCGGGTGTTAAAGATCATGCAGGGAAGGCAAGGGAAGCTACTACTTGTTTGTTGCTTCTGGGTACGACGCGAGTCGAATCCTAGGTGTGTTTCATCACAAAGAGAGAAGTTTTAATTATCCATGTATCTTTTCATGTCTGCCGAAAAAAATGGGGGAAACAGTGCCAATTTAAGCATAGTTCAATTGGTTTTTAGTGTTGTTCCCTCGGTTAAAGTCTAGTCTCCCCTCCCCTATTACTATTAATAACGTAATGGCAATACCTCTTGAATTTGATAACGCAAACATAAACATATGGAGTTCTCAATTTGCCGAGTAAGGGTAACGTAAATCTCTGAAGAAAAGTAAATGACCCGTGCAGGAAGAAGGAAGGAAAGGAGAAGTGTTTTTGGAATGTTGAATAAAATGATAATAACTTACCTTACACTGCAGTAAAAGGAATGCATCTTCATCAGTTGGCATTTTAACAAACATCCACACTGCAACGTTGCATTTATCGGGATGCAATGCCGAGACCAAATTCCCTGAACCCCATATCTGGAAAGGAATTGGAATACAAAAACAAACTGAAGCAAAACAATAGAAACCACTTGGTAGGGGTTAGGGAAAATTCTTGCTCCTGCCTCTAAATACCTTCCCTCCAGTTTTCTTCAATCAAGACCGATCAGTTTTCTCCCATGAAAATAAAAAAAAAAATTAAAAAGTTGTTGGGGTGAGAGAGGCTCGAACTCTCGACCTCAGGATTACTCAGTTTTCTCCACACTTTTCTTCACTTCATTCCATTTCTCTGCTTCTTCGCCTTACCTTCTCACTTCTTCTTCTTCTTGTTAGATATAATTTGGTGGTAATTTTTTGCAGGCAAAAGAATATGAAAGACGCATAAAATTGAGTCCAACGTCCCAATTATCAATTACAGATTCTAGCAATGGGAAATATGGATGTGTTGGCAGTAAAGGAAGGGGTTTTTCACGTATCTTAACCACAAAACAGATTCACCACAAATCAAGTGTACCATTTGTTTACGCGGCTAAAGCATTTCTAGGCATCATAATGTTCTTCCTGTTTGTTCAAGAAATGCTGCTGTATGGAAGCTGGTAAAGATCATGCAGGGAACTGAAGGGAAGCTACTATTTGTTCGTTGCTTCTGAGAGATAGTTAAGTTTTAATTATCCATGCATCTATTCATATGCCTGCCAATAAAAATGGGAGAAACAGGGCCAATTTGATCATAGTTCAATTGGTTTTTAGTGTTGTTCCCTCGGTTAAAGTTTAGTCTCCCCTCCCCTATTACTATTAGTATTAATAATGTAATGGCAATGCCTCTTGAATTTGATAATGCAAACATAAACATTTGGAATTCTCAAGTTACCGAGTAAGCGTAGCGTAAATCTCTTTAGGAAAGTAAATGATCCATGCAGGAAGAAGGAAGGAAAGGAGAAGTGTTTTTGGAATGTTAAATAAATTGATAATAACTTACCTACACTGCCATAAAAGGAATGCATCTTCATCGGTAGGCATTTTAACAAACATCCACACTGCACGGTTGAATAATGAGGATGCAATGCCGAGACCACGCATGTCTGGAAAGGAATCAGAATATGCTAATGGCAATGCCTCATGTATTTGTTAATCCAAACATAAACATATGGAAATCTCAATTAGCCGAGTAAGAGTAACGTAAATCTCTGTAGGAAAGGAAATGACCAATGCAGGAAGAAAGAAGGGACGGAGGAGTCTGTTTTTGGAAAGTTAAATAAACTGATATAACTTAACGAACTGCAATGCAGTAAAAGAAATGATTTTTTATCAGTTGGCATTTTAACAAACATCCACACTGCATAGTTGAATTATGAGGATGCAATGCCGAAAGCAAATTTTTTGAAACCCCATGTCTGGAAAGGAATTGGAATAATGCTACAAAAACAAACTGAAGCTCAAGAACTCAAAGGTTCTCTCACCTATGGCTATTGATGTAGGGAAATTTCTTGCTGCTTCCTCTAAATACCTTCATTCAAGACCGATCAGTTTTCTCCCATAAAAAAAAATGAATGCTTTGTTGGGGTGAGAGAGGCTCGAACTCTCGAGCTCAGGATTACTCAGATAGCTATGAGACCTACGCGCTAGCCAACTGCGCCACCACCCCATGTTGGTATTGTTGCTAGGGCTTTTTAATTATTATTTTTTTATTTTCTATCAATTAATTTTCTTTCCTCAATCCAACATAACTTGTATTAACTCGTTTTTTCATTTCGTACAGAAAAACATGTTTCCTACAAAATGATAATCTCCAAATAATAATATTGATAGTAATATGCTAAATTTATTTATTTTTCCCTCATCCAACATAAATTGAATGTTGATTTCATATTTAATAAACAAAAGAAATTGGAGAAATTAAATGAATTTACCAAAAATATTTTTAGTATTTAGAATAATGATGAGATTTGGTTTTAAAGAATAGAATCTTGTGGTAAAAAAAATAAGTAAAGAAGGAAATTTATAATGGGCAACCTTTATTACATAACATTGTAATTTTATTTTATTTCGAGGTATTTGCAAATCTAACAATTTTTGTAATAATATTTGTAAAAATAAAAGCTAAAAAAAATATTTACAAATATAGCAAATTTTGATCAGGTTTATCAATGATAAACATTGAATTACATATTTTTACACTATGTTTATCATTGATAAACACATAAACCAGTGTTTATCATTGATAAACATGATAAAAATTGCTATATTTACAAATATTTTTTTGAGTTGATATTTTTACAAATATTGCATAAAAAATTGCCACCCAATGATATTTCCTTTTTATTTTTATAAAAAAAAGAAAGTAAAATATTGGAAATCCAATATGAATGTGAATGATAAATGTAAAAAAAGTAATGAGAAGGGTGTTTGCTTTTTCCACTTTCCAGATTCCATACCATTGGTGATTGGTGTTTGCTTTCTTATCAGAAATATAGCTTGTATAGGAAGTAGAAGTAAGAACTTTCCAGCCAAACACTCCACTCAAATTCAAGTCAAGTCTTTGTTTATTATAGATTTCATTTGATTCTATTTAAACTTCACAAACACCAAACTTACTCACTACCTCTCCTTAAGTCCTGATTGAATTTGAATATTAATTATGATGGCTGCTTTCCCATTTGAATTTCCTCCTCCCGATTCATGGCCTGTTGGTTTTGGATTCCGTCCCAGTGAGGAGAAACTCATTACTCACTACCTCCAGAACAAGATGCTTGGTAATAAATCTCGTTCAATCTATCCCTGTGGTTGATCTTTACAATCATGAACCCCACCAACTCCCTGGTATGTATCTATCATTTCTATATCAAATATGCATTTTGTCTATTATTTCTCATTCTTTCTTCAATATCTGGCAGAGCTATCCACTTTTTAAGTCTTACAATCACGAGTGGTTTTTCTTCCATCCCGAACCCACTAAAACTAAAACTAAAAGGACCACCTCTATTGGGTACTGGAAATCCACTGGTGAGGACCGCAAAATCAAGGCTCGAGGAACCAACGACGTCATTGGAACTAGAAAGATTTTGGTGTTTTATAAAGGAAAGACTCCTCATGGTGTGAGGACCAGGTGGATTTTACACGAGTATCGTCTTCAAATTCAACACACTGACCTCACTCATCCCTATTCCTATCCCTATGAGGTCTTGTCTTGATTCAAGTACATGTCATGTTCTTCTATTATTTACACTGATCTCACTATATGAATTGAATCACCATACTATGCTCTCCTCATGTAGAGGTCCTTCAAAGTTTGTAAATTGAAGGAAAATGCAGAACATGTTTCAACTTGTGAGTCTGACCAACATGATTCTTCTCACTTAAAAAGGAAAGCCACTGTGAGAGAAATCCAGGTCAGTCAAGATTATATTCTCCAATTCTATAAACATTTAATAAGATCAGCTTAGATGTATGTCTTACTAATTGCCTGTTTGGGATAACTTTTGTAAGTGTTTACAATTTTCAACCTGTCAGTCCAACTCAAGATTATATCCTCCAATTTCATAAACATTTATTTATTTGTTTATTAAAGATAGATGCCTGCCTAAATACGAGTTCATTTGGTAAAAATGTTTTAAGTTAAAAGAAATAGTAATTAAGAGTTTCATCTATAAACAACATATTTTAAGTGAATTCTTAACCTCTCAATGGCTAGGGTGGGGTAACACTAACAAATGAACAATTATTGCAGGCTGGAGCTTCTAAATTCACTGACAATGAGAACTGCAGCCAAGATGAAGTGGATCGAATGATCAGTAACTTTTGGTACGATGACACTGCTAATAACCAAGTCCTGGTAAGAAAAACCGTTACACTTACTATAATTTCTTACCTGGGTGATTTTCAGCGGGAGAAGAGAATTGCAACACGCACGTTTCCTTGTTTTTTTTTTTTTTTTTAGATGGGGCCCGTTTTTCCAAGGTATGGTCATGAAAGTGCTCATTTTGAGATGTTGCGCGATTCTCCAAGGTATAGTAATGAAAGTGGCCATTTTGAGATGTTGCAAAGTAAAGGTTCCTCTTCTGATGATGGACCAACAACTCGCGAATCACTACGTCAACCAAAATCCAGGGATCTTATATCCTTTGGAAGTAAACAAAGAAAGATTTCATTACTAAGCAAAGTTGCTGCTTACTTCAAGGTGAAAAGGATGGATAAAGATGCTGTAAAATTTTATTTATTTACTGCGTGTGGCATTCTGAGTGAGTGAAGCTGTTATTCTTGTAGGAATAATTTGTGTCTGACTCTCTGGTGGTAATTTTTTTTGCAGGCAAAAGAAGACTCCAGCTATGGGCAGAAAAATGAAGCAGGCAACAAATGTGGATGTATTCACAGTAAAGGAAGGCACAGATCAATTGAACCATTAGTTTATGTTGCTAGAGCATTTCTAAGCATCATAATATCCATCATCATAATATTCATCATCATTGTTCGAGAAGTGTTGTGGCGCGGATCACCTGTTAAGGAGGAAGCCTGTTAAATGTGGTTATTATATTTAGTTGTAGTTTACCTATTAATTGGGTTTAATTAATAGGTAGATATTTTATGAGTCATTTGTATTTACCATTATATATATAATGTGAGATAAGAGAGAAAAATAGTTAGATGTTCATTATCATCATGTGAGGGTGAGATGGGTGTAAATGGGTTCTTGGTGAGAGACTCATGGCTATGCATTGTATTTCACTTGAGTTTTCTCCTTTTGTAAACAAACGATATCTAGTGGATTGGCTGGTTAATCCGGCAACTGGACGTACGATCCTTCGTGATCGGAACCAGTATATTTCTCGGTGTTATTCCCTCCCCGATTTCTGATTTCAGTAGTAAAGATTCACAACAAATTGGTATCAGAGCTATGGTTAGGGCTACTGGAATTGATGTTAAGAGTTCGTTCGTTCTGTACTTTGATTCAAGAAATTAAGAAAGAATTTGAGACCTGGTGGGTCACGATAATGTATCTTGATCTTGAAGAATAACGATTTTGTTGCTTCAAGTTATGGCAGAAAAGGAACGAAGAAGTTGGAGACGTTTTTTCTGCGAAATTGAAGCTTCAAGAAATCAAGCGACAGACAAGAAATCATAGGCGGTGGAATCATTGAGAAAGAAGAAATAGTTTGGCACGATGTTCGAAGATTTGTGACTTTCCAAGCGGTGGAAGAATCCAATAATTTCTGGTGTTTAGAGATTCTTGGTAAATGAAGCCTTTGAAGAATTTCTTGAAAATTTCATCTGATGGTGTAACCATAATCTTAAAGAATCCATTCAATTTGATTTCAAAGAACATGCGGTCAAGATTTATGCATTTTTCATGAAATCAAAAAATGGCAGAGAAGATTGGATGAACTGTGATTTGTTTGTGGTCCAATAATCTGTGACAGTGGAAGAATTAAGCAAACAAAATTGTTGAGTCTGCATCTGGCCAAAGAAATTCAAACAGAAATTGTGGCCAAAAGCAGGAGAAATCAAAATTGATTGGTTTGTCTACAGCGATTTTTCAAGTTAATGTTCGAATTTAAGCTTCAAGAAGTCGGTGATTGGGCATCTTCTGCATCTATGTTTTGTGTGGCACTTTCTTAATGAGATTCAACAACGAAGAATTACAATATCAGAACAGAATTGGTTTGAGAGATTCAATAAGCAAAGTCAATTTGAGTTTGAAGCTGCGATTAACCAGGGGCGTTGCGATCTGAGATTGAGTGCAAGAATCGAAGCGGTGCCTCGAATCAATTCGGAGAAATATGTGATGGCTACAAAACGAAATCGGAAGAATGGAAGAATTTGCGTGATCTCTGGTTTGTTGGAAGCGATATTGACCGATGAGTTTATGAATCGGTTTGAAGACATCGTTCGGAATTGAACCTGGAATGTCAATGAAGGAAAACAAATTGATTTTGATTAAGAAGTTGATTTGGGCGTTCGGTGATTTTCAAGTGGTGATATATGAAATCAGCTCCAAGAAACAAAATTACAAATCAATGGGAGTTTATGGCCAGTCTTAAACTTCGTGCCCAGAGTTCCATGTGAGAGGTGATGTTCTGATTTGTTCAATTTCTAAAATATGTATTTTTGGGTTTTGGTCCAAATTCATGCTTGACTAAAAAAAAAAAAAAAATTGGTGTGGCTTCAAGAGTTGGAAATTAAAACTGGATTCTTTTTTGGTGTCTAGTGGGAAGAATTTCTTTAACTGAATCATGTGACATTTGTGCTATGTTGTGTAAATCCATTTGGTTTGGTAGTGTTAATGAATTTGTACAATGACTTCCAATTTTCTGATTTATGATTTCGGTTAATCGAGCCTGATCAACTCTGTTTGAAGAAATCTCGTGGAAATTGAAGAATGTTGTGCGACCATGTTAGTCAAGTGGATCTCAATGGTAGAAATAATTACTTTTGAAATTTGTGTAAGACAAGTCCACTTGATATTCAATATAAGAGAAGGTATTGGCTTTGAGACATTACACAACTTGGATTTAATATTTTTGATAATTAGTTATCAAAGTAGCACTCTGTTTTTTGGGGTTTCATCATGGATGAGATCCATTGTTAAGTTCCATAATTTTGATGGGAATGGAGAATATGGTTCATATAAGCCAGAGACACGATGTTAAACAGAGACACGAGACGATGATAATCACTCGATATGAGGTAACTTTTCTAACTCTATGATTTTGTGAATTGAAATCTGTTAGAGTAAGAAAAGTGAGGGTGAGAACTTGCATATGAGGGATAGAGAAAGACGAGAAATAAGAAAAGGAGAAAGAGATTTATGTATAAAATGCATGTGTATTTTTATGTGATAAGTGTTGATGTTATTCTGATAGTTGCTCATAGGAAGCCAAGGTTGAGTGAGTATGATTTTTTGGGGACGCCTAATTTTCATAGGAGACACTCATGGAGATTGGTTTTGGTTCAGTCACTAACCCAAGTGAATGGATGATGAGTTTTATTAGGTTTTTAATAAAGTTTGTTGAGTAGGTGGAGTTGGCCATCTATGGTTTGGGTTGAATGACTAGTAGGAGAGAACCCGGGAAGAAATCTTTTTCACTTGAGACTTTAGACTCGATTAGCCTATTAGGCTTGAGGTGGAGTGCTAAAGGTTACTAAGATGTTCACTGGTGGTAATGAAGGTAGTCATGGGATGTATGTCTTGAATAAGAATACAGTTTTAGGGTTGACGGTAAACTTCAATCAGTGAAGAGGTTAGTGAGTGAGACTCAAGTCTGGTCTAGGAGACTTGAGGTGAAGTGAATAGAGAAGGTTACTTGTTAAGGCGGGTTTATAGATGTTCGCAAGTTGAGTTTTGGAACTTTGCGTGGAAGACATCTATGGAAGTTTATCAGAAGTTGTTTTCAGCATGGTAGACCCTTTATGTTACCCTATTGATGATGATGGTTCTAAAAGTTTCATTGGTTATATGTTACTTTTAGGGAGTTGATATATTTATGAACTGTTTTAACTATTTGCTTGAGCGTGCAGCGTGGAAAGGTTGAGAATAGTTACAGGTGGAGGTGGAGCTTATATACTCAATTGATGAACATAGAGAATTACGGTGTGGATTTTGAGGTTGTTCATGTGTATTTGAGTAGAGGAACCTCCAGTTATATCAACTCATATGAGAATGGTAAGGTAGGAGACAAGATCTCCTGACAGGTTTGGCTTTGATTGATCTCATATCTTATGTTTCACTTTATGGTTTGATGTTATTGCTTTGGCAATGGTACCTTGGTTTGAGAAATTTTTCAATGGTTAGTTTTGAAAAGTATTCTTTGGGAACATGTGAAATCTGTTGTAACACCTATTACGTTTCATTTCATGTTATCTATTGATTTGTGTTAATATTGAGATAGATGAACTTGAATGCTAAAAGATCCTTATGCTATTTGTGTGCTGTTAATATCATTTGTGATGGTATGTTTCAGACTTGAGTTTAGCATATGCATTGAGGTGTTGGGTTAATAGGTTTATGTTCAGTTAGTATGGTACATTGGAAAGCTATAAAGTGTTGTTCTTGCATTATATGTAAACTGTGATTGGATATATGATTTATCATATTGTGTGAGTTTACTGATGATGAGTGTAGCTTGGAAAGCTAGTGTGACTCTGTTTTGCAGGTGGTTGAGATAAGTGGAGATCGTGAATTGTTTGAGTTTTGAAGGCCATATAAGAATCTGTGGAAGCTATTGAAGCTTGGAATTCAACAACAACGTGTAGAACTCTTCTATGGTAGATGGAGTGTTGAGACATGTGTTTCACGGCGGGTCGAAGCGCATGGAGACAAAAGGTTGTTGGTTGGAAAAGTCATGTTAACGATAACTTGGTTTATCGTTGTCTAACCTGTCCCAGGTTTAAAACCAAACGGAGTTTGGTGGCTGGATTGACACGTCAATACACTAGATAGCTAAGTATAATAACCAAGGTGGAGATTGTTAAATGTGGTTATTATATTTAGTTGTAGTTTACCTATTAATTGGGTTTAATTAATAGGTAGATATTTTATGAGTCATTTGTATTTACCATTATATATATAATGTGAGATAAGAGAGAAAAATAGTTAGATGTTCATTATCATCATGTGAGGGTGAGATGGGTGTAAATGGGTTCTTGGTGAGAGACTAATGGTTATGCATTGTATTTCTCTTGAGTTTTCTCCTTTTGTAAACAAACGATATCTAGTGGATTGGCTGGTTAATCCGGCAACTGGACGTACGATCCTTCGTGATCGGAACCAGTATATTTCTCGGTGTTATTCCCTCCCCGATTTCTGATTTCAGTAGCAAAGATTCACAACAAAGCCAATTGTCCATCCTCATTTTTTTCAACAAATGATTTTTTTATATAAAATTAACTTTTTAAAGTTGATTTTGTCCCCTTACCTTACCTAAAAATAGTTTTATATAATCTTTATTTCTCTAAAAAAAAAAATACTGACTCCGCCCCAGCTATATGAAAGCTGGTGTTGAAGATCATGCCGGGACGGCAAGCTAGTTACTTGTTTCATGTTTGTTGCTTTGCTTTCGTGTGCTGCATGGTGGATATCAGGAAGGGCATGCAGGGTCAGGGTGTTTCTTCCTAATCCCTAATACTTAATTCCAAGTGTATTTCATTACAATAACAACCAAAAAAAATTTTTATCAGGTTTAGTTTACTTTTTCTCCATACACAAAAACATATTACTTGGTTTCAAATGCCATACAGAAAAACATATTTTCTACAAAATAAAATAATAATAATAATAATAATAATAATATGTTAATACAAGCTAATAACAATACATGACAACCAGTCATATGTCAGTATCGTATATCAACAATCACAATTTTTCGATTTATTTTCACATTCAAAATTCTTATGGATACTGTGAACAAATTATTTAGCAGAACAAACAAGCTATCCTTCTCAATAATATCAATAACCACTAAATAAATTTATGGATAATAATTAAGATACATTTAATCACGGGCTCTCGATAGGATTAGCATACATGCAAATGCAATATTACAGAGAACAGATTGAGCTAGATAGATTATTGTTGTGAAAGGAAAAAAAAGGCAGGTAGGATAGCTAAATTCGAAACCGGAAAGATGGATCTCTCAAGTCAACACTCTCTGGCTGGCAAGTCCGCGTCCCCCGTGTTTTTACCATGCCATGCTTAGTAAAAACCGAGTCTTTTGTGTTTTCCAATCCAAAGTTCTGTAACATCAGTTTGCTTGTATGGCATCTCATAACTTCATCTGTCAAACTGAAACAGCTGTATGCCTAAGAACTTAGCAGCATGAGCACATAAGCAAGATCCAACGCATCTACTCAGAGCTGACTCCGTCATCACTGATTCACAATTCACAACAAGTTTATATTATATGACATATAATATAACCATGAATTTCACTGTCAAGTTATACTCAAATCTTTCATATAATAACGCTAAGAAACTATGGATTATGAGTTATCTGCTGAAAAAAGGAAGCTTTTCTCACCTTTCATTGCTACTGCATTGGATGATAAAACAAATAAATCTATGATGAAGATCACGGTGGATGGAAATTCCCATACCTTCAGTAAAACACACTGAAAATTAAAGGGGGATATGATATGTATTCACTCAATACGTTTTAGATTAGACTTAAATGTCTATGATTAAAGGAAAAGAAAAATAAGGTTTTCATTTCGTGCAAATTGAATTATCGATGGTCATGGGATTACCTACCGTCATGCAAAGGAAAAAGATCTTGAAGTAACTAGAAATAATAATAGCAAGGAAAAGGTCTTCGAACCTGCATTAACACAAATCAAGTTCACATGAATGGAAACATATTTGATTGCCGGTTGCACTGAAGGGAAAAAAAATCTCAAAGTATCTTGGAAATCACAGTAACAGTGTTCAAAATATTATATATGTTACCTATGAGACCCAGCTGAGGTCCTCAGAAATACCCTTGATGAAAACACAAAAGCACAAAGAAACATAACGTTTCCGAGAAAGACATCCTTCATAATCTACAGTAACAAGTTGAATAAATCATTATGAAACATGTAATATAAACCAAAATAAAAATGTCAAATAAAACAATTTAAAAACCTGATAACAAATTTCTACTAGTGATGTAAAACTCGCGGATGAATTGTCAGTAAGTCCGAGAAGCATACACCTATCTAATTAACTCCTTGCTAAGGCACTCGATGTGTTAAAAAAAAAATGACCGATCAATTGATGTCATTGTGGAGAGGATACAAGCATCCAAAAGGAGAAAAATAAAAGCAGACTTCCACATTAAACCCTGCAAAATCAGTCTGTGTGTTATAAATTTGGATACTGTAAATGGAAACAGAGAATGAAGTAAGAGAGTATGTGTGTACCGTACATGGGAAGAGAAATGAAAGGTAGAGAGTACATTATATAGCACGTGTCTATAAGCTTTGGGCTTGTGCAGAATCAAACCTATTACTACAATCTACCACTTTCAAAATTATAAAAACAAGTTAAGTAATTGCATAAACAAAATTAATAACAAAGGGGGAGATTGGTGAATTGACCATGAGTTCGCATTCGATATATTCGTCTGCAACGGAATTGCAATTATCCTATGAACAACATTAACATACATGATAATAAAGATCAGATTTTTAAATTTCAGGAGCAGAAGCAAAAACAAATTTAACAGAAATGAAAACGTACGCATTTGAGAAGGCGTATGTTACCAGGTGAGTATTGAAGGAAGAGTTGATTCATAGCAAATCCACACACCACGCAACGATTCCCCTTTCTTTCCATTTCCATTTCCATTTCCATCGCTCAATTCAATTCTCCAATCCCCGGTAAACCTAAAACTAACCTTAAGAATGGCTCTGTTTCCCACTCTCTTCTCTCCATAATGGAAAGGTTTTGGTTTCGGCCCAATTTCGACAACGAATGAGTATGAGTCTATCAAATTTGAGACCATATCTCTATCTCTATCTCTATCTCTATCTCTAATATATAAAAATGGGGAATGTTAAAAAACATTTTTAGACAATTATATATTTTTTAAAATCTTAGAATTACTATAATGTCATTATAAATACCCTTTTAAAATCTCAAAATTACTAAATATGTCATTGTATTAATAGTAATACCCCACTTTCTATTAAATATCTCATATTTAGATTATTATGCCCACTTTTTATCTTCCACTACATGCCACATTTCATATACTTTTAAAAAATAAATTTTGGAGATAGTAAAAAATAATAGATTTACATTGTAAGGTGACATTTTTTGCATAATGAAAATACTTTTTTTTTCCTGTTCATTTTTTACTTTTTCTCATATATTAATCTAATCTAATTTGATTTTTTTTTCTTTTTACGTCATTTTTTTTGCTTTCACGACATCAAATTATAAATATAGTTGAAAAATTAAGTACAACATGTGAAATTAAATGTGATGTTAGAATAACTATTAAATGATTTAATAAAGGTGATGGTGATATAATTTTAAAATAACTAAAAAAATAGGGGCAAAAATCAAAATAGCCACATTTTGGTGTGCTTTTATCAAGATGACTATTTTTTTAAAAACTAATCAAAATAGCCACTTGGTACACTGTTCATTCCAATTTTGCCCCTCCTGTATACTGTGTATGTTCTGACATGTCTGACATTTCTGACTTTTTCTTTCCCAATGCATGAAAACAATTATTTTATTATTTTATCTTTTTAATTATTTTATAAAATTTGAAATTCATTTTCCCCCTCATTTATTATTTCTTTTTTCTTTCCAATATCCATTTTTTCTTTTAAAAAAATTATTTATTATTTTGTTTCGGTATAATATTATCTATTTTGTTGGTATATTCTACTGGTATATTCCATATATTTTCATTTTTATATTTGATTTTAATTGAATTATGTACATTCTCTCCATTTCTCATGTAATGTTTGTATATTTGGTATATTTGTCCTCCACTTTGCAATGAAATTTGAGGGAAAAAGAGGATATACGTGATATACATAATATGCATGTCGTTTTATCTGCAAATAAAAACAAAAAATATTAACAAAACTTTAAAATCAATATACAATTTACACAATACTTAATATATAAAATATATTTATAGAGACACATAACAGTACACATACAAACTATTTAATATGGATATGTAAACGCTATTTTACAAAACAAACAATGAAGTTGTTGAGGCCACATAAGAATAATATACATGACATACTTGATATGAATACATAAACAGTACAACACATAACAATTTGGTATGAACATATAACAGTGCAGTGCAAAAACAGACAGAGAATGATTATTAAGTCTCATATGCATAATATAAATGTCATTTGATCAGTATACTGTAAATCATTTCATATTATAGTTATTAGGCCTCATATGCATGATATACATAATATACATGGCATCTTAAAAGGTGAGTCATGGCATGTTATGGTTATCAGGTCTCATATACATAATATAGACATTTAACATTACAAAAAAAAAAAGATATGGATACATAATAATAAACTGTTATCATACAAAGATAACTATTCAGACATTGTATACATAATATACATTTATCAATCCATTGTCATTTTCGTATATTGTGTATATTAAAAAGTGTACATCTTGTAAACAATATAGTTGACTAAAAAACAGACGGTTATGTATATTATGTATATTACAGAACTATACATTTTAAAAAACAAATATGATGAAAGATGATGTCCGTTAATCATTTCGACACTTAAGTATATTACGTATATTACATAATATATGTTACGAATATTACGGACGAGATACGATGTAGATTACGTATACTACAGAATCTGTGTTTAGCAAATCCGAGCACATCATTTCGTCACTTATGTACATTACGTATATTACATATAATATTTTACGAATATTACAACACAAAAGAAAGAATGTATAATCTTGAAATTTAAGAGATAATGATGAAAAATTTAGAAAAAAAAAACTAAAAAAAAAAATGTTACCTTTTGTCAAAATCTTCAAGATCCGCAAGATGTAGATCTATGTTTTTCTTACTCTAAAACTACAAGAAACGCATAGATCTGGAATTTATAAGAAGGAAATGGAGTAAAACGAACAAATCAAACTTTTTTTTCATGATTTTTATCAGATCTATGCGTTTTACATAATACACATTTAATAAAATCCAAACACATAAAAAAAAGGAGGAAAAACAGTAGGACAGATTTTTTTTTTTTTAGATCTACGTTTTTCTTGCTTAAGATTTTCAAGAACAACATAGATCTAGAATTAATAGTGAAAAAATCAGGAAAAAAACAAAATCAAATATTTTTTGGCATGATTTTGTCAGATCTATGCGTTTTACGCATTTTTTAAAGTGATAAAATGAAAAAAAAAATGGGGTTGGGTATAGCTTTTTTCTGAAAAAATGTTGTGTGTAAACAAATAAAAAAGAAGAGAGAATGAGAGAGAGAGAGAGAGAGAGAGAGAGAGAGAGAGAGAAATGAAAGAAATGAGGAAGAGAGATGGTTGAGATTAGATAAAATGGAAAAAAGAAAAGAGAGAGAGAGAGAGAGAGAACAGTTTAACGTGAGATTGGGAGGAAATGGGGGGAGGGAATATTTTGGTTTTGAAAAAATCTGAAAAAGATAAGAGAGAGATAAAGAAAAAAGAAAAAAAAAATGGAAGGTCTGCACGTGAAGAGATGAGAGAGAAATTTATTGGAAATTGATTTGATTTGACTATAAGGGTAAAAATGATATTTTCTTTATTTTGGTGGTTATCTAAATATATTTATAAAAATGTGGCAGTGGTTAAAATAGATATGAAAAAAGTGTCATTTATATATTTATCTCAAAAAAATATAAATATAAATTAAGTTAATATAAAAAAACAATTACAACAAAATATAATTTATTAAATTTGTAAGGGTGTAGTATTTTATAATATTAAAATAAATTATATATTTTTTAATAAGAAATATTTATAAAAATTTATAAATTTAAAATCAACCGGAAAAAAATAATATAATTTCTTGAATTATAATTAAAAATAGAAATTAATAAATTAACTTAAAAAAAAGAAGTATATATATTTAGAACGAACAGTTTATTTTTATTTGGTAGTATATATGAAAAAAATGTCTTAATTAAAAAGAAAATCATATACATATAATACATTGAATTAGTAAAGTATAGAATAATTTAAATCCTAAATAGAAAATAACAATACATTTAATAATTAAGAAAAATTATTTCAAGAAAGATTTATAAAAAATAAATGCTAAACTTTTAAATTATTCTATATTAGATACAATATCACGTGCGACGTAGGTGGTAAGAATCTAGTAACTTCAAAATAGTAGTTAAAAAAATCGACAAAATCAATTTCCACCCATATTTTTTAGGGTATTGTTATCAATTTTTGCTTATATAGGTAAGCTATAAGTTTGACATGATGTTAACTCCTAATAATTATTTAAAAATTTTGAACATGAAATAAAGATTTTAAAATATATTAAGTCATCAAAATCGAAGTTCAGATAAAGAAGTTATGATTAAAATAAAATTAATTATATTAAAAGAATGAGTCTCATTGAAATAATTTAGAACTATAAATTATTTTCAAACTAGAAGATCTATTCATGTACTTAATAAAAATCAGGTCTTATTTACATTTTTTTTCTTATTCTACGTCTTATATACATTTTACTTATAAAATAAACATAATAAAAATCATATGAATTAAATTCCTAATTAGTTCCTGATATCGTGTTAGTCAAAGCTCCCCACAAATAGAATGTGAGGAGGATAAGGAAAACACACAAGTCAAGCTCACACACAATTATTCATAAAGAGTAAGATATATGATAAAAATCATATCTTTTGACCAATTAAGAAGAGTTATGTGTCACTTCATGTGACGACCCGTCACTTTAAAATAATTTAAATTAGAGAACACAGCGGAAGTCTTTATATTTTAAGAAAAATGGCGTGATTATGTTTGAAAATTGGCTAGCCAAAACTTGTTTACATCTTAATTTCAAAATCTAAATAACACAAGGAACATTAAGTTCCTATCAGAAGTTCAAAATGATTTATAATCGTAAAATAAAGACAAAAGCTCCTAAGAGCTATTTACAAATATACAAATCCAAAATTATATAAAATTCACAAAACCATGTACATGGATTTTTATAACAACCTAGTCCATCTCAAAGTCTTCATCCCTCGATCACGCAGCACCATCTCCTCTCCCTCGACCTCAAGCCAGGGCATTACCTGAAATTTTTATAATATCATGAGCTAACAACTTAAGCCCAGTGAGAATAATAAGCATAAAAAGTAAAGATAGACCTCAAACTCGCATTTCAATTTGTGTCCAAGAACATACTTACTCTTTGCTATCCATCCATTCAAAGAGTTTATAACCAAGTGTTTCACTTTTACTTATCAATTCTTCAATATACTTGTGGAACTACATTCCAAATATTTCTGATATGGTTTCGTAAATGCATATAGCATTTATATCTCATTTTCCATATATACCTTAAACTATATACAAGGTTTACTTCAAATTCTTATTCTCCCAAAGGATGATACTAATTAGCACACTTAGTCTAATTGTTCATCCAATAACTTGTTATGACTTAATTGAGAAAAATAAATAAACTTTGTATAATTATAACATCTCGATTCTCTATTCCATCTATCATATGCATAAAAGTAATGAGTACATCCTATAGGATACGCATTCGCCATTTATGCATGAAATGAAGGTAATGTGGATTTTCACATTTCATCCACCATTCAACCTTATGCATGAAGGTAACGTGGATATTCACATTCATCCACCATTCCTTATGCATGATGAAGGTAACGTGGATATTCACATTCATCCACCATTCCTTACATTTTCATCCTCACTTTCTTTCCTTTTTCACTTTCTTTCAATGATGCGGGATGTTATAGTATAATAAATAATGGTGCAAAATGTTATGCATATGCTTACAAAATAGATAAAGTAAAGTGCGAATATTAAAGTAATCGAAACCAACATAAAGTAAAAGACATAAGGTAAAAATAGATAAGAATCTCGGACGAACGATATGTCGATCGAACTCCGGTATCAATAATAAAAGTAAAGATCATAACATAACGATTAACCTAAACCTTCAAGGATTCTAAACTTCCAATAATCCGAGGTTCTATCAATCGTTCTTTAAAGTCTTAGATCCTTTAACTTCCAATTATCCGTCTTAAACTCCGAAACTAATCTAACTTAAAATCTTATAAGATTCAATACTTTCCTTGAGAACTCCTAAGTTCTCACTTAAAGGATTAACTCTTAATCCTAAGGGCACTAACTCACATTCCTCTAATCTTAGATTCAGATTCTAGTCTTAGTTTCCGATTCTACAAATCATTATACTTATTTGCTTTCTATAGTTACTTTAAATCCTAACTATTCTCACCTTTGCCAAATAAGATTTTCTCCAACTCTCCAATTCACCACGAAACAACAACCGAGCAATCGCACCTACAATTCATCAATTGCACAACATATTACAACTCATAACTAAGATGAGAACAAGTGTGCAATTTCGGGTGAATAGTGTTTCGGGTGAATAGTATTTTTCGAAAATCCGAGCTCAAAATCGTCAATTTCCATGATAGAAATTCATGATTTCAACTTCAAAACTCATTTATAATAAAAAACGAACAAATCCATATAAAAAAAGTTTTGAAAACTTACTTTTTGGGACTTCCCTTAGGGAACGAGAAACTTCAAAAAACTAGGTTGGATAGGTAGCCCTCGTCCCTACCAATCCAACGGAACCGAAAACAAGCCGATCCATTGAGAAACGGATGAGAAATGAAGAAAAGAAAATCCACTTCCATGGTGGAATGACTCACGGCTTGGAGGAGAGAAAGGAGGAAGAAGATGATGACTTTGTGGTCAAATGAAGTCAAATGACTTATTTAATAAGAGGCAAATAGTGTTTTTTTAGATATTTTGCAAATTTAGAAATGACGGTTACGTCCTTTTATGACTTTTGGCTTATACATCGAAACCCGATGCTCTTAAATAAATCTAAAGGTGATTAATAATTATTAATTGGCCCGTTAATAATTATTAATACCACCAAAACTTATTTAAACAAATAAAGCCATTAAAATGACTTAAAACGAAATAAACTACTAAATTCTAATTTACCGATAAATAAATAAACTTTAATTACTTAAATTAAAATAAAATAAATATTTTTTTTTTATCACAAATTAACGGGACGTTACACTTCAATATATGTTGAATTTTTTGTATCACAATAATTAATTTGACCGATTAAGAAGAGTTATGTGTCACTTCAATATATGTTGAATTTTTTGTATTATATAATTAATAAAATATATGAGTTTTACATGAATATGTTAATTCAATAGATATAAAACACACTCCAATAGAGACATAATTCAAGTGGTTAGTTGCTCCCTTCCTATGTGATCGAAATCTTGAGACTTCCCTATTTTAATTTAATGTAATATTTCAAAAAAAAAAAAACGAAAATAAATATCGTTCTTAAAATATTATATAGCAACAAATTGTTTTTTTTCCACATATTGTTACTAAATAATTGAGTTAAACTTTTGAAATATGTGTTTTAGGTCCGTTTGGTATAATTTCTCATGAAAATGTTTTGAGTTAAACATTTTAAAAGAAATATTTAAGTGTTAATCTAAAAACATTTGAGTGAAGTATTTTAAGTGAAATAGTTGTTGTTCACACAGAGATTTCGATATGGGGAAATAAATACGGAATAAATAATTTGTATTGATTAATTTGAGTAGTTACAATCTCTAATAAATGTTCCTCTGATGCTTTCTCAAATGTACAAACTCTGACTCGAGGGTCAATCGACGTATTCTCGGATCGAATAATTAGTTGGATGAAAATCTTCTATCTTGAACACTATAGTTCTTCGGGCTTGTAGGATCTTGATCTTCGAAGAATTTGTCTTCGAATATTCCTTTAAGTCGTCTTGGATCTCTATAGTTTTCAAATTGATCGATCTTCAGGATTTTCAATCTTCGGATTCTTCAGAGTCTTTAGTCTTCGAATTCTTCAGATTGTCTTGGATCTTCGTGTTCTTCGAATCGTCTTGGATGTTCAGAGTCTTCGAGATTATCTTGGATCGTCAGAGCCCTCTTCAGTCTTCTCTTTCTCTAAAGTTGTTGAATTATGAATGACCTACTCTATCTATAGAGTTTTCAATAGGGCTTTTGGTGGGATGGGCTTAATTTGATAATGTGCCTGAATGCCACATGGCACAATTTGATTGGACCAACTTACATCATCAAATGACCATGATAAATGACACATGGCGTCATCTTATGAGCCAATTTTATGTCTTTTATTTTAAAATAAAGACATGTGTCAAATCACGATTGGTATGACATGTAATTTTGTCATTTATTTAGATAATTACGTGGCGAATTGTAATTGATTGAATTTTCTTCTTCTATAGTTGTTTATAAATATTTTTAATATAATGGAAATTGGCTTCTTGATAAAATATTTTTTTGTAAAAATAAAAATGTAAGGGTCATTCTTGAAATTAGATGAAAATGCAGGAGTCATTCTTATATTTTACCCTAATATTATTTGTTAGTGAATGATTATTGTAAAAGAGTGATGAGATGGGTGAAATTGAAATAAATTATTTGTTGCCTTTTCCAGCAACTAGTTGAAATAACGTGCGTTGCACGTGATCATGTATTGTTTTAGGCATGTTGCACGTATTTTTAAGATTTTATTGTTTTAAAGGTTTGAAAGTAAGATAGTGTCTAAATCAATGATATTTATTAAAAATCTTTTATTATCAATGATATTTATTAATTCGAAAGATTTTTTAATTTGGTTTTCTTTTTATTGGGGATTTTTCAAAAATTACATTTTAAGAATCCATATTATCAAAAATAGTAAAGTTTTAGAATATTTAAAAAAAAATCTTGGTTTATTTAAATATTTCAAAACAGTTGTTATTTTTTTAAATTACTAACAAATTAAAAAATTTCATTTTTATTTAATCTTTAAACGTTAAAATCAATAAAAATAAACTTTATTTAAAAAATATATATATCAAAACAGAAAATTAAACAGGATTTTCAAGTCATTCTCTCACTCAAAAATATCAACAAACCTTCAAGTTGAAATTGACCCAAGCACCGACTTGGAGCATCATCACGAAGAGGGCCATTGCCTGTTTTTCTAATATTTCATGATAAATTTCAATTACATTATATATTAAAAATCTACGAAAACTCATTAGTTGTTATACCATGAATCGGGAGGGGATGAGTGAAAGTTTGTCAAAACATATCATTTATAATATGAATATAAATAGAAAGGAAATATTAAAATGGGACAAAAGAGGATGAAAAAACCTCCAATATCAATGAAGCTTTTCATTTCCGGTGAGTTCTCCCTTCATGAGGATATGAAAAACATTGCTCAAACTTCTTGAATTTATCGTGTATATATTTATAGGAGATTGCAATAATAGGGATCATTTAAATTGATAAAGAATATTCATGACTCTAAAAATAAAACTATTTATTTTATGAAACAGCTTTCAAGAATCTGTATTGGGAAATGGAATAATGAATCATGGAGGGGAGATGCAAGAAGACAAATACAATGTAAATGAATTAAGATTTGATTTAAATGTCCATAAAATAATTTAATTAAATTGTTGAAAGAAATGGATAAAATTTTTGTGAAGGGTAAAAAGAGAAATGAGATTCTCCTCTTATTCTCACTTTTAATAACTTACGTGCTTTGCACGTGATAGTGAAATATAAAAGTGTTCGTGTTATTTAGAAGTGTACGTCAGAAACTCTTAAATATTAACGGTTTTTTGATAAACTAACTTCATTAACTGTTAGCTGCATTTTGTTGACTGTCAAATAATAATAAATTTTTTTATTTTTCCAAAAATCTATCCAACTTAAGTAAATGAAAATATAAAATTTCCATCACATCTATATATTTTTTTAATACAATTATAGAAAGAAAAAAAGGGTTTTAAAAGGGAAAAAAAGACAATGTTCTTACCTAATCTACAAAAATTTCGAATTTGGACATAATATTGATGTGGGAAAAAAAGAAATAACATAAATAAAAGATAATAGTATTTCACAAAGTAATCATTTCTCATCTATTGGACATAATACTTAAAAAAAAACTATAAATACAAATTTATATTTCTCACACCAAGAATTGCTATAAAAATAAAGAGAACGTAATTAAATTTGGAAAAGTCATAATCTAGACCCTTATTTGAGCATTCCAATTCAATTTAACACTACCAAACCCTTTACATACAGCTAAGGCCTCCGGGTTGGAAAACATTTAGAGTTTAAGAATCACCCTCGTAAGTTTGATTCTATGCACTAATTCCATAAAAAGCATCAAAGATTCTGACATGTTTGAACCTTGGACCTGTCGGGACAAAAGACTATAATAGAAAAACACTGATTCTCAATGGTAGAAGATTATTTTTTTGGACGAAAGCTCATTTTTGCCACTGAAAATGCTGAGTCAAACTTCATATCTGCCTTCTACCCTTCTTCATCACAGTCATATCATATTCATATTGTAGCATAGAGAATTTCTCGTTGATGATATCCTGCCCATGATGATTGTTTATGGGAAAGATTAAAAGTTTCATCCAACTTATGATGCTTGATAACCAAAACGAAAAAGTATGAATTCAACTGGCATATAATACCTAAAATCATTAAATTGATGGGCTCCAAAGTAAATCGTGCACTTGGATAAGGATTCAAAAAAAAGCTTTAATAAATCTACATGAAAACAAAAAAAAGTTGATAATTAAGCACCAAAACAAACATCAAATACTCAAATATGTTCAAATCGATAGCTTTGAAATATGCAAAACCAAAAAAAAAAAAAAAAAAAAAAAAAAAAAGTGGTGAGAGATAATGAAAAATTGAATCACGCTTTTCCTTATAAATTGAGAGAGAATAGAAGACACAGAGGAAGTAATGAAGTTTATTGGTTTTGGGAAGAGTCTTTTTCTTTCCCAATGTGCGTACATCATTGAAAGGAGTTGTACTCATAAATGGACTAATGACAATGAAGGGAGGTGAGAAGTAAAAACAGTGAATCTAGACAAAGCATTAAATATATTGCAATATTTTTACGAAATGGATAAAAAATTAGAAAGGACGTAAGTAGACATAGAAAAAGATATGACCAAAAGAGCATTTTGAGAAATACATTGAAAAAATGGGGGTATAATGGGAACCTAAAGATTCTTCATCTATTGACACTTTTAATATACTAGTTTTTACCACGTGCATTGCACGCATATTTTTATTTCCAGCTTATTGAATCTGAATATAAAGGGAGGTAAATAGAATACAAAAATAAATATTAAATAAATCCAATATTAGTTTAATATGATAATAGATAGATCTTACTTATTGTCCATCAATAAAATATCTCTTTTCTTCAAAAATTTGCCATCATGTAGTTTTCTAGTGGTCATTGGTTTCACTTGGACAACTACACCCAAGATATCTGCATACCCATTTGAATATTAGTGTAATCTTCATATATATATTTTGAGATCATCAATGTAAAAAATGTGTGTATAACCACATTAATGTAAAAATAATTACTCACTAATAAATGTATTAAAATGGGTTCCACTAAGTACAGATTCAAATGTAACCACATCTTGGGTCTTTATATGGAATGTTTCTCCTTCAATTTCTTTTTTTTTTTTGCAAAAGTTCTCCTTCAATTTCTTCTACTTCACTATTTTGAGATAAAGTAATCTCAATATTTGGGTGAACATTGAGATATATGAAATCTAAAGGTCTAATGGTACCATCACGAATCCGGTATGTCTTGCCTGTCATTTGAATTTTTATTCCCATGAATAATGACAAATGAATTAGTTATCATTAAATTTAAAAGAAATGTGGACTAAAATTTTATAATTATAATTGTGAATTAACTAAGTATTTAACCTATAATTGATAAGAATGATAGAGAAGCAGATAGCATAAGGTAGTATCAGATTGGCTGCTACCCTCAACCGTATTGAGGTCTCTCAATTAAAAGAGGCTGAAGCTTGAAAGATAGACGATTTCATATGCCTTTAAAATAAACTATTCTTTAGGAAATCAATTACTGCATGTCTCATGTATTATTTTTCGGAGAATGCATATGTAATGTCATAATCTTAAAATTTAATGTCATGATTTATATTAATTTAATAATTTTAATTCCGCAAACAATTCTATAATGCTCATTAAAGCAGTTTTCAGTGCAGGCAATATAATTTGATATTCACATGATATTATATTTATAGATCAAACCTCTTTGTCTGTAACAATAGTCAAAGAGGCTCTCTTTTTTATTTTTGAGTGAAAGTATCGTGAAATTGCGGATAACAGTAACTCGAATTGTCCATCATCATTGGAATGGTTTAAGCTCATCAATTACTTCCATCTAAAAAGATTAATAAAAAAAAGATTACTAATATAGAATTGAAATGAAAGGAATAGATTACACACATTATTAAGCAAAACACAAATTATGAAATTGAAAGATTACTTATCGTCATACTATAGAAATGAGATAGAATTGACAGTTTTTTAAGAAAACTGGAAAGATTGAAGGAGAGCAGTAAATGAACAAAGTCATAAGTAGAGTTATTTATATATACAAAGGTGGAATGAAATTATATTTTTAATTTAATTTTTTAAATTCATATTTATTTATCAAATCTGAATCGATATGGATTTAATTTAATTAAAATTATTAATAGTTTTCAAAAAATTGATATCAAATATATTGATAGTTTTAAAACTTTTGTATTTTGTTACGTTTTTAAGATTTTGATAGTTTTTTTTTTTAAAATGTAAAGTTTTTAATTTTTAAAAAATTTGTTACGCTTGTTTAAAAAATTTGTTAAGTTTTTTTTTTTTTTTTTTTTTTTTTTTTACGTTTTTAAAAAAATTTGTTACGTTTTAAATTTGATATATTTGTTACGTTTTAAAAAAAAATTGTTAATTTTTTAAATTTGATATCATAAATTTCAAATATTGATTTAATTTTGTAAATTTGTTAATTATAGATTTTTTCAAATAATGATTTAATTTTGTAATATGTTAATTATAGATTTTTTCAAATATTGATTTAATTTAAAAAATTTGCTACGTTTTTAAAAAAAATGGTTAAAATTGATATCATAAATTTGATCTCAAATATATTGATATTTAAAAAAAATATATATTTTTTGTTAAGTTTTTAAGATACTAATAGTTTTTTTTTAAAAAAATTGTTAGGTTTTTAATTTAATATTTAAAAAAATTGCTACGTTTTTTACATTTATATGTTTTTGTTAAAAATTGTTACGTTTTTCAAAAAAAAAAATGTTAAGTTTTTAAATTTGATATCATAAATTTCAAATATTGATTTAATGTTGTAAATTTTTTTTTAAAGAAATTTGTTACGTTTTTAAAAAAAAAATTGATAAGTTTGTAAATTTGATATCATAAATTTCAAATATTGATTTAATTTTATAAAAATTTTTGTTAAGTTTTTAAATTTGATATCATAAATTTCAAATATTGATTTAATTTTGTAATTTGTTAATTATATAGAGGGTATTTTAGTCTAAAAATGTTTCCCCAATTTGTTTGCTTTTTAATATAGTATAGATTAAGATAAGATGGTGTACTCGATTTGTGATTGGTGTTTGCTTTGTTTCTCTTTTCCCATTTTTTCCCCTAGGAATTGGACGTCAAGTTAGAACACAACTCTATTAGATTGTATACGAAGTTGCCGACTGCCGAAATTGCCGAAGTTGTTAAATCTCTCAACTCTCTATTTATTATGGATTCATTTCTTCAGTTGATTCTAAGTTCGTGTTCGTGTTCTTGTTTCTGCTCACTAGTTATAGAATTTAAACATCCAATTCATAATCCGACTAAATTTTCTAGCTTTCCTAGTCACTGATGTCTAGCAGTAGCTTGACATTTGAATGTCCGGTTCGCAATTCATGGCCAGTTGGATTTGGATTCCGTCCGACTGAGGAGGAGCTCATTACTCACTACCTTGAGAACAAGATGCTTGGTAATGAATCTGCTGTTGAATCTATCCGTGAGGTTGATCTCCGCAGTTATGAGCCTGATCAACTCCCTAGTATGTATCTCTATCTATGTCTATTTTCATTTCTCCAATTAGTTAATTAAATATATCTGCACTGCCCTGCAGAGCTATCCATTTTAGAGTCTAATAATCACGAGTGGTTTTTCTTTCGTGCCGAATCCAATCTCTACCACTGCACAAACACTATAACTAGAACTAAAAGGACCACCCGTACTGGGTACTGGAAATCCACTGGTGAGGACAAACAAATCAAGGCTCGAGGAACCAACAAAGTCATCGGATATAGAAAAATTTTGGTGTTCCATCAAGGCAAGAATCCTCATGGTCGTAGGACCAATTGGATCATACACGAGTATCGTCTTCATCTTCAACAGACTCACCTCCCCGATAATTATAAGGTCAATTCTCTCACTATATATGAATTCAATTGTATTGTATATCCTTTCCTTGTCCTTACTATACTATATACTATGCTCTGTTGATTGATGTAGAGGTCATTTGTGGTTTGTCGATTGAAAGAAGTTACATCTTTTGACGATGATGAACAAAACAATTCTGTTACTTCCCGCCCTAAAAGGAAAGCCAGAAGGACAAGAATTCAGGAGGTCAGTCAACAATTACATTAACATTTATTTATTCATTAAGATTGGCTTAGATGCCTCACTAATTAAAGCTTTTATAAACCAACCCCAAGCAGGTGTATTCTCATAGTCTACTTATGCAGCCTGAACCTATTTCCCATGATAACAATCCCACAGAAATGTTGAAGTTTCTTGAGGATGAATTACTTTATGATGCGACCTCAAATTACTACGGTGCATTTAGTGAAGAGCAAGTGGAAAAAAAGGTTAATGAACTTCGTCTCTGCTGTGGAATTAGCGGTGACTTTAATAATGATGCAGCCTGCAACTTGCAGGTAAAAAATAGATGATAAACCATTGGGTACAATGCAAATAAACCCCATGTGATTTGTGCCAAATGTATGAACACTCTCTGTGGTTTGAAAATGACAAATTATGCCCTTGTACTTCAATTTTTTTCATTGAGACCCCTCCCCTTCAACACCATAAATTTTCTTTTAGCCATAACTTCTTTGTTTGAACTCCGATTTGGATGATTCAAAATGTTTTGGAATCCTCATTCCAAGCTCTACATTATGTTACTTCATAACTTCAAAATCATTAATAAATAAAAGAGTTTATTATCGTCAAAGTACTAGGTATGATTTACACCATTGACGCTTTTTGTTACTTATGATTTAGAAATTTTTAATTGACCATAACGTAGAGCCTGAAATGAGGATTCCAAAACATTTTGAATTATGCAAATCGGAGTTCAAACGAAGAAGTTATGGTTAAAAGAAAATTTATGGTGTTGAAAGGGAGGGGTCTCAATGAAAAAAATTTGAAGTACAGGGGTATAATTTGTCATTTTCAAACCACAGAGGGTGTTCATGCATTTGGCACAAACCACAGGGGGCTTATATGCATTTTACCCTAAACCATTACATTACTTCATTTTTTTAGTCGGGTAATTTCAGTGGAAGAATGTACTCTTATAAATCTTACTTAATGAATAGTTTTCTTTTTCTTTTAGATGAAGCATATTTATTGAATAGTTAACTGATTATTTTCATGTGTTACAGAATAATGACAATTCTTCAAGCTGGTCATATGACTGGAAAAGTTTAGGGGTACCTATGCCAACAATCTCAGAGTCACGTAGAGAGCACCTTCCTGTAAAATGTTTACAGTATAAACCTAAAGAGGAAGATGTTGATGAGTTGCATGAAGGCTTGTCTTCTGTTTCTAGTAAAAGTGGCATTTTCATGACCAACTTTCAAACCTCCCAAGGATCTTGTACCGACAAGTAACCGATACAAGGTGAAAGAAAGGATGGATAAAGATGCCGTTCACTTTTTATATATATTTATTTACTCTGTGTGAATGGGGGAGGGAGTGAAGCTGTTATTTTTTTAGAAATAATTTGGTGGTAATTTTTTTCAGGCAAAAGAATATGAAAAACGCATAGAATTTGCGAGTCCAACGTCCCAATTATCAATTACAGATTCTTGTTCTTGTTCTTGTTCCTGCTCAGAATTGAAACATCCAATTCAAGTTTCTAGCTTTCCCAGTCCCTGATGTCTACCAGTAGCTTGACATTTGAATTTCCGGTTCGCAATTCATGGCCAGTTGGATTTGGATTCCGTCCCACTGAGGAGGAGCTCATTACTCACTACCTTCCTAACAAGATGCTTGGTAATGAATCTCTTGTTCAATATATCCGTGAGGTTGATCTCCACAGTTATGAGCCTCAGGGCCAATTTGAGCATAGTTCAATTGGTTTTAGTGTTGTTCTTTCGGTTAAAGTCTAGTCTCCCCTCCTCTATTAGTTATTATTATTAATAATGTAATGGCAATGCCTCTTGAATTTGATAATGCAAACATAAACATATGGAGTTCTCAATTTGCTGCGTAAGAGTAACGTAAATCTCTGAAGGAAAAGAAATGACCAGTGCAGGAAGAAGGAAGGAAAGGAGAAGTGTTTTTGGAATGTTGAATAAAATGATAATAACTTACCTTACACTTCAGTAAAAGGAATGCATCTTCATCAGTTGGCATTTTATCAGAATGCAATGCCGAGACCAAATTCCCTGAACCGCATGTCTGGAAAGGAATTGGAATATCCTACAAAAACAAACTGAAGCTCACTACCTCTCCTTAAATCCTGATTGAATTCAAGTCAAGTCAAGTCTTTGTTTGTTATATAGATTTCATTTTATTCTATTTAAACATCACAATCACCAAACTTACTCACTACCTCCCCTTAAATCCTGATTGAATTTGAATATTAATTATGATGGCTGCTTTCCCATTTGAATTTCCTCCTCCCGATTCATGGCCTGTTGGTTTTGTATTCCGTCCCACTGAGGAGGAACTCATTACTCACTACCTTCAGAACAAGATGCTTGGTAATGAATCTCTTGTTCAATCTATCCCTGTGGTTGATCTCTACAATCATGAGCCCCACCAACTCCCTGGTATGTATCTATCTATCTATCATATATTATCTTATGTGCAATTGCATTTCACTTTGACTATTCTTTCTTCAATATCTGCAGAGCTATCCACTTGCAAGTCTGATAATCACAAGTGGTTTTTCTTCCAACCCGATTCCAATACTGAAACTAAAATTAAAACTAAAACTAAAAGGACCACCTCTACTGGGTACTTGAGATCCACCGGTGAGGACCACAAAATCAAGGCTCGAGGAACCAACGACGTCATCGGAACTAGAAAGATTTTGGTGTTCCATCAAGGAAAGACTCCTAATGGTGTGAGGACCAGGTGGATCTTACACGAGTATCGTCTTCAAATCCAACACACTGACTATAAGGTCTTGTCTTGATTGTCATGTTCTTCTATTATTCATCACACTGATCTCACTATATGAATTGAATTGCATATCCTTACCATACTATGCTCTCCTCATGTAGAGGTCCTTCATAGTTTGTCGATTGAAGGAAAATGCAGAACTTGTTTCAACTTGTGACCAAGATGAACACAACAATTCTGATTCTTCTCGCTTAAAAATGATAGCCACTGAGAGAGAAATCCAGGAGGTCAGTCAAGCTTATATCCTCCAATTCCATTAACATTTAATTATTTAGTAAGATCAACTTAGATGTATGCCTTACTAAACTCTACCTTGTTTACTAAACCAGGTGTATTCTGAAACCCAATCAGCAAACGGAGCATCCTATTCAGAATCAGAACCACAACTTGCTTCAATAAATTTTCAATCAGCCGATGTCAATGCCAATGCCAATGGTGAAATATATAGGCAACCTGAAGCTATTGACAATGATGATGATTTCACATGGTTGAATGAAATTGAAACTTTACTGCAAGATCCTAATACTAATATGTTGGAATCAGGTTTCTCTTCGGATGATCTCACAAGGTGGTTGAATGAAGATGAAAGTTTACCGCGAGGTGGTGATATTTATGTGTTGCAAGCAGCTTCCTCTTCTGATGATGAACCAAAAACTTTCCCAAAATCAAATGATCTTGAATCCTATGCAAGAAGGATCCTATTATTTATAGTCAACGCAACAAGGATTCTATTATTTATAGTCAAAGCAATATCCCAATACAAGGTGAGAGGATGGATAAAGATGCTCACTTCTTAAATATATATATATATTTACTGTGTGTGAGAGTGAAGCTGTGTTCTTGTAGAAATAATTTGGTGGTAATTTTTTGCAGGCAAATGAAAAACGCAAAAAAGTTGTCACGTCCCAAATATCTGTTACAGATTCTAGCAATGGGCAGAAAAGTGAAGGAGGCAACAAATATGGATGTATTGACAGTACCACAAAACACATTCAGCAGGAACAGGACACAACAAATGTACCATCAGTTGATGTTGTTATAGCATTTCTAGCCATCATAACATTGGTCCTTTCTGTTCGCACATTGCTGCAGGCTGCAGCTATTATGGAAGCGGGTGTTGAAGATGATACAGGGAAGGCGAGCTAGATTCTTGTTTGTTGCTTTGCTTTCGTGTGCTGCAGTATGGTGGAAATCTGGAAGAGGACATGCGGGTATTTCTCCCTAATCCTATAATTCCTAGGTGAGAGATTGATAACGTTTAGTTTAATTAATCATCTTTCCAGCTATAAATTATGCCAATAAATATGGGATAATCCAGTCTGTTTGAATATAATTCACTCGTTCATTGGGTTGTAAGTTAAAGTCTACTCTCACCTATTACTACTTAGAATGTAAAATTTTAAACTAAAAATTAAGATAACAAGCTACTTTCCTATACGCATACACTTTCTACATTTGCAGTGAGCATGCTTGCTGCTACCAAGAGCATTTAAATTCTAGCAAATCCCCCTTGATAATCCTAACACAAATATTTTTTCTATTCTTTTGGTTTTTTTTTTTAAGAAATAAATATGTTTCATATTTTGAGGCAATAACAAAAAAACAGATACCATCCCCTATACATATGAGTTTACGATATAATTTAAAAACTGAAAATAAAATAGAGGGTGAAAAATAAGGATAGCCACTTAATGGACCTTAAATGTTAAAATAGCCACATCCATAAAAGTTTATTTTGCTAGCCATTTCCCATCAGCCTTTAAGTATAGATTTACATAAATGCCCTTAAAATTCATTGACCATATAAGCTGATTAGACATGTGGCTGACATGCATTGTCTTTTCAGTTTTCATGATGGAAAACAATTAAAATTAAAATGTTTGAAAGAAGTCTTCCTCGGCACACCTCTTTATTTTTCTCCCCCAATTTCTCTCATTTTAACTTCTGGGAACCGTTCTTGGAGATAAAAATCAACCGCAACACACATAAAGGAGGTATTTTCTTACATTTCGAAACTTTTTCAAGCCTTTCGTCCTACTTTCTTGAGAAATACTGAAAATTGGTTTGAAAAAATGCCAGACATGGTAGAGACGTGAAGTTCAGAAAAGAGAGGGAAGGTTCCTGTGCATCCTGACGAAGATCCTCCAGATAATGAAGATGGCAATGACAGTGAAGAAGAATCGAGGGATGTAGAGGTTGAAGAGAATGTAGAAATATCCACTGATTATGAGGAAGAGGTAATTATTACGTATATATTTGGAAATGAACATTTGTGTACAATTTTTTGTTGTTATTCAAGTTCAACTTTTTGTTTTCAGACTCCAGGTGATACGACATGCAAAGATTCAAATAAAGGAATCTTCAGCAAAAACAAAGGATGTGAAGACTGAGGTAGATGCATGTTGTTTCTTTTTCCTTATTCTTGATATAGCTATGGTATGCTTGACTAGTAGAACTATACAAACTATACATACTATACACTATCTGTGCAGTATGGGGCTCTGATCAAAGCCAATACATTGCTGAAGGAAGGACCAAAAGGCTAATGTGTACTTGAAGACAAAGGTACTGAGTACCCTGCACAGCAAGATGACAGAAAAACAAAAAAAAATGTTGAGTAAGTCTTTTCTTTGGAATTTATGGGAGCTGCCAACAAGGAATTTCCCTACACAGCTTATGCTCCTTACACGACAAGACAGTCCTGACATTCAACATAAAGATTTTGTTGCATTCTCAGAGGCCGTCGCGAGCTAGAAATCTGGCACATTACTACAAAGAACCATACACTACTGCCTTTGGTTTAGCTGATCAAGCCTTGAAACATGTGACGAAGAGAAAAATGACTGAACAAACGGGTAGGGGAGGGGGCGCGAAAAATAAAAAGAAGACAAAGGTTGTAAAGACTTCAACTCCAAAAAGAGACGACCCATCGTTTGGCATCAAGTTAACAGCAACAATTTCAAAACCGCGGGATAAAGAAGATGAGTAAATGAAAATATAATGTAAATGACTCTTGTTACGTTCGTGATACATTTTGAAGAACAACAACTCTTTTTGTTAGTTTGTAA
Source organism: Gynostemma pentaphyllum (assembly GCA_028015215.1). NCBI lineage: Eukaryota > Viridiplantae > Streptophyta > Magnoliopsida > Cucurbitales > Cucurbitaceae > Gynostemma > Gynostemma pentaphyllum. The sequence goes on along the minus strand of CM051350.1, from coordinate 48,689,797 downwards.
AGCCTTAAACAGGATAAGGTTATATATCATCTACTCAATGTGTTGTGGCAATCATAATTAAATTGCATGATTCAGTATGCAAACCTTCACTGAATAGAGTTTGATAAGTTCGTATAGTGTGTATAGTATGCAGTGTGCTGTGTGCTGTGTGTTGTACAATCATGATAAAAACAATGCATATCATACACACAACACACCAACCGTTATGTTTGTTGTCGTTTATGTTTAAAAAATGCAAAGCATACTATACACACTATCGGTCTTCGGACCCTTCATTGAATATGGTCTGCTAAGTTTGTATAGTGTGTATAGCATTATATGCACTATACACACTATTCTGTCTATAAAGCATCCATATGGTCTGATAGTATGTTAACCCTCGCTGAATAGTGTTTGATAGTTCGTATAGTGTGTATAGTTGGCAGTGTGTTATACAAGCATGATAAGTTTGTGAACCTTCGCTGAATAAAGTTTGATGAGTTGGTATGGTGTGTATAGTATGCAGTGTGTGCTGTACAATCATGATAAAAACAATGTATATCATACACACAACACACCAACCGTTATGTTTGTTTTCGTTTATGTTTAAAAAATGCAAAGCAAACTATACACACTATCGGTCTTCGGACCCTTCATTGAATAGGGTCTACTAAGTTTGTATAGTGTGTATAGCATTATGTGCACTATACGCACTATTCAGTCTATAAACCATTCATATGGTCTGATAGTATGTTAACCCTCGTTGAATAGTGTTTGATAGTTCGTATAGTGTGTATAGAATGCAATGTATACTATACACACTACCGGTCTCCGGACCCTTCATTGAATATGGTCTGCTAAGGTTGTATAGTGTATATAGCATTATGAGCACTATACACACTATTCAGTCTATAAAGCATTCATATGGTCTGATAGTATGTTAACCCTCGCTGAATAGTGTTTGATAGTTCGTATAGTGTGTATAGTTGGCAGTGTGTTATACAGGCATGATAAGTTTGTGAACCTTCGCTGAATAGAGTTTGATGAGTTGGTATGGTGTGTATAGTATGCAGTGTGTACTGTACAATCATGATAAAAACAATGTATATCATACACACAATACACCAACCGTTATGTTTGTTGTCGTTTATGTTTAAAAAATGCAAAGCATATTATACACACTATCGGTCTTCGGACCCTTCATTGAATAGGGTCTGCTAAGTTTGTATAGTGTGTATAACATTATTTGCACTATACACACTATTCAGTTTATAAAACATTCATATGGTCTGATAGTATGTTAACCCTCGCTGAATAATGTTTGATAGTTCATATAGTGTGTATAGAATGCAATGCATACTATACACACTATCGGTCTCCGGACCCTTCATTGAATATGGTCTGCTAAGGTTGTATAGTGTGTATAGCATTATGTGCACTATACACACTATTCAGTCTATAAAACATTTATATGGTCTGATAGTATGTTAACCCTCCCTGAATAGTGTTTGATAGTTCGTATAACGTGTATAGTTGGCAGTATGTTATACCAACATGATAACTTTGTGAACCTTCACTGAATAGAGTTTGATGAGTTGGTATGGTGTGTATAGTATGCAGTGTGTCTTGTACAATCATGATAAAAACAATGTATATCATACACACAGCACACCAACCGTTACGTTTCTTGTAGTGAACTATGTGTTTGTAATATGTAATTATCAACTCGTAAGTAAGTTAGTATTGCCTTTTGAAGCTCTTATGCAGCAAAACAAAATGTGTATGTAAGATACTTGGTTGTAGCGACAATGGCGGTCATAACAATGTATTTTGTCATATGAACTATGCAATGCTATCGTAACTTATTAACCTTTATGTTATACATGCCTATCGAAATAAATCAACTAAATGTAATAATCTTTCGTTTTTGCATCATCCCTGAAAAAATTCATATAATTAATTCGAGAGCAGCTTTGGTTTGGTTTGTATGTATGCATTATATAGGCTATAAGCTTTGGCTTGGTTCGAGTAGTTCTTTCATTTTTTTAGACTTTTCCCCTCCATTTTTTATGTGGTTGTAAATTAAACTGGACTAGCTTATATGGGAAGTTGTCATGGAGTTATTGGCATTGGAAAATGTGTGAAAAAGGGGAAGACTTATTGGCATTGGAAAATGTGTGAAAAAGGGGAGGAAGAAAATGAGGAAACAAGTACGGTTTGCCATCATGTCTTTGGGGGTATTTTCGGGATATTGGCAAGAGACTATCCGAAATGTGGCTATTGTACCAAAAACCAGAGGACGTGGCCGTAGGGAAAAAGAGGACTAAAAAACTGGCCATTTATATATTTTAATACTAAAATAAAACGGGTCAGTGGCGAAATATAGTAGGATTCTCCGCTGTCAAGGCAGCAGGGAAGTTGTGTTCCTTGAAGATTTATTCAATCAACCTACCTGTGAACAAATTCTTTAGCAGAACAAACAAGATAGCATTCTCAATAACATCAATAACCACTAAATAAATTTATGAATGATATTAAAGTTACATTTAATCATGGGTTCTCTATAAGATTAGCATACAAGCAAATGCAATATGTCTTTTGTGCTTTCCAATCCAAAGTTCTGAACATCAGCTGGCTTGCAAAAATTGAATTATGGCATCTCATAGTTTCATCTGTCAAACTTAAAACAGCTTTATGCCTAAGAACTTAGCAGCATGAGCACATAAGCAAGATCCAACGCATCTACTTAGAGCTGACTCCGTCATCACTTAATCACAATTCACAACCAAGATTTTCATTATATGTCATATAATATAACCATGAATTTCACTGTCAAGTTACGCTCAAACCTTTCATATAATAACGCTAAGAAACTATGGATTATAAGTTATCTGCTGAAAAAATGAAGCTTTTCTCACCTTTCATTGCTACTTGCATTGGATGATAAAACAAATAAATCTATGATGAAGATCACGGTGGATGGAAATTCCCATACCTTCAGTAAAACATACTGAAAATTAAAGGGGTTGATTATGTATTGACCCAAACACGTTTTAGATTAGACTTAAATGTCTATGATTAAAGGAAAAGAAGAATAAGGTTTTAATTTCGTCCAAATTGAATTATCGATGGTCATGGGATTACCGTCATGCAAAGGAGAAAGATCTTGAAGTAACTAGAAATAATTAGAGCAAGGAAAAGGTTTTCGAACCTGCATTAAAACAAATCAAGTTCCCATTAATGGAAACATATTTGATTGCCGGTTGCACTGAAGGGAAAAAAAATAATCTCAAAGTATCTCGGTGTTGAGAATCCCACATCGGAAAGATGTAGAGAACTCACAAGGTTTATAAACTATAAGGGCCTCTCCTCTCATTACCAACTGGTTTTGAGATGGATGTCCACATAATTTAATATGGTATCAGAGCCCAACAAACCCAAACGGGTATTCGGTCCGAAAAATGGGATTCGACCTAAGAATGGTGAACCCAAAAGAGGCACCATCTTGAGGGGGATGTTGAGAATCCCACATCGGAAAGATGTAGGGAACTCATTTTTATAAACTCTAAGGGCCTCTCCTCTCATTACCAATTGGTCTCTCATTACCAATTGGTTTTGAGATGGATCCCACATTATTTAATATGGTATTAGAGCCCAACAAACCCAAACGGGTATTCGGTCAAAAAATGGGATTCGACCCAAGAATGGTGAACCCAAAAGAGGCACCATCTTGAGGGGGCATGTTGAGAATCCCACATCGGAAAGATGTAGAGAACTTACAAGGTTTATAAACTCTAAGGGCCTCTCCTCTCATTACCAACTGGTTTTGAGATGGATGTCCACATAATTTAATACTCGGAAATCAAAGTAAGTGTGTTCAAAATATTATATAAGTTACCTATGAGACCCTTCTGAGGTCTTCAGAAATAACCTTGGTGAAAGTGCATGGGTAATTATTATATTTTACCCTAATATTATTTGTTAGTGAATGATTATTGTAAAAGAGTGATGGGATGGTGAAAATGAAATAAAAGATTTGTAGCCTTTTCCAGCAATGGTGTACTCGATTTGTGATTGGTGTTTGCTCTTTTCCCATTTTTCTCCCTCTATGAACTGGAAGTCAAGTTAGACACGACTCTATTAGATTGTATACGAAGTTGCCGACTGCCGAAATTGCCGAAGTTGTTAAATCTCTCAACTCTCTATTTATTATGGATTCATTTCTTCAGTTGATTCTAAGTTCGTGTTCGTGTTCTTGTTTCTGCTCACTAGTTATAGAATTTAAACATCCAATTCATAATCCGACTAAATTTTCTAGCTTTCCTAGTCACTGATGTCTAGCAGTAGCTTGACATTTGAATGTCCGGTTCGCAATTCATGGCCAGTTGGATTTGGATTCCGTCCGACTGAGGAGGAGCTCATTACTCACTACCTTGAGAACAAGATGCTTGGTAATGAATCTGCTGTTGAATCTATCCGTGAGGTTGATCTCCGCAGTTATGAGCCTGATCAACTCCCTAGTATGTATCTCTATCTATGTCTATTTTCATTTCTCCAATTAGTTAATTAAATATATCTGCACTGCCCTGCAGAGCTATCCATTTTAGAGTCTAATAATCACGAGTGGTTTTTCTTTCGTGCCGAATCCAATCTCTACCACTGCACAAACACTATAACTAGAACTAAAAGGACCACCCGTACTGGGTACTGGAAATCCACTGGTGAGGACAAACAAATCAAGGCTCGAGGAACCAACAAAGTCATCGGATATAGAAAAATTTTGGTGTTCCATCAAGGCAAGAATCCTCATGGTCGTAGGACCAATTGGATCATACACGAGTATCGTCTTCATCTTCAACAGACTCACCTCCCCGATAATTATAAGGTCAATTCTCTCACTATATATGAATTCAATTGTATTGTATATCCTTTCCTTGTCCTTACTATACTATATACTATGCTCTGTTGATTGATGTAGAGGTCATTTGTGGTTTGTCGATTGAAAGAAGTTACATCTTTTGACGATGATGAACAAAACAATTCTGTTACTTCCCGCCCTAAAAGGAAAGCCAGAAGGACAGAGGTCAGTCTAGCTTATATCCTACAATTTCATTTGCTTATTAGATGCATTGCCTAACTAATTATAGCTAGAAGGTGTCTTCTGATGGTCAACTTATGCTGCATGAAGCTATTGCCGATCAAAATAATTATACACCCACGGATTATGAGTTGTACTCCCCCTTGTATTCTATCCCAGAACCTACTTATTCGGATTTCCATGCTTCCAATGACTTTGGCTCTCAAGTTTCTGACCTTCCATTGCAGTCTGCACCTGCACCTGCTGAAGAAGATTTGGATGTTGATGATTTTGTTGATGACAGAAATGATTTCAATGCTGAGGAATTGCTTCGCTTGGTTAATGAAAATCACGGTAGTGGATTTAGCCCCACCACTGGCACGGATGTAGATTTTGGTGGGCAGGTAAAACAATTAAGTATATATGGAACTACTTACTATGAGCTTTAATAAGGCACATCTTTTTCATGTTTTGCGCTTCGTTTATGTATTCTTGCTTTGTTATTTCTTAGAAATTCGACATCTTTGACCATGGAAGAGCTAAGTTATCTGCATTTCATTTTAATGAATAGTTTTATTTTTTCTTTTAGATGAAGCATATCTGTTGAATAGTTAACTGATTATTTTCATGTGTTACAGAATAATGACATTGGAAATTTGGAAATTTAGTCATCTTTTTCATTTCATGCCTAACTAATTATAGCTTTCATAAACCAACCCAAGCAGGTGTCTTCTGAAACCCGAGCAACAAATGGACCATCAGTCTTTGAGTCTCAACCTGCCAATTCCAAACCACAATCTGCCGTTGGCTATGATGGTCAATTTACGCAGCCTGAAGCTATTTCCAATGAAAATAATCCAGCACTCACATATTTGTTGAAGTATGCTTATTTTGAGGATGATGATGTGATCTCAAAAAGAACTACGATGCATCTAGTAAAGAGGAAGATGAAGAAATGGTTCATGAACTTTACGACGCTGATGTAGGCATCAACTTTCAGGTAAAAAAAAAGAAGAAGAAGATGATAAACCATTACAATTACTTCATTTTTTAGTCGGGTAATTTCAGTGGGAGAATTAAGTATGCAACAACGCGCATTTCCTCATTCTGTACACTTATAAATCTTGCTTAATGAATAGTTTTCTTTTTTCTTTTAGATGAAGCATATTTGTTGAATAGTTAACTGATTATTTTCATGTGTTACAGCATAATGACATTGGAAATTTAGAGGAACCTATGACAACAATCAGAGAGTCACGTAGAAGCCCCCTTCTTGTAAAACATTTACGGCATAAATTTAAAGAGGAAGATGTTAATGAGTTGCAAGGAGGCTTGTCTTCTGTTTCTAGTGAAAGTGGCATTTCCATGAACAGTGATGTCTCTGATGATGAACCAACAACTATTAAACCTCAATGTCAACAAAAATCCAAGGATCCTGTACCAACAAGTAATCAAAACAAGGTGCAAAAAAGGATGGATAAAGATGCCGTTCACTTTTTATATATATTTATTTACTGCGTGTGAGTGAGTGAAGCTGTTATTCTTGTATAAATAATTTGGTGGTAATTTTTTCCAGGAAAAAGAAGATGAAAAACGCAAAAAAGTTGTCGGTTCAACGTCCCAAACATCCATTACAGATTCTAGCAATGGACAGAAAAGTGAAGGAGGCAACAAATATGGATGTATTGACAGTACCACAAAACACACTCAGCAGGAACAGGACACAACAAATGTACAATTAGTTGGTTTTGTTATAGCATTTCTAGCCATCATAATGTTTGCCCTTTCTGTTAGCACATTGCTGCAGCTATTATGGGAGTGGGTGTTGAAGATGATACAGGAAAGGCATGCTAAATACTTGTTTATTGCTTTGCTTTCGTGTGCTGCTGTACGGTGGAAATCAGGAAGAGGACATGCGGGTATTTCTCCCTAATCCTATAATTCCTAGGTGAGAGATTGATAAGGTTTAGTTTAATTAATCATCTTTCCAGCTATAAATTATGCCAATAAATATGGGATAATCCAGTCTGTTCGAATATAGTTCACTCTTTCATTGGGTTGTAAGTTAAAGTTTACTCTCTCCTATTACAATTCAGAATGTAAAATTTTAAACTAAAAATTAAGATAACGAGCTATTTTCCTATATGCATACACTTTTTACATTTGCCGTGAGCATGCTTGCTGCTACCAAGAGCATTTAAGGGTCGTTTGGTTGTCAGATTTTGGTTGTTAAACAGGGTGTTATTAAGCAGAGAGTTGTTAAACAGGAGTTTGTTAACACATTGTTTGGTATGTATAAAACAGTAAGTTTGTTAAGTGTAAAATGTGTTTAGATTGTTAAAATAAATGAGTTTGTTAAGAGGGGGATTAACAAATCCTTCATATTGGGTTTCAAAACTGGGAAACAAACACATGTTAGAGTTGTTTAACTCTCATCTCATTACTCAAACCTGACAACCAAACGCCCTCTTAAATTCTAGCAAATCACCCTTGATAATCCTAACACAAATATTTTTTCTATTCTTTTGGTTTCTTTTTTTTTTTTAAGAAATAAACATGTTTTATATTTTGAGGCAATAAGAAAAAAATAAATACCATCCCCTATACATATGAGTTTACGATATAATTTAAAAACAAAAAATAAAATAAAACGGGTCAGTGGCGAAATATAGTTGGATTCTCCGCTGTCAAGGCAACAGGGAAATTGTGTTCCTCGAAGATTTATTCAACCTATGAACAAATTCTTTAGCAGAACAAACAAGATAACCTTCTCAATAACATCAATAACCACTAAATAAATTTATGAATAATATTAAAGTTACATTTAATCATCGGTTCTCTATAAGATTAGCATACAAGCAAATGCAATGTCTTTTGTGCTTTCCAATCCAAAGTTATGAACATCAGCTAGCTTGCAAAAATTGAATTATGGCATCTCATAGTTTCATCTGTCAAACTTATAACAGCTTAATGCCTACGAACTTAGCAGCATGAGCACATAAGCAAGATCCAACGCATCTACTTAGAGCTGACTCCGTCATCACTGATTCACAATTCACAACCAATATTTTAATTATATGTCATATAATATAACCATGAATTTCACTGTGAATTTATGCTCAAATCTTTCATATAATAACGCTAAGAAACTATGGATTATAAGTTATCTGCTGAAAAAATGAAGCTTTTCTCACCTTTCATCGCTACTGCATTGGATGATAAGACAAATAAATCTATGATGAAGATGACGGTGGATGGAAATTCCCATACCTTCAGTAAAACGCACTGAAAATTAAAGGGGTTGATATGATAATGTATTCACCCAACACGTTTTAGATTAGACTTAAATGTCTATGATTAACGGAAAAGAATAATAAGGTTTTAATTTCGTCCAAATTGAATTATCGACTGTCATGGGATTACTGTCATGCAAAGGAGAAAGATCTTGAAGTAACTAGAAATAACGATAGCAAGGAAAAGGTCTTCGAACCTGCATTAAAACAAATCAAGGCAAGGGTAAAAGTCGAACATTCACATGAATGGAAACATATTTAACTGCCAGTTGCACTGAAGGAAAAAAAATCTGCAAGTATCTCGAAAACCAAACCAACAGTTCAAAATATTATATAAGTTACCTATGAGACCCAGCTGAGGTCCTCAGAAATACCCTTGATGAAAACACAAAAGCACAAAGAAACATAACATTTCCGAGAAAGACATCCGTCATAATCTACAGTAACAAGTTGAATAAATCATTACGAAACATATAATATAAACAAAAATAAAATGTCAAATAGAATAATTTACAAACCTGATAACAAATTTCTACAAGTGATGGAAAACTGGAGGATGAATAGGCGGCTTGTTTGTCAGTAAGTCTGAGAAGCATACACCTATCTAATTAACTACTTGCTAAGGCACTCGATATGTTTAAAAAAAAAATGATCGATTGATTGATGTCATTGTGGAGAGGATACAAGCATCCAAAAGGAGAAAAATAAAAGCAGACTTCCACATTAAACCCTGCAAAATCAGTGTCTGTATTATAAATTTAGATAGTGTAAATGGAAACAGATAATGAAGTAAGAGAGTATGTGTGTACCGTACATGGGAAGAGAAATGAAAGGTAGAGAGTACATTATATAGCACGTGTCTATAAGCTTTAGGCTTGCGCAGAATCAAATCTATTACTACAATCTACCACTTTCATAAAAACAAACAAAATTAAGTAATTAATTGCCTAAACAAAATTAAATGGCAAACAAAAAAAGAAGGGTAATTGACCATGAGTTCGCATTCTATGTATTCGTCTGCAACGGAATTGCAATTCTCCTATTAACATACATGAATTTTAATATAAGATTAAAAAGATCAGATTTTTAAAGTTTTTTGAAGAGCAGAAGAAAGATAAAGTAAACGTACGCATTTGAGAAGGCGTATGTTACCGGGTGAGTATTGAATGAAGAGTTGATTCATAGCATATCCACATACCACGCAACGATTCCCCTTTCTTTCCATTTCTATCGCTCAATTCATTTCTGCAATCCCCAAAGCCAAATTCATAAACCTAAACCTAACTTTTAGAATGGCTATGTTTCCCCACTCTCTTCTCTCCATAATGGAAAGGTTTTGGTTTCGGCCCAATTTCGGCAGTGAATGAAAGTGTACGAGTCTATGAAATTTGGGAGACCATATATTTTCAAAATAGTTTTTAAAAAAATCGACAAAATCAATTTTCACCCATCATTTTTTAGGGTATTTTTATCAATTTTTGCTTATATACGTAGCTATAAGTTTGACATGATGTTAACATCTCCTCAATTATTTCTATAAGAGAGTTATTTTTTTTTAATTTAAGAAAGTTTAGAACATAAAACTATCAAAATGATTAATTATTAAAAAAAAAAAACATTATTTTTATAAGAAATACATTATTATCATAATTTATGAAAATCACGTGGCTATGACGAGAATGTTTCTTGAACTTTTATAGAATTATAATATTTGAAATAAACATGATAAAAACCATATGAATTAAATTCTTAATTAGTCCCTTAGGGTGCGTTTGGAACACGAATTAGGGTTGGGTGGGGTGGGCTTCAATAGTCTACCTCATGTTTTTTAGATGGATTTTGAAACCCCGGGTTTAATCTAGTAAATCCATGAATTTTAAATAGTAACATTGGTGGATTTACTAACCCTTCATAAAATAATTAAACAACACAAAACTAAAACTAAAACCACCTATCAAACATAGGTTATTTAACCTCAGACTTATATATAACTTATACCCCTACACATCTAAACATAAATCATCTAAATTCAAACTTCCACAACCCCACCCCACCCCACATTCCAAACACCCTCTAAATCGGTGTATTTCCATAAAAAATGAAACTTCCATGAAAACATTTTTACTTTGAAGAATTTTACATTTTCTATGATTTAAACTTTTCGTGGTCAATTTGCAGGAAAAGGCAGCAGCAAATCAGACTAAAGTTGTTAGACTACCCAAACCATCGATTGATGATTCTAAGGAAGACCAAAAACGTGAAGTAAGCAAGTGTTGCCGTGGTGAATCCATTGAGAGTGGAAGAAAGGGTTCCCCAATGATCCTGACTACAAAATGCATTCACCACAAATCGAATCCACCATCGGTTTATGTGGGCAAAGCATGTATAGGTTTCATTTTGTTTGTCATCGTTGTAAGAGAAGTGCTGCTGTATGGAAACTTGTGGTAAATGTAAATGTTAGCAGTCACCCCCATCATTGTGTGTTATTTAAGGGGTGTGTGTGGGGGGGTAGAATGACTCAACTCCCAGGGAATCCTTGGTATCTTCTTAGCTATATTTCATCACAAAAAGACATGGAAAATGTCAAATTGCTTTCTCTGGCCGTGTCTAGCTTGTATCAGTTTGTTAGATTGCAAAAAGAGGGAATAAAGAACGGCTCAGATCTATTCGATCAGTATTAGCCGAAGCCCGTCTATAATGAAAAGAGGTTTTTTTTTTAAAAAAAAAAAACAATTAAGTGTTTAGATCCATCCTTATAATTGTATTTTGCGTTAATTCAAAAATAGCACCTTAACATTTTTGCGTATAGTTCGTCCGTTAGGGTTGTTAAGTAGAGGTTATTAAAGAGGGGTCGTTAATATTATGTTTGGATCGTAAAAATAGTGGGTTTGTTAAGTCTAAATTAGCGTAAAATATATTGAAAAATGTGAAATAAATAAATTTGTTAAACAGTGGGGTTAACAGAACAAACTCTAATTAGGGCTGTTAACACCCGTTTTAAAAACCCTAACTGATGAACCAAATGTAAAGCATGAAATAACATGTTTAAGTAGTATGCAAAACACAAGGAAACTTTTTCCTTCAAAAAACAAAAAAAAAAAGACACTCAGATATAGTGTAGAAATAAGAGAGAACGTGTTTTACATTTTTCATTGAATTTGAAAATCGAATAATTTCATCTTTAGAAACTTGATTTTTGGCCAACATGAGTTTAGCTCAACTGGTTAGACATTTATTTCCTTCCCTCATGATCGAAGGTTTGAGACTCCACTCAACTAATTCACTATCTTTAAAAAAAAAAAACTCTAATTTTCGCCTTCCCTCATCTTCCTTCCTTCATCATCATCTTCTTAAACTACTATTTCTTATTTCTCTATCTAATTTTCTTGCCATTGTTGCCACTATCTTTGTCGCCCTCGTCATAAAGTTTTCCGACAAGAATTAAATCGAACTAAAAAACTATTACAAAACCCTTTTTTTTTTTTTTGGCTAAAATTCATCCCCAAAGTCGAAGCAGCCAACTTGTTTTCCCCTACTATCTGATGAGAATTCAAAGTTTTTCAACGAGACCTCAAACTCGAAGATTTTTTTATTCCGGTAACAACTAAACTAAACTCGAGAAACTATCACAAAACCATTGTTTTTTGGCCAAAACTCATCCTTAAACTTAGATTTAACGAAACCCAAAGTTTCCAACTTATTTTCCTTGAAAAATTTAAATTTTCTGTCAAAACCTCTCTCTACTTCGTAAAGCAATTTATCAAATGATAATATATCATGGAAAATTGATGATAATCAATCATTGTCACTTATCAGTATATCATAGTAAATCAGTAACTTACAAACATACCTTTATAGGTTAACAAATTTGTAAATATTAGAGTTTATTTTTAACATCTCTATCTCTAATATATAAAAGTGGGGAAGGTTGAGAAACATTTTTGGACAATTATATCCTTTTTAAAATCTTGAAATTACTACAATGCCATTATAAATACCCTTTTAAAATCTCAAAATTACTAAATATGTCATTGCTATTAATACTCCACTTTCTAATAAATATCACATTTTTAGATTATTATGCACACTTTTTATCTTCCATTGCATGCCACATTTCATATACGTTAAGAAAAATAAATTTTGGAGATGTAAAAAATAATAGATTTACATTGTAAAGTGACTTTTTTTTGCATAATGATGATACTTTTTTTTCTCTTCATATTTTTACTTTTCTCATATATTAACCTAATTTTTTTTTCTTTTTACGTCATTTTTTATATAATAATATTAAAATATCTATCAATCAATTAATAAGAAAATGTCAATTTTTTTAATAAATTCATTGGCTTTTTATTGCTTTCACGACATCAAATTACAAAATATTTAATAAATTAAGTACAACATGTGAAATTGAATGTGATATTAGAATAACTATTATTTATTTAGATTTATCACCCATTTATAAAAAAAATTATATTTAAATATTAGATGATTTAATAAAGGTGATGGTGATTTAATTTTAAAATAACTAAAAAAATAATTTTTTTTAAGTTAATATAAAAAAACAATTACAACAAAATATAATTATTGAATTTGTAAGGGTATAATATTTATAATATTAAAATAAACTTTATATTTTTAATAAGAAATATTTATAAAAATTTATAAATTTAAAATCAACCGGAAAAAACTAATATAATTTCTTGAATTATAGTTAAAAATAGAAATGAATAAATTAACATAAAAAAAAGTATATATATTTAGAACAAACGGTTTATTTTTATTTGGTAGTACAGTATATATATGAAAAAAAAATATCTTAAATAAAAAGAAAATCAACTACATATAATTCATTGAATTAGTAAAGTATACAATAATTTAAATCTTAAATAGAAAATAATAATACGTTTAATATTTAAAAAAATTAATAAAAGAAAAATTATTTCAAAAAAGATTTATAGCAGAAAAAATATGTTAAACCTTTAAATTATTCGATTCGTGATTTGTGTTTGGTTTCTTTGTGTTTCCCATGTTGTCCTTTATTGACTAATAAGAGAGAGAAAGAAGAGAGAAGATAAATGTAGAAAATGAATCTCACACTTTCATTCATTGAAGTAAAAGTATTTATATACAATGTAATAAGAATTAAGAAATACAAATATACAAATACATAATGTACTCTAATACTCCCCCTCAAGGAGGGTGGAATGGATTAATAACACCCAACTTGCTCAATAACGGATGGAGAACAGCACTTGGTAAGGCTTTAGTAAACAAGTCAGCCAATTGAAGATGTGTTCGTATGGGCAGCACCTTAAGAAAGCCAGAATTGATGCGATCGCGTACAAAATGACAATCGATCTCAATGTGCTTCGTCCGCTCATGGAAAGTAGGATTTGTAGCAATGGAAATAGCAGCTGTATTATCACAATAAATTACAAAGAGTCGTTGAATGGGTATAGTCAAATCATGTAGTAAGGAAGATAGCCATAGCAATTCACTAGTAACAAGTGCCAAAGCCCGATATTCGGGCCGGTGAACTCCTGGGAAACAGGGGTCTGTTTCTTTGCTTTCCAAGATACAACGAATTGCCAAGAAACACACAAAAACCGATCCACGGATCGTCGTGTATCGGACAAGCGGCCAATCAGCATCCACAAATGCTTTGAGATGTAAAGAACCTGTGCCAATTGGGAATAAAATACCCTGGCCAGGAGCGGACTTCAAGTATTTCAATAAAGCATGAGCGCATTCATATGTGAAGTGCGTGGTCGAGACAAATTGGCTTAATTTGTGGACAGGGGAATGAAATGTCCGGTCGAGAAATAGTCAAGTATAAGAGCCTGCCAATCAACCTTCTATATTCATGAGAATCATCAGTAGATAATGGCTCACCATCAAGAGATGACAAGTGAGATTTTATATCCATAGGTAAAGAAAGTGGCTTACAAGCCAAATAACCAGTGTCTTCAAGAAGTTGAAGACAATATTTTCGTTGACATAAAAAGAGCCCTGATTTGGATCTTGTGATTTCCAAGCCTAAGAAGTATCGCAAGTCACCAAGATCCTTTAAAAGGAAACTTTTGTGTAAATAAGCCTTGACAGCAGTAATCACTGGCATTGAAGGACTGGTGAGTATGATATCATCAACATACACCAAAAGAGCTATAAAAGATGTGTCACTGCCCTTGGTGAAGAGAGAACAGTCAGACATGGACTGTTTAAAACCATAAGCAAGTAAGGTAGAAGAGAATTTAGAAAACCATTGTCTTGATGCCTGTTTTAAACCATAGATGGATTTATTGAGCTTACAGACTAGCCTCTCCCCCTGAGTAGAAACAGCTAATGTAGGCTTATAACCCAAAGGTAATTCCATATAAACTTCCTCTGCTAAATCACCATTAAGAAAGGCATTATTGACATCAAGTTGTGCCAATGGCCATGAATAATGAGTCGCAAGACGGAATAAAACCTTGACAGTAGCAATTTTAGCCACTGGTGAAAAAGTCTCCAAATAATCCAAACCTTCTAATTGATTATAGCCCTTGGCAACAAGTCGAGCCTTATACCTATCAATCGAGCCATCAGGTTTGTATTTTATTCTGTAAACCCATTTTGCACCAATAGCATGATGAGATAAAGGTAAGGGTACAACAGTCCAGGTGTTTGTTCTATCCATGGCCTCTAATTCCTCAGACATGGCAGTTCTCCAGTGTTGAAAAGGAACAGCCTGATGATAATATTGGGGTTCATAGGCCAATGAGACATTGAGAACAAATTTCCTTGTAGAAGGAGATAAGGAAGAATAGGAAAGAACAGAATCAAGAGGATATGGATGACAATCAGCAGGTTGAGGAAGATTCTGCAACAGATTACAGTGATAATCTGCCAAATAATTGGGTTGTCTGACTGTCCTAGTAGATCTTCTGAGAGGTGAAGTGGGAATGGACAACAAAGAGGATTCAGAAGAATTAATAGGAGGTGTAGGTGTTTCAGTTATTGAAGAAGGAATCGAAGCTGAGGGAGTAAAACAATCTGTATCAAGAGATAGAGGAAGAACAATATTGGAAAATATATCCAATTGCTCAGGAGGATGATCAAGGTCATGAAAAGGAAATTTAGATTCATGAAAAACAACATGCCGGGAAAAGAAAAATTGTTTGGAAACAATATGGTAGACTTTGTAGCCTTTGATGCCTGGTTGATATCCAAGGAACACACAAGCTTGTGCCCTTGGATCAAATTTCTTTCTATGATTTGCCAAAGTAGAGACATAACAAAGACAACCAAAAACCCGAAGGAAATTATAATCCAGAGGATGTGAAGGAAAGAGCAAATCATATGGAGTCTTATTGGAAAGAAGTGGGCTAGGAGTTCTATTGATGAGGTAAGTGGCAGTCAGCAAACAATCTCCCCAAAATCTTATAGGTACTTTGGACTGAAAATACAAAGCTCGAGCCACATTGAGTAGATGTTGATGTTTTCTCTCGGCCACTGAATTTTGTTGTGGAGTTTCCACACATGAAAACTGATGAAGAATACCATTGTCCTGACAAAACTGTTTGACGTAATTCAGGAGCATTATCGGATCCGAAAACCTTGATGGGTGATTAAATTGGGTGGAAACCATTTTAAAGAATCTTGGAAGCAAGAAAAGGGCATCTGACTTATGCTTCATCAAATAAACCCAAGTAAAACGTGTGCAATCATCCACCAAAGTCAAAAAATATGAGTAACCATGATAAGTAGGAGAGGAATATGGTCCCCAAGTATCACAATGTATAAGATCAAAAGGATTAGGAGACATGTGATTATTGGATTGAAAAGATAACTTCTTTTGTTTTGCCAAAGGACAAATACAACAAGGTTCATCATTAGTAGTATTATTTGAAATGGCTAACCTAGAATGTAGTAATGATAGCCTACTAGGAGATAAATGTCCTAGTCTAGCATGCCATAGCTGTAAAGAAGGCTTATTGACAGTAAAAGCATAAGAGGAAGAAGTCCCTGAAGCTGGGAGTAGTGAAGCAGCAGTAACATGTAGAATGTATAAACCATTGTGCAACTTAACCTTGCCAATCATCTGCCAACTGAGCTTGTCCTGAAGGATGCACTCATCAGCAGTAAATATAATATCAATGGTTTTGCACTTGGTTAAAGCACTGATTGAAATCAGATTAAAATGAAATTCAGGAATATAATAAACATCAGTCAAAAGGAGATCATGTGTAATCCGAGCAGTGCATGATCCCGGACGAATTCGTGATTATTGGGCAAAGCAACAATGATGTTTGAAGCGGAATTCAAACTCGAAATAAAGATTTGTCCAAAGATATATGATTAGTAGCACCGGAATACAAAATCCATTCATTTGAAGAAGTAGTGCAAGAAAGTACCTTGGTAGATAAGCACATACCTAAAACATGTGAAGGAGAATCTTGAGAAGTTGAAACAGTAGAAGCAGCAGGGAAATGAGAGGACAAAAGCTGTAAAAGATTCTGATATTGAGTGTCAGTAATTCCACAATTAGAGCTCAGAGATGAACGATCAGCATAAGCAGAATTCACATGTGCAGTAGGAATTGCAGGAGTAGACTGAGTAATAGATGCTGGAGGTAAGGGTAAAGGATTAAGAGTTTTGGGCCTAAACTTGAAACCAGGTGGATAACCATGTAACTTGTAGCATTTATCCACCGTATGGCCGGAGATTCCGCAATGAGTACATAGAGGTCGATCCTTTCAACGATAACGTGTTTCATTAGAGAAAGGACGAATGTTGTGTTGCTGAACAGCAAAGGCAAGAGGTTCAGAAACAGAGGATGATTCAAGAGGCTTGACATTGCGTTTTCGCTCTTCCTGTAGAAGTAATGCAAGAGCACGATTGATCGGAGGCAAAGGATCCAGCAATAAAATTTGAGAGATGATCGAAGCATAGGTATCATTGAGTCCCATTAAAAAACTCAGAACATACTCTCGCTGATAAAAATCATTCAAAGCCTTCAAGCCTTCACAATTACAAGAAATCTTAGGGTTATATTCAAGTAATTCCTGCCATACAATTTTCAGTTTTGTAAAATAGGAATTGATCGGCAAATCACCTTGAGTCAATGTCATCAATTCACGACGAAGCTGAAATAAGTGAGGGCCATTATCTTGCTGAAATCTAGCCTTAAGATCTTGCCAAATATCAAAGGCGGAATCAGTGTAAAGCAAGCTAGCAGAAATCTCCTTAGTTACAGAATTCAGGATCCAAGAAACAACAACATCATTAATACGAAGCCAGATAGGAAGATAAGAACCATCTGCCGGACAAGGTAGGGTTCCATAAACGAAATCAAGCTTGTTTTTTACGGATAATGCAAGGCGCATGGATCTACTCCATGAATGAAAATTGTTTCCATCAAGAGGTGGAGAAACAAGTACAGAAGTGGAGCTATCCGAATGATGAAGGAAATAAGGACTGGTTTGATCAATTTCAACAGTCTGTGATTGAGGAACAGAAGTACTAGATGATGAAATTGGTGGAATCTGAGGTTCAGTCGCCATGGGAATCGAAGAAAAAGTTTGATTGAGAGAGAGAAAATCACTTAATTCTTCGTGGAAAATCGAAGAAGAGAGATTTCCTTATCAGGAAACCCTAAGATTTTGACAACGAAATTGAAACGTGTTGATCAGAGAAGAGAGAAACGTGGAGAGATATTTCCATCTGATACCATATTGACTAATAAGAGAGAGAAAGAAGAGAGAAGATAAATGTAGAAAATGAATCTCACACTTTCATTCATTGAAGTAAAAGTATTTATATACAATGTAATAAGAATTAAGAAATACAAATATACAAATACATAATGTACTCTAATATCCTTAGAAACCCTGTACGAAGTTGAAGTAAAGTAGATTGTATACGAAGTTGAAGTAGGAACATTCCAGTTAAATTTCTCAAGTCAAGTGAAGTCGTCTTTATTTATTATGGATTCATTTCATCATTTGATTCTAAGTTCCTGTTCGTGTTCGTGTTCTTGTTCTTGTTTCTGCTCAGAATTGAAACATCTAATTCAAGTTTCTAGCTTTCCCAGTCCCTGATGTCTACCAGTAGCTTGACATTTGAATTTCCGGTTCGCAATTCATGGCCAGTTGGATTTGGATTCCGTCCGACTGAGGAGGAGCTCATTACTCACTACCTTCCTTACAAGATGCTTGGTAATGAATCTCTTGTTCAATCTATCCGTGAGGTTGATCTCCACAGTTATGAGCCTCATCAACTCCCTAGTATGTCTCTATCTATCTATCTATGTTTACGTACGTATTTTCATTTCTCCAATTAGTTAATTAAAAATATCTGCAGGGCTATCCATTTTCGAGTCTGATAATCACGAGTGGTTTTTCTTCCGTGCCGAATCCGATCTCTACCACTGCACTAACACTAAAACTAAAACTAGAACTAAAAGGACCACCCCTACTGGCTTCTGGAAATCCACTGGTGATGACAAACAAATCAAGGCTCGAGGAACCAACCAAACCATCGGATATAGAAAAATTTTGGTGTTCCATAAAGGCAAGAATCCTCATGGTGTTAGGACCAATTGGATCATACACGAGTATCGTCTTCATCTTCAACACACTCACCTCCCCTATAATTATAAGGTCAATTCTCTCACTCTATATGAATTCAATTGTATTGTATATCCTTTCCTTGTTCTTAATATACTATGCTCTGTTGATGCAGAAGTCATTTGTCGTTTGTCGATTGAAAGAAGATGCAGATCAAGTTTCATCTTTTGACAATGATGAACAAAACAATTCTGTTTCTTCCCGCTCTAAAAGGAAATTCAGTACAGAAATTCAGGAGGTCAGTCAGTCAGTCTAGCTTATATCCTACAATTATATTTGCTTATTAGATGCATGCCTAACTAGCAGGTGTCTTCCGATGGTCAACTTATGCAGCATGAAGCAGCTATTGCCCATGAATATAATCCTACACTCACAGATTTGTTGGACTATGTTGATTTTGAGGATCAATCCTTTGATGATGTGACCTCAAGAAATAACTACGGCTCATCTACTAATAAGGAAGCGGAAGAAATGGTTAATGAACTTTGGTACGCTGGAATGAGCAGTGTCACTGATAATCATGCAGCCTTCAACTTTCAGGTAAAAAAAAAAAAAGATCATAAACCATTACAGTTACTTCATTTTTTTTTTTTAATCGGGTAATTCCAACTGGAGAATTCAGTATGCAACAACGCGCTTTTCCTCATTCTGTACTCTTTTAAATCTTACTTAATGAATAGTCTTCTTTTAGATGAAGCATATTTGTTGAATAGTTAACTGATTATTTTCATGTGTTACAGAATAATGACATTGATTCAAGCTGGTATGATGACCTTGGAAGTTTAGGGGTACATATGCCAACAATCAAAGAGTCACGTAGAGGGCACCTTCCTGTAAAACGTTTACAGTATAAACCTAAAGAGGAAGATGTTGATGAGTTGCATGGAGGCTTGCCTTCTGTTTCTAGTGAAAGTGGCATTTCCATGAACAGTGATGTCTCTGATGATGGACCAACAACTTTCAAACCTCCCAAGGATCTTGTACCAACAAGTAACCGATACAAGGTGAAAGAAAGGATGGATAAAGATGCCGCTCACTTTTTATATATATTTATTTACTCTTTGTGAATGAGGGAGGGAGTGAAGCTGTTATTCTTTTAGAAATAATTTGGTGGTAATTTTTTGCAGGCAAAAGAATACGAAAAACGCATTAAAGTTGCGAGTCCAACGTCCCAATTATCAATTACAGATTCTAGCAATGGGCGTAAAAGTGAAGAAAGCAACAAATATGGATGTGTTGGCAGTAAAGGAAGGGGTTTTTCATGTATCTTAACCACAAAACAGATCCACCACAAATCAAGTGTACCATTTGTTTACGCGGCTAAAGCATTTCTAGGCATCATAATGTTCTTCCTGTTTGTTCAAGAAATGCTGCTATATGGAAGCTGGTGTTAAATATCATGCAGGGAAGGGAAGGCAAGGGAAGCTACTACTTGTTCGTTGCTTCTGAGAACGATGCGAGTCGAATCCTAGGTGTATTTCATCACAAAGAGAGAGATAGTTTAGGTTTAATTATCCATGTATCTTTTCATATGCCTGCCAATAAAAATGGGAGAAACAGGGCCAATTTGATCATAGTTCAATTGGTTTTTAGTGTTGTTCCCTCCGTTAAAGTCTAGTTTCCCCTCCCCTATTACTATTAGTATTAATAATGTAATGGCAATGCCTCTTGAATTTGATAATGCAAACATAAACATTTGGAATTCTCAATTTACCGAGTAAGAGTAGCGTAAATCTCTTTAGGAAAGTAAATGATCCATGCAGGAAGAACGAAGGAAAGGAGAAGTGTTTTTGGAATGTTAAATAAAATGATAATAACTTACCTACACTGCAATAAAAGGAATGCATCTTCATAGGTTGGCATTTTAACAAACATCCACACTGCACGGTTGAATAATGAGGATGCAATGCCGAGACCAAATTCCCTAAACGGCATGTCTGGAAAGGAATCGGAATAAGCTAATGGCAATGCCTCTTGCATTTGTTAATCCAAACATAAACATATGGAAATCTCAATTAGCCGAGTAAGAGTAACGTAAATCTCTGTAGGAAAGGAAATGATCAATGCAGGAAGAAAGAAGGGAAGGACGAGTCTGTTTTTGGAAAGTTAAGTAAACTGATATAACTTAACTAACTGCAATGCAGTAAAAGAAATGATTTTTTATCAGTTGGCATTTTAACAAACATCCACACTGCATAGTTGAATCATGAGGATGCATGTCAGGAAAGGAATTGGAATAATGCTACAAAAACAAACTGAAGCTCAAGAACTCAAAGGTTTTCACGTATTGCTATTGGTGTAGGGAAATTTCTTGCTGCTGCCTCTAAATACCCTCTTCATTCAAGACCGATCAGTTTTCTCCCATAAAAACAAGCTTGTTGGGGTGAGAGAGGCTCGAACTCTCGACCTCAGGATTACTCTCAGATAGCTATGAGACCTACGCGCTAGCCAACTGCGCCACCACCCCATGTTATAGTTGCTTGGGTTTTTTAATTATTACTTTTATATTTTTGATGAATTAATTTTCTTCCCTCAATCCAACATAACTCGTATTAACTCGTTTTTTCATTTCATACAGAAAAAACATGTTTTCTACAAAATGATAATCTCCAAATAATAATATTGATAGTAATATGCTAAATTTATTTATTTTTCCCTCATCCAACATAAATTGAATGTTAATTTCATATTTAATAAACAAAACAAAAAATTGGAGAAATTAAATGAATTTACCAAAAATATTTTTAGTATTTACAATAATGATGAGATTTGGTTTTAAATAATAGAATTTTGTGGTAAAAAAAATAAGTTAAAGGAAAATATTTAGAAGGGGATTTATAATGGGCAACCTTTATTACATAACATTGTAATTTTATTTTATTTTTATAAAAAAAAAAAAAAGTAAAATATTGGAAATCCAATATGAATGTGAATGATGAATGTAAAAAAAGTAATGAGAAGGGTGTTTGCTTTTTCCACTTTCCAGATTCCATACCATTGGTGATTGGTGTTTGCTTTCTTATCAGAACTATAGCTAGCTTGTATGAGAAGCAGAAGTGAGAACTTTCCAGCCAAACACTCCACTCAAATTCAAGTCAAGTTTTTGTTTATTATAGATTTCATTTGATTCTATTTAAACTTCACAAACACCAAACTACCTCTCCTTAAATCCTGATTGAATTTGAATATCATATTAATTATGATGGCTGCTTTCCCATTTGAATTTCCTCCTCCCGATTCATGGCCTGTTGGTTTTGGATTCCGTCCCACTGAGGAGGAACTCATTACTCACTACCTTCATAACAAGATGCTTGGTAATGAATCTCTTGTTCAATCTATCCCTGTGGTTGATCTCTACAATCATGAACCTCACCAACTCCCTGGTATGTATCTATCTATCATATCTATATCAAATATGCATTTTGACTATTATTTCTCATTCTTTCTTCACTATCTGCAGAGCTATCCACTTTCAAGTCTTATAATGACGCGTGGTTTTTCTTCCATCCCAAATCCAATACTAAAACTAAAAGGACCACCTCTACTGGGTACTGGAAATCCACTGGTGTGGACCGCAAAATCAAGGCTCGAGGAACCAACGACGTCATTGGAACTAGAAAGATTTTGGTGTTCCATCAAGGAAAGACTCCACATGGTGTTAGGACCAGGTGGATCTTACATGAGTATCGTCTTCAAATTCAACATGCTGACCATACCGATCAGGTCTTGTCTTGATTCAAGTACATGTCATGTTCTTCTATTATTTACACTGATCTCACTATATGGGTTGAATGCTCTCCTCATGTAGAGGTCCTTCATAGTTTGTAAATTGAAGGAAAATGCAGAACATGTTTCAACTTGTGACCAACATGATTCTTCTCACTTAAAAAGGAAAGCCACTATGAGAGATATCCAGGAGGTCAGTCAAGATTATATTCTCCAATTCTATAAACATTTAATTATTCAATAAGATAATTTTTGGAAATGTTTATAATTTTCAACCAACTCAAGATTATATCCTCCAATTCCATAAACATTTATTTATTTGTTTATTAAAGATAGATGCCTGCCATGCCTAACTACGAGTAATGTTGAGTTAAAAGAAATAGTAATCAATAGTTTCATCTATAAACAACGTATTTTGAGTGAATTCTTAACCTCTCAATGCCTATGGTTGGGTAACACTAACAAATAGACAATTATTGCAGCCTGGAGCTTCTAAAGTCACTGACATCTGCAACTCTTCTGAGGAGGAAGTGGATCGCATGATTAGTAACTTTTGGCCCGATGACCCTGCTAATAAGCGAGTCCCCGAATCGCAGGTCAGAAAAACCGTTACAATTACTACAATTTCTTACTTGCGTGATTTTCAGTGGGAGAAGAGAATTGCAACAACGCACGTTTCCTTGTTTTTTAGATGGAGCACGTTTCTCCAAGGTATGGTTATGAAAGTGCAAGAGTGGGAAGTCATTTGAAGATGTTGGAAAGTAAAGGTTCCTCTTCTGATGATGGATCGATAACTCGCGAATCACTACATCAACCAAAATCCAGGGATCTTATATCCCTTGGAAGTAAACAAAGAAAGATCCGATTACTAAGCAAAGTTGCTGCTTACTTCAAGGTGAAAAGGATGGATAAAGATGCTGCTAACTTTTATTTATTTACTGTGTGTGACATTCTGAGTGAGTGAGTGAAGTTGTTATTCTTTTGTAGGAATAATTTGTGTTTGACTCTCTGGTGGTAATTTTTTTGCAGGCAAAAGAAGATTCCAGTTATGGGCAGAAAAATGAAGCAGGCAACATATGTGGATGTATTCACAGTAAAGGAAGGCACAGATCAATTGAACCATTAGTTTATGTTGCTAGAGCATTTCTAAGCATCATAATATCCATCATCAAAATATTCATCATCATAATATTCATCATCATTGTTCAACAAGTGTTGTGGAGCTGATGCACCTTTTAAGGAGGAAGGCAATTGTCCAAGTGTATTTCTTTACAACAACCAAAAAAAAAATTATCAGGTTTAGTTTACTTTTTCTCCATACAGAAAAACATTTGACTTGGTTTCACTGCCATACAGAAAAACATATTTTCTACAAAATAAAATAATAATAATAAGCTAATACAAGCTAATAACAATACATGACAACCAGTCATATGTCTATCAATGCATATATCAACAATCACGATTTTTCAATTTATTTTCACATTCAAAATTCTTATGGATACTGTGAACAAATTATTTAGCAGAACAAACAAGATATCCTTCTCGATAATACCAATAACCACTAAATAAATTTATGAATAATATTTAAGATACATTTAATCACGGGCTCTCAATAGGATTAGCATACATGCAAATGCAATATTACAGAGAACAGATTGAGCTAGATAGATTATTGTTGTCATAGGGAAAAAAGGCAGGTAGGATAGCTAAATTCGAAACAGGAAAGATCGATGGATCTCTTAAGTCAACACTCTCTGGCTGGCAAGTCATCCGCACCGCGTCCCCCGTGTTTTTACCACGCTATGCTATGCTTAGTAAAAACTGAGTCTTTTGTGCTTTCCAATCCAAAGTTTTGTAACATCAGTTTGCTTGCAAAAATTGAATATGGCATCTCATAACTTCATCTGTCAAACTGAAACAGCTGTATGCCTAAGAACTTAGCAGCATGAGCACATAAGCAAGATCCAACGCATCTACTCACTGATTCACAATTCACAACCAAGCTTTTAATTATATGTCATATAACCATGAATTTCACTGTCAAGTTATGCTCAAATATTTCATATAATAACGCTAAGAAACTATGGATTATGAGTTATCTGATGAAAAAATGAAACTTTTCTCACCTTTTATTGCTTACTGCGTTGGATGATAAAACAAATAAATCTATGATGAAGATTACGGTGGATGGAAATTCCCATACCTTCAGTAAAACATACTGAAAATTAAAGGGGTTGATATGATATGTATTCACCCAACACGTTTTAGATTAGACTTAAATGTCTATAATTAAAGGAAAAGAAGAATAAGGTTTTAATTTCGTCCAAATTGAGCTTGAAGAAGACAGTGACTCATCCTATTCAGAACCACGACTTGCTTCAATAAATTTTCAAATTTGTAAAGCAATATATCAATGATAGTATATCATGAAAAATTAGTGATAGTCAATCATTATCAATATATCACTGATAGTATATCATAGTAAATCGGTGACTTACGAACATGCCTTTTTAGGTTAATAAATTAGTAAATATTAGAGTCCATTTAAAACATATTTGTAAATGCCCCATTTATTAATGATTATGATATTTGGTACCTAACAAAAGATTGTATATACAAAAAAAGAGCAAAATAATGGAAATGCAGAATATGAATGATTAATATTATTTGTTAGTGAATGATTATTGTAAAACAGTGATGAGATGAGACGGGTGAAATTGAAATTAAATAATTAATAAAATAAAATATTCTTAGCCTATTCCAGCAATGGTGTAGGTGTTTGCTTTCTTTCTCTTTCCTATTTTCTCCTTCTCTACGAAGTTGAAGACAAGTACTTGACATGACTCTATAGATTGTATACGAAGTTGAAGTAGGAACATTCTAGAAACTCTCAAGTCAAGTCAAGTCGTCTTTATTTATTATGGATTCATTTCATCATTTGCTTGTTTCTGCTCACTAGTTATAGAATTTAAACAACCAATTCATAATCCGACCAAAAAAACACTAAACTTTCTAGCTTCCTAGTCACTGATGTCTACCAGTAGCTTGACATTTGAATTCCCGGTTCGCAATTCATGGCCAGTTGGATTTGGATTCCGTCCGACTGAGGAGGAGCTCATTACTCACTACCTTCATAACAAGATGCTTGGTAATGATTCTCTTGTTCAATACATCCGTGAGGTTGATCTCAACAATTATGAGCCTTGTTATGGGTGAATTTTCAAGCAACTATACAACCACGTGGCACCCCTCTGGAGGCCCACGTGGGGTGACCAAAGACCTCCACGACACCAGTGAAGTGGGTCGGATGAACACCCACCAAGCCCAACTGGGTGGGTGCCCATCCTGGAAGATCACTTCAAGAGACTCTGCAAAGGGCTCGGCCTCAGGAAGAGAACCGAGCACCAAGCTGATGAACTTAGCGAAATGAGCACGCGAGACCTGGCAAGGTGTGGGCTCATCCCTAGAAGACCAACTCACCTAAGCTCGGTAGAGCAAGTGGCCATTCATATAGAAGATGGGCTCATAGGCCAGAAGAGGCATGAGCCCACCTGGTGTGGAATCATTTCAACACTAAGGCAAAGAGCCTGGCTGCTCTTCCAAAGGAAGAGCACCGACCACCGAGGCCCTCTCTCATACATGATATGCGATCATCCAATCGAGAGCCAGGACGTGGCCCAGGGCCTACGCCCGACACCTACACCGGTAGGGTCATCATTACACCTCTCTTATAAATACCGGAGGAGACCCACTGTTGAGGTACGTTACTTCTACTCCTACTCTGCTCGGCACCACCTCTGGTCTGACTTAGGCATCGGAGTGGATAGGCCGACACCACACCGGTGCTCAGTTGTTTCCTTGTGCAGGTCACCTCTGTGCTAGGTTCCAAGCTGCTCTGCTCACTTCTCACTCCTCTTCTCATTCTTTAAAGTTAGTTGCACAGTCACGGTCCGGGAGACACCCGACCCACAGGTCAGTTCCCGGTCCTCCCATTTTCACGCAACAACATTTGGCGCCGTCTGTGGGGACGCATATCTAGTCGTGTGTCCTACCACCGAGAATGAGCCGTAGAAGCTATGCTGAGCATCAAGATGAGGAGGGGGCATCTAACCTCCCTCCTACCAGGAAGAACCCACCTCGGGCCGCGAAAGGGCAAACACATGACCTCGACCGACCAGCGGAGAGAGCCCGCCCCGAGGATGAACGGATTGCTGCTCTGGAGGAGTATGCTCACAACACAGACCGAGACCTTAGAAAGGTCTTGGAGATACTTACTCAAAAACATCATCAAGAGGCCCCAGCAAATCACTATGATCCTCAGAAGGACAAGGGCAAGGGCCACCTGCGTGAAGAGCAGGTTGATGAGTCAAATTCTTATGAAGAGGGAGCTTCAAAGGGGAAACATAGGCTGAGCAATCGGCATGCTTCTGCTCTTCACCCTGTGCACTCCCGTGTGCGAGCGGGGACCGACCTCCGAGAAGTGCTTGATCAAAAGAGAAGGACAAATGTAGAGGCTATGAGGTCTACCGCGGAGAGCACACAACCATGGGCGCCTGAGCTGAAGAGGCTCCAAGAGGAGCTCGGACACATGAAAAAAGAGTACCGAGGTAAGGCCCCTCTTGCCTTAGAAGACTTGTTGGAGCAAACCGAGCCCCCCTTCACCGACGACATCATGGAGGTAGAGTTGCCCTCCAAGTTCAAGCTACCAACCATGTCCTCTTACGATGGTTCTAAGGACCCGGTAGAGCACGTGGACACGTTTCGGACCTGGATGGAGCTCCAGGGAGTCCGAGACGCCATCAAGTGCAGGGCGTTCCCCCTCACCTTGGGCGGCCCCGCTCGAGGGTGGTATCGACAATTGAAAGCTCACTCCATCTCTTCCTTCAAAGAGCTCACCCGAGCCTTTGTCACTCAGTTCATGAGAGGGAGAGACCACAAGAAGCCCGCCACTCACCTCTTGACCATCCGCCAGAGGTCAGGAGAGAGCTTGAGAGACTATGTTGTGAGATTCAACAATGAAGCCTTGAAGGTAGAGGGCTACAGTGACGACATAGCCCTGACCGCCATGATGGTCGGGCTCAAGGATGAGAAGTTCCTCTGGTCACTTTGTCGATTGAAAGAAGATGAAGATGAAGTTTCAACTTATGACAAAGATGAACAGAACAATTTTGCTTCTTCTCGCTTTAAAATTAGGAAAGTCACAGGGACGGAAATTCAGGAGGTCAGTCTAGATTATATCCTACAATTTCATTATTTGTTGAGATTGGCTAACTAATTATAGCTTTCATAAAACCAACCCAAGCAGGTTGGTCATGAAAATAATCCCACACTCACAGATTTGTTCAATTATGTTGATTTTGAGGATGAATTCTTTGATGATATCACAAAACCTTCTTCTTTTTTTTTTCTTTTTTGCTAATAATCATCCCCAAACTCATATTTTATGTAAACCTAAAGTAGCCAACTTGTTTTCCCCTGCTATCCGATGAGAATTTGAAGTTTTCCAATGAGACCTCAAACTCGAAGATTTTTTATTCCGTAACAACTAAACCAAACTCGAACAACTATCACAAAACCATCGCTTTTTTTCCTTTTTTTTTTTTTTTATCAAAACTCATCCTTAGACTTAGATTTAACGAAACTCAAAGCTTCCAACTTATTTTCCCTAGTTTTCTGATGAAAATTTTAAATTTTTTGACAAAACCTCTCTCAATTTTGTAAAGCAATTTATCAATGATAGTATATCATGAAAAATTGGTGATAGTCAATCATTATCAGTATATCACTGATAGTATATCATAGTAAATCAGTGACTTACGAACATGCCTTTTTAGGTTAATAAATTTGTAAATATTAGAATCCATTTAAAACATATTTGTAAATGCCCCCCATTTATTAATGATTATGATATTTGGTACCTAACAAAAAATTGTATATAAAAAAAGAGCAAAATAATGGAAATGCAGAATATGAATGATTAATATTAGGGCTATTATCACATATAGCCAGTATTAAGTTTCGGTTTTCAAAAAAACCATAAAGATTGAAAAATATCAAAATTACCCAATGTATTCATATGGAGACATGAGTATTACCATAATATCCTTCTGTCATAACTAACCTACAATTTTTTAATATAAAAAAATATATAAAATGAGTGATGAAAATTTTGACAGAATGATAAAATCCCATCAAATTAGGGGAGATCAAGAATATTAATTGGAAAATAAAATTCCATATTAAATGAAATCTCATCAAACAATTACGGCGCGGAGATCAAGAATAATAATTTTAAAAAAATACCATATTGAATGAAAATCTCATCAAACGTACAATACCCCTTCTCTCCAAAATAGATTATATAATTTTGATTTTATGAAGTCATAGTCTTACTCATTTTATATTTACATCAGCTATATATTATTGTTCCATCACAACATAGATTATATAATTTTGATTTGTTGTAGCCATATCTTTATTCATTTTAAATTTACATCGGATATATATTATTGTTCCATAATAACATAGATTATATAATTTTGATTTTATGAAGCCATAATCTTATTCATTTTATATTTACATCAGTTATATGTTATTGTTCTATAATAATATTGATTATAAAAATTACATATAGTTTTACTCAAATTGATAAAATGATTAAAGCTATAATCATTGTTATTATGTAACAATAATATATAACTGATGTAAATTAATAACTGTATGAAATATATTGTTATTAGTATAACCACATGTTGGTAATAAGGAATTTAAATAACTGATGTTAATAAATAAAAAATTACATGACTATGATAATAAGAAATATGTGAAGAAATCAGAAATTAAAAAGAACATAACTATTATAATAATAAAAAATTAATAAGTTATTCAATTAATAAGCACAGTTTTATAAACAATAAAAATAAAATGGAATTTAAATTATGCAAGAAAAAAATTATAAATAACATGACATATAGATTAAACTGTAAAATATATAAATAGAACAAACTGTAAAAAAAACTGAAGAACAATGGTTCACGGTAGCCATGGAACCGGAGGAAAGTTAAACTTAAGAAGTTTGAAAAGGAGATTTGAAGATACCAAGTTTCAAAATGAAATAAAAAAAAAATTAAACAATATATTTGGTGAGAATTTCTTGAGATAAATGCAAAATTAGATATGAAACTTTCCAATCTTACAATCACAAGATTGAAGCAATTTGTCATGAAATATATGGAAACTTTGAAAATATAATAATTGAGATTCAATTTTTTTCATCACAAAAATTAAGCAATCCACGTGCAACATTTATGGAAATTGTGAAATATGAAAATTTGCATTTTTCTAATAAATAAAATTTAAAATCCACCAGGTAAAATGAAAAAAAAAAATAGAATTCTAAATTTAAATTAAATTAAATTAAATTTGTAAAAATTAATTAGAATGCGAAATATATTTAGTTTTATTGAAAAAATACATATTTGAGAAAAAAAAAATTAAGAAAATAAATTATCATATTGTGAATACGAAATTATTATAAAATACATAATTGTATCTAAAAATCACAAAATATTTAATTCTCAAAGTAATTTATGATTGTGATGAAATCTTGATTTTTCTTTAGGGGTAAAGACGTCACTTAAAATAATAAATGATTTCATTAAATTAAAAGAATATCTAAAAATGGGTAAATATGATATAAATGAGAAAGTATGGCATATATAAAAACAAGACTCAAATATTGGCTACCACGCATAATTTTCCTTAATATTATTTGTTAGTGAATGATTATTGTAAAACAGTGATGATTAAATAATTAATAAAATAAAAGATTCTTAGCCTATTCCAGCAATGGTGTACTCGATTTGTGATTGCGATGGTGTTTGCTTTCTTTCTCTTTCCTATAGATTGTATACGAAGTTGAAGTAGGAACATTCCAGATAAATTTCTCAAAGTCAAGTCAAGTCGTCTTTATTTATTATGGATTCATTTCATCATTTGATTCTAAGTTCGCGTTCGTGTTCTTGTTCCTGCTCACTAGTTATAGAATTTAAACATAATCCGACCCCTGATGTCTACCAGTAGCTTGACATTTGAATTCCCGGTTCGCAATTCATGGCCAGTTGGATTTGGATTCCGTCCGACTGAGGAGGAGCTCATTACTCACTACCTTCATAACAAGATGCTTGGTAATGATTCTCTTGTTCAATACATCCGTGAGGTTGATCTCAACAATTATGAGCCTCATCTACTCCCTAGTATGTCCCTGTCTTTTGTGTATTTTCATTTCTTCTGCTAGACTATAACAACTATGGTGATTTATATTTATTTTAATATTGTTATACATTTACACAATGAAATCTTTCATAGCCTTGTATTTTAACATCTCCAACCAATTAATTAATTATCTGCACTGCCTGCAGAGGAATCCGTTTACGAGTCTGATAATCACGAGTGGTTTTTCTTCCGTGCTGAATCCGATCTCCACCACAACACTAACACTAAAACTAAAGCTAAAGCTAGAACCAAAAGGACCACCTCTACTGGGTACTGGAAATCCACGGGTGAGGACAAACAAATCAAGGCTCGAGGAACCAACAATGTGATCGGATATAGAAAAATTTTGGTGTTCCATAAAGGCAAGACTCCTAATGGTGTCAGGACCAATTGGAAAATACACGAGTATCGTCTTCATCTTCAACACACTCGCCTCCGCTATCCATATCAGGTATTTTCTTTTATGACAATTAATTCACTCACTATATGAATTCAATTGCATTGTATATCCTTACTATACTATGATATGCTCTGTTGTAGAGGTCACTTGTGGTTTGTCGATTGAAAGAAGATGAAGATGAAGTTTCAACTTATGACGAAGATGAACAGAACAATTCTGCTTCTTCTCGCTTTAAAATTAGGAAAGTCACAGGGACAGAAATTCAGGAGGTTAGTCTAGATTATATCCTACAATTTCATTATATTTATTGAGATTGGCTAACTAATTATAGCTTTCATAAAACCAACCCAAGCAGGTTGGTCATGAAAATAATCCCACACTCACAGATTTGTTCAATTATGAATTCTTTGATGATGTCACCTCAAATAACTATGGTGCATTTAGTAAAGAGGAAGTGGATTTAGCAAATGACATGGTTCATGAACTTCAGTACGGTGGATTTAGCAGTGACACTGACAATGATGCTGCCTTCAACTTGCAGGTACAAAAAATATGAATGATAAAAAAAAAACCTTTACAATTGCTTCTATTTTTTAGTTGGGTAATTTTCAATGGGAGAATTCATTATGCATTGCCTCATTCTGTACTCTACTCTTTTATTTTGTCTAGTTTTATTGAGATTGGCTAACTAATTATAGCTTTCTATAAAACCAACCCAAGCAGGTTGGTCATGAAAATAATCCCACACTCACAGAGTTGTTCAATTATGTTGATTTTGAGGATGAATTATTTGATGATGTGACCTCAAATAACTACGCTGCATTTAGTAAAGAGGAAGTGAATTTAGCGAATGACATGGTTCATGAACTTCAGTACGGTGGATTTAGCAGTGACACTGACAATGATGCCGCCTTCAATTTGCAGGTACAAAAAAATATGAATGATTACAATTGCTTCTATTTTTTAGTTGGGTAATTTTCAATGGGAGAATTCATTATGCATTGCCTCATTCTGTACTCTACTCTTTTATTTTGTCTAGTTTTATTGAATGGTTTTTTTTATTAGTCCTAAGCATTCTTGGCTAAGTAGCTAAGTAATTTCCTTTATTAAACAGGTAACTGATTATTTTCATGTGTTACAGAATAATGACATTTCTCCAGGGTGGTTTAATGAAAATGTAAGTTTTGGGGGACAAATGTCAACAATCAAAGAGTCACGTAGAAGCCCCCTTCCTGTAAAACGTTACCAGGTTAAACTTAAAGAGGAAGATGTTTATGAGTCGCAAGGAGGTTTGTCTTCTGTTTCTAGTGGAAGTGGCACTTCCATGATCATTGATGACTCTGATGATGAACCAACAGCTTTCAAACCTCAATGTCAACAAAAATCGGCCAAGGATCTTGTACCAACAAGTAACCGATACAAGGTGAAAAAAAGGATGGATAAAGATGCCTTTCACTTTTTTATATATATTTATTTACTGTGTGTGAGTGAGGGAGTGAATCAAGCTGTTATTCTTGTATAAATAATATATGCTGGTAATTTTTGGCAGGCAAAAGAAGATGAAAAACGCATAAAAGTTGCGAGTCCAACGTCCCAGTTATCAATTACAGATTCTAGCAATGGGCGTAAAAGTGAAGCAGGCAACAAATATGGATGTGTTGGCAGTAAAGGAAGGGGTTTTTCATGTATCTTAACCACAAAACAGATTCACCACAAATCAAGCGTACCATTAGTTTATGTTGCTAGAGCATTTATAGGCAGCATAATGTTTTTCCTGTTTGTTCAGGAAATGCTGCTATATGGAAGCTGGTGTTAAAGATCAAGCAGGGAAGGCAAGGGAGCAAATACTTGTTTGTTGCTTCTAGGTGCGACGCGAGCCTGCATGGTCGAAGCAAGAACATGAATCCTAGGTGTATTTCATCACAAAAAGAAAGATAGATAAGGTTTAATTAACATGCATCTTTTCATATATGTGTATATTATGCCAATAAAATTGGGAGAATCGGGCCAATTTGAGCATAGTTCAAATGGTCTTAGTGTTGTTACCTCTGATATAGTCTAGTCTCCCCTATTACTATTTATATTTATAGTGTAATGGTAATATTTGAAGCTAAAGTTCTGAGATAATAAGGTACTTTCGTTTCCTAAATAATATACTTTCTATATTTGAAGTGACTGAGCATGCATCCAAATTTTAACAATGCCTCTTGATATGTACATGTTGATGCCCAGAACAAAAAATATGAGTAAATAATAGGTGAACTGTTTCTTATTAACAAATTTATAGACTTAATTAGTATTAAGTGAGATAAAGATTAAAATGAGTATATGGAATTCTGAATTTGCTGAGTAAGAGTAAAGTAAATCTCTGTAGGAAAGGAATTGCCGCCCAATGCAAGAAGAAGGAAGGAAACGAGGAGCCTGTTTTTGGAAAGTTAAATAAATTGATAGAACATAACATACCTACACTGCAATAAAAGAATCCTAGGTGTATTTAATCTCAAAGAGAGAGATAATTAAGGTTTAATTGTGCATGTATCTTTTCATATGCCTGCCAATAAAATGGGAGAAACGAGGCTCATTTGAGCATAGTTCAATTGGTTTTAGTGTTGTTCCCTCGGTTAAAGTCTAGGCTCCAATCCCCTTATTACTATTAATAATGTAATGGTGGCAATGCCTCTTGAATTTGATAATGCAAACATAAACATTTGGAATTCTCAATTTACGGAGTAAGAGTAACATAAATCTCTGTAGGAAAGTAAATGATGCATGCAGGAAGAACGAATGGAAGGAGAAGTGTTTTTGGAATGTTAAATAAAATGATAATAACTTACCTACACTGCAATAAAAGGAATGCATCTTCTTCGGTTGGCATTTTAAGAAACATCCACACTGCACTGTTGAATTATGAGGATGCAATGCCGAGACCAAATTCCCTAAACCGCATGTCTGGAAAGGAATTGGAATATCCTACAAAAACAAACTTTGCTATTGGTGTACGGAAATTCCTTGCTGCTGCCTCTAAAATACTTTCCCTCGCCACCATCCCTTGTTGACGATCTTCACTCCAAAGCGTTTTAATTACTTAATTCTATTCATTTTCAATCAATTTTTTCTCATACCTATCCACCAAAAGTTATATTACTTGGTTTCTCAATGCCATACAGAAAAACATATTTTCTACTAAATAAAATAATAATAATATGCCAATTCAAGCTAACAACAATACATGACAACCAGTCGTATGTCAGTATCAATGTATATATCAACAATCACAATTTTTCGATTTATTTTCACATTCAAAATTCTTATGGATACACTCTGAACACATTGTTTAGCAGAACAAACAAGATATCCTTCTCAATAATATCAATAACCACTATATAAATTTATGAATAATATTTAAGATACATATAATCACGGGCCCCTCAATAGGATTAGCATACATGCAAATGCAATATTACAGAGAACAGATTGTTGTTAGCAAAAGCTAGATAGATTGTCGTAGTCAAAGAAAAAAATGGCAGGAGGGATAGCTAAATTCGAAACCGGAAAGATGGATCTCTTAAGTCAACACCCTCTGGCTGGCAAGTCATTCACGTCCCCAGAGTTTTTACCATGCTATGCTTAGTAAAAACTGAGTCTTTTGTGCTTTCCAATCCAAAGTTTTGTAACATCAGTTCGCTTGCAAAAATTGAATATGGCATCTCATAACTTCATCTGTCAAACTGAAACAGCTGCATGCCTAAGAACTTAGCAGCATGAGCACATAAGCAAGATCCAACGCATCTACTCAGAGCTGACTCCGTCATCACTGATTCACCATTCACAATTCACAACCAAGCTTTTAATTATACGTCATATAACCATGAATTTCACTGTCCAGTTATGCTCAAATATTTCATATAATAACGCTAAGAAACTATGGATTATGAGTTATCTGATGAAAAAATGAAACTTTTCTCACCTTTTATTGCTACTGCATTGGATGATAAAACAAATAAATCTATGATGAAGATCACGGTGGATGGAAATTCCCATACCTTCAGTAAAACACACTGAAAATTAAAGGGGTTGATATGATATGTATTCACCCAACACGTTTTAGATTAGACTTAAATGTCTGTGATTAAAGGAAAAGAAGAATAAGGTTTTAATTTTGTCCAAATTGAATTATCGATGGTCATGGGATTACCGTCATGCAAAGGAGAAAGATCTTGAAGTAACTAGAAATAATTATAGCAAGGAAAAGGTCTTCGAACCTGCATTAACACAAATCAAGGCAAGGGTAAAAAGTCGAACATTCACATGAATGGAAACATATTTGATTGCCGGTTGCACTGAAGGGAAAAAAAATCTGCAATTATCTCGAAAATCAAACTAACAGTGTTGAAAATATTATATAAGTTACCTATGAGACCCAGCTGAGGTCCTCAGAAATACCCTTGATGAAGACACAAAAGCACAAAGAAACATAACGTTTCCGAGAAATACATCCATCATAATCTACAGTAACAAGTTGAATAAATCATTATGAAACATGTAATATAAACAAAAATAAAATGTCAAATAGAAGAATTTACAACCCGATAACAAATTTCTATCAGTGATGGAAAACTGGCGGATGAATCGGCGGCATGTTTGTCAGTAAGTCTGAGAAGCATACACCTATCTAATTAAGTCCTTGCTAAGGCACTCAATATGTTTACAAAAAGGAATGATCGATCAATCGATCGATTGATCAATGTCATTGTGGAGAGGATACAAGCATCCAAAAGAAGAAAAATAAAAGCAGACTTCCACAATAAACCCTGCAAAATCAGTCTCTGTATTATAAATTTATTAGATAGTGTAAATGGAAACAGAGAATGAATGAAGTAAAAGTGTATTTGTAACGTACATGGGAAGATAAATGATATGTAGAGAGTACATTATAGAGCACATGTCTATAAGCTTTGGGCTTGTGCAGAATCATATCTATTACTACAATCTACCACTTTCAAAATTATAAAAACAAGTTAAGTAATTGCATAAACAAAATTAAATGGCTAACAAAAATAAAAAAGGGGGGGATTGGGTAATTGACCATGAGTTCGCATTCGATGTATTCGTCTGCAACGGAATTGCAATTCTCCTATTAACAAACATGATAAGATTAAAAAGATCAGATTTTTAAATTTCAAGAGCAGAAGCAAAACAAAGTAAAAGAAATGAAAACGTACGCATTTGAGAAGGCGTATGTTACCGGGTGAGTATTGAAGGAAGAGTTGATTCATAGCAAATCCACATACCACGCAATGATTCCCCTTTCTTTTTTTCTCCATTTCCATTTCCATCGCTCAATTCAATTCTCTAATCCCCAAAGCCAAATTCATAAACCTAAACCTAAGCTTAAGAATGGCTCTGTTTCCCACTCTCTTCTCTCCATAATGGAAATATTTTGGTTTTGGTTTCAGTCAGGAGGCCCAAGTTCGACAACGAATGAGTATGAGTCGATGAATTTTTGAGACAAGATATTTTTTTAATAGTTGTTAAAAAAAATCGACAAAATCAATTTTGACCCATCGTTTTTTGTGGTATTGTTATCAATTTTTACTTATATAGTTGGCTATAAGTTTGACAACATGTTAACATCTCCTTAATTATTTCTATTAGAGATCATTAATCTCCTACATTTTTCTTTTTAAAGTTTAGACTATAAATCTACGAAAATAACTAACTAAACAAATATATTATTTTTACATAAGAAAATACCTTATTGAAAACAAAAAATTGGTTATTGATGAGAACGTTTCATTAACTTTTATTGAACTATACTATCTAAAATAAAACACGTTAAAAAAAATATATGAATTGAATTCATACTTAGATCCTTAAATTATTAGTCAAAACTCCCAAAAAATAGAATGTGAAAGGGGGAGTGGGGAGGATGAGGAAACACAAAAGCCAAGCTCAGAAAATATTCATGAATAGTAAGGTAGCTGAAAAAATCATATCTTTTGACCGAGTAAGAAAAGTTATTTGTCATTTTTGTACGTGCGTATTTGTTATTACATATATTATAATTAATAAAAATATATGAGTTTTACATGAATATATTGATTCAACATATATAAAACACAAAAAAAGTTTTGTTAGCGTAAATATCCTTAATATATAAAAGTGGTGATGTTTAAGAAAAATTTTTGGACTACTGTACCTCTTTTAAATTTTTAAAATTACTAACATGTCATTATATATATCCTTTTAAAACCTTCAAATTACTAAAAATGTAATTATTATTTATACTCCACTATCTATTAAATGACTATTTATATTTTTAATAAAATATTTCTCTTTTTTTATAAATAAAATATTTCTCTTCATTGAATAAGAAATTGTCAATTTTATTAAATAAATTCCTTGGTTTTTTTTATTGTTTCACACCATCAAATTATAAAATAATTGAAAAACCAAGTACAACATATGAAAATGAATGTGATATTAAAATGAATTTATTGTTTAGATTTATCACCAATTTATGAAAAATAAATTATATTTAAGTATTCAAATATTAAATGATTTAATAAAGGTGACGGTGCTTTAATTTTAAAAAATATTTAAAAAAAACTTAAATTATTTAAAAAAACAGTTAAGATTAAAAAAAACAACAACTACAACAAAATATAATTTATTGAGTAATGGTATAATATTTTATAATATTTAAATAAATTTAAATTTTTTTAATTAAAAATATTTAAAAGTTTAAAAATCAAAGAGAAAAAAATATATAATTTCTTAAATTTTATTTAAAATTAGAAATAAATAATCTATAAATGCAAAAATTAACCAACATATGTATATAGAACAAACAATTTATTTTTTATTTGGTAGTATAAATTTTAAAAATAAAGATGTTAAAAAATCGTCTTATATAAAAAGGCATATAATTATGTAAATTAGTAAACTATACGATAATTTAAGTATTAAATAGAATATAATAATATGTTAATAAAATCATTTCAAAAAAGATTTATAAACCATAGAAAAATCAAATAAAAAATATTTCGATCTTTTAAATATTTCTATGTTAGAAAAAAATATCACAGACTAGTTCTTTTTAAAAGATTATATTGACAAATTTTTTTTTTCATATTCGTTACTGAATAATTGAGGTGAAATTTTGAAAAAATAAACTTTAAAAAGGGGCAATTACTGAAATGGCATGTTTTTACATAATAATTACTAAAACATCATAACTTTTTAAAAATTACTCAAATAGCATAATTACAATGCAATAAATTATTGAATTGAGTTCAATAATTTATTGAACGAAAAAAAAGTAAAAAAACTCAGCAAATTCATTGAAAATAATAATAAAACATAAGCAAATAGTTCGATAAATTATTGAACTTGAACTAAAAAAATAAAAAAATTGTTAAAAATACCCATAAAAATAGTTCAATAATTTATTAAACTATAATTATGTTATTTAAGTAATTTTTAAAAAGTTCTGACATTTTAATAATTAGTATGCAAATTTATGTTATTTGAGATCAATTCTTTTTTTAAAAATGGGTCTAAAAGGGCCATTTGATTTTCATCTATTTCCAATAATTACATGAATTAGGCAGCTGCATTTTGGCAAAGCCCCAAAAATAAAATGAAATGATTAATGATATAGTTAATTATGAATATAATGGGCAGCGTCGGGGAGAGGAGAAGTTGAGTGAAACGTCTCAACGTCCACACCGAACAGCCGGATCAAACGTTTTGGTACTGTTGGTGCAGCACCACTCTCGCTAACAATCATTAGACGTTCATCCTCAATATGCTCATGCATTGAATCGATTATCAATGGCAGAAGATTCTGATGCTGTGATATTAACGCCGCCGACGAGGACGATGACGACTCATTGCATTCGTATTTATAATTGTTATTCAGGGAGATGTCATGGTTTTGGCAGTGACCCTTCCTGCAATCAATACGAATGTAGAAGAAGAGGCCAGTAGAAGTAGCACAGTATCTTGATGATCTCCAAAAAGAAATGAGATCACCAGCATGAAGTTTGTTTTCCTTAACGAAACGACTCCAACCTTTAGTGATGACATAACTCTGACTGCTACTCCAATATGAGTATCGGAAACGCCAAGTATTCCCTTTTCCATCTTTGAAATTCAAATGTGTTCCTAATAATTTCTTTTTTATGGTTGTATTTGGAGAATGAATAATATCAATATCAAGATCAAGTTGAGGGAAGTACTTCTCCGCATATGCCTTTGGTATCACCAGTCTGTTTAGCTTTCCCACATCGCTTGGAGTTGCTACCTTTCCAAACAAATATTGCTCCATTTTTTGTGTGGGAGTTGGAAGAGGAAAAGGAAAAGATTATTATATATATATTTTAAAGTTAGAGCAGGCAGAGGATGAAATGAAAGGCACGTAATGCAGGGTCGGTGCCGTGCCTTCATCTCTGACCCATAATCAAATATAATGAATGGTGTTCAAAAAACTCACGACATGTTGGTTT
Organism: Gynostemma pentaphyllum; assembly: GCA_028015215.1. Classification (NCBI taxonomy): domain Eukaryota; kingdom Viridiplantae; phylum Streptophyta; class Magnoliopsida; order Cucurbitales; family Cucurbitaceae; genus Gynostemma; species Gynostemma pentaphyllum. The sequence continues at coordinate 48,649,925 of CM051350.1, read as the reverse complement.
TGTTGACCTTATAACTTAAATCAAACCTCTTCTCTGGTCCACATCTCTATGCACTGTGTGTGAATTTTTATTTCTCCTTTTATTTTATCACATTTTAATCACTCCCCAATTCCTCCTTTTTCCAACACCATTACCTCGTTTTTATTTTCTCTATTCTTTTTTTAGTTTTCCTATTTTCAAATATATATATATATATATATATATAACGCCTAATTTTGATCTTTAAAACTATACTTTATTCAATTTTGGTAATTATTTTTGTTTAGATAATTTATTATGATTTTTGAGTCTTAGTTTTAAAAAAGTTATATTTGAATATTAAGATGAAGTAATAGTTTTCCTCTTACCTATAATATATTACACAAAGTATCTAAATATATTCAAATATAACTTTTTTTTTCAATTTCATCTCTAATATTTTAAAAGTTTTAATTTAGTCCCTAATGTTTCAAAATATTTCAATTTCAACCCTGATATTTCTAAAATTTCAATTTGGTCTCTAATGTTTTAAAATGTTTCAATTTATTTTGTGACTATTAACACCGTATGAAGCTTTAAACAGGAAAGTGAAGAGTTATTTTATGTTTAAATCAAGTAACAGCTGTGCTAAAGTCAAAAACACAAAAACATCAATTTTTCTAAAAACATATATCACTTTTGGGTTAACAGTTAGTGCTAAAGTCAAAAACAAAATTGAAATAGTTTGAAACATTGAGGATTAAAATGTACATTAAAAATATTAGGAATGAAATTGAAACATTTTTAAAAATGAAGGATTAGTATGAAAAATTTGAAATGTTAGAAATGAAATTGAAAATAATTATATACGGACAAAAAAAATATTTATAGCCGAAATGTGTTTAAAATTAAATGGGTATAAAAAGTGGACAGCCGACCACCGGGATATTTGAACTTGGAAATGTGGATAACTGCGAAGCTCATTGAACACATGTGGTTTGATTTGAAAAATGATATTGGTGGGGTTTATTACGTTTTGGATCGGACAAAAACTAATAATATATGGATAATACTTGCCTCCGTACTAGTTTGAAGGAGCTCCTACATCCTCTAATTTCTATTGGTCAAATTCAATTAAACATTATCATATTCAACAAAAATATGGGCCTCGCTAATTTTTATAAAGAATTTGTCTCAAATAGCATAAATCTGCATACTAATTACTAAAATGTTTCAACTTTTTAAAAATTACTCAAATAGCATAATTATAGTTCAATAAATTATTGAACTATAATTCAATAAATTATTGAACTATTTTTCATAGCGATTTTTAATGAATTTGTTTGTTTTTGGTTTTTTAAGTTCAAATTCAAGAATTTATTGAACTATTTGATCATGTTTTATTATTATTTTCAATAAATTTGTTAAAAAATTTAATTTTTTTAGTTCAATAAATTATTGAACTATATTTCAATAAATTATCGAACTATAATTATGCTATTTGAGTAATTTTTGAAAAGTTCTAACATTTCAGTAATTAGTATGCAAAAATATGCTATTTCAGTAATTGCCCCATTTTTATAAACCAATAGAAATAAAACAAATGTGAAAGGATGTAGGAGCTCCTTCAAACTAGTATGGAAGCAAGTATTTTCCATAATATATATCACTTTGCTTTAATAATTTCAGGACATGTGCCAGCTCACCTTAATTTTGCTATTTTTTGAAAATATCATTGCATAAATGGAAAATTAAAAAAATAACTCTTCGAAAAGGCGTAATTTACAAATATATCAGGGGGAAAATGTTGGCTCAGTTTCCTTGAGTATTTGAAACTAACTTATATTACACTATTATTATTAAAAATAGTATCGTGGATTTATAAATCGGGTGAAATGCAAATATATGATTATTTAAAAATGTATATTTATACAATTTCAAAATTATATGATTAAATCTCTTGCCCTCTAACACTATTAATATTTAAACGAAATAAAGTATAAATAAGTTTATATATTATCAGGGCCGATTCTGACGTGGTGCCAGATGTGCGACGGCACCGGGCCCCCAAATTATGATTAAAGACTTTATATTATATATAAAAAAAATCAGAGAATAACTCAATAAGCCTATGGTACAATGGCAATTGTTCTACCATATTACTTATCACTTGGGCCCTTTTGCTGGCGTTCGAATCCCCATATATCCAGTTTTAAAAAAAAAATCCTAACTTTATATTATTTTATATTGGTGATATATTTGGTATTTTATTATTATTTATTTAAAATTTAATAGTATAAATTATATGACTTATCACGATTTTTTTTTACTTTTTATTTTTTGTATTTGTATATAATATAATTAATATGGGTTGAATGACGTTTTGATAAAAATTGTTTATTTTATTTTAATTTAATTTTTAACCTATTAAATATTATTGATCAATAATATTTAATAATTCTTATAATAAAAATATTAAAATAATTCTTTTAGTAGTAAATGAAAATTTCACACCATATGTATTTTTAACCTTAATTTAATATATTACAAAAATTTAAATAAAAATTAATATCTTAAAACTAATTTATGATAGGGGCCCAAAATTATATTTAGTAATGGGCCCCAATATTTTTAGGACCGACCTTATATATTATATAAACAAACCTCTCACTCTCATATCCTTTAAAAATACATATTTAATGTTTCAAAATTAGAGAACGAGACACGTTGTCTGAACAAATTAACTTTTTACGTCTGATGTTACTTTCCCCCCCTCTCTCCTCTACCTCACTTTTCTTCTGCATTCAATTTCACCCTTCATCTCATTTTCTTTACTTTTTCCCCGACATATGGATCCATGAAGCAAAGCAAATCAAATGAACAACCAAAACCCAAAAATTATTACTAAAATTTAACAAAACCTATAATTGGCAGCAATGGTACGAAGCCCATTAATTCTAAATATCTCACAAGTCGAGTCGATAAAGCGTGATCTCAATTTTTTTTAAAGATTTAGAAATGAGTTCCAAGATCTTGTATGTAACTACCCTTCTATTTAGCTTGATCTTCTCCACTCAAGGTAAACATAATTCATAAATATCATCTCTAGAAAACGACTAATATTGAAGATATAAAAAAGGGGGAAAACAGAGTAGTTTTTTTTTAACCGTATTAGAGGAGACGAGCCTAATTATATTATGGAATAAATGTAAAATGAACTTTTACACTTTGGGTTTATTGTTAAATTACACTCCTACACTTTGTTTTGTTTGTTTTAAAATACCCTTCTACTTTAGAAAAATTACAAATCATACCATTCTATCAATTAGTTTTAACGAAATTTAAACACATCTATATTATACGCATACCACGTATTCTATGACTTTTACATCTTATTAACGTAAGAGTTTATTATAAAATTCTATACATTTGTCAATTTTTTTGTTATTTTTCATGAAATCATAACGCATGACATACGTAAAATATAAATGTATCTCAATTTCATTAAAACTAATCGATTGAAGGGTGTGATTTGTAATTTTATTAAAGTGCAGGGTATTTTAAAACAAAAAAATGTAGGGGTGTAATTTAACAAATGATCCAAAGTGTAGGGATGTATTTCACATTTATCCTATATATTATTAAAGGTATAAATATTTAAATATATATTTTTAAATTACAAGAATGTGTATACAATAATAAAATCAAGGTGTTATTTATCTTTTACCGTTATATATATATACTCAAAGATATTTCTACTTGAAATATTATATTGAATTGAGGTAAGAATGACTCACGTACCTTCTAAGAAGTGAGCAAATACCTACGCATATACTCAAAAGATATGCTATCAACTAGACATGGAATATATATCTTCAAACAAAGAAGACAGAACAACTTCACGCTACATACTGCAATTGATTCTGAAAATATCACCCATTTTCCCTTTCATTTTTAATTCAAATATTTTGTTAACCAACTCTTTATATTGTAATTTTACTCATTTTTTAGCTTATACCTAGTATACAAATTTAAGTTCTCATTAATTATAATACACATTTTATTTTCCTGGTCGACATATTATGCATATGAACAATTTTTTTTCCTCACTTAATTCAGATTTAAGATCTCTTAAAAATAATGATAAAAAGGGATGAAATTATATCATATATTAAACTATATTGGCACCACAAACTAATAAAATCGAAAAGTAAAATAGAGCTGTATATAATTTTAAAAAGATGACGATTTGTTTGGACAATTAGATTATATTATATCATAATTAAAATGTTAATAGAAAGCTATAAACTTAAATAAAAATAGAGAGATAAAGTTTTTAATAGTGAGAGAAGTAGCTCATAATTTATAGACACGATTTCTCTTATTTTTCTTCAAAAGTAATCGGCATATGTTCTCCCTCTCTTTTAAGCACCAATTTGTTTGTTTTTTATATAGTCAACCCCGGGGTCACTACCCTGCCACCCATACCACATATATTTTTGAGTCTGATATGAGATCAGTCAAATTGGAATGTGTATTATTGTTTGAGTCATGTTCTTATTCGTTTTCCATTGGGTAAATGGTATTGTTATATAACCTTATCCTGCAATCTACATCATTGGAAAAGAATTATACTATTTCGATGAAAGATCATGAGACGCCTCTTTGCTTTTCTTGCTGGATTAGTAGGGAAATGAAAGGAAAGAAACTTAATGGAATGATATGAATGAAAATAATCAAAAGATACCTTTTCTTTTTATAATGGGGATTTCTTTACTGATCGGCTTTCAAGTTTTAGAAAACAATTTTTTTTTAAAGAAGAGTAATGGAGGAATTATGAATAAAAATCTAGGTCAACCTAAATATTATAATTTGTTTAATAATAATTTAGAGCCAAATAAAACCAATTCTCCCTACTAAAACTTGAATTTAAATAACATCCAAAGAAAGGGGAATGCTTTATTACAAGAAGTAGCCCAAACCACTGTCATACCAGTATTCTATTTTGGCATAAACACCCCAAGGTTGAAACCTAGCTAGCTATTATTCCATACTGCCAAATGAAGTATTGTTTAATTTTGTTATAAATGAAATGGGTCACATATATATCTGTATCAAAGTGTATTCCACCCATTAAACAACTCACAATATGAACATAACTCAATTAATTAGATATTTACTTTTTTCTTCTTAACTCGAAAGTTCGAATCTCCCTTCCTTCAAATTGATATGATTATCTAAAAGAAAAACTTTTAACCACATTATTTATTTATTTTTTTGTTTCGAGACCTTATGGAAGGGAAAATCAAAGATGAAGTAAGAGCATTCTATTGAGCATTTTTTTTAAATTTGAATAAAAGGTTAAGCGACTCAATAGGTAATATTTAAAACTTATAAGGGATACACTAAAAGCAAACACAGAGAAAAGAAGTTGAACTGAGATTTCATGCAATTTAAGTGTTATATAAAACTTAAAACTCATACCAAGAGAGAGTCAAATAGAGAAACTTATTCTAGCTTTTTTTTTAAAAAAAACTATTAAAGCTAAGTTAATATAAGGTTAAAATATTGTTTTCACCTCTTACTTATTTGATTATGATTTTTTTTAATATTTGGTAAAATACTATTTTAGTCCCTGAACTTTCATTCAGGTTTTATTTTCGTCGCTAATTTTTTAAAAGTTATATTTTTCGTCCCTTAATTTTACAATTTGTTCCGTTTTGTCTTCCTCGTCTGTGTTTTTCCATCTATGACACTACCAAAGAGCTTATGTAATATATAATTGATAATGCGACATTATATAAATATGCGGTGAGGTTAAATGACGTGGAAAAATGAATATACAGTGAAGTTTACAATTGCAATTAAGGAAAAAGAATGAGAATAATCTCACCGTATGTTCGTTTTTCCATGTCATTTAACCTCATCGCATATTTTTATAAAATCACATCATCAATTACATGTCACATAAGTCCTTCATTAGTGTTCTAGACTGAAAAACACAGAATGAATGACCAAAACGGAACAAATCGTAAAGTTCAAGGACGGACAATGTAGCCTTTTAAAGTTTAGGGACGAAAATGAAACTGAAGTGAAAAATCATGGATCAAAATGATATTTTACCTTTTAATATTTATCTCTCAAGTTTTTAGAAACTGTTTTCAATAAAAATGATATAATATATATTTGATTGCAAATATGAATTTTATAGTTTAATAAAAAGATAGATTGTAATCAATAATTGATTGAATTATATCATTTTTCTTATTAAAGTATTAATTCAGATTTTTTATTTATAATTTATTACAATTTTAATGATTAAAATAACAAATTAAATTTAGCAAAAATTATATAAACCACCCATAAACTTTAAGGGTTGTTTACCCCTTTGATTTTTAATTTGAGTGAATTACTCACTAAATTTCACAAACCATTAAAATTGAACCTAAAATTTTCAATTTGACAAACTACTTCTTAAAAATTGTTAAATAGACTCTAAAAAATCATCTTAGAGATAAGTAATACATCCCTAATATTAATGAGGAGGAGAGAGATGAGATTGGAGGAACAATCCTAGTCATCTCCACCAATATGATTTCGAGTTCGGGGTTATGGACGGGTGGGTGTGAGATAGTGGCCATCAGAGACCCACTCACTCAGATATTTTATAAAAATAATTAGTAAATTAATAATTTAAAGATAATAATCTGTCAAATATTATATTAAATTGGGGAAGAGGAGATTTGAATGTTTGAATTTACAGAAATAGAACAGGTGTCTAACCACTTGAGCTATGCTCGTATTGACTTATAAAATTTAAGGTTTAATTATTTAAATTAAAAATTTTAAAAAATAAATATTACATTTCATATTTAGTTTGAGGTGGTCTATCTATTTTTCCCTAAAAAAACATGATATACTAGGAATTTAACCAACAAAAAATAAATAAATTTGAGTTGTTTTTTTAAGAAAAAGGGAGAGAGAGAAGAGAATATTCATGCCTTAAAGAGACTCTGTCTCCGTCTGTGGGGGAGAAAGTAAGGAAGCATAGCAGGAAATTGAGATGATATGGGATGGGAAGGGAAGGGAAGTTGCAGAAGCAAAACCCTAAGAAAAAGAGTAAAGAGAGAGAGTCAGAGAGAAAGGGAAGACGAATGAATGAAAAGTGCGTTTTCTTTTCGTGGGGTCGAATTTAACTGAGTCTGAGGCAGAATAAGGCGTTTGATAGCCCGTCTGATTCTCAATTCTAAGAATCCATACTCAAAAGAGAAGACAGTGTCCATGGGATTTTAGGGTTTTTTCTTCTCTTCTTTTTTCTACTTCACTTTCCCCTAAATCCCCTTCATACGGTCTATCACTCTCCTAATTTTCTGCTACTTCTTATATTCTCTCTTTCTCTCTCTCTGTGCCTCTTTCTCTCCATTTCTTACACTCCCCTTGCTTCCCTTCTCTCCCTGCCGACTGCCCAGCACTCTTCTTCTATCTGCTTATTTATTACTAATTTTTTGTTGTTTCTTTTAAAGTTTACATTTTGTTTTTGTTTATGTTTTTTTGATTATTGTTCTGTAACTGGTGAGTTCTTGTTCGGTTTCTAAGTATGGAGGATGAGACTAAGGTTTCGGCAAGTTTTAGCAGCGAGCCAGTGTGTTCCCTTGGGGTTCCCTCTTTCTGGCTAGATGCCTGTGAGGATATCTCCTGCGACTTAATAAATGATTTGGTCGATTTTGCCCCCGAAACCTCAGCTCAACATACTTCCGATCAACACAACCTTACCAATGATTTTTTTGGGGGCATTGATCACATTCTCGACACTATTAAAAATGGCGGCGGCCTCTCTTCCCTCACTTGCAATGCTGATCGTGATTGCACCGTGGCGGAACCTGTTTCTGTCGACCACGAGGCATCGGCAGTTCATAATATGCTGGTTGATACCTCAACTTTGCCACCCAATGGTACACATATCGAAATCTCTCAATGCAATGGACTTAACAAGGATGTTTTTCATAATAATGGTCATATCTCCGAGCCTCATGAAGCTGCTAATGGGTCAAACTTCAAGCAACCAAATGGAATCGGGGAACCAACAATTGTTCAATCTCCAAAAAAAAATGCGGTTAAAAGACAGGAGAACTGGGATAATGAGCCATCCAGAGATCGAGGTTACGATCATGAAGATAGAAGCAACAAGAGGGCTCGGATTATCAATGGAAACAATGAAAGACATTACTTAAACAGGGGGCAGAGTCAATCCAGGGATAGAGAACAGAATAATTCTAGGAAGAGGTTGCGCGAGCGAGATGAGATTGATAGAAGGGATAAGGGTCATTTTAGGAGGAGGGAGCATTATACTACTAATGGGAGAGATGCAAGAGATAGAGATTGGAGGGAGCGGGAACAAAAGGGTTATTGGGAGAGAGATAAATCAGGGTCAACCGAAATGGTTTTTCGCTCAGGTACTTGGGAAGCCGATCGTCACCGAGAAGGGATGCCCAATAATGACAAAAACACAGAATTCGAGGTAATTGCAGAGAAAAATTCTGAGGTGATAAAGGAAAAACTTCCCGAGGAACAAGCTCGCCAGTATCAATTGGATGTTCTTGAGCAAGCGAAGAAGAAAAATACTATAGCTTTTCTCGAAACTGGGGCCGGGAAGACACTTATTGCTGTTCTTCTCATTAAAAGTATTTACAATGATTTGCAAACTCAAAGTAGGAAGATGCTTGCCGTTTTTTTAGTTCCCAAAGTTCCGCTGGTCTATCAGGTAAGAAAAGTAATTAGTGTTCAACAAAGGAATCATGGTAGCCATTGGTTGTGTAAGGAGTTGATGGTATTATTTTTCTCGTATTATTTCAGCAAGCTGAAGTTATTCGAGAGAGAACTGGTTATCATGTGGGCCATTACTGTGGTGAAATGGGTCAAGATTTTTGGGATGCTAGAAGGTGGCAGCGTGAGTTTGAGACGAAACAGGTCAGAGTTCCCACCTCCTAGTTAAGAGCAAAAATTTCACCATTTATATATACTTTTTTGAGTATTACCATTTATATAATTTTTATGAGATAGTATGGCATTGTTTATTTTTTTCTTTAAATTTTGTGGTTTGTTAATTTTATTCATCACTATACCTTGCTACGTTGCAAGGACTATTTTGCATGGCCTAGCTCATCTAATTTTTGTCTTGTTGTGTGCTGGTTTCTTGAGAAACTTTCTATATGATTACTAGATCTGGTTGTTTTTTTTTAATAGTGGAGAAAGTAACATAGTTTTTCATTGAAAGTATGAAAAGAACAATAGATGGGGACAACCTGAAAACCAATAGTTGGCATGTACAAAAATATGTTGGCTCATAACTACATAAACATCTATAATGAGTGCACAATGTAGAGCTCATATAGTAAATTTGATCCCAAGTCTCCAGAACATTGCATGTAGAGTTCTAAACAAATTCTTCTATTCCTTTCTAACCATAATTTTCAAAAGACAACAGTAACGACATTGCACCAAACAGCGTTTTCAAAGCGAGAGGCGACAATGAGACGTTGCCTCATTGAAGTAAGGCGCATGTGAATAAATAAATTAAAAAAAAAAAAATTCAACATTTATATGTAAAGTAAACATATTATTGATGGTCAAAACCTCAAAAATCAATATATTCAATTCTTCCAAGCGTTCAAAGACTGAATTTTTATGTTCTTCTTTCTTCCAAGACTAAATTTTTACATGGGCTATTATGTAAGGCTTCAAAATTTTGTATATTTCCATATCTTTCCTTATCTTTTCACAAAAAGAGTAAAAAATGAGGGTTTTTGGTGTAATCTAAACATGTCAACACCCTGATTCGATGAGGCGCTTGCCTCATCGTCTAAGGCGTCGCCTCGCCTTGAAAACACTGCCACCAAATGACTTTAGCTTTTCTTTTCAAAGGAGTGCCAAGGAGAAGTTGTCTCAAAGCTTGTTAGATTGAAGGGGGAAAACCTTCTGAAGTTTGAAAATTTTGAACAGAGAGAACCAGACTTCACTTTTAAAAATGCAGTGGGTAAAGAGATGATCGATGTCCTCCCCAAACTTCTTGCAAAGAATACACCTATAAGGGGATAAATGATAATTAGGATGTTTCTTTTGAACTTGTGAAGGTTTAGAGTCCACAAAAAAATTCGACTTTCTTGGGCATTTCGAAGCGCTAAATCTTCTTAAGAACGAGGGAGCTAAAATCAGTTTGAACATCAGCATTAGGACTTTTTGAAAGGTAGTGAAAACATGATCCCAAACCCTATGCCTTACACGGTTGGTTTTTGCGAGCATATTGATACATTCCTCACATTACTTGTCAGTAAGAAATCTTTCGAAGATCAAGTTCCACCTATGGTTGGAAGCGTTTCAAAAGTCCTTCACAATAAAATCTCTGGAATTAGGAAGCCTGAATATTCTAGGGAAGATGACTCTTAAGTGCATTCTAGAAAGAGACTCTACTCCCATCACCAACTTTTTTTTTTAGATAAGAAACTTTTCATTGATCAAAGAATAGAAGAGAAACAAAAGGCCACCCGACGGTTACAAATTTTTTTTCCAGTTGGGGGCAATGAGGGAGGGGGAGTAATTACAAAAGACCTTATCATTAGCAGACCACAAAGAAGAAAATCTAATCAATAACTCCCAAATATCTATAAACTCCAAAAACTCCTCCTTAAAAATACGCTTGTTCCTTTCCCGCCAAACGAGCCAAATGAGAGCTCTTATAGCATTGCGCCACAGAATCCAGCCTTGTCCTTCAACAACGTGCCACAAAGCAGCCCATGAAGGATGTTCTGTAAATTAAAATGGTTTGGACCCTGCACTGAGAACATCTTGAAGAGCTTGTTCCAAAGGGAAGAAGAAAAACGACAAGACCAAAAGAGGTGGGTCGGAACTTCATTGTTGATACAGCAAAGAGACTCTACTCCCATCACCAACTTTAAACTTCCATTTTTTTTTTGAAAAGGATGGCTCATAAGCTCATTTCATTGATATAATGAAAGAGAAGCAAAAGCAACAAAAAAAATACAAGAGAAGCCTCAATGTGGCAAGAAAAGTAATCGAATACTCCACTACAAGCCCTGGCCACCACCTAATTACAAGTATGCGGCCCAATTGTTAGTAATAAAAAAAAGAGGGTAGTTGCAAAAAAGATTGATAGTTGACACCCAAAAAGATGAATCCACATGTGCCAACTCCCAAACGTAATCTGTTGAATGGACCACATCTTTAAAGATCCGCCTATTTCCTTCAAGCCAAATTCCCCAAATAATCGTAAATATACCGACTCTCCATAATTCACCTCCTTTTCTTTTGAATGGAGGATTCAATAACATTTCTTCTAATGAATGGTGAAACGAGATGGAAGGGACCCAAGATATCCCAAATGTATTGAAGAAACGGTCCCAAATAACATTAGAGAACTTGCATTGCCACATAATATGATTGTGGTCTTCCAAGTCATAATTGCACAAACAACACCATTGAGGCCTAAGAGCGAAAGAAGAACGCTGAATAAAGTCAATGGTATTAATCTTACCCCAGGCAACCGACCAAACAAAAAATCTCACTTTCTTCAGAATCTTTGCCTACCATAGATTAGAATAGAAAGGATATTTTGGGCCAGATTAGTTAATGTGCTCAAAGAAGGATTTACAAGAGAAAGACATATTTAGAGACCACATCCTTTTATCATGAGAACCCTCCTCTAAGGCAAAGCCTCCAAAATGAGAAGTAAGGAAGAAAGTTCAAGTAATTCCCTATCTCGAATGAGTCTGCAAAAATGGAAGTTAAAATTAGCCCCCAAACGCAAGTTAGGCATCCCGTTAACCACAAAAATAGAGATGGGCCTATTTTTGGCCAAAGTTAGGTAGTACAGAAATGGGAATAAGTCTTTGAAAGCCAAGTCACCAATCCAAGTATCCTCCCAGAACGTATTATGTTTCCGTCCCCCACTCACCATTTTTTTTAGATATTACGTCAAATTGGGGACGGGAGATTTGAACCTTCGACCTCATGGGAAGGGAGCAAGTGCCTAACCACTTGAGCTATGCTCGTGTTGGCCCCACCCACCATTTAACCCAGCAAAAAACGAGGGATAACCATTAGAGATTTCTTTCCAGGGACTTCTACCACTACTCCGAACAACTAACTTGGTATCCCATCCATTTTGGTGAATATCATGCCTACTCACAACAATCTGATGCCACAAACTTTGATGTTCCAACGGAAATCACCAAAGCCACTTAACTAACAAGGCTTCGTTCTTTTTCTCGAGATTACCAATACCCAGGCCATCTTCCCCAACCGATTTTAATATTACCTGCCATCTAACCAGGTGTGACCCACCACCCTCGTCAGAACCTTCCCATAGGAAATTCCTCATGACCTTTTCCAGCCTTTCCTTTACGAAAGATTGAATTGTAATATATCGGAATGCCACTTAAAACTGCCTGAATGAGAGTGAGTCTACCCCCTTTGGAGAAGAAACCTCTCTTCCAAGACGCCAGGCTTTTTATGAAATTTATTTACCACAGTTTTCCAAAAACCTTTTCGTCTCGGATTGTCGCCAAGGGGCAACCCAAGATAGTTAAGTGGGAGAAGGGTCACCACGCAACCAACCATTCTAGTGAAATCATTCAACTTTCCACCCTCCAAGTTGATGCCTGTAATGGAGCATTTACATATATTAATTTTCAATCCACAACTCCATTCAAATATTTGTATTATATCCAAGAAGTTTTGGAAGGATGACTCGTTGCCAGAGTAGAATAGGAGTGTATCATCAAACTGTAGATGTGACAATGAAACCGTATTCTTTCCAACTTCAAACTCTTCAATGACTCCTCTATCCACTTGTTAGTGAGATGCTAATAACAACAGGAAATAAATTTCCATGGCTTCTACTACTCAAATTCTTCTTCTTGGAATTAATCCATCTACCTTTGCCCTTACCATACAAACTGTTGATAACTTGATGCCAAAAGAAGCCATCCTCTTACTTGAATCTCCCAATCCATTAAAAAATAAGGGCAAACTTTCCATCAGATTGACTTCCAATCCATGGGCATTACCCGTCATACATAATTTTAGTGACTTGATTTCAGTTAACAAGATGACTGCCCCCTTCCACACCCTTGGTAGTTCACATAAAATTTCAATATTTTTTTTTTGTGCAAAGGAAAATTTCTAAACTTCCTCTCAACAGTTTATCGCTTTAGAATGCACGGGATATATGAGAATGTGTTCAATTATTCTTGTTGTGGTCTTGTAATTGGTGCCTGCACAATCTTACTTGAAATGTAGGTTTTGGTGATGACGGCACAAATACTGTTGAACATTCTGAGGCATAGCATTATAAAAATGGAAGCAATCAATCTTCTAATACTTGATGAGTGCCATCATGCTGTTAAGAAGCATCCGTATTCTCTAGTTATGTCTGAGTTCTATCATACTACACCAAAGGAGAAGAGACCATCTGTATTTGGAATGACTGCTTCGCCTGTTAATTTAAAGGGTAGGATTTTAGATCCTGACAGTTGGCTTATTTTCTTTCCATCTTTAGTTTCTATGTTGAAGTAAGTAAGTTTTTTCCAGAAGGGCTGGTCATTATTTGAGATTAACTGTTATTGCTTTAAATATATTATGTACAGGCGTTTCAAACCAAATAGATTGTGCAATTAAGATTCGAAATCTTGAAAGTAAATTAGATTCCACGGTGTGTACAATAAAAGATCGCAAGGAGTTGGAAAAACATGTTCCAATGCCATCAGAAGTGGTGGTGAAGTATGATAAAGCTGCCACATTGTTGTCCCTTCATGAACAGATAAAACAAATGGAAATGGAAGTTGAGGAAGCTGCAAAATTGAGTTCTAGGAGAAGTAAATGGCAACTCATGGGAGCTAGAGACGCTGGTGCTAAGGAAGAGCTGCGCCAAGTGTATGGTGTTTCTGAGAGATCTGAAAGTGATGGTGCTGCTAATCTTATACAAAAGTTGAGAGCTATTAATTATGCCCTTGGTGAGCTGGGTCAGTGGTGTGCTTACAAGGTTGGAGCTATAAGTTTGCCTTATCAAGTCAAACTGACAGTTGTAAATTGTTCATTGAATAATCTCGTCTTCCTTTTTTGCAGGTTGCTCAGTCTTTTTTGACAGCTTTGCAGAATGATGAGAGGGCTAACTATCAGCTTGACGTCAAGTTTCAGGAATCTTATTTGAACAAGGTTGTTGCTCTTTTACAGTGCCAACTATCAGAAGGAGCTGTTTCTGACAAAGATGGCAAATCTTCACATTCAGAGGAAGATGTTGGTTGTAATAGAACAGATCTTGTTGAGATTGAGGAGGGGGAGCTGCTTGACAGTCACGGTATGTATGCTATAACATATCTTTTTACTGATTTGAATGGATGAAAAAAGTTTCCAAAATTGTCTCTCTCAATCTCATCCCGTACTCAAAAAAATTAAATTAAATTTAGTAAAGAAAAAAAGAAAAAGAAAAAGAAAAAAGAATAGAAATTAATAAATAAATGGCAACAACTTTACAACTTTTGTAAGGACTGATCTTGGCAAGGTACTTATTAAATTCTAGCAGCTTAGAATGTTAGTTTCCACTTTTTTTCATAGGAATGCCGGTTAAATGCCATCTGTTTTAATAAAAGAGTACTCATGAGTCATCGTGATGTCTGCTTCACCTGTAAGATCCATTGTTAGTTTTAGCTTTGCTTTTTTCTTTCTAGTTCTTACAACAGAACTTGAAGGTAATTGTTTCTGTTTGATATTAATAATTGCTGATTTATTGTGCAGTCGTCTCTGGTGGGGAGCATGTAGATGAGATAATAGGAGCTGCTGTAGCTGATGGTAAAGTGACCCCAAAGGTGCAGTCACTTGTTAAAGTTCTTCTCAAGTACCAACATACTGAAGATTTTCGCGCCATCATCTTTGTTGAGAGGGTTGTGTCTGCTTTAGTTCTTCCCAAGGTCGATTATTTCAACAATTTTTTATCCTTTTATTGCTTAGACCTCCTAATTCTCTTGTTGTGATGCTGTATCGTGTTCAACTTGAAGGTCTTTGTAGAACTTCCATCTCTAAGTTTTGTAAAGAGTGCAAGCTTGATTGGTCACAACAATAGTCAGGAGATGCGGACATGCCAAATGCAGGACACTATTTCCAAATTCCGGGATGGTCGTGTATGTATAATACTAATCATTTTCTGTAAGAAATTATGAACTCTGTGATGGTCTTTCTCATAAATGTACTCCTTGCACATCTTTCAGTTGACACTATTAGTTGCCACCAGTGTTGCTGAAGAAGGACTTGATATTCGGCAATGCAATGTGGTTATTCGCTTTGACCTTGCAAAAACGGTTTTGGCATATATTCAGTCTAGGGGTCGTGCTAGAAAGCCTGGTTCAGATTACATTTTGATGGTTGAGAGGTACTTTCTTATACTTGGTGTCATGTAAATTTTACTGGTTTATACATTTAGCTTATTACATTCAGCATTTTTATTTTGTTTTTCTGTTTTTTGAGGATTCCTATATCTTTTTCCTTTGATCAATGTAAGTTTATCTTTCTATTTAAAAAAAAAATCTACTGGTTTATAGAGTTGCTAATATTAACAAATCTTATACATCTAATTCTCTTGGCGGCCATTAGTTCTCGAGTTATTATGTTTTTAGGATTCACTAAACGGTTTCCAAATGTCAGTATATGTGAAAGAACTGAGGTTTTTGTTATCTCTGCAGGGCGAATTTGTCACATGAAGCATTCTTAAGAAATGCCAGAAATAGTGAGGAGACCCTGCGTAGAGAAGCAGTAGAGAGAACTGACCTTAGTCATCTTGAGGATAGTTCAAGATTAATTTCCATGGATACAACACCAGGTACTGTGTATCAAGTGGAGTCAACTGGTGCCATTGTTAGCTTAAATTCTTCTGTTGGCCTTGTCCATTTCTACTGCTCACAGCTGCCAAGTGACAGGTGCTATGCATATAATATACAAATGTTTACCTCATTTTCTTAGGTTTTAAATGTGGTCAATTGAATTGACCTTTGTTATATATATTTCCTTCGTCTTAGGTATTCCATTCTTCGGCCCGAGTTTGTTATGGTGAGGCATGAGAAACCAGGAGGTCCAACCGAGTACTCTTGCAAGCTTCAACTTCCATGTAATGCACCATTTGAGGAACTTGAAGGTCCAGTATGCAGTTCAATGCGCCTTGCACAACAGGCATGTTATTATGTTCTCTCTCTCTCTCTCTCTATCTCTAAAATTCCAGGGTTTATCATTATAGCCTGACTGCGCTCTATTAAGTAGGCTGTATGTTTGGCTGCTTGCAAAAAGCTCCATGAAATGGGAGCATTTACTGACATGCTCTTGCCTGACAAGGGAAGTGGAGAAGAAAGGGAAAAGGTTGAACATAGTGATGATGGAGATCCACTTCCTGGGACTGCTAGGCACCGAGAGTTCTATCCTGAAGGTGTAGCTAATATTCTCCAGGTTTGTATGTACTACTTAGATTCGTTTAGGATGCCATTTAATTCTTTCCTTGTAAATCTGAATAGTAGGAGGGTATCCTTTTCATATTGTTTTATAATATAAAAAGACTTAGATTTTTTTAAAAGGACTTAAATTTATTTTTTATTTTTTTAAAGAACTTGGATTCTTAAATTATAATTTATTGGAGTTATAGAGATATCATAGTGTTTATGTGCACAGTAGCCTTCAGAAGTTTTTGTTTCTTGCTTTATTTCGTGTTTTTCACTATGTAACAACTACTAATTTGAAACTATCCCAAGTTTTCTTCTATTTAATGGAGGATATTCGGTTTCATTTATAGGGAGAATGGATCTTATCCGGAACAGATATTTGCGACGACTCCAAATTGCTCCATCTTTATATGTATGATATTGAGTGTCTCAACGTTGGCTCTTCTAAAGATCCGTTCTTGACTCAAGTTTCCAATTTTGCAGTACTTTTTGGCAATGAGCTGGATGCAGAGGTTTTTACTTTTCATTTGTATTCTATGAACATTTCTGTCTGTCTCTCACACAAGCGCATGCATGTTTACTCACCTGATTCACTTTTAACAGGTGTTATCGATGTCGATGGATCTTTTTATCGCTCGAACTATCACAACCAAGGCATCTCTTGTCTTCAGGGGTTCTTGTGATATTTCTGAGAGTCAGGTAAATCAATTAAGTTACTAATAATTCTAGAATAGTTCATCAATGGAAGTGTTTCTTATAAAAAAAAATAATTCTAGAATAGTATGTTTTTTTGTTGGTTTCAGCTTTTGATTCATAAAGAAAATTTAAACTGTGGAATTTATGCAGTTGGTATCCCTTAAGTGCTTTCATGTAAGATTAATGAGCATTGTGCTGGATGTGGATGTTGAACCTACTACCACTCCCTGGGATCCTGCAAAGGCTTATTTATTTGTCCCTGTTATTGGCGATAATTCTAAAGATCCAGTAAAAGAAATTGATTGGGATATGGTTGAAAGAGTTATTCAAACAGACGCATGGAACAATCCCCTTCAACGTGCTCGACCAGATGTCTACCTTGGTACAAATGAGCGAGCATTAGGTGGAGACAGAAGAGAATATGGATTTGGAAAACTGCGTCATGGCATGGCTTTTGGACAGAAATCTCATCCCACCTATGGTATTAGAGGAGCTGTGGCACAGTTTGATGTTGTGAAGGCTTCGGGTTTGGTACCTGATCGGCAAGCTGTTGAATTGCAAAGGCACATGGATCTACCTAAAGGCAAACTTTTGATGGCTGACACTTCCATGGCTGCAGAAGACTTGATGGGAAGGATTGTAACAGCTGCTCATTCGGGGAAAAGGTTTTATGTGGATTCCATACGCTATGATATGACTGCGGAGAATTCATTTCCCAGGAAGGAAGGCTATCTTGGTCCCCTGGAGTACAGCTCATATGCCGATTATTACAAGCAAAAGTACAAGACCATTCCAATTTTATACTGCCTTGTGTTTGCGCTGCTCTCATGTCTTGAATTTTGATACATCTACAATAAGCAGCCCCCTCTCCCTCCTAAACCAACCCAACAATTTAATTATACTTGTGCGGAAAAAAAAAAAAAAAAAAAAAAATATATATATATATATATATATATATATATATATAAACAGACATAATAATCCTAGAAAAGTATCAAGTGAATAAAATAGGCCAATTTGCTGTGGTAAAAGATAAGTTGTTTAGCTCTCTATGACTAAAGTGAGTTTTTTTATCTTTCATGGACTTGATAGCCATAATGCAATGCTAATGTTGTGCCAGGGGAGAGAAAAGCTAATTCTAATCTGTGAAGGGAAGAATATATGTATTGTTGTGACAATACTTAGCGGATTGGAAAAGCATTTCTTTCTTCTTGCACAACAGAGGGTTGCATTTGGCTATTATGTCTTCTCTATTCAGGTATGGAGTTGGACTAATCTATAAGTACCAGCCCTTAATAAGAGGACGTGGTGTCTCCTATTGCAAGAATCTCCTGTCCCCTCGGTTTGAACATACAGAAAGTGTGCTCATTTATTTACAAAAACTTCTCTTTTTTTGTATTGTTTCTCTTTTTAGTTTTGGATTACTAAAGCACTATGTTTGATTAGGTCACGAGGATGAATCTGAAGAGATTCTTGACAAAACGTACTATGTTTATCTCCCTCCGGAGCTCTGTCTCGTACACCCACTGCCTGGATCACTTGTTCGTGGTGCCCAGAGATTACCGTCTATCATGAGGAGAGTTGAAAGCATGCTGCTTGCTATTCAGTTAAAACAGATGATAAACTACCCCGTGCCTTCTTCTAAAGTATTTTTTCTCTCTTAAAAATACGTCTCAGGGATTGCTTTTTATCACCTACTTGACAGTTGACACTGACGGTGTGTTCTTTATTACTGCAGATTTTGGAAGCTTTGACTGCTGCTTCATGTCAGGAGACATTTTGCTATGAAAGAGCAGAACTTCTTGGAGATGCTTATCTAAAATGGGTGGTTAGTCGATTCCTTTTTCTTAAATACCCTAGGAAACACGAGGGCCAGCTTACTAGAATGAGACAACAGATGGTCAGTAACATGGTCTTGTATCAGTATGCATTGAGCAAAACACTCCAATTTTATATTCAAGCAGATCGTTTTGCTCCATCTCGATGGGCTGCTCCTGGTGTGCTTCCTGTCTTTGATGAGGATACAAAGGATGGGGAGTCATCCTTCTTTGATCAGGATAAATTGCATAATGAGCATTTAAGTGAGATAAATTACCATCTTGATGCTTTTGAAGATGGTGAAGTGGAGGAGAGAGATTCGGAAAGCGACTCTAGTGCTTACAGGGTCCTTTCTAGCAAAACTCTTGCAGATGTCGTTGAAGCACTTATTGGAGTTTATTATGTGGATGGGGGCAAAACTGCTGCTAATCATCTTATGAGATGGGTAGGGATTAAGGTTGAGTTTGATGCCGATGAGATTGAGTGTGCGACAGCACCATCAAACCTTCCAGAGAGTGTACTTCGAAGTGTTGATTTTGATGCTTTAGAGGGTGCCTTGAACATAAAGTTTAAGGACCGTAGTTTACTGGTAGAGGCTATTACTCATGCTTCCCGGCCATCTTGTGGAGTTTCATGCTACCAGCGGCTGGAATTTGTTGGTGATGCGGTCCTTGATCATCTTATCACTAGGCACCTGTTCTTTTCATACACTGATCTGCCCCCAGGTCGCTTGACTGATTTGCGCGCTGCTGCTGTGAACAATGAAAATTTTGCACGTGTTGCAGTTAAACATAGTCTCCACATTCACCTTAGGCATGGGTCAAGTGCTCTTGAAAAACAGGTATCGTAAGTAGTTTCTTTCTGATTAATGCTATATATGTAAGGCTGCATGTCCTCCTGGTTACTTCGGTTGACCATGTATCTAGATCCCTCCTGTTGTCCATCCTGAATTATGATTGGTTGTGTATGCAGATTAGGGACTTTGTGAAAGAAGTTCAAGATGAATTATCCAAACCAGGTTTCAACTCATTTGGCTTGGGAGACTGTAAAGCTCCAAAAGTTCTTGGTGATATTGTTGAATCCATTGCTGGTGCCATATTTCTTGATAGTGGACGTGACACTGCTGCTGTCTGGAAGGTGAGTTCTTTTTTTTTTAATAGTAAAGCTGGAAGTTGAATTTTAGTTTCAGAAAGTTTATTGTCTTCCTGGGTTTCTTTTTTCCGAGGTAAAAAACTGGCAAATCCTCCGGTGGTTTTCTTTCTAATAGAGATTTTTATGTTTCAGGTGTTTCAACCGCTGTTGCATCCAATGGTTACTCCTGAAACACTCCCAATGCATCCTGTTCGTGAGCTGCAAGAACGATGCCAACAACAGGCAGAAGGTTTGGAATACAAAGCAACTCGCACTGGCAATTTGGCCACTGTCGAAGTTTTCATTGATGGAGTCCAGATTGGAGTTGCTCAAAATCCACAGAAGAAAATGGCACAGAAACTAGCTGCCAGGAATGCACTTGCTGTTTTAAAGGACAAGGAAATGGATGAAGCTAAGGAAAATAATGACGACAATGGGAAGAAGAGGAATGGAAGGAATGGCAATCAGACATTTACAAGACAGACGTTGAATGATATCTGTTTACGTAGAAATTGGCCCATGCCATTGTATAGGTGAGGAAAGTTAGATGTGTCTACTATACCAACATTATACCTAAAAGTGTTTAAGGTAGATTTAATCTTTTTAGTAATTCTCAACACTCCCCTCACTTGTAGGTTTGGATATTAAAAAGAGATCCATCTCTTGCTTTGATCTTTTGTTAAATAAGATATAGACTGAAAAATACTATTAGGATAAATTTAATCTTTTAGTTGTTTTCAGAAAATACCAAAAATGATTAGCTTTGCATTTGTAGGTGTGTGAATGAGGGTGGCCCTGCACATGCAAAGAGGTTTACCTTTGCCGTGCGGGTAAATACTACTGACAAAGGATGGACAGATGAATGTGTGGGTGAGCCTATGCCGAGTGTCAAAAAGGCGAAGGATTCTGCTGCAGTTCTTCTGCTGGAGCTGTTGAATAAATTATATTCGTGATCAGAGCAATGCCAACGTCCAAGACATGAATTTTCTTTGTATTAAAATGTGCATTGGACTTTTATTGGAAGGTAAAGTGTCCTATTTATGCAATTGTAATATTTTTATGGTGATCCTAGATGTACACCATCAAAACCCTTTGATAAACTCTTATATTACGTTCTACTAGAGTAGTTTCAAGTTTCAACTGAAGATTGTTAGGCTATTAGCGGTTGGAGTTTTGTTTGTTCTGTAATCTTTCTATACCTGTATAATTGACGACACTTTGTTGTGAAAGGTTGAGTTCTTCAATCAGTTACCGAATATGAGATTCCTTGTGGACGTAGGCCATCTTGTTTGGGCTGAACCACTCAATAAAACTGGTCTCTCTTTTCTCTGTGATCTCTACTCTCTCTGTTATCTCAGTTCGTGTTTTCATGTACGTTCTCATTGTATGATCGTTAGTTTTTTGTGTAAGAGGTCTTTTGCTGTGTATATATAATAAATCAAACGCGTTAATCTTTATTTTTTATTACCTCATCTAACTACCTTTATAGTGATATTTAAATTTATCCTTCTCACACGGTGGCCATCATTTCTTAAATAACTGATAGTACAAGATGGGGAGAGAGGAGAAAGGATACCGTTTTTCTCCAAGGTGTCAAAGGATCATCTTACTTCTAATTATGGTTCAGGTGCAAATTTTAGAGTTTCTTCCTGGCTGAGAAGGGATTTCATGAGAAGGTTCCAGGGTGTATTGTTTGTACTTTGTAGGGTAGGCTTTGTCGACCCATCATCTTTGTTGATAGAATTTCTGAATGGCAGGGTTTGAAAGCCTAAAACTTTATGAAAAAGGGTGAGATTATCATCATGATCATGTTGTCTTTTTTTTTTCATGTAGGGAGTGTTTGGCTGGGGGTTTAGGAAACTGAAGCATTGAAGCATGCGTTTGTGATGCCTGAGAGAGTGTAGTATAAGTTTTAAGATGCAGGGTTTGTGATGTATGTTTATTAAATTATATGAGAATGAGAATGAATAGTAAAATTAATGTGAATGTGTAGAAATGAGATGCCAAAAGAAAAGAATTGTGAACATGAGAATGAATGTCTGAAACCAATTTCCATTTACATCTCATTCTCAAACTCGAATCAAACACCCTTAAGTGAGATTGAGGGAAAGGAATAGAGAGGACATCAACATATGTCATTATCTCACATGGACTCATTTGAGTCTGACCACAGTGAGTTGAAAATCTATTTAAGTTACATGCAATCTATCTTATCCTATTTTCATTTTGAAATATGCGATAAGATAAACATAGTGTTGAATATACAAATGTTTTTGTTACTTTATGAATTCATACATGAATAAGATTATGGAATCATCACAACACGCATAGACTGATTGACTTGCATATCCCCAAATCAATGATGATTTTTTTTTTGGTAACCCCTTTTGTTGTTTGACTTTGTATTTTCTGTTTGTATTTTTCCCATTTAAAAAAAAAAGGGCAAAGAAAAGAAAAAAACTGTGAACTAAATCTAGGGAGGGATGGGGTAAAGTATAGTATTGATAAATTGAATTGATAAAATAAAGTCTAAAATGAAGAGAAGAGACCCAGCCCCAGTCCCAGCCCCCCAACATCACTTCTCTTTCCTCCAGATACAGCCTACAGGGCACTTCTTGACTTACTCTCTTGTTTTCTTCCCCTCTAACTTTTCTTTTTGTTTAAATATGAGGTATTGATATAAATCATATCATATTAATATACTTGTTATTTATCTTTATGATACAGAGATTGACTATGTTGATCGATGATTAGAGGGAGATGATTAAAGTAGTACTCAAGTATGAGTTATCAGCATACAAACTTATGAATGTTAAAGCAGCTAATTGAGAAAACAGTTGATTAATAATGTTAAGTAGTCACAAAAATAATTTTTTTAATTCAATAGTTATGCACTTATTCTTTTTAGTACAGTACAACTTTGCAAGTAAAATAAACTTTTGTGGAAATTTGAAGTTCTAACAAGATCATAGACGAGCAATTTATTGAGAGAGATTCCATATCTCTAACTCAGCTAATTACAAAAAGCAAAAGCAATAATTTACTGCTTCAACAGCTGCTGAGACACATTAGATTAATCATTTACTCAACTTTTGTTTTACAAGAAACAATATTAACTTGTATCTTCATGATTGTTTCTCATGTTTGGTCATAATGAAAACTTCATTGTTATGTTATGATTATGCAATATATAACATGGTATTAGTTTCATTGTTACACATTCATGAATTAGAGTCAAACAATTTCACTTTCAATTCCATTTCATGAATGCCATTTTCTTTAGATAATTGCAAATAATCTATAATTATTTTAAAAATATGATATATTTATAAATATTATAGAAAATTATGTTAGATTAGCCATCCTCGCTAGTTTTTAATGGATAAAAGGAAAAAGAAAATGGCCCATTTAAAAATTGATGATAGTATTATAAACGTGAAGATTGAGAATAGTAGGTAACTAAATGAAGTGAAATTGATAAGAATGGAAGGTTTGAATTGAAAAACTAATATGAATTATGATGATATTGAAAAAGGAAAAGAGAGTTTGAATTGAAATGGTAAAGAAATATGAGTGCAGAGCAAGGGAAGGGACAAGGGAGGTTGCCGTGCTGAGCTCTAGTCTAGTCATAGTGCCAACAACGAGGTTGAGGTACGTAGTCAGCTACCAAAACATATTCAAATTAATATATATTTATATTTTCAAAGCAGTGAAACCTACAATACAACTAAAGAAAAAAGTCTTCAACTTTTTCTTTTCTTTTCTATACATTAATTTATAAATAAAGCTAAAATGTGAGAGGGGAACAAAAAAAGTGGAAACATGAACAAAAAAAGTTGAGAAAAAAACACGAATGAAGCGTTTTCTTTAAAAGCATTTTTAGAAAATTTCAAAAACATTTTTATGAAATAGTAAAACGTCGTACTGAAATTGAAAAGCACGTTTCAAAAGTCGTTCCAAACTCACCCTAGTATTAAACCATATTAGAGATGCTATGCCTATGCCTCAGCCTAAGACTATGCTACCTCCATTATCAATTAAAACTGAATTAGTCTCTTCTTCATGTAATGTAACGGGCAATGTTAGGATCGTTTGATTGTTAGGTTTGAGTTGTTAAACAGAAGGTTGTTAACAGTGTATTTGGTTTGTATAAAATGGTGGGGTTATTAGTGTAAAATGTGTTAGAATTGTGAAAATTGATAGGTTTGTTAAGAGAAGGCTTAACAAACCCATAATATTTTGTATCAAAACTGGGAGACAAACACTGATTAGAGTTGTATAACCCCAATTAACTTCTCAAACGTAGGAATACTTTTTTTTTTTTTTGGAAAGCCCCCTAATCCTTTTTACTACTCAACTCAAAAGTTTCAGAGAGCTGTGTTCTGCTACTTACTGAAACTAAAACCCAAAGAAAAGAAAAGGAAAAGTTAGGTTAGACTTAGAAGAGATGTTTCTTTCTGCTCTACCACCATTTTAAATTTTAAAATACAGCACAGGTGGTGGGTCACAGCCACAGAACAGTAGCTGATTTATATACATAAAAACTGTTTGAGTTGTTGTGATCAAACTTCAAAGTCAATGTAAAAAGTGAACCATCATTCTGCCAAATGTAATGATGAGACCTGTGACTGTATGTATGGATTTCTCACTTTCCAACTTTCAAAGTCCAAACCATAAATGGACCCCACCCCAAACCACCAGATCCCAATAATAAAAAAAGTAAAACTTTGTATTAACATTATAACAATTGATTAAAACAACAGTAGAGAAAGAGAGCTTTTTTAGAAAGAAATTAAACAATATCATTATCTTCTTCCATCCACCAACCCTATCTGACTCTATGATACAGTACACATGACAACAGTATTGCTGCCAATGCCATTGGATTGGAAACTGAAAAGGAGGAAAAGAAAAAGAAAAAGAGAAGAGAAGGTGCCCAGCCCAGCCAAGCCCACACGCTCTCTCCTCAATACCAATACCAATACCAATACCAATTCCAATTCCAATTCCAATTCCAAATATTACTTTACTTTTGAAAGACTTCCCTTCCATAGTCATATTCACAGTCACAGTCAGCCACTGCCATTGTGTACTGTCCTCATTTGACCAAGTCAGACTCAGCTTTCATTGATGAAACTCAATATTTGATGAACCTTTCCTGCTATCTGCTCTGCTGATCCTAGCTTACATTCATCTTCCATCTGTACAACAACCAACACACACACACATAATATAATACACATACCATTTCTTAATCATATTCATTTTTCTTCATTACTTTTGCATTTTATAAGGTTTATCAAAAACATAATATGAAAGATATGAGAAAAGACTTCATAAAGATGGCATCTCTCTCATCCCTTATTTTTGTACTTTGTAGAGGGAAAAATAAGGTAATTTTTTTAATATTAGAAAAAACAAAAAGAAAAAGTGGGAAAAGAGCCTCTTGGATTGGAACCAAGGGTATGGTTGTGCTTTGCTTTAGCCTGAGTTTCCAAAGTCAGAATGGTTGACTACAAAAAGTAAGCAATCTTCTATTTACTTTACAAGAAGCAGGACATTCACATAATAATGAAAAATGAATAATGAATAATAATACCTTGAGATTGAAAGAGTAAAGCATGGTGGCAGTGGCTTGTGAGGTGGTAATGTTGAGATGGAGAACAGTGAGCCTAAGATCTTCCAAAGCAACAATGGCTTTCAACAATTGGCCTTGCCTTTTGGGACATTTTATCTTCAAGTTTACATGGGTTTGAATCAAAGTCACCTCTATTTCAGCCACTTCTGACTTGTGTTCTGCACAAACTCCTTCTCCTATTCTTCTTTCCATCACTAACCCATTTGAGGCCATTGCCATGGTAGAGGAGGATGTGGGTGCTGGTGAATATTCTCCATTACACCCACCTTTCTCTCCTTTCCTTTGTGCTTCCAAAGATTCAAGTAATTGCTCCAATTCCTTCACAAAGTCTATTGCACCCCCAATAATGGATGCTTGATCACCCTTCTTGTATACAAATCAATAAAAAAAACAAAAACAAAACTTGGGTTATTATTTCTACAGAAATTACAGGCTTCCTATCAGAATCTAATTCCAAAAAAACCAAAAAGGTTCACATCAATGAAAATCAAAACAAATATTAGAAAAAGTGTAGTAAAAATTCAATCTTGAAGTATCAAAATTAAGAAAAAACAAAAAGTAGACATTTTATTGAATAGTAGAGTATACCCTTTGAACATAGGAGGTTGGTATAAGAGATTTGATAACGTTAAGATGGTCGTTCATCTGGCGTCGACGGTTGCGCTCAACGGCAATGTGTGTCATTCTCTGGCTCTCAACTTCTTCCTTATTCTTAGCCGGCCTTGTTCTCTTCCTCTTTCTTCTTTCCTTAGTTGCTGGAGAAGTTTTAGCCATTTGGGTCCGACGTGAGTAGCAGCAATGAGGTGGTTGATTTTTGTTGCACTCTGAACTCAGCCCCGAAGCTGAAGCTGATGCAGAATTAGGATGCTGATTTAGATACCTCGCTTCCGATTTAATCGGCGAAGAATACAACTCTACAAGCTCCTGAATTTGATTAACTTCTTGTTCTTGTTCCCATGGTTTGTTTAGGTGTTGTAGCCTTAGCAGTGTTTGAAAGTTAGGGTCTTTGAAGGGTTGAGTTTCCAGCATTTGAAGAAATGGGATTTGGTCAGATTCCAAAGTAGATGTCAAGAAATAGGCTTGCTCTAATTCCTCAAATGCAAAGCTTTGTTCTAAAATTTCACCATGAAACTGAAAAGACCAGAACCCAAAGAGACATAAGAAAACAAACATATTCATTGCAGCAGGGAGAAAGAAAGAAGGAAACTCTAATTGGAAGCAAAGCAGAGACTATATATATATATATATGTATATATTTGCAGGAAAAAGAAAAACAACACAAAAGTATTGAATGCAGAATTAAATGTAGTGCATTTATGGAAAAGACAATGAAAAAGTGGGGAATAAGCATTTATTCATACACAAGGATTGAAATTGGGATTTGGAAGAATGGGTGCTTGAAGCCTCTCCATTTGAAGTTGAAGTTGAACAGCAGAGTAGTTGTTTTGTTTCAAGTGTGGTAGGTAATTAAATAAATATATCAGTCTCTTCCTTGAGTCAGTCAGTCTGTATTGTAATAGACTTATAGTATAGAGTAAAGAAACCAACATTCCACAGTGATACTATAAACTAAGAAAACATAGCAAACAACAATAAATGTATAACTCATGAGCAGGAGACCCCATTTACATATTCCCTTTTAGCTTTCTGGTGAGGTGTGGTTGAAACTATACTCTCTAATAGTGATATATGTATATATATACATATAGAATAATATTAAATGCAATGGATGTAAACTAAAGAACAACACTGTTCTGTTTTTGTTTTAGTTAAAAAAAAGAAAGAGAAAGGGTGAGAGAAGAGGAGAGGTTAAAAATAAAATAGTGAGTCATTGTGATACTGAACTGATGTAGAAAGGGTATTGTAAGGTAACAAACAAAACGAATGGGTGCCTGCCTTGTGGTAAATATACTACATCACTACTTGAGAATGAGAAGAAGATATATTATTAATTTAGTTGGATTTGGAATTTTTAAAGATTGGTTTTTGGCTTTGGCTTTGGAATTTAGTATTAGTATAAGTGAGACTGGGTGTTTGGTGAGTTGTTTGGATTAGGTTAGCTTTATCCGTGTTTATTAAGTGAACTTAATAACTTCATATTTATCTTTTAAAAACTTGTAGATTTTAAGTTTGTTTAACTCTCATGATAGAATTAAACAACACAAAATTTAAATTAATACTCATTTATTAAATATATATTATATAATTATCGGTTTCTACAATTCATAACTCTACACATTTCAAACGCAAGCTACTTAAATCAAGACAGATTTCACAAACTCAAGACTTCCTAAACCCGGGCTCAAATGAGTAGAGTAGACTGGGGTGTAGTATAGTGTTAGGTTAGATTACAATACCCAAAGCCAAGCCTTAGCTTTAGCAAAAGCATTATTGGCTGTGACAGTTTTGTCCGGCAGCGGGGACAGACGGTTGTGGGGACTCTCTTTCTCTCTAGGTTCAGAAATGAAAGATAAAGAAAAGAGGCTAAGGATCTTGTCTAACTATGCCACTCGTCTCATGATAGGTCATTCACCCCTCCCACCTCCCATCCAATAAATATATATATATATAATATATATTTCATCAAATTAAGAGAGAAAAGATTCTAAACAAGACTCACGTTTACCTCTGATGGAGATAATACATTTTTTCAGGATTTAAAAAAAAATGAAAATTTAATAATTTATATTTTCAAAATATTTTAATTTTTTTTTTCAAAAATAACATTTTAAATTTACCAATCTCAAAATAAAATTGGTCTAAGATTGATGAAATCTCAGTATAAGAAATATCATTTTAAAAATATTTACTATTTTAAAAATTACTCATTAAATTATGTCAGATGTTGAATTTTTTTTATGAGATTATGAAAATATTGATGGAAGGTCAGAAATATCAATGAAATCGATAAGATGTCGAACAAAATGGGTGAAGATTATATAATATAATAAGAGAAACAAAATAATCTAATCTAACACCTTTTTTTATATGATAAATTTATTATGGTTTCTATCTATTCTACGTATATGTTTTTTTCTTCTTAAAAAATTGTCTCAAATATAATATTTCAGCCTATTAATTATTGAAATGTTATTTTTTTTTAAAAAAAAATTACCAAGTTGCATTTCAACAATTCAACTGTCTGAGTAGATGATATGATAATAATACCCTCAATCATCATACGTCTCACTTTCAACTACAAAATACTTGTCTCATCATTTTTCTCTCTTCTCTTTTTTTTTTTTTTAACAAAATAAATAATTAACTTAACTATTTTACATATTCGCCTACTTGATTTAAATATAAATCACATTATACTATCACACAATAAATTTATGTACTCAATATCAGTGTTGCATATTTAAAATAGACAAATAGAAAACAAGAAGGAAGTAAACAAAATATTAATTTAAAATTTATGGACTAATACAAAATTTTAAAAGTTCAGGAACTAAAGTTTTGTTTAAAAAAAACAAAATTTAAGGGTGAAAGTAAGTTTTAAATCATTTTAGAGAAAAATTTAGGAAAATTGTCCCTACCATCTCTGGTTCAATTTAAACAACTTGCAATTATTTGTTTCTTTGTGAACTCAAATCCCGTTTTAGTAAGTGTATTAATTCACCCATATTTATAGATATGGTCACGTTCATCACTACTGTAATTTTATTTATTTCAAGAATAAAAATTATTTTTGTTGGATTCGACACTCATCAGTTTCAACAAAATCCCGGGGCCGGGGTTTGATTTCTTTGGGACCAAGAGAAACCCCTCCACCACCATTCCTATAGTCTTGACCTTGGCAGTGTCAAACCAAAATGGGTCCTTGGACAGTTAGATTTCAATAATGCCTCGTTCAAATGGGCTCTATGAAAAAATAAGTAAATATGCTAACCATCAGAGACTTAAACAAAGTGATCTATGGTCTTAAACAACCTCACGAAGCTGGAATTGATGAGTTCAAAGTTGCTTCTCACACTTATATAGGGGATATCAATTTCAAGCATATGACACATGACTTCCTTATTATTTTCTAAATAACGAGAATTGTTTTGATTAATTTCTAAGTATTGAAGAAAAGAGTTTGATTAATTGAAAAAACACGGTTACGTTTCACCAAAACAAAAACAATGGTGTGAAAAAGAAGCTGAAACGATAGAGCTATCTAAAATTGAGTTCACACATTCATATTTTCTTTTATCCATAAGACAAAGCATTCGTAGTACAAATGTCGACTGAAAACTGCCACTGACTTTCACTCAATAATAATTATTATTTGAAATTCAATATTTGGAAGGAAGGAGGCTATACCAATTAATTCTATTTGATTTTACATTAAATGTGTCGGGGACACAATATTTGTCTTGTTACGTAATACACATCACGACACCACTTCTCACTACTCTTCAGTTCTCTCTTTAATATTCTATCAAATTATTTTTCATTACTTTTTGTCAAATCTGTAGTTATAATTCCAAAGGATGGAGTTGTGCAACAACGCGAAATAAATGAAATGATGAAGTGATATATGAATTAATGAATCTCCCCTGATAAATTTCTTAGGTACAAATTTTAGTGGGTAGAGTTAGTTAATTTTTTCAGTTTTTCAAAGTATTGACGGTTGATAAATCACTAGTTAATTATTATGTTATCAACTGAATATGATTTGACGACTAATTTGAAGAACATTAAATAGTGTACTTTGATCTAATTTCTCATCTAACACATAATTATGTATCGTATCTGGCATGCTCCTAACAAAATGATTATATATAATAGTGTTTGTTTTGTTCGAAGAAGAAGAGAAGTTTGTTTTTTGTTTATTTGTTTTGGTTTTCTTATTTTTTTGTGAAGTGAGAATAAGTGGATAAATAATAGAGGAGGTTGATGATTAATACTATTAAATCAAACATTATATTATTATTAACATAGGAATTAATAAACCCCCTGATCCATTTCATATGGATTACAATAATTAATGATAATCATTTTATATGATGACGGTCTATTATAATAAATCACTAACTAAATAATATGCCATCGGTCAAATATGATGTGACTAATTTGAAGAATATTAACATATGTATTGTATCAATCTGTCATGCTACTAACAATGATTGTACAATAGTATTATTAACATGAGCATGAGAGGTGGGAAATTCTAAAAATACTGTATAGTTGCCTCATTGAGAAGGCATTTGTTGTTTTGTTTAGATTGAAACAATATAAAAATACTAAAACAAAAGACAATGATCTTATCAAGGGTCCCTTACCCTTTTTTCCCCACAAGGTTGCTGTCAATCCCCCACTACCAATGTCACCTGTGCTTCAAGCACTTACACTGTCGTATAAGGCTAAAATCACTCTCACTCCCTCTTTCCATTTCTCCATCTCACTTTTTTTTAGCCTTCCTCTCCCACCCATTTACTCAATTTTCAATCCAAACCTATCCAACTTGCTCAAATTTTGTCAAATTAATCCACTCATTTTGTTTCTTTTTATATTGAATTTTGAACCCCAATTCAAAAAAAAACCAAGAGATCAGAATTTGTTTGTTATCTATTATTTGAGATAAAAGTTTTCAAAATCAACACAGTAAAAAAAATGAAAGGAAAGAGGAAACTCTATTGAATAGAAGAACTGAATGGCTAGGCGGGGAGCCCCAAGAATGGTACAAATATGATTAGTAAGTGAAAAAGGAGGCCAAATAGAAGAGTCCAAATACAAACTGTCGTCTGCCTAAATTGGTAGACCACCCCTAAGTTATCAAAGAGGAAATATCTGGCACTTGGAAACATGTTTCTCCTAATTTTACCCAAGCCTTTCTTATGCCTTTCCCAACTATATTAATAATTATCGTGTTAATTACATCACAAAACATAGTTCAAATGATTAGATATCTTCTCACTTTTTATGAGGTCAAAGGTTCGAGTCTTCCTCCTGTAAAAAAAATTCCTTATTATGAAGTATGGTTAGATTGAGAATTGGGAGTAGATTTCTTGTTTTGAGAAGAAATGTGTGTGTTCGCAAAATTCAGTAGCCTTTTCCTTGCTTCTCAGTACGAATTTTATGTGCTAGAAGAAAAGATTCATGAAAATCTTCAAAGAGATCATTAAAGATGGCATCAAATATGCTTAGAATTAGCTAATGTATGGCTGATAGCTCTATGAAATAGAGTTATATTGTACTGTACTTAGCTATTATTATTGATTTCTAGAAGAGTAATTGTCAAGTTTTAGGGTAGGTTGTTTAGATTTTTAAGCTTTCTTTTGTAAAATGTTATTTTCTTTTGCAAATTTTGAATCCCTTTGACCTTTTAAGAGAAGTTTTGAGCTTAATTTTCTTATCTGTATCCATTTGGATAAGTTGGAGCCGATGGAATACGTGCACTCAAATAAAAATAAAAATGGAAAGTTTGAAGCTTCTATCGCAGCATGAAGCATTCCTTGCCATCACAAAGTCAGAAGGAGCAATCTCATTTAAGATGTGTTTGAGAGTGTTTTTGGCTTGGTCAAAAGTGCTTTTAAATAAGTAAAAGCAGATTCTAAATACAATATTTATGTTTGGTTATAATTTATAAGCACTTTTTATAAAAGTCAAAAGCACTTCAAAGTGCTTTTTAAAGGAGTAAGTATTTGGTGCTTTTGATTTTTTAAATCTTGTATTTTTAATTTATTCTACAAATTTTATCTCTCTAACTTCTCTCTACACATTTTATCTCTCTAACTTCTCTCTACATACTTTCTCTCTCTAACCTCTCTCTAGATAACACTTTCTCTCTTTAACCTCTCTCTACATAACACTTTCTCTCTCTAACTTCTACTTGTACACTTTGTTTCTCTAACTTATTTCTACATATTTTCATTTCTACACACATTTTTTCTAAAAAAAACACTTTTAAATTATTAGAACCAAACAATAAGATAATATACCATTAAGCACTTTTAAGTACTAAAGTACTTTGATTAAAATGATTTATTTCACAAGCACTCCCAAACAACCTCTTAATGAGATGAGCAACATTTGCCTCCTTGAAAATCAGTAATATTTCCTGCCATTTCAACCCTCAAATCAGAGTCTCACCTCACCATATATATTAGTCATCTTCTTTTCTAAAATTGTATTTTAATCACATGTTGTATTAAATTAGTAATATATTAGTAAATATAGTAAACTTTGAGCGAACTAATCAATGATAAATATTAAATTATATATTTTTACAATAAATTTACCTCTAATTTACACATTAATCAATGTTAATATCACTAATAAACGTAATAAAAATTGTTATATTTGCAAATAATTTTAAATAATGATATATTTATAAATATTGTATCAAAATCTTATATCTAGTGAAATTTCGCTATTATTTATGTAAGTATGAATGTGTTATGCTTTGCATATATTCTATTCTACCGGTTTAGTTTTAAATTTCAAATTGAGACTATCCAACTTGTTAGTCAAGGTTCCTTTAAATTTTATTATTCGCAATCTTTTTAGCATATATTCGACTGTAGGGATTAGTGGTGGATAAAAATGAATCCGATACCTGTCAATTTGAGTATATCGTATATATTATTTTGAGAATAATAAATAAATTAAGCTACTAATTACTGTCGTAACTTGTTGAGAGCTTCATCATATGCCGTTTTGTAAGGATAATACTTGCCTCCAAACTAGTTTGAAGGAGCTCCTAGATCCTCTAATTTTCATTGGTCAATTTCAATTAAACATTATCACATTGAATAAATATGTGAGTCCCGTTAACTTTTATAAACCAATAGAAACAAAACAAATATGAAAGTATGAAGGAGCTCCTTCAAACTAGTATGGAGGCAAGTATTTTCCGTTTTGTAATATGTGTTCTGGCTGATTTTGACTTCAATATTTTTCTTCTTTGATCATAATTAAACAATTATTGAATGCAAGACTAGGGTCAAAATGAAGAGCGAGTTTAAATTAAGAAAAAAATATCAAATTAAATTGAATACAAACCGATTATTTTATAAAGGCAATTACTGAAATAACATATTAATTACTGAAATATTAGAACTTTTCAAAAATTACTAAAATAACATAATTATAGTTCAATAATTTATTGAACTAAAAAAACTAATAAATTCATTGAATAATAATGAAAGATAGTCAAATAGCTTGATAAATTATTGAACTTGAACTTTAAAAAAATATATAAATTCATTAAAAATATCCATAAAAAAACAGTTCAATAATTTATTGAACTATAATTATACTATTTGAATAATTTTTTAAAAGTTCAAATATTTTAATAATTAGCATACAGATTTATGTTATTTGAGACTATAATATATGTGAGTGCGTGTTTAAAGTAAAGAATAAATTCAAAGTGAAATGAATCTATTTCGCTCGCTTGAGAGTTATAGCTCATCACAATAGTTAAGAACGCAACACATCACAGGTGGGCCCTTTCTCTTTCATATATACATGTCAACTGTCAAGCATGCAGGATGCCAACTTTTTCCATGAAGAAACAACAAAAAAATTGTTATATGTATTTATATTATTGATAAGCGTAACTGTGTCTCCCTTTTGGGTTTGGAATAAATCTGACTTTCAATCAATGTTTTGTTTTATGGTTATTAAACACTCATTTAAAGAGTAGAGACAAATGCGAGTGACAACTAACTTACCCCGTATTATACATTGAACATTTGAACATTCGAATCCGGCCTTCCAATACATGGTTTAAAGTCGCGGTATAGACCATTAACTCGACTAGCGGTATCGGTTAGTGACTCGAAGAGTACGGAGTAAAATATGATTGTTCGACTCAAATCAGTATCAAACAAATACACAAACAAGAGAAATAATATATTTTTACACACTGAGACGGATCCGACTCGACCGATACTTTGAACATTGTTCAAATATTTGATCGACTCCAACAAAGAAAGCTAAAGTTCACAAATTTTAAACTTGAACTAGGGGGCTATGCCAATTTACATGAGTGAACCCAAAAAGGATTTTTTTAAAAAAAAAAAACTAAAAACAAGTAGTTCAGCGAAATCAAATATCAACTTTACAAGGAGGAGAAGCAAGCAAAGGAAGTGGGCCGACAAAACCTTTTTTAACACCCACCAAAACATCACATTTAACATAAATCCCATAATGTCCGGTTTTAATCAGCCCAGCTTTCCATCTCAACCTCCCCAACAACACAATTCTGAAACCAACAACCCCAATCGTTTGATCAGTGATCAACCCATTTGCCACCTCCAAAGACACCGGCACAGCAACAGCTCCACCACCGACCACAGGAGACATAGCAACCGTGCTACGTCTCTCATGAAACAGAGGAGGAAGCATGATTTGAGACGTTATCTGTTCGTTCCTGTAGGAGACAAAGGTAGATAAGCGGTCGTAAAAAATAGAAACACGGGTGTTGGGGTTTCGAGTAAGGATGGTGAATTGCATGGTTGTGAAAAGCAGAGGAAGAGATGATGACATGTTCAGATTGAGATCGTATATGGAAGCTCCGACAACAGTGAAGTCAGGGTCGGTAGGACGATAAACGAGCCAGAGAGTGAGAGCAATCACACCGATTAAAAGGAGGAAGATTGTTATACATGCTCCTACAGATCGGCGTGTGCTTTTTGAATAGTATCTGGAACTGGAAAAAACTGATATTCTTTTTTCTTTATGCTTCTTTCCTTCTTTCAAATCCTCTTGTTTAACCTGCTCTGCCTCTTGCTCTGCCTCTCCGTTTCCCATAGTCGGAGTTTGAGAAGGAGATGGTTTCAATTTTTGTGGTACTGCTACTGCTGCTTGTCCTTGTTGACAAGGGAATGGAATATATTTAAAGAGGTCTAAAGTTAATTATGGGAATAAGTTAAGTATTTTTGTGGACAAATGGAATAGAAATTAGAAAGTAGGAAAGGAAAACAGGGGAAGGGAGATTTTGGGTTATTGGACAAGTTTCTCATTCGTTTTTAAAAGGAAAATTTTAATTATATACTCTACTTTAAAATACTTTCCATTGAGTAGAAGAAACTCGAACTTTCGACATTTTAAATTGGAGTATTGATCAGTTTTATGAAAGGTTTACTTAATACTATTGATTAATATAATTTTTAAAGATTTATAGTTAGATGTGTCAATATATATTTTTTTATGAAGTCATTTTTGTGAATATTGATTATAAATAATTTTTTTATATTAGATTTTTTTTTTTTTTAACTCTTGAATTTTGTAAATGAGATTTATTATTTATATGGTTGTTGACACGGTGTGTTTTTCCGATTAGATTATAGATTGAATAATTTTGTTAAAGATCAAACAGGCCTAAACACAAAAATTGATTACTCAACCATCTATGTACCTGAATTTATTTACAAGGAACATCATGAAAGTAAAATATATGTTACAAATTTAAAAATGTATTTAAGAAAATTACTTGACATGATAAATTGTTTATAAATATTTATCGGTTTGGAAGGCAATAAATAAGCATGGGATAAAGTAGAGAGCATGCAAATTGCAACAGTTTGTGCATGAAAAAGTGAAAGGTGGGCATGTTGATTGCTTTACACGTATTAATTTCAGGGATACGAGGTTGGCAGCGTCTCTTTCTCTTCATATATTACTATTACTATTAGATGGATAAGTCAAATTATAGCAATATACCTTCGGTCTTCCTTAATTTCTAATATATATTATTATTAAAAAATGTTGCTCCACAATTTCTACATTAATATGATATTCTTTATTTTAGACTTAGATCCACTGATTTTATTTATAGATTCAACGGAAAAAACTTCATATTAATGAAGATATTACCTTTTTCTTACACTCCTATAATAATCCCTAAATCTAACCGATTTAAAATTTTATTGGCTCCCAATACATCTCAATCCTGCTCTCTTTTACTTTTGACTCTATTTCTCATTTTTAATTTAAGCTGAGAAACATATTTCATTTTTTCTTCGCGAAAACACTAGGTATTACTGTCATGATGTTTTTCATTTAACTCTTTAATTAAGTGATTTCAAATTAGCTCATTCGAATGAACATAAGGTAATCCATACTCCAGACACCCAATTACCACACAAAAAAAAGGAAATATTTCTAATCAACTCCTTTATATTCGATCGAGTATAATTTACTAAAAGATGGTTAGAATTCCTCTTTGAACAACTATATTAATATAAATTATTCAATAAAAATAAGACACGTTACAACTAAGGAAGTGACGGGTATTTTACCGCAGCACATACCGCAATAGCTTAGGACTAATGAGCAGATTCACTGCATATAAAGAGATCATCTTAAACCAAATAATAAACAATAAAATTCCCAACTATAATCATTGACCTGATCCACGTTCCAGGAGTTATATTTACAAAATCCAAGTAATTACAATACGGTCCTCACTGTTGTAACTACAAACTACCCTTTTTCACTAAAAAAAAAAAAAAGAAAAAAAAATCAGTAAAATACTTTTGAAATGCTTATCGCACCATCTTCTTAGTTCACATTACTATTTCACACATGTATCCAATCCAATCCAACCAAAAACCTTCAAGACGTTAGCAGATTCTGTAAGAACTAACTACAATGGGAGTAGAAAGCCTAAAGTTAGAACGAAAAGTGATACATCTTATTAATGTATACGCAACTTTCACCGACAACCAGCATCAGAAATTGGTGGTTCAGAAGGCTGTTGACGTACAAATTGTCCTTTCACTCGTGGTCGCTGCTCCGCCAATCTTTTCCGGCTTTGATATCTAACCTGTGTTAAACAAAATGAACAAGTAAAATCAATATCGTATAAATTGAACGGCATCTAAAGCTGTGTTACTTAGGCAAAGTTAACCATCAGATGAACTAGCTCCTTCCGACAGGGCAATGTCAAGAGGCACTTATAATCATATTATGGGGTCTTTTTAAGTGTATCTTTCAAATCCATTTCCAAGTTAGTACTAGAATCATCAACCGTTGTTGAAATTATCAGATGTCTTCTCATAAGATTGGTAAATCTTCACATATAAATAGCAAAGCATAGATGCAGCAACTAAATTTACTCACCTTTTTCTCATAACATCGATCTTTTCGTTTCAAGCGGAATTTTTCTAGTGCAGCTTCTCTCTGCCTGGAACGATGAGAATCTATTCCTTTATATCCTTCATGAGTGAAAATATTGGTAGCGTTTGTATTCTCAGAAGCTCCAGCCTTCTCAACTGCCACAGGAGACGGGGTATTGCCTTCTGTTTGCCTGTAAATGCTCCCATATGCATCACTGTTATTGTGATCTGTTCCATTACATAAGCTACTGCTGGAGTTATGAGTAGCAGAAGGAGAGTCATTTTTCAACTCCTCTACCACTCGGTCAGTAGTTTTATTTGTGGCTTCTTCATGTTGATGATAGCCATGTGTCGAGATGGAAATATCAGAACAATTAAGTAATGAGGCATTAATAGAAACGGGAGACTCCTCTTGTTGACATGTTGATCTGGTATTCATAATTCCTGGCAAACCTGATGGTGTGTAGAACATGGATGTCAAAACATGACCAGCATAAGTTGTATCAGATGGCAAATCTGGAACTGGAATATGACCAAGTGGAGCTTGCTGAAGTTGATGTTCAGGCTGGTTAAACTCACCAGCAACCTTAGCACTCAAATTGTTCCGACTATTACTTGCTGGCCGCTCTTGAGAAGTACTGCCAGAATTTCCTGACAATGGTCTAGTAGAATCAATCACACTTGTCTCCGATTTACTCGGAAAGTTTGAGAGCATCAGAGAAGGGGGTTTCATCATCTTACAGCTATTGTACCTACTCAAATACACTGAGTTAGTCAAGAATTCAGGAGATTGATAATTTCATCAACCAATTAGGATATATCAATTGAGTTCCCAACATCCAAATTCTTTCTTAATTTTAGATAGCAGGAAAATGAACCATTGAGCTATATGTGAACATATCAAATTCTTTCTTAATCAGCAGACAAGTAATTATATGATCCCTTTCAAGATCATAGATCAGGATAACAAATTAGCAACAAGGAGACCTTATAACATGATATAACACATCATATGATATGAATGATGACCCAAATCTTCAAGGTATCAAAATATAATTAAAAAATGAATAATTATTTCCTTGCCAATACCCCAAGTTCATATATACATAATAAGATATCTCTACTGGAATATTATTCAAGCTTTATTTACATGTCTCAAAATCAACTTTATACCACAGTGTAATATTCAAATATTCCTTCAATGAAACTGTAATTCTGGTCCTGCTCATGCAGAGTCCCTATTTTAGTCAAGCACAGTCAATATCAGCAAAAGCGAACAAAAAGCCCCACAACCGAGTCTCCTATTCAGCAACAATTAAATTAGCATTCATGAATCTAAGTTCAAAGATGATCAAAAATAGAATACTTACGAAGAAAAGGCTGAAGTATTGGAGTGGTTCAGTGCATGCATCTTTTCATTCCCCTGATATTTTAATTTACCCGGCCAAATTCTTCTTAAAGAAAGTTCTAACTGAGGAGAACATTCTGATTTGATCGTGCTGGTATCAATGTCACTGGAGACCCTTTCAATGCACTTTTGATAGTCATCAAATTTGCCTATCAAGTCGATGACTACACTAGAAGGTTCAGTTGACTCATTATTATTGTAGCCATAGATCTCACAGGTACTATCAGCATTGACTCTGTAAGACTCAGGCCTCACAACTACATTTTTGTTTCTTATTTCCACAAAATCGTGATCTTCTTTCATTATTGAAGACATTGAATCGCAAGCTTCATTTTTGGCTGCATTATCTGAGACATCTGCCAAAAAGAAAAAAAGGAAAATGTAAAGCCCCACTTCCCAAATATTCATATACGAAAACAATGGCGGTAATTTTCTTTTGTTCCAGTCCAATATAGAAGATAATCTTTGGAGAGAGAAAAAAAGTTAAAAGTTAAAGGCTACAACAAAAGAATCAAGTATACCTTTGTTGTTGCTTTCAAGAATACCGAAATCCTCTACATAAGCTGTAAACCCATGTTTCATAATGTCCGTGTTTGAGATTGGAGCAGCCCCATCCTTCAGTGGTGAAAAACCCTGCATAATTGGCATGCATCCACTCTCAGCTTCCAAGTAAGGTGTTGTACAAGAACTCTGCATAAGAGGTGGCAAACCATGTAGTCTCCAGAAACTTCATGAAGCCAACCTAGTAGCTTACTATAGATGAAAATGCTCGTATGCTTTAACTATGGTCATCGATCGAGGATAGTTATTTTTATACCACTCATTTTCAAGTTGATTATGCAATTAACAAGTCAAATAAAAGAAAGTAAAAGACAAAGAAATTATGCTTGTAAAGAGTTAAGGTGCTAGATAATTGAAAATATATTTGTAGCAACTCCCTGGTCTAGTGAATTTTTTTAACAAAAATAGATCATATCATGTATCGTGTTAATTAATGTAAAAGAACATACCTGGGAATCACTTCCCCTCTCACTACATTCTTTAATCTTCTTTGCAGAAACCACATAATCACTTGAATGATTGCTAGTTACATCATTATCGGAAGTGGCCTCAAATTTTTGCTGTCCTCCAGCAAAATGCATAGTGGTTTTCCCACCAATCTAATCACAAAATAAATTGATAAATCAATACATATTGCAGGGACAAACAAGACACACATATAATTAGTAAGAGCATGAAAAGCTGAAAGATGAACATGTCAACATACGGTGTGTCGTCTCCAGACATGCTGCCAAAGGTTCTTGAGCTCATTTTTCCGAACCGGCTTAATAAGAAAATCAGCAGCACCTTTTAACATACAGTTCAAAACCATGCTAACAGTGTCACAAGATGACATCACTGCAAGGTTGGATTGGAAAAACAACATAGATGATTTAATCAAAGCTTAATTAAGGACCATACCATATGATGAAAAAATCAAATGAGAGTAAAAAAAAACATACTTATAACAGGAATATTTTTGCAAATGTCATGCTCCATAACTAACGTAAGAAGTGCATAGCCAGATATCGATGGCAAATCCACTTCAGTAAGTATGAGATCAATATTATGTGGTCTTCCCTTCAAAGTTTCCCACGCCTCCAGTCCATCAGAAACAGCAGAAACTGCATACACAAAAAAAATATATATATATATATATTTCCAGATCTAGATTGATATTGCCTTTTTAAATGGTAAACCAAAAATAAAATAAAAATTGGACCTTTATAACTGCATTTGCGAAGGAGTGCAGCAATAATCCGACGAGTAGAATCATCAGCTTCAACAAGCAATACTCTCATAATCATTTTTGGAAGAATCATGTGCGTTTGCGTTTGCGTTTGCGATACAACTCCATCTCCATCTATCTCCATAGCCTCTTCTTCTTTCAACTTCAATTCTATCTCCATAGCTCCCTGGTCGGTACTACCCATACTCAAACACTAACTCAAGGCTGACAAAATCAAATTCAAATTCAAACCCTAATTTGAATATTTGAATGAATGGAGAAAAAGAAAAGAAAAAAACAGAAGATAATTATCGGACGGAGTTGAAAACAGAAACAAAGATCAACCTCATCCTTTGTCCAAAATATCCAAATATACTTGTGAACTTTGTCTTTGTCTTTGTTGCTGTACAAGAAATAAAACTGACCTCAAAACCGAATCTTAAAAAAAAAATAAAAA
The DNA here is from genome assembly GCA_028015215.1 of Gynostemma pentaphyllum. Lineage (NCBI taxonomy): Eukaryota > Viridiplantae > Streptophyta > Magnoliopsida > Cucurbitales > Cucurbitaceae > Gynostemma > Gynostemma pentaphyllum. The sequence goes on along the minus strand of CM051350.1, from coordinate 48,608,502 downwards.
AACTTTCTTTCTTTCTTTCTTTCTTTCACTCACCACCGCGAAAACACTAAAAAATATCTTCTCTCCTATCAAAGCCAAAGACTTTCTCTCTCTCTCTCTCTCTCTGTATTTGATTCTCGGTCGATCTAAAGGTGGGTCGTCATTGGCTTCTGCCTGCTGGATATGGACGTGGCGAATTCCGAGCCACCGTTTGTGATTTTTTCTCTATGGGAATGGATGGTGTGGTTCTGATCGTCTGGGGTCCACTTATACAACACGTGTCAATTAGAAATGGTTCGTTGAGCCAGGATATTTTAAAAGGATACTGCCACCTAGGATATATGCCACATCTACAGTGTTTTCTTACAATTGTGGTCCAGAGCTTCACACGTGGATCGCCGAATCGGTTGTGGTGTGGGATCAAACTTTTTGCCTTTGCTTTGAAATTGGTACCGTCTCTTATAATTTAATTGGATTGAGTTTTATTCGTTGAGGTTGGGGTTCGGGTTCGGGTGGGGGTGGGGACATTCACAACCAATCAATTTAATTTTACATATATAGAAATGGAAATTATAAATTAAAATACTGAGAAATGGTATTTTAGAAATTAATATTTTCAAAAATATTAAAAATTTGAAATTTTGAAAAATGATATTTTTTTAAAAGACGTGTGTGAGTATTAAATTAAATAGGTTAAATTACCACTAGATCCAAAAATTTAAGTAATGGGTAACGTAAATTTAATCATATATTTCAACACTCCTTATAGGTGGGATTGAATATTTACACAAACTCAAACATAGGGAGTTTAAATGGGAGGAAATGTTCATCATAGAGGTTCAAACTCAGATATTCTACACTAATATCATATTAAATATGTTAAATTCCCACCAAATCTAAAAACTACTAATGGGTAAAGACAAATTTAATCACATATCTCAATAGTGAGTTCTTATTTTAAGGGAGGGGGAATTGATATTCTTGAAAATTTTCAAAATTTTTACTATTTTTAAAAATATCCATTCATACAAATACCAATTTGGTATTAGTTGTAATCTAAATTTTTGTTGGGGTTGTAAGTTGGTCAAAATTTGCATTTTAGATGTGAATAAAAGCAAACCACGTTCGATTAGGCTCCTTATCGTTATCATGAACCTCCTCAACAAGAACAATTTTGCTCGGTTAAGATTGCGGGTTGCCTTCGGCCATGTGAGTCAAAATCTATGTGCAGGTCGAGCTCGAGTTCACACGGGCACCATGGAGTCCATCAACGAAGAATTTATTGGGAAGCATGACTGCTCTCCAGCTCAACTATCAAACTTTCCAAGCCAAATGTTGATTTCATCATCTACAGTGGTTAGATGTTGAAATATTTTGGCTTAGACAAATTTAATAAATAAAGAATAGTCTCAATTTTCCCTTTTTTTAAAATTATTATTGGTGACAAAGAATCAATGAGTAGTTTTAAAATGACATAACATAAACATTCTTTAAACATTTTTCATGTGCAAGAATAAGTTAGGTATTGATTTTTCGTCCAACGATATAATCTTCTCTTGGAGTGTCAATTCGTGCGCCAAAGAAATTTCTGTTAGTGTCATATATTTACAGCAGTTTGGTTCAACATGAAGGGGCGACATTCTCAGCAAAATGCACACGAAGATCTTTCAATTGAGGCGTAATCTGGTTAATCTATATCTAGGATAACTCTCCATCAGATCATACTACACAAAATTGAAGACTATTTGGTGGTTGATTTTAGATCAGGATACAATTTTTTGAAGTAATTAGGGCATTAACAATAACAGACCATCGCCAATTGGAGTATGTAATGATTTTTTTTTAAAAAAAATGAAATCTTTTTCTCAAATTGGACCTCCTATTTGGTGTATCACAATAAGATAACTAGGGGTGTTCATTTTACCCGCGGGGACCCGCCCTGAAAGTGGCGGGGATCCCCGTTCCCAACGGAGACGGGGACAGGGATGGGGATGAATAATTCCCTGTTTGAATTCCAGGGACGGAGACAGGGAATGTTGTACCCGTTCCCCGATTAAATCCCCGAAAATAATATAAATATGTGAATTGTTTTAAAATGTTTTTATATTTAAGCTCAATCTTTATTAACCCAACTATTCTACTACTTTTATTAACTCTAACTTTCCTACTACTTTTATTAAGAGCCCAACCGAATCCCTTAAAAAAATATAAAATAAAACAATATTAGGATTTTTATTTTAAAATTTAAATGGGGAAAATTCCCCGTTTCCCATGATTTCCTCGCGGGGAATCCCCGTCCCCGTCCCCGACCTCTTTGAACGGGGAATTTACTGGGGACGATGATGGAACACTCCTAAAGAGTAAAGATAACCCAGTTTTCTCCTGTATATTATTTTCCGGTTTTCAATTTGAACCGGGCTGAGTGATTTGCATTTGTTAAATTGAACCCGGCCGATCTTATTTGAATTTGTTTCACTCTCTTTCTATCCATCCCTGTAATCTTAATTATGAATCAACGCCTCCTCCTCCTCCTCCATCCTGGTAAGACACCATTGATTTCCCCTTCTTCTTCTTCTTCATCCTATCTTTACCAATCATTCTTAAATCTTCACATTGAATCTGAAATAAATCATAAACAGCAACAGCAACCGGATTTCTCAATTGGGTCTCCTTGCAGAGTTCAAAAACTCATCGCTTCCCAATCAGATCCTCTCCTTGCTAAAGAAATTTTCGATTACGCCTGTCGCAGTCAACCTCACTTCCGCCCCTCTTTATCGTCTTATCTCATACTCATCCTCAAGCTAGGGCGTTCCAAACACTTTTCTCTAATTGATGATCTTCTTCTTACCTTCAAATCCAATTCCAATTCCAAATCCGACATCGCTAAACTCTTTTCCCACATCATCAAAATCTATGGCGATGCCGATTTGCCCGATAAAGCCCTCAAAACCTTTTATACCATGCTTGAGTTTGGCTGTCAGCCTTCTTCTAAACAGTTAAACCGTGTTCTTGAAATTTTGGTTTCTCACCCTAATTTTATCAGACCGGCTTTTGATCTTTTTAAGAATGCCCGTCATTATAAAGTGTTTCCCAACACCAAATCTTACAACATTCTAATGCGTGCGTTTTGTTGGAACGGAAATCTCAGCATTGCCTACAATCTGTTCAACAAAATGTTTGAAAGAGATTTAGTCCCTGATGTGGAGTCCTATAGGATATTAATGCAAGGTCTTTGCAGGAAGAATCAGGTGAATGGTGCTTTTGATTTACTTGAAGATATGTTAAACAAAGGTTACGTTCCGGATATGTTAAGCTATGCTACTCTGTTGAATAGTTTATGTAGAAAGAAAAAGCTTAGGGAAGCTTATAAGCTTCTTTGTAGAATGAAGGTTAAGGGTTGCAATCCTGATATTGCCCATTACAATACCGTTATCTTCGGATTTTGTAGACAAGGACGTGCTCTCGATGCTTGTAAGATTCTGGAGGATATGCAATCAAATGGTTGTTTTCCTAATTCTGTGTCTTACCAGAGTTTGATTGATGGATTGTGTGATCAAGGTATGTTTGATTTGGCAAAGGATTACTTCGAGGAGATGATATCGAAGGGTTTTTATCCACATTTCTCGGTCATTCATGCTCTAGTTAAGGGTTTTTGTAATGTTGGCAGGATACACGAATCTTGTAGCATTATTGGAGACATGCTCAAGCATGGGAAAGCCCCTCATTCTCATACTTGGGACATAATTATATCTAGAATCTGTGAAGTTGAAGACACAGCCACAGGTGAAATTTTAGAAACTATTTTGAAAAAAGACGTAATAAAAAGAGACACTAGAATAGTTGAAGCAGGCTCTGGTTTGGGTGAGTATTTAATTAGCAAGTTACAATCAGAATCATGGAGGAGATGACACCGGAGTTTTTTATCGAGTTGCAATTGATCTTCTGATATATTAAAAGATGAATTGCTAGCTTGTTCTTGGTTTGCAATTCTCATATATTTAAACATATTCTCTTTTCTTTGGGAGGTTTGGGGTTTTGTATTGCGTTAAAAAATAAAATGCTGTATTTGAAAGTGGTGTTAGAAATTTAAATGCAAGTCTCTGCCCGATACTTGAATCTCAGTTTACATTGCTATATTACCTTCTTGAATTGACAATGCATTGACATCTCCGTGTACATAAAAGCAATTTGAATACGTTTTTAACATGTATAAACACTGAAATGCTCTATAGGCACCAAAAGTGATCAATAGTTTTTTATTGTTTGGAAAAGAGAGAACCGAATTGATTAACAACGTTTTGATGGTGTAACATTCTTATTTCTCATTTTGTATAATCCTAAAGAATATAAGCCTAGTAATTTAAAGGAGATTTTTTATATGCATGTTGTTGCATCCCATAATGTTATGTAAATTAATAAGTCTAAGTCTATTCTTTACTAGATTGGAGAAAAGACTTGGGCAGAGCCAATCCCCTTTCCCCTGTTCACCTAAGTGTGAGAAAAAAACGTTTTAAATAAGGGTTAGGTTTCACTATTGCAGTGGAGGTGCTCTGTTTTTTAAATTTGAATAGAATTCAAATCAATTTTACTGGCTGTTTTTATTAAAAATATTAGAATTTAAAATCAGGAATTTTTACTTTAAAAAAATTTAAAGACCAAAATGATAGGATTTTATAGGATTTCAAAATAAATTATCTATCTAACCTTTCTATCATTAACTTCCGACTAATTATTTAGAATCAAAAAGTTAAATTAGTAATATTCTTACTTTCTTTTTATTTTCTACAAACATCCGAATATAAAATGAAAATTAAATTTATT